>ML681981.1:37423642-38071783 GCA_007922195.1 Podocnemis expansa | reverse complement strand
GGGTGAGCTGCGGGGGCAGCGGCCACCCCATGGGGGCTGCAGCCCCCTTTTGCTGGTGGCAGGACACCCCTCAGCACCCTGGCCAGGGTGCTGAGGGTTCCCTGGCCAGGGTGCTGAGGGGGCAGCCCTTCAAATGTTCTTTCGGAACACCTTGTTCCGAAACAACATGTTCATATGCATTGTTTTGAAACAACGATTTTGAAACAAGGTTGTTTCACCCCCAAATGGGGTTTAACTTGTTTCAAAACAACACAGTTGTTTCGAAACAATGGGCTCCCGTTGTATCAAAACAACTGTGCATCATGTGAACATGCTTTTTTTTGTTTTGAAACAACCTCGTTGTTTTGAAACAAAAATGCTGTGTGAACACAGTCCTTGTGTTTTTGAATCACACATTTAAAAGCAGTAGTGACAGGATATGCAAAAGAACAAAACGAAATTACTAAATGCAAGTTATGACAGAAAGTCTCATTTTTCTAGCTGGCTTGCAAATGTTTGCCTGCAAACACTGCTAGGAAAAATATATTATTGGCTCAGTGTTTTTTTATAGATGCATTGGAAAATCCTTAGTAATTTTATTTCTCTAGGTAATGGGCTAAAGGCACATTCAAGGTTAAGGCTGTTGAGGAGAAACTAAATGAATTTTTTGCATTAGTCTTCACAGCTGAGGCTGAGAAGGAGCTTCCCAAATCTGAGCGATTCTTTTTAGCTTTCACACCTGAAGAACGGTCCCAAGATTGTGGTGTCCTTGGAGGCAGTTTCATAACAAACTAATAACATTAAAAATATTGGACGACACCTAGATGAACACTGTTTGTTGAAAAAAAGTCAATGTACGGTTCTTGTAAAGGGAAATCATTTCTTACCAAGCTACTAGAATTCTTTGAGAGGATGTCAAAAAGCATGTGAACAAGGGACATCTCGTGGATCTAACGTGCCTCAGTTTTCAGAAAGCCTTTGACAAAGTCCCTCACTGAAGGGTTTTATAAACAATAAGCTGTCATGAGATAAGAGAGAGATGGTCCCCTCCTGGCCCAATAAGTGATTAAACCATAGGAAACAAGGAATAGGAATAAATGGACATTTTTTTTCCAGATGTAAATAGTGGTGTCTCCCCAGGGTTCTGTACTGAGACCAGTACTGTTCAACATAATCATAAATTCTCTGGAAAAAGTGATAAACAGTGAGGTGGTAAAATTTGCAGCTGATACAAAACTACTCATATATTTAAGTCTAAAAGCAGCCCAAGAAGAGTTACAAAGGATTTCATATAACCGGGTGATTGGGCAACAAAATGGCAGATGCAATGCCGCACTGATAAATGCAAAGGGACAACATAATCCAAACTATACTTAAAAAATGATGTGGCCTAAATTAACTGTTGACGACTTTCTTCCTCTCTGCTAGTGGTATAAATCATTGAGGTCCTAAGCCAATACATAGTGAAGACAGTGGAAAGTTCACCACTGAATTCATGCAGACCAGGCTGTTTGAAGACTCCAAGGTTACCTTGTGGTGTTTCTGACTGAAAGCTAGGTGTAGCCTTGTGATATATTTTTGCATACTAAGCCTGAAGCAAATAGAAGAAGTCACTTGTTTGTTATTAGTAATCTGTCCCTGCTTGGGTACAAAGTAGGCAGATGTGTGTTCATTAGCTTTAAAAAGGTGTAGCTTTTTTTTTTTTTGGTAATAATTTAGCAGGAAAACATGGCTTTTATTTCCCATCTAAAGTTACTTTTCAAAAATTGGCCTCCTGGGCTCCTGCATTCATTAGTATGGCAATCAGTGAGGGTGGGACCAAACCCTGTAACGCAGTGTACCCCTTTGGACTGGATTGCTGAAGCAATCTGGCCTTACAATGAGAATACAATCTAGGAAAGAGCAACCCATGGTACAGATGGCCCCCACAGGGCAGAGTCACTCTGGGTGTTCTTGTACCTTGCATCTTCCCAGCATAGCAGGGAAGAGAGGTCATGGCTAGAAGAAATGGAGTCTGCCCAGGGTGATCCCTTGTTATTACCAATCCATAGCCTGTTGGCCCCTGAGGGCCATTTGCAGGTAGCATAAGTTAAAGCAGCAGTTGAACTGTTCTGCCCTAGTACAGGGACGTTACAAAGTTGCAGCATAACCTGCCCTGAAAATTTACCCTGACCCCTAACAGTCAACCTGAGGCCTTTCTAGTCTGTGCATTGTTATAAGTGATAGGGCTGCTGAAGCTCAAATTATGCCATCAAATTAACATGTGTCAGCTCATTGTTTTCAAACAATGCCGTCAGTTTAACCTATGTAACCCCATTAGTTTTGAAAGGGTTTACATTGCAGAACTGGATTAATCCCAGTTCCTTTCACAAGCTCACACTTCAAGACAACATAGTATATGGGCACACAAACGACACACTCTTCCTCAACCAACTCTTGTCTGGATCACAGGGATCCCTCTTCTACATTTTGTAAGCAGAGCTGCTAAAATAAAAAGCAGTTGGTGACTTTTAACTTTGGCAATAACATGTACCCAACATAAGCTATTTTGGCTCACTGCCTAGAGGAAAATGTTTTCTACAGATGTTACTTATAAACCTAGGGTGGGCAGTACTGCCATCTTGTGGATAACTCAGTCATGGTCTATCAGTTAAAGAAGTTGATTGTGGTAGATCCCAATTTTTTTTTTATTATTTCTAATGTCTTTTGGTTATTGTGATGTGCATGTTTTATCCCCCTATGGCTTTCAATGTCAAAAATCAATGCCTTGAGCCTACCATTAGGGACTCACCTGTGAGTAACAAACCAGTGGGTGCATAAAAATAATGGACAGCACTTTTCAGTAAAGAAGTTCTCCCAAAGGGTTATTATAGACCAAAGAGAGAAAAACAACCCTACAAATTGCAGATGGTATCTTGATCGTCTTGCTTTAAAAAGCTATTAAAATAAGGTCCTACTGCACTCTGCTATACAGTATTTTAGAGCACTGCCATTAGTAGGCAGTGTTCGCATTAGCACAATCTTAAATACATCTATGGTGCTCTAATGTGCCATACACTGAGATGAGCCACTGACTCCAAAATTTGATGTACTAATACGTAAACATATAGAAAAGAAGCACCTATAAGTAGCTTAAAAAAGTTACAAGTCAGGACAGAAGAAAAAGTTTGAGTCACAGATTCACGGCTGATTGGAACACTGTATTAAGGGGCAATAATTAGGGAAGGCGGGCTAAGCACCTGACAACATCCTTTAAAAGAGATAGGCTATTACATGCAGTTAAATGATAACAGACTCCCTTCAAGCAAAATGTCCCATAGCTGTATGCAATACCAACTTCTATAAGAAAACTGGCTCCTCAAATTTCCTCATGTCCAGTCAGGGTGAGGAAACCTCCTGTTGCTTAACTAGAGTCATTAGAGCCACCTTTTCTTTTGAATGTAAGATCACAGTGTAACAGAGTTGAGGTCCAAAAACTGGGTTGTGTGTCCTAGTCAGATTTTGCTTTTGTTAGTGGAACCAATATAGCAGCAGTAAAATAAACTGTACCGGGGGGGGGGTGTTATGGTGATAGAAACAAACTCCGCCTATGATGTCTTTGACAATGAAATAGGATTAGGTGTTGAGAATAATAATTAATTCCAGCGACAATATCTTGTCCATTTAAAATCTGAAATTCCTTGAGCTGGATCAAGATTGGTCAGTGCTGATTTCTGCCAGCATCTAATTGACTAGGAGAATCCTCTTTTCTGCTTTGGAGATGGACCCATTATTATTAAAAAACAAGTTTCTTGGGCACCTCCCATGAAAATTCATTTCTTCCAAAGTGACCATAACAGGCAGTCTTCTGATAAATTGGCTTCTTTAAATCCAAATCCCTGAGCAGTCAAGAAAAAGAAAAAAGATGCTTTAATCTAAAGTGTAACACTCTAAATCACTGATGTTCTGTTGACCTGGGCTACATCCTACACTCAGTTCAGCAGGAGGCCTGCAAGTCTGTGTATTTTGGAAGTGCAAATGTACCAGTGAACTTGTATGGAATAATGATCACAAAAGTAGCCATAAGAGTTAGCCTGAAACCTTTTAAGGGCCAGACCCAACATTCATTGAAATTAATGGAAATTTTAAACCAATTTTCCATAAAAAGTTTGTGGAATATTGTCTCCATTTCTTAAACAGCTCTAGTAAAAATGAGGAACGTTACTGGGAGCCTAAACTATTTCAACTCCACATACTACAAAACACACTCATGCAGCTGTATTTATCCTTATGTAAAGCCAAATTCTGGGAGTGGATGAATAGCAACTGAGAGCACAAAATCCCAGATGGAACAATTGGGAGTTACATCTGGCTTCTTATAAAATCTGGCTTACTGTGAGGTCCAGAAAAAGTTCTGGTTTGTGTACAGAGGTAAAACATCTTTTTTATACAATATGGACCAATACTGTCTTAGTAGAAGAGGTTGGACAGGTTAATTTAATAGCTCTTTTCCTTTGGTAATGTCTAGACTTCTTTCAGAGGTGTTCCAAGAGGTTTTCACAGGGACTGTTTCAGATGGCTAGTCTATATTGCAGGCTTAAATTGATTTAAGCTACTTCATGGCCACATTTGTAGCTTGTTAAGTCAACTTAAGCACTTGCTTAAGTCAGCTTAATAACTCTCACTCTTAAAGTCAACCTTAAGGGTTAAAATGTGGCCATTAAAGTCAACTTTATAACATCAACTTAAGCCAACAGAGCCATTTAAGTCAACTTTATAAAGCTGACTTAAGCCAAGGGATCAATTTAAAGTTGCCCTTATTAATTCAACTTTAACTGGGTCCCCTAGCTTAAAAGTTGACTTTATCAAGTCGACTTAAACAATGGGGACTTTCTAAGTCCACTTAATAAAGTCAATTTTAAGTCAACCTTATTAAGTCGAATTACAAATGCCCTCTAGTGTAGACATAGCCTATGTGTATGTTGCGTACCTGACAATAACTCCAGGTCGAAGGTCAAAGTTCTTGTTCACAATGTCTAGTAGCTCTTTCTCTGTTCTCTCAGAGGTTCCGTATGTGAACAGTGAAATGGAAAGAGGCTGAGCCACGCCAATGGCATAAGAAACCTTTGGCAGACAAAATCATTCATCAGAACACAAGGATGAAGCCTCATATAGCAAGCAGGACATGTCACAGAACAAAGTATTTTTACGTGTACTGTATTTTATCCATATATACCAGCCCAGCTGAAATAGGGGTCTTCCTTCACTTTCCAACTCTACTCTCCTTTTGCCCAAATTCTAACTGCACTATTTGGAGGTTCTGAATTTTCATTTCTCTGTTCCTAAGACTTTATGTTGCTCCTATACAATGATGGAAATGTCCCAGAGGACCCATTGACATGGCCAGGCTAGAAATCTAATCTTCGGTTTAAACAAGGACAAAGAATAGATAAGTATCACATTTGTCTCCAGCACAGATCGTCCCCTCCTAGCTGGAATTTATCTATGCAATTACACCATGTTTGGTCATATTGGAACACCCTCCTATTATACCAGAACATGACCCCCCCGCGTGAAGTCAATACCAGAAGACTGATGGATGCAGTGAATATTGAGAATAACCTCCAGTAAAATGTAAATAATCCAAAAAGCCCAGTGACAATGATCTTGAACTAAATAAATTAAGATCTTTCCCCTGTTCTTCCTTCTAAGCTCAACCAAGCTCCAGAATGCCATGTACATCTGATTTCTCCCCACCTGCTCTACTGCAGACACAATAAAGGCAAAGATAACTGAGAAATGTTGGCCATGTCTCTCCCTCACAAACCAATTTTTCTAAAGCAACATTTTCAGAGGAAAGGTAAAAATAAAGTTTCTTTTTTTAAAAAAAAAAACACATTCAAAACAGAACATACTTGAACCAGAACACGATGACATAGTCCAGCTTTCACCAAAGATTTGGCCACCCAGCGAGCTGCATATGCTGCTGACCGGTCGACCTTTGTATAATCTTTGCCTGAAAAGGCACCACCTCCATGGGCTCCCCATCCACCATAAGTGTCCACAATGATTTTTCGACCAGTAACACCAGCATCCCCCTATAATATTCAAAGAAGTGTTACATCTCATGCTTTTATGAGCTAACCGTTTTCTTAGAGAAGAATAATTCCTTTATTTTGCTATCTTTTTTATAATGTCTTCAAAGAATGAGCCCTTAAAACAACTGATGACCAGTTAATTTCCTCACAGTCTAAAGAGACACCCAAAAAGCAAGCTAGTGTATTTTTCTAGCTTGTGTATTCTGTAAGTACAACTGTAACAATGAACTTATCTCACTGAATTACCATAACAGTGGCTATGTAAGTTCTTTAAAGGCCAGATTCAAAGCCCACTTGAATTAATGAAAAACTGTTTTCACTGGCTATGTCTACATTTACAAGTTATTTTGAATTAAGGAAGTTTAATTCGAAATAACTCATTCCCTGGCCAAGGAGGCATTTAATTATATTGAATTAAGGGTTCTTTAATTTGAAATAAGGAATTGCTAATTTGATATAGTAAAACCTCCTTTTACTTTGAAGTATCATTTACTTTGAAGTTATTAGTTTGAATTAAGCCATTTTAAGCCGTGGAATATAGGGTTAATTAGAACTAATTTCCCTATTCTTTTACCTGCCTTCCCCTATTTCAAATTAGAGAGTCTATTGAAGACTCTCTACTTTGAATTAATAAAGCCCACTTTATTTCGAATTAGAGAGTCTTCACTGGACTCCTAATTCAAAATAATAACTTTGAAGTAGTGCTAATTCAACAAAATAACTTTGATTTAAATTTGAACTAGTTATTGCAAATTAACTACTTCAGATTAATTTTGTAAGTGTAGACATAACCACTGAACTTTGGATCAAGACATTATTGAGGAGCATTAATGACCTCACAAAAAGTTTGCAGGATAGCTACTGCTACCAAGTACTATTTCCTAATGCCTTTTTCAAAGGCAAATATTCTGAACTTTATTAGGGGCCACCAGATCCTATAAATCTGCTAAAAGAAAGTAATTTTCATATTGAAACCATATTGAAAAAGATACATTTACTTACAAACTCAAGTTTCCTTGACATCAATAGGAGTTTTCCCACTGATTTAATGGAAGCAAGACCAGGTTCTGTTACTTTGGATAAGGTCAAAAGTCAAGCAAATAATTCATAATAAATAATGCATTTGATTTCATCATGTGCAGTCACAGTTTAAAATTAATCAGCTCACTTTCATGTGGTTTTATTTTTACTGTAGGACTAATGTTATTGCTATTACTAATAATTTGCACGATGGCAGCACTCACAGGTCTGCATCAGCACTGACCTCTCATGATATATACAGCCATACAGGAAAACATGGTCAAAGACCCCTAAGGAGTTCACAGTCTAACTTAACACATGATGCAGCAAACAGGAATAACAGAGATACCTGGGGAAGGAGGAGACTAACAGTCACAGGAATATGAGGCTATCTAAATTAGTTGCATGTGACTTGAGGGTTTTTAGTCATTTAAAGTGCATGACTATTATGTATAATATAAATGAACAAATAAAACAGAAATTAGCGACCCCACTGGCCATCTACACAGCCACATGGAGCACCACCCTGCTAACACTGAGTAGCTGATATTTCTTAGTTGAGCTGTCAATCATTTATAAGTCTTCATTTCAGTTTCACGGTGTTCTGACTGCTCCCAAACTGGCTGAGTGCGTAAGTACTTCCCATCTGAGCACTAGCATGGACAAATTTAAAATGTAGCTTCTATCTGTGTGTGAACTTTGAAATTCTCTTTATAGAGAATTAATTGCAGTAAAATACAATAACTGGAATACAAACAAGGAGTCCTGTCAAACACTTCATCAAACACTTTGAAGATAGGGGAACTTACACAATGGGAGGAAATAAATGCAGGGGAGTGTAAGTCATAGGAACAAGTCACACTGTAACAGCAAATCAAAGCAGTTGTTAAGATGCAAACACTGGGAAACAGCATATAGAAGAAGATGGGGTCAAATCACCTGTTGTAATGAGACAAAAATCCAAAGTAGTATTAAGCCCTGAAGCAATGCAATCAAATTTAAAATAAATTTGACCTCAGGAGCTTTTCTTTGAAGCCTTTATCCCCCATCTTCAAAGCTTCTTATGAAGTGGGATTTTCGCCTACAAAAGCTCATGTGCTAAATAAATTTGTTAGTCTTAAGTGCCACAGGACTCCTTGTTTGTTTTACTGAACTAGACTAACACAGCTGTCTCTTTGGAACTTAATAAATGGAATGTTTGCAGCTAGCAAATATTAAAATGCCAAGGCTTTACTTAGAAAGACTGAGCAAATATTCACAGAAAATCTTTGGGAGTGTTTGCCCACTTCTATTGAGAAATTTCCGAATGATGGAAAATGAATGAAAGTTTTCTGAGCTTGCATAAAAGATCTCTCCCCTTGTGAATCTTCTGCTTGATCCTGCAGTGCACTCAGAACTTAGGTTTGATGTAGCACATTCAGTTTCAGTAGAAATGGTTGGGATGGTATGAACTTAGCATTATTCTGACTTAAGTGAAGGATCAAATAAGAGAATATGAGATGTGAAAGTGAGACGCAATGTATTCAAGCACAGATGTCTTTTAGGTGGATAAAAAGATCTCACATATTTATAAATCAAACAAGGAGTCCTGTGGCACTTTTAAAGACTAAACTAACAAATTTATTTAGCACGTGAGCTTTTCTTTTTGTAAATGTATGGGAGTCACTCTTTAAAACGGGGGTTGTAATGTAGCCAAGAAATCACTAGGTGGTGCTATTGTTGGGCAGACTGCATTCTGGAGTTTCATTAGACACTGTCACCAACAGAAGGTCATGCAATAAAATATATTGCTTCACTTTCCTTGTTTCTCTAACAGAAAAAACAAGGTGGTAATTTATGATGGTTGCTACACTGAACTTCAAATCATTATTTAGAGGGCCAATATTTATCAGTACTGATGGCGCTAGTTAGGCTGTTAACACTGCGCAGCTTGGTCAATTAGTCTAGTCTACATTTCTACTGTGAGTCTTTTTATAGTGACAAATCCCTTATACCCCATCATTCTGGTGCTTAGTTATTTCAGTAACAGCCATCCTCGAAACACCTGAGATAGTTTTGATTTAAGTTAATGGATTTCAACAATAAAGGATAAGTAGGTCTGTTTCGGATAGATAGATAGAAAATTGATCCTAAATCAGGAGTGTGCCTGATAAGAGAATATGGGACTGCCTCAGTTATGCAAAGTATTGTAGGGGGAAGAGGGATAAACAATGATCTAGAAAGATGTTTTCAACATCTGGACTAATGGCCTGGATCTGCAATAGTGACATCAATTGGAATTTTGCTATTGACATTGATGAATGCCACATTAATCCCTAAGTCCTAGCTCCCAAGCCTTCAGCAGGCAAAATTCAATCTCATTCTCCTCTTGGAGAATCCCAGCTAAGACTGAATTTCAGAAGTGCTGAGCACCTACAGCTTTCATTGATTTCAACTCGAGTTGTGTGTGCTGAGCCCTTCTGGGGCTTCCAGTCAACAGCTGCTAAATGTCTAGCCATCCCATTCACTTCTGTGGGTGTGTGTGTCAGAGAAAAGATTGAGGGCCCGCCTTGATCCAGTGATGAGTTAAATGCAATGATATTTGGGGCTATCTGGTATGTTGCAGTGTTGGACACTAAATATGCAAAGCAGGGCTTGGCCCAACTTGCTTATACGGAGGGGACTTGAGTTAACACCATGCATATGACATAGCAACACCCTTGAAGGTTTCTTTGGAATCCAGTATGTGAAGGACTTGGTCTTACACCCATGTAAATCAGTAGTGAAACTCCCATTAGCTCCAGTGGTGCAGGACAGGTCTCTTAACAGGTATTCAGTCTGTGCCCCTCTCTTGGAAATACAGGCTGAGGACACACATTAGTCTGTAGATCAACATGATGGGAGTAAGCAAGTTGGTAGAAGGATCTCAAGGTTACTCATCTTTGTGCAGTAGCCAAGGTTCTTCGAGATGTATGTCCCCATGCTGCTCCACTCTAGGTGCGCTTGAGCTCTCCGTGTCTTCAATCAGAGATATTTCTTAGCAGAGCTCCTGGGACCATGTGCACATCCCCAGCAGTGCACAAGTGCTCTAACAGCTCTGAGGGACACATGTGCAATCCCAACCTTCAGTTCCTTCTCTACTGCAGTAGCAACACACTTGTACTCCAAAGTAGAGGGGAGGAGGGTGGGTAGTGGAGCAACACAGGGAAACACATCTCAAAGAACCTTGGCTACTGCACAAAGATAAGTAGCATTCAGTTCTATCTTTGAGTGGCATCCCAGTGGTACTCTACTCTAAGTGACTACCAAGCAGTCCCCCCAACTATCAGGGGGTTCTTCAGAGTTGTCACATTGAGCCATTCTAAGTACCGATAGTCCAACAGCCGCATCATCTGCTGTTGTCTGCTCAATGGTGTAATGGTTTACAAACGTATCTGCCAGTGCCCATTTTGCAGCCTTCCAAATGTTAGAAATTGGGACAGCAGCAAGGAAAGCTACTGAAGTCACCATGGACCTTGTGGGATGTGCTATTACATGTCCTGGTGAGTCTGCACCAGCCTGTTCATATGAAATGTGTATACAGGATGAAATCCATTTAGATAACCTCTGCTTAGATATAGCCTCCCCCTTTGAATGGTCTGCAATGGACACAAAGAGTCTGGGCAACTTTCTGAACAGTTTCATCCTGTCAAAGTAAAATGCCAATACTCATCTAACATCCAGGGTGTGCAGATTGGCCCGATGATGGTTGTGGTGTGGTTTAGGATAGAAGCTAGGGAGGTGAATCGTTTGGCTCCCAGGACTTGACTGTGCTATGGAGCTAGCCTCACTGACTGGAGGAGGAAGGAAGCACTGATCTGGTTCACAGAACTTAGGTTTTGTTTTCTTTTTTCTGGGAGGAGCAGACGGTGGCAGTGGAGGTTGCTTTACTGTGCTTTGCTGCTGCTGTTCAGATGGTGCTGCAGTTTGAAGGCACCCCAGCACTGATGCTTTACCCACAGGGGGTACTGAGACCCTTCCCCCTGTGTGGTGCAGTGCCATGTTCTCATCCTTGCCTTGCTTCCTAGCCCCAGTGCTGGGCTGCCCCTGGACACTGTGGAAGGCTTGGCAGCAGACAGTGGTACCGGAGGCGCAGCCAGAGCTGGCATAGACCTCAGTGCCGAGGTGGCCGTTACAGCAGTTGAGAGAGCCATTGCCACCAGGAGCTGATTTTGCTCATGTCCGCCCTGCTGGGGTGTATCCCTAGGGATTGTCCCCAACTGGCATTCAGAAGTACTGTAGGGTCCCTCCCTGGTACAATTAATCCCTTCAGCTCTTTTGCCTTTTTCACAGGCATGCATGAGGGAGAAGAGAGCTGACTCTGCGACACCTCTTCTCTGTGGGACACCCGTCTGGGATTGGAAGAAAGTCTCAGTGACCCCTCCATTGAAAGTAGCCTCCTTTTTAATTACCTATCACATCTGATCTGAATGACACGTATTTACAGTGATGGCATTTTTGGGACACGTCACTCACCCAGACCACATATACAGTCTGGGTGGCCGTCGGAGGCAGGCATAGCCACCTTGCATTTCATGCATTTTTTGAAACCTGAAGCTACCCTCATGACAGCTCTAAGCTGGGACAATGGTCCATCCAGAACTAACTGAAAGCTCTCTTTTGTTTTTTAGTGTATCTAAATGTAGCATTCCAGCCTCATAGGAACTAAAGTAACTAAAATTAACTAATCTAGTAACTATATAACTCTAATCTAACACTAAAGCTAATTGCTTTGCAGAGTAGTTGGAGACTCCATCTCAGACTGGAGACGGTTGAGAAGGAACTGAAGGTTGGGATTGCATGCGTGTCCCTCAGAGCCATTAGAACACTCACTTGCTGCTGGGGATGTGTGAGCGGTCCCAGGAGCTTCCCTAAGAAAAATCTTCGACTGAAGATGCAGGTAGCACAAGCACACCTAGAGTGGAGCACCACGGGGACACCACTCGAAGATAGAACAAAAGAATAGTTAAACACACACCTGTGGCCCACCAATGACAAAACGCCCACTAGGCTGAAGGTGGTAAATCGTTTTCTCATCCAAGTATTTGGCAGGAACTACAGCTTTAATCACACGCTCTCTCAGGGTTTCACGCATGTCCTCCAACAAGATGGTTTCATCATGTTGCACTGATATCACGATGGTGTGAACACGGATTGGGATGATGGTTCCGTTTTTCTGAATGTATTGAACAGTGACCTGCATAGAAAAAAGAGGAGTAAAAGAAACTGATGTGTTACCATTTCATGTATATACCATGCCATGCACCATGCCATACTATACCAGCTGCATTGGAATGTGCCTGGGGCAACACAAAGACAGCTGCTGAATGGCTGCAGTGTTGTGAGAAATAAAGCACACAGTTTTCATGGCTGCTAAATGCATTGCTGAGCAAAGAGGATCCAAGTTCAGAAGATTAGGGTACAAAGCAAATATTTTAGCTCTATATACCATGCACTTCCCAGTGACACTAAGAGAAATAGCTTTTAAAACTGGCATACTCAAAAAAGCTGGCATCAGTTAAGCTCTCAAATCCCACTGAAATTCAAATTCTAAGGCTTCTGTGGAAACTCTAATCTTAATTCCTAAGCACTGATGAACCAGATTTGCCCTTTAGGTTTCCTGACACATCTTCAAGCAGCAGGAAATACCCAGCTTCTGAGATCCAAGGTTTAAATGTGTCTATAGGGCTATTCTGTATCTTATGTCAGACATCCATGCATGATAACAGTTTTTATAACATTCAAGAGATTGTGCCCTGATCAGAGAAACTTTTATATGCAATCAGTACAAAACTAACATCACACTGGATGTTACAATGTGAAAATGTTGGACTATAATCCATTTGAAACACCATTCTGAACTGAACCATCAGCAGTAATTAAAGATCGGAAAAAGAAATCCAAGATTTTTTGGAGTAAAACAGGGAGTTTACTGAACCAGACAGATAGTTATTAGTAGTCTGCAAGTGATCAGGACCAGAAAGGATTCTTTCCAAAGCCACTGTACTGAGCAGAGGGACATGCTGAGGGAAAGCAATATTACCTGTGTCTTAGAGTCAGGTCTAAGCCAAGGGAGCTCACCACTGTGTCGCAGCTCTGATAACTTGGTGTTCAGTTTGTGTGCGAGGATAATAGTGAGAGGCATACATTCGTCTGTCTCATCTGTTGCATAACCAAACATCAAACCCTGTAATTGGAGGGAAGGGATATATTTTAAATCACTGGGAGAAGCAGGGCTTCCAATTCTGTTATACTATTAATATGAATATTACAGAAGTGAGTAGAGACCAAAATATTTCACCTGTGGCAAACTGTAAACAGGGACCTATAATTGCTTTTGATTGCTGTTATTATTTGTGCTATTGAAACATCATAGAGGCCTCAATCAAGATTGGCTTCCAGTGTGCTAGGCACTGCATAAAACACATGCAGTCCATGCCCTGACAGTTTTCCATTTTTAGTCAAAATGTTTTCAATTTTTGGCTGAAACATCTGTGACAGACACTGAAAATTTTCTGTGGAAACCAAACATTTTTTGTGACAGTTAGTGTTTTGCTGAATAACAGCTTGGATAGAAAAGCTCAACCTCCCCTATCAGGAAGGACTATACAACTAATACAAGTGATTCACCTGAATGCAAAATTAGAAATAAAATACCAAGGCATATTTTGGACCCAACTCTGCTTCTTTCTTGGATAGAACTCCACAATGAGTAAGGTGGTCTGGATAGGATCAGAAATATGGTTTGGGCTGCCTATGCAGGTTTTCCATGGATCACTCCTTTTTGAGCTACCTAGGAAGTCTGTAAGTTTTCTCAGTACCCACTGCCAATTGATCCAGGGTCACTGGCTCAGGTTCTTCCTAGATGTTACATGTTTTTTACCCCAGATGTGGTAATGAATGTTGTCACAGTACACCTGAACAGGCCAATATTGGGATTTAGCTAGGATATTTCCTTGGTGTTACTCCTTCCTCTCAGACATTTTATTGGAATGGCAAGTTATATATGGAATATTTTGACTACTGTCAAGATGGAGAATGGCCAAGTGCTTAGGAGACCTGATTTTAGGTCCCTGCTTTGACCTGTTTGACTTTGCAATAGTCAATTCATCTCTCTTTTCCTCAGTTCCACACCTGTTAACAGCTCCGTCCTACCTCATAAGGGTGCTGCAAGGATAAATATATTTATTAGTAAGTTCTTGAGCTACTGTGGTGATAGAAGTTATGAAAGAATCTAAAAGAAATGCATTTCTATTTAGTCCCTCTACCGATAGACATGCATGTTAATTTGGTTCTCATGAGGTCTTGGGGGTAATACTACCTTAGATCCAAGGCTCCATGATAGTTCTATTACAGCTCTCAAGAACATTACCATAAAGTAGATAGTACTGCTAATGAAAACCACTGTAAATGTTAAATCCACATTCATACAGGCATCAGTTGGAGTTGCAGAATTTTTATGTTGCTGTCTGTCTCTTGGGAAGAAACTGTAATTATCTATATTTGCTATTCAGCTCACAGGAATATGACTTGGACAGTCTTAATTATGTGGAATTGCTATTATATTAAAACCAATCCCTGCCTCTGGGAAATAAGTGAGAGTTACAAATGTTCTGGCAGAATTGCCATTCTTTTACAAATGCTGCTAGCTTGTCTGTGCTTGAAAAGCGGACAGTCAACACCTTCTTACAATGTAAAATCTCAAGAGTTTTATGTAAACATGACACCATCTTGAATCAATTTGTTCATTATTTGTTATTCACTTATTTAATCTTTGGCAAGTCCTGCTGCAAAAGGAAATGTTTAAGATGAAAATTCTTTGAAAGAAACTAACTTTGCTAAGATTTAGGGCCCAGAACCTTCACTGGTGTAAATGATCACGGTTCCATTGACTTCAATGAGCTATGACTGTTCAAACAAGCCAAGGATCTGCTGCATGGTCTACTCTGTGAAGTAAAAGTAGCCTTTGTGTAACTCCTCTGATGTCAAAGAAGTTACCCTAGTGATGGTTTTGGCTCTATGTGGCTGATTGGAGGTTCATTGATGTATTCACACAAATGGTCATTTCATTCTGTGTCAGCACAGGATGAGATTGTGCAAATTATCATGTGCCAATGCTAGTTTTGATTTAAAAAAAATGTAAGTGGGATGGGCAAGCCCTCCCTTTCAATCCCTCATCTTTTGGCTATGTCCACATGTAGCTCGTTATTTCGAAATAAGTTATTTTGAAATAACATTTCAAAATAAAATCCTTATTTTGAAATGACTTATTTCAAATTAAAAACTTTTTAATTCGAAATAAGGGAAACCCTGAAAGCGAAATAGCATGCCCTCAGTGTGGACATGCTATTTTGCTTCAGGAGAGGGGCATGACAGGAGGTGTGGCAACATGGCCCCCCAGCAGGGCCATGTTGCCAACCAATCCCCTGCCACTGGCTCTCCAGAGCCAGTGGCAGGGGAAAAAACATGGGGGGGAGGCACAGATGGGGAGGCCCCTCCTCCCCCTGGCTTCCCCGACTGCCCCTCTTCTTCACCACTTCGCAGGCAGTGGGGGCATAGATCGCCTAGCCCCCTGCTAACCCCTTTCCCCACCCCAAGCCTCAACAGAGGGGCAGGGGGCTAGGAGCTCAATGGGGCTGGGAGCTGCTTGCAGCAGACCGCAAGCAGATCCCAGCCTGGTCAATTTCATAGCTGCCCTCCCCCTGCACCCTGGCAGGAAGGTCAAACCCCTGTTTCAAACAGGGGTTGTTTCAAAACAACATGACCTAACCACGTTGTTTCTAAACAACCCTTTTGAAAAAAGGGTTATTTCGACTGCAGACTAGGTTTAGCGATTTCAAAATAACTGCCCTTATTTCAAAAGGAGGGACTTTCGTCCTTTTGAAATAACAAAAACGTCATCTGGACACAGCATTTGAGAAGAAAGATTTTCATTTTAAAGAGATATGATTAGCTTACCTCTCCTAGTCCTGGGCTTAAAGCAGAGCTGGGAGTGTACAAGCGGGCTGCTCTAATGAGTTGATAGGATTATTGTATTGTTTTACTTTACTATTGTCTTTATCAAGGTGAATAATATTTGAGCACCTGATCACCAGCACCAACATCCTCTTCGTTCCTGTAGAGATGCACACCTTGAGCAATATCAGGTGACTGTTGTTCCAAGGCCACCAGAACATTGCAAGTCTTGTAGTCAAAGCCTGTTTAGAAGAAGACATGGGGGTACATGAACTTTTCTTCATAACTCAGCATAGCCACAAGAGACCATATGTGATAATTTCCATCCCAGGAGGACACCACCTTCAAAACTCAATCTGCCTACTATTTACTGTCTACATTTTTGTCAGTGTAGTGATGCAAATTTGTTCTTTTTCTCTGTGCAACCTCACAGTGAGGTCTCATCTCTCTTAACTTCTTGACCACTGGCAATTTGTCTAAAACAGTGCTCAGGAGAGTCCCAAACATCATGAAAAATAAGAAATCACATAGGAGAAAATGTATGATCTTAGTTGCTATGGTCCATCCCATCAGAATTTAAACATGCAATTTCATCATTGCAAGAGAAAAAAAACAAAGTAGGGAACGTCTCAGGAACTATCATTGGGGCTAATGAATAAGATTAAATTAAGTAAAGGACCATTTAATCTGAATAACAAGAATATTTATCAGAGCCATCTGTCAGACTGGAGTAGTGTCTCAATAGAAATGGCAGAGGCCCTAGCACATGATTTCTTTAAAGCTGAACTAGATAAAATACTCAACAGCACAACTTAGGGTGCAAGTCTGTGTTAGCAGCAAAATACACAAGATAATTCTATAGATCAGGAGTTGGCAAACCCAGGCATGCATGCGAAACGTGGCATGTGCACCAAACGTGGTGTGCACACCCATTCAGAGTGGCATTCAGGGCTCCCAGGCCTGTGATTGCTCTCCCCTGCTGGCCCTGTCCCACAGCAGTGTCTGACACTGCAAGAGCTGTGCATGAGTAGTGACTCCTGTTGGTTCTGGCCCCCAGCAGCTCCAGGCCCCACTGTGGGGGGGTTGGAGCCAGCAGGAGCCATGATGTGCGTGGATCTTGCTGCTCCAGGCCCCGCCCCCAGCACCTGCTAAGGGGGCAGGGGCAGGGCTGGCACAAGACCCTGCAAAGGTAGCTGACCCCTGCTATAGATATATTTTGCCTTTAATTTCTGTGACTCCAGAACATCATCCCAAACCTCAGTGACAAGGCCATTATTAGCATTGCCAATATTTTCTCTCTTAACTTCTGTATCTGATGTCCCTGGGAAACAGTCCAACAGCTGAGCATTTCCTGAACAACAGCATGAACTACCTGTAGTTAGAATTCATGTTGTGGAAAACTCCATGACATTACTGAACAACACTAAAATCCCACTGTATTTTCTGAAAAAAATAGATGTTTTCAAAAAAATTCTCCTCTTGATGGCTCTCTGTTTTGAAATTCTGTTTTCCACATATACAAGGATCATTCATGGGGTCATATAAGGAAAGCAGACTAGAGACTTCTTATCCAGATCTGAAAGTGAGCTTCTCTTTCAAAGGAAAGTGAAAAGGTTTAAAAACAACATTGTCATGCACTTGCAGAATATTACAGCATAATTTTTCATTTTCCTCCCCAGTTGTGTAGAGATAATCTGCTTTTCCCTGAACTCACTTCTCCCAAAACACCAGCTACTGACAGCTGTTTATCATATCGAGGATCAAAAATCTGTATATCAAATATGTACATCCAAACATATGTCCACTTGAAGAACACTCCACACCCTCCTTCCTTTAAGTAAGTTGCGATGGAAAAGGATTCCATAAGAGAAAAAGCCGTATGCTCTTCTGTGACTTTTAGCTTTTCTCCCATAGTTTCTATAAGGGAGAGGTTTTGACGGACTTCATTTCGCCTACGCTGCTTTGGTGATAAAGGGGTAAAAAAGGGAATTTCTAAGCTGCTGGATCTTGCGGCATTTTCTGAGAGCAATGTTATGATGTTACATAATCTATTTCTTTGGAGCCAATTAACAGATGTGCTTTTATAGCATTCTCCCACCATTTTCTCAGAAGTCTTGTACCAACAAGCTTATCTCAACCAGGAACTACTGCTACCTAACACCTTTTTTTTTTTAATGGCACACTTAATCTTCACAATTACTGTAAAATATTTGGAGTGTGTAAATTATATGACAAGTTTACAGGACTGCAAACTGGTTGTTGCAATTTGTGTCAGATATAAGGCACTCTGTTCTTTGTGTCATAATACAATCTACAGTGGTACGAAATTTACTTCAATTGTAAGCTCTTAAGGGCAAGGACTGACTTTTTGTTCTGTGTTTATACAGATGCTAGCTCAGTGGCAGTTTGGTCTAGATTGCAGCTGCTTGGTTCTGTTGCAATAAACTAACATGAAGTGACCAAGTCTTCTCTTTCCTTTCCATCTCCGCAATTAACATTAGTCAGGTTGGCTATTTAAATAACATACAAATCACAGGTAGACTTAGATTGAGAAGTAGATTCTATAGTTCAAGTTAGCAGCTGATGTTACCTTGCCAATATGTTCCAGTTCAAAAAAATAACCTACCATAGATACCCTTTCCTGCTGGGAGCTTTGACTATACAGTAAATAGTTTTTCCTTGATATGAGATGGAGTCAGAATGTTTCTCTCATGGCAACGTCTACAAGGCATATGATTTGATCACATTTGCAAAAGCATAAGCATGCAAGTGGAGATAGACCAGTTTTGCAGCTACTCACTGACCAGCACACCATGTTGCCAAGAAACAGGATTCCTGGAATTTTTCCACCAACCTTTGGCTGAATCATCATAGCCGATGTGTTTAATTGTGTCTCGAACTACTCGCTGATAATCAACAACTGCAAGAGATGTGATCTCCCCACAGAGCAGCACCATCCCTGTTTTACACACTGTCTCTACAGAGAGAGAGAAGACAGAAAGTAAGAAATGGGGTAAGGGTCTGCTGGATAACTCAACATACTATTGCAAATAACTCCACTTCTGACAGTGGTGACCCAAACAGCCCATGTTGAATATAAATATTACAGGCAACTATTAGGCCTATCTTCATAGTATTAAATTCTTACACAAATGAATCCATTTATCCTTACTACACCACTTGAGGAAGGATAGTACTAATATGCTTAGTCTATAGGTAGGGAAACTGAGGCACAAAGCAATTTCCTCAGCCTCATTCCAGTGCCTTGAACCATAAAAGCATCCATTCTCAAGAAGTAAGGTTAGACCAAACAATCCACACTAATAGTCCCTTGTTTTGCAACCTTGCTTCCATTTTGAGGAAGAAGGCCCAGATCCTCAAATGTCTTTAGCCACCTATCTGCTATGCATTCCAGTGAGCGTTAAGTGCTATCTCTGAAGTACTGAGCCAGAGAGACAAAAGCTGGTAGCTGTTTTTTCCAGTGAATGTGCAAGGCCAATATCACAAGAGTCCCAATTAAACTTTATTTTTTGATAGCTTAGGGTCCTGTGAGAATCAGAGGCTCCATGCCAAGGGATGAATCTGACCATAGGGCCCAAGATGAGAAGGTTGAGGAAGAAATGGATCACTTCCATTGTGAAAATGATGCACTTACCAAAAATCTGAGAATTTGGAGAAATTTTGCTGGCTTTTTCAAGGGGGGTCAAATGTCAGGAGTTTCAACATGATAAAAACAACCAAAACAACAGGCAGAAATAATCAAAACAGGGCTTTAAATGTTTTTTCTTCATGCAGAGTTGTCAACAAAAAACAGAGTTAGCAATGAAAAATTAAAAGTATCTATAAAGTCAAGTAAGTGCCCTTTACTATCAATGATCATGGGCTTTTTGAAATATCCACTGTTGTGGAATTAAATCTCTTTTCCTCTGGAATACTAATTACATTTACAAATTAACTGCACCACTGCTTTGGTTATTTTAAGCTTTTTCCAATAACTTTATTTATTTTAAATCTTCAAACACAAAGTACTTTAAAAATTTCCTTCATAAACAATGTAGTGATGTTATTGATTGTTCTGATCTTTTTATTTGGCTGGAGCTATATTTTTAACACAACATTAAAATAAAAAACAAATAGGCACAGGCTGACATCAACCTTTTACATTTATACAATACAAACAGAGAATTGCAACCAGGTAATTGTAAAGGAATCATTTTTCCATCTAGTGTAAATGAAAGAAGAAAATGCATGTGGCCTTACCACAAGCAACCTTGGCGTCTGGATCTTGTTTAAGATGGGCGTCTAACACAGCATCACTGATCTGGTCACAGATCTTATCTGGAAAAGAACAGGGCTGCATATTTAAAAACAGAGTTCTCTCCAGAAAATATGGACCTTTAACATCACAATGAAGTAGAAATAGTTTGTAGGTGCTGTTTTTTGCTTATTGTTTGTCCATTTGTCTATCTAGTTAGCTAGTTATCATACTTACATGGTCTCCACTACTGCAGTTGCTAAGCTAATTTAGATTTCAAAAACCTTGTGACGCATCGTCTGTCTAAAAGAGATACACAGTGATGAGGTACTGTAAACTAGTACTGAATACAGCTTTGCCTGCTTATTTCAGCTGTTCAGTTATAGGTGAAAAATAAGTGGGACATACAAAAGTCTTTCAAACAAGACAATATTCAGCTGCTAAGATAACCCCCTCCAGCCCAAGAAAGAGTATAATACATTTCTGGATAACAAAAGCAGCTAAAGCGTAGGAAACCTAGAACAATGGAGAAAAAAATCTTTGAAGAAATTATAGGCATCCATGAATTCTCTCTTGAGTCTTGATAGGTTTTGAGGGCAAATATTTGATGTCTCTTATTGTCTTCCACAGCCTTTTCCCCATAATCCCTGCACTCAACAGAGTGTGAAAGGAATGTGACATAGATGGGAAGGGAGCAGGAGAGAACTACAAAGTGATATTCACTGACTGCATAAAATACCCAAGGCCAGTCCTAAGTATGTCTGAGGTTACGCAGCCAGCATAAAGGTCACAGCTCTTTCTTTTGCTAACCAGAGAGAGTATGCCCATACACAGGTTTTAAATCAAAATAATGCTGGTTATTTCGATTTAAAAACTGTTAGGTCCACACAATGTTTTCTTGGTTTGAAATGACAAGCTGCATTATTTTGAAATAAGGGAAGTTATAGCAACTCAATAAAACCTCATTTTATATCAAAACGAAGCTTAGATTGAAACCGCTAAATTGAAATAACCCTGTTGGGACATGCTATTTCTAACAGTTGTTTCAATCTAACACTTTTGCCCTTCTCCTTCTTGGCGTGCCTGTCTTTTCTCATGTATAGGGTGGGGGCATGGCCCTTCTAGGGGGCCATCATGCCACACATCCCATGGTGCCCCTCTCTTAAATCAAACTAGCAAGTCATGTTCCTAGACATGCTAGTTCGATTCAAGGTTTTTGGTGTGGACCTGTTAAATTGGTTTAACTTAAATTGATTTAACAATTTTTATAGTGATTCAATTAGATTGCTTTAAGTTAAATCACTTTAATTGCCTATGTGTATACATAGCCAGAGAGTTTCATGTGGGTTTGGCTTCTCACCTCTGCAAATAAATAAAGCCTATTAATAAAAGATTCATCTGCTCTAACAAACAGAAAGGGAGTATCTGGAACAACCAGTCCTCTCCAGCCAGAAAATGGTTAGTTTACATCATCTTATTCAGTAGGATTTTACTTTTTTGAACAACCTGTTTATTATTAAATTCAGTTATTTGATGAAGTTGCAGTGTGATTCTGCTGAGGAGCATAATTTGTGACTTGGAGATATTTATTTATAGCCAAAGAAAGGTATAAATCAGCTACAGTTGGCTGAGTGACAAGTGAAGGCTCAGACAAGGCTATCATTTGTGGTATGATAATTTTATCTCCAGCATCTGCCACATTATTACTAAAAATGAGTCACAAAAATTGGATCTGGATTTCAATTGCCCTCCCCATCCCGAGTTGGAGGTGGTTGGAGCTGAGGGTTTGGCTACACCTGTTATAAAGAGAGGAGCCAGCTGCATTACTTAAAATCAAGTCTGAATTCCTAACCAACCCCATGCAGAAAGTTTGGGAGCATCTGGCTGCAGGGTTTTGGTTGACACCGATCTCCATTTGCTATCTTGGAACTGTCATTGCCTCAAAGAGCAAAAGCCGAGTTTTCAAGGACAAAGGTAAAAATTACAGATACAAATACTCAAGAGTTTGAGTATTTGGTTAAAGTGCAGCAGGCCTGAGGATGTAAAATCCACCCCCCACTCCAGTAGCCATTGAACACAGGACTAATTACTAGGATTGCTGCAAAACTCTGTTCTCCTACCCTCAGCTACTGTTCCAGAAACAGGCCTCACACTATTTGCATGAGATCTCACTTCAGCCAGATATGCCTAAATCTCTCCTGCAGCAGAGCTAATATCAAACCCTTGTCTGTAGCACTCAAGTGATGTGCAGGAATTCTCATCTGGCCACGTCATCCCTAGTCTTTCCCACAGGCCTTATGTGGCATTCAGGCAGTGGAGAGCTCCTTGTGCTGGCCCTCTGAGTGAATGTCATATATTAATAATTTCATGAGAAGTCTCACTAGAATAAGCACTACTCTGCGAGTGAGGGCTGCAGAATAAGATACTCTGGGTTTTTGCATGGGCCTGGAAATTCATGACTGACAAAATCTTCAATGCTTATGATATTTGTGGGGTGTCAATGGCTCTTCTGTTTGCCTAAGGGAGATGCTTTTTATAGCCATGTACTTAGACATATATATAGGAACAAATTATGTAGGCTGTACTTATAGGATTGGAGACTGAATCTTGAAAAACAGTGAATCTGAGAAGGACTTGGAGTTGTAGTAGAAAACCAACTGAACATACACTCTCAGTGCTGTGGCCAGAAGAGTGGCAGATCCTTGGATGAATAAGAAAAGGCAACTCACCATGTATAGTAACTGGACTTTGTTGAGATGTGGTCCCTGGGGGTGCTCCACTCACTGATGTTGCATTCTGCGACGCCCAGAACTGGAGGCTCTGAAGCTGTCACAGTAGTGGGGCCGTGCACATGCCCAGAGAACTGAGGAGCTGTTGGCATGCTATGCTGGGTGTGTGCGTGGTGGAAGCCCTCCATCCCTTCTGCACCATGAAGCTAACCTACTGAGAAAACAGACTTTGAAGCAGAGGGGAGGAGGGTAGGCCATGGAGCACCCCGAGGGACCACATCTCAAAGAAGTCCAGTTACTGCATGTGGTGAGTAACAGTTTCTTTTTCAAGTGGTCCTTGTGGGTGCTTCACTCGTTGGTGACTGCACAGCAATCTCTTCAAGGAGAAGGGCATTCAAAGGCCTCAAGATCATTTAATCATTGATAATATAAATTGTCCTTTAACGATAATGATCTATGGCACAGCATTTGACAAAAGTTTGAGGTGAAGACCATGTAGCAGCTCTGCTTATGTCATGAACAGGAACATTTCTAAGGAAGGCTGCTGATGTAGATATCCATCTGGTTGAATGAGTTCTGATTCTCACAGGAGGATCAATGTTTTTTTGACAGTAACATAATTCAATGCAAGATGAAATCCAGTTAGATATTCTCTGGGATGATATTGATTGACCTTTCAAGCATGGCACTAGAGATATGAAGAGCTTATTAGATTTCATAAAAGGTTTTGTTCTTTCTAGGTAAAATGCAAGTCCTCGCCTAATGCCAAGCGTGTGGAGTAGCACTTCTTCCTGAGTCTTGTGCAGTTTGGGATAAAAAAACAGGTAAGATAACAGGTTTATTGACATGGAAAGGTGTGATGATCTTTGGTAAGAACTTTGGGTGAAGTCTTAGTATAACCCTTATCATGATGAAAAATTGTGTACAGAAGATCTGCCATTAAAGATGCTACTTCGCTCACCCTTCTGGCTGATCTGATGGTGATTACAAACACCACCCTCACTGAAAGGTGGGGAAGGAACATGTAGCAAGTGGCTCAAAGGATTGTTTAGTAAGAGCTTTCAGTACTAAGCTGAGGTGCCATTGAGGCACTGGTCTTGAACAGGAGGATAAACCTTATTCAAGCTGAACAGAAAGTGTTTCACTACAGGATGGAAGAAAAGCATTTCATTACCTTGTTTGTTATGAAAGAGAGAAATGGCAGATAAATGAACTTTCAATGAACTGAGCGAGAGTCCTGATTTTTTAAGGTGCAGCAAATAATCTAATATCATTGAGATGAGACAAGAACAGGCATCCAGCTCTGGAGGAGTTCACACCACAATAGGAATCTCTTCCACTTGTAAAGGTAGGTATGTCTCGTAGAAGCTTTTCTGGTTTTGATTAGTATGTTTCTGACCTCCACTGAACAACCTAGTTCATCGCTCAAGAGCCATCTATCATTCAGGCTGTTAGGTGTAGCCTCTGTATATTGGTTTAAGCCATTGTATTGTTCTGTTAGTAGAGTACATTGTGCTGCATTGGTAACTTGATCATTTGATGAATGAAGAGGTAAAGAAGGTCAGAGAACCATGCCTGTCTCGGCCATGACTTGGAATGGGGATTACTATCACTTTCTCTGCTTTTATCTTCCATTATCACCTTGAGAAGAAGGGAAATTGGAGGGAAGGTGTAAGACAGTCCATTCATCCATGGAATGAGAAAAGCATCTCCCAAAGAATGACTGCCTAGACCTTCCCTGGAACAGTATTTGTGACATTTGTTATTCCATACTGTTGCAAATAGATCTATTGATGGATAACCCCAGGTCTGGCATATGTTATTGAGGACTTGATCATTCAATTGCCATTTGTGAGTTATAGGAAAATGTCTGCTGATATTATCTGCTAGTATGTTCTGTGCGCCTGGAAGGTAGGAAGCCAAAATGTCAATCTTGTGTCTTATGCACTGATTCCATAATGATCACCTTTGAACAGAGGGAAGAGGATCTGGCTCCTCCTTGCTAGTTTATATAAAACATACATGCGACGTTGTCTGAGAGTACCTTCACAGACTTGTGTCTTATGAAAGAGAGGAAATATTTGCATGCATTTTGTACCATACGGAGTTCGAGAATGTTGATGTGCAAAAGGGATTCTAGATCCGACCATCAGCCCTATGTGGTTTGATGTTGCATGTATGCATCCCAACCCATCAGAGATGCATCTGCGGTGATGATAAATGTAGGATTTACATGATTGAACTGTACACTGCTGAGAAGGTTCTTTTCAGCAGTCTACTGTTGTAGAGAGTTTCTGACATCCGTAGGCATGGACAACAGCGTTTGGAGGGAATGCGTGCTGGGCTTGTAAACAGTGGTAAGCCACAACTGGATGTATGCATGCATCGTTGAGCATAAGGAACTACAAAAGTTGATACTGCCCTGTGTCTGAGAAGTTAAAGTATAATGCAGGCTGATAAAGTGTAGTGGATAAAGTGGTTACGTCTGTGATTAGAAGTTGGATTGTCATGTGAAAGAAAAGCCGTGGCCTGTAGGGTGTCCAGATGAGCTCGTATGAATTGGATACGTTGAGACGGTCTCAAAGTGGACTTTTCTTTGCTTATTCTGAGACCTAATGACTGAAAGGTTTGTACTGTGAAGCGAGCCATGTGGTTCACAAGTGAGGCTGTTGGGGCACAGATAAGACAATCGTCTAGGTAGGGAAAAATGATCATCCCTTGTTTGCTCAGATAGGCAGTGACTAATGCTAGGAGCTTTGAAAAGACTCAAGGAGCCATTGGTAGGCTGAAAGGTAGCCCCTTGTATTGATAGTGCTAGTTTTCTATGACGAAATGAAGGTATTGTCTGTAAACTGGGTGGATTGTGACATGGAAATAAGCATCCTGAAGGTCGAGGGATGAGTACCAGTCTCCTCTTTGTAATGACAGTATTATTGTACTGAGAGTAACCTTCTAGAATTTCTCCTTTTTTATTAATCTGTTTAGACGTCTTAGATCTAGGATAGGTCTCCATCCTCCCGATTTTTATAGCACCACAAAGTGTCAGGAGTAGAATTCATTGTTCATAAATTTGGGGGGTACACATTCTATCACTCCTATGAGGAGGAGGTGTTATACTTCCTGTAACAGGATTTGTTCATGAATTGGGTCCCTGGAAAGGGATGGGGTAGGGTGATGGATGCAAGTTATAGATAAAAGGGGATTGTACATCCTGATCTGACTCTTTGTAAAACCCATCTGTCCAATGTTATTCACAACCAATTGGTGTAAAAAAGTCTGAGGAGAAATTCTAGTTGAACTGATGGGGCTGGAATATCCGAGAGGAGGAAACTCGAACCCTCAACCAACAGATCAAAATTGCAGCTTAGCCTGTTATGGTTGGGAGGCGGTAGTCAGTTGTTGTTGCCGCTGCTATCTACATCACTAGGAACATTGTCTAGGTCTCTGATTATTGTTGTTTCTGTATCAGTTTTCTGTAGCATACCAACGCTGATAAGGTTGGTATCTATACTGAGAGCATCTGAAGTGTGGGGTATACTTTCCCAAAGTATGCAACATCGTTCTTGAGTCCTTCTTGGAATGAAAGACCTTGTTAGTTTTCTGTGCAAATAAGTGAGACTTATCGAACAGTACGTCTTCGATTTTGGGGTGAAGGTCCCTGGGGAGATCAACGCTATTAAGCAAAGATGTTCCACACATAACCACAGCTATGGCAATTGCTCTTGAGGCTGTATCTGCTGTATCAAGTGCTGCTTGTAAGGAAGTTTGTGCAATTAGTTGACCTTTATTAAGGAGTCTGTTAAGTTGGTCTCTCCTGTTCTCAGGTAGGTCATCAGCAAAGACCGACATCTTCTCATATATACTGTGGTCATAGTTAGCAAGAAGAGCTCCGTAGTTTGCTATCCTAAACAACAGCATGGCAGAAGACTAGACCTTTCTCCCAAATAAATCAAGCCTCTTCCAGTTTTTGTAATATGGGGACAACTTTTGGGTTGACCATTTGACTCTGTATGTGGCAGTGTCGACAACAAAGGAGTTCAGATTTGGGTGAGTAGAAAGGAACATCATATCTTTGGGTGATATGTAATATATTTTGTCATTCCTTTTATTGATAGGAGGGATTAAAGCTGGTGTAGCCCATAGCACTTCGGCTGGTTCAGTGAGGGCTGTATTCAATGGATTAGTAATCCTGGACAAAGTCGTAGAATTGAGGATCTTCAACAGTTTGTGTTGAAATTATTTAATCTCTTCCAAGGAGATCTCCAAGTCCCTGGCAATATGTTTATAGAGTTCATTAAGCAGTCTAAGGTCATCAGTTATAGGAGTTGAAGAAGGTATGAGTGCATCATCATGTGACGAGGAAGACTTGTGTATCTCAGGTGAAGTGTCACGAAAATTAGATACAGTATCCGTGTCAGATTGAGATGGAGCTCTTGAATAAGCACCCAAAATTAAAGGTCTACATGACAGAGACTGAGGTGCAATAGAAGGTAGTGGTGGTTGATATGGGGTGTAGTAAGCTTGGTACGGGTTCCACCGCATTTGGTATGGTGGAAGTGGGGGATACCAAGGTTGCGGCAGATAAGATGATGGATGGTGTGTCTCCATGGAGGACATTCTAAACTTTGGAGAAGAAGGTTTAGTTGGAGATGAGTACTCTGAAGAAAACAGGCATCATCATCAAAGCTATGAACTGAGTTTGGAGAGTGAGACAGTGAATAAAGCTGACTACAAGCATGAGAAGTTTTAGAGGTAGCCAATTTAGGTGAATGGTCCAAATGCTTTTGCTTTGATTTCTTTTTGCCAGCCTTTGCAGACAGTTCCATGTGATGAGTAGGGGGAATAGACTGTATCATCAGTACTGTGATGTTAGGTAGCAGTGCTGATAGATGTAGCAACTGTGGGGCCTGTGGTGCTGCAGGTAACATCAGCATGGACGGTGGTGCCAGAAGCACAACGTTCAGCACCATCGTAGAAGTTTCCACTTGGGATGGTGCTGCTGGTGCTGGAACTGAGGTGACCAACACCAAGGTGGACTTCAGCACTGAAAATGCCTTTGCAGCACAGCTGAAAGATTCTTTTCTCCATTCTGGCTATCTCACAGAGCCCTTACTGGTGTCTCTTTTATCATGAGAATGACATTTGTTGTACTTTGAGTTTTCAACTCGTTTTAAGCTAGAGGAGCCATTAGCCTCATTGGTGTGTAAATTAGGTGATAAAGAGCTTCTCTTTTTAGCTGATTGAGAAGTTCCAGGGGCTTGCAAGCACATCCTTTCCAATGACTCAGATGGTTGCTTGCTTGCACCAGGATCAGAAGCTGGCCTGAATGAGTTATTGAGGAGGTACAGTTTTAAACAGAGCTCTCTATCCTTGTGCTTAATTTTTTACAATGCATACATTTAGAGGGTACATGAGAGTCTGCAAGGCATCTAACGCAGGCCCCATAGCCGTCAGAGGCAGGCATGGCATCTCTTCATTTTGCACATCGTTTGAATCCAGGAGACCCTGGCATTCTGTGGCTTTACTATTTGGATCATACAAGAGCCATTAACAGTGGTTCTTTTCTTGATTTTTTTTTTTAAGGTCAAGAAGAGAAGGGTATAACATGGGGAGAAAAAGAAACAAGGACTAAGCACGTAAGGAATACAAACGAACAAGGAAAGAAAAATTCTTTTTTTTTTAATTTTTGGTTAAGATAGGTAGAAGGGGTAAAATCAAAAAAGATTTATTAGGTAAAGTAGGATAAAAATGAGGATTTTTGAAGTTAGTAAGGAAACTTTCTGAGAAGTGAAGACGCTCCATCTGTAGCAGCGGTTCAGAAGGAATGGAGGGCTTCAACCGTAGCGCGCCAACGGCTCCTTGGCTCACCAGGTGAGTGCCAAGCCCCACTGATCCTACAGCTGAAAAGTCTCCAGTTCTGGGCATCATGGAATGCAATATCAATGAATGGAGCACCCCCAGGGACCACTTGAAGAAGAAGTAGAGGAAGACGGGGAGGTGATACTATCTCTGTATATGGCCTTACTGAGACTGTTAATGGAATAATGTATCCTGTTCAGGAGTTCACATTTCAAAATCCATGTTGAAAAATTGGAAGAGGTTTAGAAAAGAGCTACCTGAAATGATTCAAGGTCTAGAAAGTCTATCATATACTAAGAAACTGATTAAGGTAAAACTATTTTGATAAGCTGGCCAAGAGGAAGTTAAGAGATGACTTGATCTGTAAGTACCTAGACACATGGGAAGACAATTTCTGATGGGAGAAGGCTCTTCAGTGTAACTGACAATGGCATAACAAGATGTGATGGACAGACAATTACCATAAGTGAGGTTCAGACTGGAAATAAGGTGTAAAATCTTACCTGTGAGGGTAATTAACTATTGGAACAATTTACCAAGCAATATGGTGACTTCTCCATCACTTAATATCAAGGTTGTATATCTTTTTTTAAAGAAACTTTACAGTTTAGTCAGAAAGTATGGGCTTGCTGCAAGAATTACTGTGTGAAATTTTATGGATATCAGATCAGATCATCTGGAGATCAGACCAGATGATCATCTTAGTCCCTTCTGACCTTAGCATGTAACAATCTCTTTTTTAGGTTTTAATTTATTTTAAAATAATTTCAGCTCTTCTGCCATGCTGAGAGCATCCCTCTGACTTAAATTAGGCTGACTAACTCTCTCAGAATTCATGCATTATCTGATTACTATAATTAATTATATGACCTAAGGGATTTCTGATTAATCTGGATTTAGGTTCACCAGTAAGCATAGGAGAGTTCTATCTACTTGGCTGATCAGTTGAACATTGTATTACATTTAAGAAAATTCAACTGCATAGTAGATTTGGGTTCTGATACAAAGTTCAACATTCCTTGTTTTAGAAGTGATTTTGTTTACCAGGAATTGCCAGTACTGGATTCTGCTATTTAACTTTCTTATCTCTAGTATCCAAGTCCTTTTATTATCTCTCAAGTATGATAGGATATGTCTCCTCATTACTGCTTTACTCATCTCTAGGAATACATTATCTTCTCCAAAGTTAATTTAAAAAATCACAAACTCTTACACTGAAAAGATAAATAGTGAGTTACTAAGACCACACACAAATACAGCCTTTTTTCCCTAACAGAGTAAGGTTCAGAGGACCATGATTTGAAGGTATCGATGTATTGTCCATGATCCCTTTCACTAGATTCATGGTTTTACTTAGGCATTAAAGTAAGCTGGAATGCTCTGGAATGGTGTTCCGGGACCCAACATTTTTAGGGGCCAGCATTCTGGGGCCCCTAAAAATAGAAGAACGCACTGGACCGCAGTGTTCTGGTGTGTTGCTGCCGGGGATGGCTCATGGGGCTGTGGGTGGGAGCAAGCCTGGCCACTCCTCCCCCACTCTTCTTGGTGCCTGCAGCGGCCCTGCCCCTACCTGCTGGGCCTGGGCAGCACTCATGGCATGGAGCAAATTTCGCACCCATGCCCCCTCTTTCTGGCCAACCAGCACCGCAGCTGCAGCTTCCCTCCCCTGTCCCTGGCCCATCTCCTCAACCACACTGGCAGTGGCCATGAGTCCCTGCGCACCCCTTCGCTGCCCACTGGGTAAGGGGGCCCTGGGAGAGGGGTTGGAGATGGTCAGACAGCCAGAGGGAAAGGGGCACAGTGGAGTAGGGTGGGAAGAAGGGGTCAGGATGGTGAGGTGGGGAGGTGTGGAGGGGGTTGAGGGGCTGAAGGGGGTGGAATGAAGATGGGGGTGGGGGGTTAGGAGGGCTGGAGCAAGGACATGGGGGCAGGGAGCTTAGGGAATGGGGAGGGAGGCTGAGGAGGGGTCCAATGGGGGGTGGGCATTTGGGGGGCAGTAGCTTGTGTGGGGAGCAGTAACTGGGATGGGAGGCAGGCATTTCAGGGGCAAAGGCTGGGGTGGGGGCAGACATTTTGGGGGCAGTAGCTGGGATGGGGGCAGGTGTTTGGGGGGGCAGGCATTCAGAGGCAGTAGCTGGCATGGGGGGAAATAGCTCGGGCTGGGAAGCAGGCATTTGTGGGGGAGCAGCTGGGGTGGGTGAAGGGGGCCCAGACATGCATGAAGGGGGCCTGGAAATTTCAGAGGGTTCCAGGGCCTGCCAAATTATACTTTAACCACTAGTTTTACTGAAACAAAAAAATATAAAGCACCACATCCTTTTAGAGTGAGAACATCTCAGATTGTCCAAGGAGAATCACCTTTATGAATTCTCATCTATAAACTTAAGCATCTTGCAGGTAGAGATCCTACAGCAAATGTGCTGAATGTATAGAGCAGATGTGACCAAACTGCGGCTCACGAGCTGCATGCGGCTCTTTAAAGAAAAATTGCGGCTCCCAGGAGAGCGCAGGAGGGAAAGGCGGCATGGCGGGAGCCAAGGGCAACAAATTTGCAGTGGTCGGGGACAGCAGAGAAGCGGTGGCATGGTGAGAGCCGGCAACGGAGGAGCAGCGTTGGGAGAGCTGCAGGAAAAAGCAGCATTGTCAAAGCTGGGGGTGGGGCAGCACTGGGAGAGCCCGCCGGGAAAAAGCAGCCTGGTCAGAGCAGGGAAGGGAAAGGAGGGGCCACACTGAGAGACCCTGGAGGGAAAGGCAAGCAGTTTACCCACACAATATTAATTTCTACCCTCCTTGTCTGTGTGCGTAATGATACAGTCTTTAATTATGTCAGTGCATGATTTTTTTAAATACTTTTCTTTTTTGATATTGTTTTCTGGGTAAATATTTTTAAAACTGGCAACATAAATTGATCAAGAACAAGTCTACAATGAACTACAGATAAGGGATGCTAATTAGCAATTTAAACCTGAAAAGCAATTGTAAATTAATTTTCTTTTTTAAAAATCACCTGGCATTTCCAGATATTGTAATATAATGCAAAATTATTCCTCCTGTATTTCTATTTTGAGAATTAAATAAGAATCATCAGAAATGACTGAAAATTGACACAACTGTTACATCCAAAACCATTGACTACTGTCAAAAGGTTATTAAAAAAAATGTCTATTTAAAGAATGTTATAAGTACTTATTATGGATCATGGTTCATTTTCAGCATGCAAAAAGATTTAGACATAGGATAGACCACCACTACAGAAAACTGGCTTTAGAAAAAAAAATTCCTTAAGTCCATTGAACAAGTTTGCCTGAGACATCAGTATGTGATCCATTTGCAGATGGAACTGCTAGCACATTTATTTTATAAGAAAATTTTAATTAATATAACTAAGTCAATTACCAAGATAATTTACATTCACTGCAAAGTTCAATAGCAGCACTATACTTCTACTGATTAAATAGCATTCCACATGTATTAATTCTTTTTTGTTGTACAGTCAAAATCTATTTATATTTCAGTGCAGTCTTCTTGAATGACTTTATGGGTATCTGAGCCCATTAGACAAGAGTAATTGTTGTGAAGGGCTGAGGTTGGAAAATTGTGTTGTAAACTTTCTGAAAAAAAATCTCTCACTAATAAAGATTTTACTTTGTATTATAAAAACCAAATATTGATATTTAGAATTTATACAGGGCCTGACTTCAAACTGAATAAACTCAATGGGATTTTTTCCACAGTATCTTCTGTGCATGGACTCCAAAGCACTCACTGAAACAGGCTCTGATCTTGCACTTTTTGTCCCCCTAAATTCTCATTGATCTGTTGTGATTCTGAACAGTTGAAAAGGTGTCCCTGTGTGCATCTCTTCACAGGATTAAGATGAAAGCAGTATTTTCCCTTACTATTACTCTCATTTTAAAATTAATTGTGTCTGAGTCTTCAGACCTTTTGTCTTCACTGTCCATGAGTATTTTAGTGAACAAGTTTACTGGCAGAAATATTGGCAGGGAAGCGGGGGCATGGTAGGTGCTGGGATGAGGTGGGAGGCAGAAGTGCAGCATGGTTGGGGAGAGCAGAGAATCAGCTGCTTGGTAAGAGACGGCAGGGAAGCGGCAATGGGGGGTGGGGGAGGGAAGCGTGACATGGTCAGAGAAGCCATAACATGTTTAGATTTTCTCATAGGCCCTAATGCAGCTTACTTGTTGTTAAAATAAAATCATGTTTTACAAGTCCTAAACATGATGTGGAATACTAAGAAATGAAACTACAAAGGAGAAAAGTTGAAAATTGAAGGTAGATTACTTTCAATTTTTGGCACAACTTACTGCTGTGAAGCATCATATTCCACAATGAAATTCAAAACATTGTGCAATACTTAGAGATCAGCATTTAAGAGAGCTTTTACCTGCTGCATTGATAAGTTACTGCCCAGATTTAAAAAAAAAAAAAAAAAAAAAAAAACTTGCCACAAGCCTGTAGTGTTCTACATCTAGCAACAGCTAAATTTTTACTGTGTAGGCCTAGTTTCATGGTAATCTTAAATAATTATTAGAATCTGCCATTAGTGGATCAATATTTGCCCTATTTTTATAATAAAATTAAAGTGCACAATGAATTTTAAGCTTAGTAATTTTGGAGTAGGTAAAAATATGTGGTTATATGTCTCAGTGCGGCTCTCAAAGGTTTAATAAGCGATTTGTGCTGCTCTTGAGTTCCGTAAGTTTGGCCACCCCTGGTATAGAGAAACAACTTTTGATGGCTATGGAGTAAAAGCCATTTCTAAGAGAGTTAATGATAGAACTGTCTTAAAATGCTCTTCTATTGACTTATTTCCTGAGTTAGTATTTTAACAAAAAAGCTGAACTCTGCAAATTAAGAGTGCCCTATGTGAATTTTTCTTCATACACTTGGATAGCCATTTGTCATAAAGACACATGTTCATCCAAATAAAGAAGGGCTTGATTTTCAGAACTGTTGAGCTCCCATAACAGAACTCCACATCAGCAAAGTTAATGGGAATTGTAGGTGCTCAGGACAGCTGAAAATCAGCCCACAAGAGTTTTGGGATTCACAGGTTTCACAGAAAAAAAAAACTATGAGCAGTAGTGGTAGACAGGAGAGTGATTCCAGAAAAGTGCATCTCCTCACCTTGGGAAATGTAGTACAAGGAAGAAGTCACTCTAGCTGGTTTTCAAAGTAAATTGAATGTAATAAATTATAAGCTAAACATATGACATTTAAATTGGCATGGGCAATCTTCTTAAAAATCTACCAACCTAATATCTGCTGTGCCAGAATTTCCTAACTGGGAATAAAACAAAGAGGCCTGTGGCACATAAAGACTAAGAAATTTATTTATTCCATGAGCTTTAGTGGGAGCAAGTCCCATTTCATCAGATGAAGTGGGATTTTCTCCCACGAAAGCTCATGCAATAAACATATTTGTTAGTCTTTAAGTGCCACAAGGCCTCCTTGTTTGTTTACTGAACTAGACTAACATTGCTGCACTTTTGGATATAACTGGGAATTAATTTTAAATCACAAATATTAAAATTAGAGCAGGCCATAAAACAATTTTCCTGTTCCATAAATTATTTTTGAACTTTCAAAACAATTTTCCAGATGGGTAGCTGTGTTAGTCTGAATATAGCAAAAATGATGAAAGACCTGTGGAACCTTAAAGACTAACAAGTTTCTTCAGGCATAAGCTTTTCTGTGCTACAGCCCATTTCATCAGATTCATAAACTAGAAACTCCAGGTAAGAGGTTTATATACACTTGCAAGGGTGAGAAACAATAGAATGGGGATGGCAAGTGCTAAGAAAGTCAATTCAGTTAGTGTAGATGACGCCCATTCACAAGAGTGATTAGAAGGTGAGAATGGCTGAGCAGGGATAATTACTTGTTGTAATGAGATAACTATTCCAAGTTTCTATTCAGGCCCAGTCTGATTGTGCCAGGTTTTCAAAAATGTTGTGTCCTAAAGCACAAAATCATAAACATTTTCACAAACTAAAAGTAAAAAAAAGTATTTTGGGTCAATTGAAAAGTTTTATATGCATCTTTTCAAAACCTAAGATTCCAATTCTGACCTTTTCTTCTTCTCTTTTTAGTCTAAATTTACCAAAAATTTCTAAATAAAAAGTCATTTAGTCTTGAAAAACAGAAATGTTTTATTTTGAAAATGTTGAATAGGGATATTTTCTCCTTCGATAATTGTATGCACCAGAGATTTCTTCAAATCGACCTTATTTTTTGTATAGTCTCTATTTCAACAAAAACTTTATTTTTTTGATGCAAAAATGAGTTGCTGAAAAATTCCTTACCTCTCATTACAATAGGTTTATAGTTATGTGGTTTATGCCATCATGTGCCAGAAGTGCCCCTACACGTTATACATTGGACAAACAGGACAGTCTCTGCACAAAAGAATAAATGGGCACAAAACTGACATCAGAAATCACAACATTCAAAAACCAGTAGTGGAGCGCTTCAATCTCCCTAATCACTCTGTTGCTCATTTGTTAATAGCTGTGGTCAAGCAAATGGGTAACACATCAAGACTTCAAAGAGAAACTGCAGAATTGGAACTGATATGCAAATTGATTGTGTGACTGTGGATTAAATCATGACTATGGTTTCTTTTCCCATTACAACAGGTGATTTGACTTCATCCTCCTCTATGTACTGTTTCCCAGTGTTTGAATCTAAAAAACTGCTCTGATTTGCTGTTACAGTATGACCTGATTCCATGACTTACACTTCCCTGCATTTATTTTAGAATAGAATCATAGGGTTGGAAGGGACCTCATGAGATCATCTAGTCCGACCCCCTGAGGTCTGAACCAAGGACCTTCTCCTCCCATTCTGTAAGTTTCCCCATCTTCAAAGCATCTCACAAAGTGAGATTTTTCTCCCATAAACGCTCAGGAGATAAATAAACTTGGTGCCACAGGACTGCTTGCTTGTTTTGCTGAACTATACTAATATGGCTACCCCCTTGGAACTACATAAGTAAATATGGCACATTCTTACTTAATAAATCAGCTTCCTCTTGTAGAAAAATGGCTTCTTTAAAACATATCTTCCTTCTTCTATGTTACTTTGTATCATATCTACTTATCTCATTTAATCAAATTAGATTTTACTGTCATCAGCAGTGCTGCAGAGTCAATATAACTACCGTTGAGCAAGACAAACACTAATATGTCTCATGTGACATCATAAAGACAACCCTATAATTTTGGAAAGCTGAGTGTTTGTTATGATGCAAAAGGCTATGGAGAACCCAGCTTGATTTGCCACTCCAAGGCAGTGGTTAGTATGCAAGTAGCTGGAACTTTCATTAGATCTGTAAAGAAACCTGATATGGAAAACAAATATTCAAATCAATAATGTCATTTGTAAAGATTGTCCTTCTTGAGTACAACTATGCTTCAATATTACGATTATTTTCATATGTTACTACATATGAATAGATCTGGTGTTATGAATAACCAAACTGCACATTTTATATTTATTATCAAACATATATTTATGTGTAGAGTTTATGACTTAAGAGATACATATGCCCAGTACAGCTTATAAATCACAGACTTCTAAGAAGTCTGGCCATATAGTTTGGAATATTGTATGTCTACTTTATCATTTATTAACTATGATTATCTGTGATGCCCTTAGGTCAGATAATATGGTTTGTTCCAGTATTCTATGGTCCACTAGGTAGGGATTTCATAATACCATATATATGGAAAGGCTTCCATTTATGTACCTTAATCCTTGGACTTTGGATCAGGCTGAAAGTGCAGCACACTGAAAGATTATATTCAACTTTTCCATACTCTAACATGTAGATATACAATTTTCATATTTCAAAGTGTCTGCTATTAGCAAGAAATCATGTAGTATTAACAAGAGTCCCACACTGAGCTAATCAGAAAATGGGCTCAAGATTTAGACTTTTTATCAAAAACAAAACAAAAAAAACAAACCAAAACACACCAGCCTACCTCCATGATTTTTCTTTTCAGCAATCAAAAAACTGGAGAATTTCAGTTAAACTTGACAGTTTCATCTAAAAACTGCCAAAATCTGAACTTCTTTTTTGTTTTCATCACTGAAAATTCAGTTTTCTGACAAAAAAATAATTGGGAAAAGAGCTTCCCATAACAATATTAATTTTGCCAAAACCCCAACGTTCCATCCTTCTCATTGGAGAACTTTTTGTTGGCCCTCTACTCCAAAGGATGGTATGGAAAGTGCTCCCCCTACCCTTGTCCATGTTTTCCCCTGTTCCATTGTTAGTATTTTACAAAATACTCAGGATTGTTACTATGACATTAAGGCTGCACTGTTTAAATGAAAAAAAGTCATAAGTGTAAAAGTGAAGACACTTATAGAGACACCGAACATATGCAATGTTTTACCATTCTGTTCTCTTTGTTAAATGCGTTGTTTACTAATATTACTGTATATATTGGTAACAATGCACCATCATAAAAGAGGATGTAGCATAGATTCCCTTTCTTGGCCAGAGGTTTCTTGGCCAATCTGTTCTACTGGACAGTTCAAAGCAGAATTCATCTTAAATGGGATGGGATCTGGTTACCTGAGAAACCAGCTCATTTCCCATGGTTCATTCTGATTAATTAGTGGAGGTGCTTGAATTGGAATTTGGAATTCACTCTCTTCCTTAATCTAGCAGAGACCAGGTTTACTAACCTTCTAGGAACAAAATCTCACTTTTGCGAAGCCCAGCTTTGTTCTGAGAAGTTTGTAAAGAGGTTGAGCTACTAAGGAGAGAAACGGAGTTATTTATATAATGTTTACCTGGCAGGCATGTGTAATGGCAGTTCATTAATTATTGTCAGATCTCAACTCTTTGTGTTGAATCTGGTCTTTTAAATACACATGACACATAAAGCAAGTTACAGAAGGTCATTACAGCTAAATAAATATATAAAGTATTCCCTGTATTGCCCCTCTCTCACTTGTTAAACACAATGTTTACATGGAAACAGTAGACTGGAACACATCCAAAACAATTTAGTCCAGGAGCTTTATTTTTTTCAGTGTTCTCAAGCACAATTTGTAGAAATTATTATATTATCCATTTACAAGTGGATAACCACTAGTCACAAGTGAAATGCATTTTCAAACAAGTGTCCCACAGTATCCAACAGAGGAAAAGAAATATGACCATTTCTGTGCTGTTGCTGCTCTCTGCTTCTAAACAGAGGATTTTAAATGTTTTCAGTGAGGTATTAGCTTATCTGTAACATGTGAAATGTCATATTAATTATTATCATAATGATAATTTAAATAAAAAGGGCTAAATTCTGTTAAAATCTCACCCTATCCACCAACAATGAACCAAGGTTGTTGGATTTATCTATAATGTGCATAGACATTAGCACATTTTGACAGTGCCAGCCTTTTGCTCTCCCTTATTACTTCAGTTTCTGTAAAGATTTAAGGTATGGAGAATGCTGTGGAGATAGTACATTCCATGTTGATTCTGCAGGTGGTCAATGCTTGTGGAGTTCCATATCCATTTAGAAGTGCAGAGAAATGGTGTGATCTATACCTACACAATTGTAACAGAAGCCAGGTCACTGAGTGTAATGTCCAAAAAAAGTCTGCTGCCCTCCTCGACAGAGGTTTTGACACAATTGACATAGTAACTTCCTCCAAAAACTCCATTCTAGATTTTATAGCAAAAACTGGGAGCACTTTGTGAAGCACTGAAATATCTCCCACCTGTCACAACAAAGAACACAATGACATTCTTAAGCACCTTTTCCGGACAAAATGTTGCTTTGTGATGCAGGATCTTTATATTCCAAGAGACACCAACAGAAACAATCGACATTTTAAGTTCAAAAGGGGCTAAATGCAAACTGAAAAGGGAATCACAGAGAAATGTTCACAATTAAACCAGGAACTATGCAAAAGCCAAATGGTGTCAGTTTTAGTTACAAACTCAAAACTTAGCATGAAATCTTGGTCCCATTGAAACCTACATTTGGCTCATATCTGGGCAACATTTCAGTCTCCATCTCTGATCCAGTTCTAGGTTTGAAAAAACTGAAGGTGATGTATGGTTTCAAGTTGAAATTTGTGTTTTCCCACAATTTTTCAGGTGAAGGCCAAGTTTCACCTTATATATTTACTTATTTAGATTACCACAATACTTGGACTTGGGTTTTCTCACTGGAAGCTCAAAGCAAACCTCAGGGGTAGCTACAGTTTGGACAATAGAATTCTGTCACTGTAAGTGGCAGCAGAATTAGGGCTGCAAATCTGTGTGGATGTAAACATTGGCATGAAACTGTGTGTCTGAAACAGCAGATAATTTACAGTTTAACAATTCAATTTTAATTTAATCCTTTCTTTAAAAAAATAGCTTTTGCCAAATAGTCCAAATTTGGACCCAGATCTAAACTTCCTGAGTGACTGGGAACATTCAAATCTGGGCATTTGGTTTGGTTCTACTTTATTTAAAGATCATGTAACTAATTCCTCATTCTCTTTAATCACAAAATTTGATGTATTTACAGATAGCAAATGTTTGTTTATTTTGGTGTTTTATAATGTATAAGCCTTCCCCTCCCTGCCTGTGTCTTGTATTATAAAGCATTCTCACTTGATGTTTACACAACTCTAGCCTGGCAGTAGTTGGTATCACCCAACAGGGCCTGGGAATTTTACCATACACATTACTTTAGTCAGTTCTATACATACATTTAGCCAGATTGATTGCAGTCAATAAAGCGTGTTATTAACAATAGCACTTAACAAAGTTGAAATTCTGGAACAAACTTGTATTCTTGCTATTATTGCAGTAGATATTACTGTAGAGTCCCAAATTCAGTCTTCTGAAAGTGTGAAAACAGACTAGGGAGGAAGCCCTAGTTCAATGGGTTAAGCAACTAACAAATTTTGGAAGAATACACTTCTGGAAGGTAGAATTTAAGAATTTAGTTTGAGGTATTCAACAATGTTCACCAATTAGATTCCCCCACCTCATCCCCAGATTTTAGGGCTAAGGATCTGCTGTTGAGTCTACTTTGCACCACTCATGTCTGAGTCTAGTTACTTTGGCTGCACTGTGAAATTGGCACAAAGCAGACAAGTCCAGTATAAATGATCAGCTGGTACAGAGGAATTGTTGGTTGCAGCTTCTACATCACTCATTCCCTAAGCCTGATATAGAAGTATAGAGTAGCTAGGCAAAAGAGGGTTTTATTATCTAGGGTGTGGCAGCAGCCTACTGACCGCCATCAGCCTGAATAGTCACAGAGGCTATTGACAGTTGGGGTATGATAGAGTTCCAAAATGAGGGGCCTGCAAAGGGAGCCTGAGTGCCACCCTTGCCCCAGTCTGGAAGACTGTTGACTTTTGTTTGGGAGAAATGATAGGAAAGAACAAACCACCAATCTGTACATTAGTCCAAACACTGACTTGAACCAAATAAATTCAAACTTTTTTATGGCAGAATTAAAAAAGCCTTAGCATGTTTCACCTTCCATCTGTCTCTTACTTTCTTCAATCTACAACAAGCTTCCTTTCTTTGAGGGGCATCGCTGGTGCCTGGCACATGGGGCCCGTGCTCCAAATCCCAGCACCAGTGCCCCGGGTCCTGGAGGGGCCCCTGCCTCTCCTGGTCTCCGGCTGGATCTGGCTGGAGATCCGGGGCCTGGCAGCCAGCAGCGGCAGCCGGCAGCGGCAGCTGCTTCCAGCCCCTTCCTAGGCTGAGAGGCCCCATGGCTGTGGCTGCTGCTCCCTGCCCTGTCCCCAGCTGGGGGCATGGCCTGTGGTCAGGGTGCAGGGTCTGAGCTAGTGCCCCAGGTCCTTCCCCAGGGCAGCGACGCTCCTGCTTTCTTCCATGCAATGCATCTTGAGACCTTCAGAACCTTGGCAATGTCTTGAACCTTGGGCTAGATGATGTCCACAAATCTTACAAATTCCAAAGTTCTCCCAAGGCCAGAAGAGATTCCACTTACCTTGGAAGCCATGAAATGTGGGAGCTTAAAATAACACAGCCAGAGAGCTCAGGAAAGGAGAAAGACAAGCCTGAACACTCAATGAAAAATTACTAGTGGTGCATTTGAGCCCTGTTTGTGATCAGAAGTGGAACTGGGAGAGAGAGCAGGTCATTAACACAGCCCTTGGGATTTGAGAGAGGGACTTTGGGGTAATGGGACTTTGGAGGTGAGGAGAGGAATTTGGGCATCAGTCACTCTAGAAGATAGATCAGGACAAAGAATAAAAGAGAGAGTAAAATGGGAAAGAATGGAAAGGTTAAGAAGCTAAGTGAAGCAGCTAAACTTTTGGGTATTGAGCTGAACCAACCCTCCAAATGCTTTGAGGTTCATCATCACTGACCGAAGGAATTAAAAAATAATTAAGATACATTTAGACTCTATCATCCTAAAGATAATGCTTTACATTAAAAAAGTCTTTTTTAGACATAAGATTCTTGTTTCTATTAATTTCTTATGCTCTACAGTTGCTGTGTAAAGGCGAAGGGGGAACCTACCCTTCAGTTGGGTGCCACTGCTTTTTGGTTGTGTTATTGCAGATGACACCAAGCTGGGGGGAATGGTAGACAAACTGGAAGGCAGGGAAAGGATTCAGGGAGACTTAAGACAAATTGGAGCAGTGGGCCAAACGAAATCTCATGCGGTTCAACAAGGACCACTGCAAAGTCCTGCACTTAGGACGGAAAAACCCCATGCGCTGCTACAGGTTGGGGACTGATCAGCTAAGCAGAAGAACTGTAGAAAAGGACCATGGGGTTATGGTGGATGGGAAGCTGAATATGAATTAACAATGTGCTCTTGTTGCCAAAAAGGCTAATGGCATATTGGGCTGTATCAATAGGAGTGCTGACTTCAGATCAAGGGATGTGATTATTCCCCTCTATTTGGCACTAGTGAGGCCACATCTGGAATACTGCATCCAGTCTTGGGCTCCTCACTGCAGAAAGGATGTGGACAAATTAGAAAAGAGTTCAGTGGAGGGCAACAAAAATGATTAGCTGGCTGGGGCACATGACTTATGAGGAGAGACTGAAGGAACTAGGCTTATTTAGCCTACAGAAGAGAAGACTGAGGGGGCATTTGATAGCAACCTTCAACTACTTGGAGGGGTGCTCCAGAGAGGAGGGAGCAAGGCTGTTCTCAGTAGTAACAGTGGACAGAACAAATGGCAATGGTTTCAAGTTGCAGCTGGGGAGGTCGAGGTTAGATATTAGGAAAAACTCTCAGTAGAAGAGTGGTGAAGCATTGGAATGGGCTGCCTAGGGAGGTGGTGGAATCTCTGTCTCTGGTGATATTTAAGGTCTGGTTAGACACTACCCTGGCTGGGATGATTTAGTGAGAGTGGTCCTGCTTTTAGCATGGGATTGGACTAGATGACCTCATGAGGTCCCTTCCAACCCTATGATTCTATGATCAGCCACTTTAAACAGGAATTGATCCCCTGAAGTCAACATAGATATATCTGTTTTTAACAGCTGAGGATTTGACCTGTAGTATCCAGCTAATATTATGGAGGTCAGCAAATCTTAGAGAAGCATAAATTCAGAGATGGGTTTGGTTCCACCATTGGTCTTTTTCTTCTTTTCAAATACGTCATGCTTCCACCCATCCTATTTGATTATACTGATATAGCCCAAGCGAGTTCATAGAGCTTGAACATATTGTCATGGCAAATGTAACAGCATGTAAAATGGTTTTCTAAAATACACTTTAAAGGACATCAAATAGGTCATTGTCCTCTGTCTTCATTCTGGGAATACTTTCTGTTGGCACAAATTCCAAGTTAATGGGATGTCCATTTGTTTTAAAATTAAATTAATTAAACTCTGCTGACAATACATAAAGTTTAGCAAATAACTGCTCACTGCCAACTTAAGCAATTCCATATGGCGAAACAACAAACAGCTCGTAGGAGGAGGGAATGGGGGGTTGGGGCTGCCAGACATAGATGGGCCTTTGATTGTTAAAGGTTTTTAAATAGACTGCTTTAGAACTATTCCTGTCACTGGTGGCTGGCAGTCTTATGGTATAACATGTATTCAGGAGAGTTTCATAAGACTTCAAGGGTATGGAACTCAACATGTGTGAAACTCAAGGCTATCAAAGCTATCATATGATCTCAAGTGTAATCCATTGAAAGAAAGATGCAAAACCAAAAAGCAGCAGCAAGAGCAAATCACAATATGGAAAGAACACACAGCCACAACATGGACACGAGATATAGCTGCAGTTCACTGTATCCTGTAACAGCTTCATAACCAGCAGCATTTGGAAATCAAAATGGACAAACATCCAGTGGAAAAATATTCCAACATCACTAGTGCCCCATGAGATAATACTGACATTAACTGAATTCTTCTCCAGACTTTCCTGAACAGACTTTCATTGAAAATACTCTGACTTACATGTATTCCCCACAGGCAGTTACTTACCAGGGTGCCCTTCTCCCACAGACTCTGATGTGAACATGAAAGTTCCTTCATCATCTATAGCGTAGTCACATAAGCCATCCACCGGTCCATTCATGATTTTGAGACTTTTCCGGGTGGGTCAGTCAAACTAGTTCAAGAGCTCTGTCTTTAGTGCTTTTTGCTTTCTAGTGAATGGAAGAGCTAAGCTTCTTTATCAGCAGGGCTAACACGTCTATCAGTTACTACTTGCCACAATATCTTGAACTGAGTAAGTGAAGTAAATGTCCTGTGTGCGTGTGTGTGCATGCAAAGCACTGATCAGGCATCTGTCTGTGATCTGTGCCTCTACCTACTTTGGCTGTCAGTTTGAGAGTTGCTCCTATTTATGGAAAAGTGAAAGTGCCTGAATAATCATGTGAAGAAATTGGGAAAACCCATTTCCTAGGAGGGGAGCAAGTTAATATTAGGATATGTCACTTATTAACTCACTTTTCAGCAACTTACAGAATTTAGCCCATGCACAATCAGTAGCCAAAAAGATTCAGTTTGACACACATTAGTACAAAAGATACAGTTTCAGCTCAGTTCAGCAGTTCTTCTGGCTCAGCTCTCCCCTAATTTGGGGCTGTTTGCTGGGAGTGGTCTCAAGCATGGGTTGTGTTTGCACAGAAATAGAAGAAAGTTGGGCAAGCTTTTTCCTTTCCTAACAAAAGAGTGAGAGATGTAAAGTTTGTTAAGAGCTATATGACTTTCTTCTCTGTTTTCATTTGCACCTCTTGCTAAGTGTGATTCTCTCTCCCAGTAGGTCCTTTACATTTGCATTCTTTGTGTGCTGTTAGGAAATACTGTACGTGAGCTAATACTTGAATATTATAGGGTCTTCTGGTTTACATGATTCGATTTCGAAGACAATCTCCAGTCAGCCTTCTTCTCCTGCTTTATCATCTGCTAATTAGAGCTCATCTTAGAATTTCTGTAGTTTCTAGTCCATAGCAATTAGCCATGCACTGGCTTTCACCACTTTAATTTAAGGTGACTGAAAAACACCACAATTTTCCTAAAAAGGCTTTCTTGGTAAGAAATATTTATGGTTAAGGCTGGATTGCTTTGGAATGGATTCAACCTCAGTCTAAGCCTTGGCGGAGAAATACGATATTTATATGTAGACGAGAGCTGAGATCTAGTTACAAATGGATCAAAGGAAGCTATTGCTCAGCCTGCCTACTGAAAGCTCTTTTTAACATGCTGTGCAGTTGTAGCTGTATCAGTCCCAGGATATTAGAGAGACAAGGTGGATAATATAACTTTTATTGAACAAGCAGTGCTGTTGGTGACAAAAGCAAGCTTTGAAGTCAAACAGAGCTCTGCTTTTGGTCTGGAAAAGGCACGCCAAGCATCATTTAGCCAGGATACGATGCAGGAGGGGACAGCAAGATGATATCATGGATGTGTGTATGTGCATATTGTACCTCTGCAAAAGAGGATAATAATATTAGTTTGGTCAAAAAAAATTATGGGTTCAGTCCAGTGCCACTGAAAGAAATGGGGAAGTTTTCACTGACTTCACAAGGCATTGGATTAATCCCCATGATATATTTGTCATCCAGTTGCAATGGTGGAAAATACAGTAATTTTCTGCTTTATTTGCCCCTGTCTAATCACCGTGGACAAGGGACAGACACTTCAAAGCATACTGCCCTGTTTTGCTTCAGGGAATATTAGCTATGCCTACTAGCATCACATTCATCAACCACATACACACAGTGGGGCAGATTTTCAGCTAGTGTATATTGTCATCATTTTACTGACATAGGAGTTGTCCCAGTCTATACACAAAGTGAGTATATGCTGCATTGATGCTATTGAGGAAAACCTAGTAGGCTGAAGGAAAAAGTTTGTTATTTGTAGAGGACCAAAGAGTAACACCAACCTAAATGGGTAATTATATTAACTCCAGTTAATGATTAACATTTAAGGTTCATATTAACTTCTAAAAAGTTACATAAAACCAAGCTGTAAACAGTCGTCTTTTTAAACAGCCTTTTTTTCTGTATGTCAGAAAACAGACACAATGGGAGCTCACAGACAACTGAGAGAAAAGCTTTCTTTTTGAAAGTTTCAGAACCTTTCCCTCTTCAACTCTAGCCTTCTAGTCCACTAAGAAAACCTCCAGCAAAAACAAGGAAGAGAAGATTTGATTTTCTAAGTATTTATAAAGTAAAATACAAAGAGAAAAAGATCAAAACTCATACACAAACCTTCCAGGCCTCCTTTCTACAGTACAAAGAAGAAACAAGAATTCCAAAACACAAGCCCCAATCCTACAAATACTGGTGGATATGAGTAACTAAAGTGGAACTGCTAGTGAGCTTGCAGGGACTGATGTTTGTTTTGATTTTGCAGTTCCCCTTTAGGAATCCACATTCATGGAAACGTGAACTGATCTTAAACACCTTTAGTAGTTTTCCCATTCTATGATCTGTGTTATTTGGAAGGCCAAACTTGATCACATTTTTCCCTTCCAGTCTATGTATTACCAAGTGTAATGGAAGTGTATATGCCAGTCATGTTCTACAATACCTACACTTCACATGATTCATGTGAGTCTTCCATTTGGAACCATTTCCAGGTGTATAGCAGCAATAACATGAACAGCAATGTTGTGTATGAAAATATTGCATGACTGTAGACTACTTTGTCATGTTGTTTTCCAAGAACTTTGTTACTAACCATGAGCAGCTATAGTTTAGAATAATATTTAATGTGGTTTCCTTTCCCAGACTCTTCAATTTATTAAATATTTGTAAAATGGCAAGACTGAGCTCTACAGAATATAATAAAGTATTGCATGTTCCCAGTTTTCCCCTTTCACAATCCAGTGGAGATGGGCTCAGCATTGCAAATTCCACTCCATTTCCAAAAGATTAGCTGTGTTAGTCTAGTCCAGCAAAAAAGAGGAGTTGTGTGGCACTTTAAGACTAACAGATTTATTGCAGTCTCCCATGATCTGAAAGTGCAGCCATTGTCAGTGAAGTCATTATGTAAAACTGGCACCTTCTTATCCATCAGGCCAGCTCCCTGCAATGCATTCATTCAGATCAGCTAACTATAGAGACTACAATGCAATATCCTAAGCCAATGAAGCCAGTGTGAGTCTTTCCTTTTACTTCAGGGGTCTTTGATCAGGCCCTGTAACAAGTTTTTACTACTTTTTACTCTTGGTAGCCCTGCCACACCAATCTAACTTTGGGAAAATGCACTATCCTTTCTTCTGTCTCCCACGTAATGAACAGAATCATTGATCAGTGTCAAAATGTAGGACCAAATTCTCTTTTCCATAAGTCCTGTGTGATCTCTTACACATAATAGGTTGGCAGAGATATTAATGAGGACAGAATGTAATGAACAAAATTGCAATTGCTGTTGACAATGCACTAGCCAAAAAAGATCTTAGGTTGCAGGCTGAAGTGGTAGGATTGGCAGGAAGGGGGGCAAAAAAGGGGGGTGGGGTGCTGTAATAAAGATTCTAATCTAAACTATATAGCAGGCATGGCCAAACTGCGGCTCAGGAGCCACATGTGGCTCTTGAATGAAGAATGGGGCTCACGGAAGAACTCGGCTTACACGGGTGTCAAAGAGAGGAAAGCAGCCCCAGCCTAGCAGTTTTAAATCTCCCACTCTGAGCATGCTCTGAGCATACTTGGGGAGGAGGAGCCCCAGCCTGTGCCTAGCTGCTGGAGCGGCCAGCTAAGGGGACCGTGGGGAGCCAGTGTCAGGGGCTGAGGGTTAGGGAGGGGGTCAGAACAGCGGGTAGAAACAGTGGCATGGTCAGGATGGTGGGGAGAAGTGCAGCACAGTTGGAATGGTGAGAAGAAGCGCGGCATGTTGAGATTTTCTCGTAGGCCCTATTGCGCTTTACTCATTAAAATAAAATAATGTTTTACAAGGCCTTCTAAACATGATGTTGAATAAAATAAGAAATGAAAATATGAAGAAGGAAATAGATCATTTACTGTAGAGGCCTAGTTTTCATAGTAACCTTAAGTAATTATTGGAATCTGACACTAGGAGGATCATTATTTGCCTTCTTTTTACAATAAAATTAAAGTGTGCAAAGAATTTTAAACTTAGTGATTTTGGAGCAGGTAAAAGTATATGGCTATATGTCTCAATGTGGCTCTCGAAGGTTTAATAACCAACTTGTGTGGCTCTTTAGTTCCATACATTTGGTTGCCCCTGGTCTAATGCATAGTGTACAATAAAGGTATGTAGATAGGACCAGGTAAAAGATTTGCATATATCCAATAATGGAACACCCTTTATGAAGGCTGTAGTAATAGAAATTTCTCTGGTTGAGTGAGTCCTAATCTTCTGTGGAGGTTTTTGTTTGTTGATTTAATAACAAGCATGTATGCAGTCTCTTATCCATCTAGATAGTCTTTGATTAGAGATAGGTTTTCCTTTAGAGCATTCTGCTATAGAGATAAATAATTTATCAGATTTCCTAAGTGTCTTTGTTCTTTCTAGATAAAATGATAAGGCTCTTCTGATGTCTAGTGTGCGCAGTGCAGCCTCCTGTGACGAATTATGCAGTTTAGGGAAGAAAGCAGGTAAATATATGGGTTCATTAAAATGAAACTGTGATACTAGTTTAGGTAGGAATTTGGGATGAGGTCTAAGGGTGACTTTGTCCTTAAAACAAATGGTGCAGGGGGGATTTGCCATGCATGCATTGATCTTCCCCACTCTCCTTGGAAAGATGGAGAGGGGAACATGAAGACAAAGGTTCAAATGGTTGTTTTATAATAAAGGCTAGGACCAAATTTAAGTCCCATGGAATTGCCAGAGTTATAATATGTGGACAGTGTCTTTGGAGACCTGTCATAAATCTTTTAATCACAGGAGGATTAAACAATAAAGTAGACATATCCATCTCATGAAAGGTGGAGATTGCTGCCAGATGCACCTTTTTCAAACTGTTTATAATTTAGAGTGCTTCAGTTCTAGTAAGTATTCTAGTATGCTTGGAATTGATGATGTCATTGGAGAAATGCCTTTATTTTGACAGCATATTTTGAACCTTCTCCATTTTTGCATATAAGTTCTTCTAGTGGAAGGTTTTCTGCTATTTAGCAGGATGTGTTGAACTGCTTCTGAGCAGTCTGGTTCTGATTCATGGAACCAACTATGTACCATGCTGTTAGATGCAATTTGTGTATCTCTGGGCGCAACGTGCAATCCTTGTTTTGCACTAGCAGATTTTGTTCTGAGTGAAGAGTGAGATTGGTGGGAAGGCATATAGAAGGTCTGTTGCCAACTGAGAGTAAGCATCACCTAGTGATTTTGGTCCTACCCCTGTTCTTGGGCAAAATTTGTGTAGTTTTCTGTTCTCCTGTGTGACAAAGAAATCAATGGTTGGTATTCCCCTTTGGCAGAATGTCTCATTTAATTGGTTATTGTTGATTTCCCACTCATGGTTCTGAGGAAAGAACCTGCTCAAAGTGTCTTCTGTCATATTTTGAATGCCTGGTAAGTAGACTGAAGTTATGTGGATCATGTGATGGATACACCAATTCCAGAGCTTGACTGCTTCAGCACAAAGGGAGGCAGAATGAGCTCCTCCCTGTTGATTTATATAAAACAAACATACTATGTTGTCTGTCATTATCTTTATAACTTGGCTTTTTATTAGTGGCAAGAAATGTTGGCATGCCCTTCTTACTGCTCTGCATTCCAATATATTGATGTGCAGGATAGCTTCTGCATTGGACCATTTGTCTTGTATTGTGTGATCGGCTAGATGTGCACCCCAACCAATAAGAGAAGCATCAGTGGTAAGCATTATGCTTGGTTGTGGCAGTGTGAAGGGTATTCCAGCTAAGAGGTTTGTTTCTGACGTCCACAAATGGAAGAAGGTTTTTTTACATAGTCTGGGATAACAAGCTTCTTGTTGATACTGTGTTTGTTGGGTCTGTACACTGTGGAAAGCCACGATTGTAGGGTTGTCATGTGCAGTCTGGCATGTATTACTACCAAAGTAGTTGCTGTCATGCCCCTCAAAAGTTGAAGAACTGTCTTTGTTGTAACAGAAGGTGTGATTCTTATTATGGAAATTAGCTTGAGGTGATGGGGAGAAATTTGGTTCTGTTATACTTGTATGTGTTTTATTTGTGTTGCTCCTCCCCAGCAGTGGAGGCCTTACTTAAGTGACTTGTTGGTATTGCACAATGTATTTGATGGACACATTGTGTAAACTTGGCAGCCTGCCAAGGCATTGGAGTCTGCCTGGAGACTGGGGTCAGTGCACAGGATTCGAGGGTCGTGCGCACTGATTTAGAAGGCTGGGTGCAGATTTTGACAGACAGTTTCTAGACTGTTCCCTCGCGGCAGGAAAATCCCAGGCCCTGATCGGACTAGACAGACTGTTTTAAGGGAGACCCTGCTCAGAGAGGGGGTCTTCAGCAGCACCTTTGTGGAGGATACTCCGGAGATCGTGAGCTGCCAGAATCTTGGAGAGGGAGCTATTGGTTGCCTAGTCCCACCTTGGGTGGCCAATAGTGTGCAGATTCAGATTCTGAGGAAGACCTCGTGGGTCTCTAGACCATTAACTTTTGCAGAAGACTTTGGATCTGGCCATAGGACCCAGAAGCAGACGGACCAAGGTAGAAAGTCTGCAGACCTGGGCCCTGAAACAGATGGGCAGCAGACTGGGATGAGAAGCAGACGGGGTTCGTTGAGGTTTCGGTCATGAACAGTGCCCAGCTGGGCAAAGACCAAACCTAAGCAGCTTCTGCAAGGACTCTGTGGACAAGGGAGGGTCATTTTGGTCTAGGGGTTTTGTTTGTTATTTCCACTTCTGTTTGAGTACCTGGGAAGGGGGAGGGCTATATGCCTTTGAGTTGAACTTGTTGTTAATAAACTTTTGTTGTTATTGAGTGTGGTCAGGTTAGTCTTGCCATTTTAACTACGGTTAATAGATGACTATAGCAGTGTCTGATACCTAAGAGCAAGGGGCTTTGCCTTGCTATTTTGTGGTGGTGTACCACATTTCCTTCAACAGAGGATCACTGTAAAGTGATGTTTTGGAAGCAAAGCCCTGGCTGTCATAGAGCACAAATGATCCTGTATAAAATCTGGTTCTTGGGCTGGAGAAAGATTGGACTTCTTGAAATTTATTTTGAGCCCTGATCGATCGAGCAGAGTGACTGTTTCTTCTGTTGCCTTTTCGGTCATATCTTTTGCTCGTGCTGTGATGAGGCAATCATCTAGGTATGGAAGTATGGTGATTCTGCTTGTATGTAAAGAGGCCATCACTACTGCCAGCACTTTGGAAAAAACTGTGGGGGCTGTGGAAAGTCCAAAAGATAGAACCTTGCACTGGTAATGCTTTTCTTGTATCTTGAACCATAGAAAACGTCTGTGTGCTGGATGGATGGTGACATGAAAATATGAATCTTTTAGGTCGAGGGATGAGAACCAATCTCCTCACTTCAACATGGGAATATGGTGCTGAGTGACACCATCTTGAATCTTTGCTTTTTCATGAATTTGTTGAGGGCTCTCATGTCTAGCATAGGTCTCCACACCCCATCTTCTTTTGTACTACAAAATAGTGGGAGTGGAGGCCTTTTCCTTCGTGTTCTGGGGGAACCAGTTCTATTGCACCTATCTGTAATAACTGTTCTTTTTCATGTTGGAGGGCTTGTATGTGAAGGATGTCCCTGAAGAGGGACAGGGAGTGGTAATGATGGGGAGGTTGACAGAAAAAGGGGATTGGATATCCTTTCGTTACATGTCTAAGACCCATCTGTCATTGGTGATGGCATTCCAGGCTTGTTGGAATTCTCTCAAATGAAATTTGAAACTTGTCCATTGAAGGCTACAAGGAAGATGTCTCAGACCCTTGACCAATCCTTCAAAACTTAGGTTTTGGTAGATGTCGTTGTGGGTGGATAGATGATTGCAATGGTTGTTTACATCTGTAATTCCGTTGCCTACCTCTCTGTTGATTGTCACCATGCCATTGCTGGTACTGCGGCTGATACTAAGGTTGATATCTCCTGTTGTATGGTTGAAACCATGGCTGTTTCTTTTTGTAAGCAGGTGTATAGATCCCCTGGGTTCATAATGTAGCCCTGGAATCCTTCATAGAATGTAGGCCTCCATCGTTTTTTTCAGAGAATACATGGGACTTATTAACTGGAAGGTCTTCTATTTTATGCTGCAGGTCTTGTGGTAGCACCACGGCATGAAGCCACAAAGCCCTATGCATGACAATTCCTGTGGCTGTAGTTCTAGCAGCTTTGTCCACCACATCCATCAATGACTGAAGACATGTATGAGCTACTAGTTCTCCCTCCGTAATTAAAGATTTAAAGTGTTCCCTCGTGTTGTCTGGTAAGTCTGCATGAAGCTGTGAAAATTTGTCAGATAATGCATGATTATAATTGGAGAGCAGTGCTGAATAGTTTGCTACTCTCATAAGTAGAGTTGCAGAGGAATAAACCTTATGGCCCATTAGATCCAGTCTCTTCCAGTCTTTGTGCTGGGCAGTGGATCTACAGGTGGGTTGTTTATTCCATTGATTTTCTGCATCTGTGACTAATGAGTTTGGCAGCAGGTGAGTAAATAAGAATTCCACGTCCTTCAGTGGAATGTAATATTTTCTATCTGTACGTTTTATTAGTTTGAGGGATGGTTGCTGGGGTCTCCCAAATAATATTCACTGGGTTCATCAAAGCGCCATTCATTGGCAGTGTAATCTTAGACAAGAATGCTGTGTTAAGGATTTTCAATAATTTGTGTTGTGATTCCTGTACCTCCTCAAGAAGAATTTCCAGTTCAGAGGCAACCCTTTTAAAGAGTTCATTAAATTGTTTGGGATCATCAACTGGACTGGATGATGAAGGTATCACAGCATCATCTGGTGAGGAGGATGAGTCCTGCACCTGTGGACTGGACTCCTCATCAAGTCTAGTTTGGACTGAGGGTGCTGTTACTGATGGAGGCGGTAAAGGTGATAACACATTACGACTTGGGAGTCTGACCATAGATGGTCTGGAGCTCTGTTGTCTTTATTGCTGTTTATAAGAGCACATTGAGTGTCAGTCCCAGTCCCTGCAACTTGCGTGATAAGGCCTGTAAGGGTGGCAACGTGAGGGCCATACCATGAGTGATAGTCATGGTTATGTCTTGAGGCATGGTATCTCTAACCCACTGAAGGTCTGGTAGGTGAGGAATGCTCAGAGGAACAACAAGCTGCTTCTTTCCTATCACTACCATAAGTATATGAATGAGGTGAACACGTTCTTGAGAGAATTGGAAATCTGTAATGAGAGTGAGTGAGCAATAGATGGCATTGTCTCTGTGCTCTTTTACAGGGCAATTCAACTGTCTGTTCCATATTTGGTGCCGTTCATGGTGCCTAAGCCATTAGTACAGATGTTGGAGGTGCCATGCTGTCATTCGCTACTGAAGGTCGAATTGGTGCCGGCTCCTATGTAGGAGCCTTTGTCAAGGGTGGGATGGTTTGCGGTGCCAACATCAGTGCTGAGTTTTTGCATTCCTTTGGTTTATACCCTGGAGGTTTATTTGGGGTTGGGCAATTAGAGGAACATTTAGAATCATGATGTGGTTCGTGAGGAAGACGTTTAGAGTCATCATGATCTTTGGCACTGTCCTTACCCAAGGAACCCTTAGCCTCTTGGGTAGTACCTTTGGAAGGCTTTTTAATCAGTGAGCATCCTCTCTTCACACTGGTATCCTGCATCAGGGATGATGCTCTCTTTTTGTGCTCCTAACCAGATCCATGTTTTTGCAGACCAGGGCCGGAGAATGGACGTAAGGATTTTTCCATGAGGTAGCGCTTAAGCCTCAAATCCCTATCCCTTCTAGCTCTAGAACTTAGGTTTGTGCAGTGGCTATGCTTTTGAGGGACATGCGTATCACCCAAACAGCGAACACAAATAGAGTGACCATCAGAGGCAGACATGGAGTAATTACACTGCACGCATCTCTTGAAGCCTGGAGAAGATGGCATGATTGTTAACTGTTAATTTTTGTTTTCTTCTTCTTTTCTGTGTTTCTTGTCTCTTCTTTTCATTTCTCACTTTTCTTTTTCTTCTCCTTTTTTCTTTTTTTAGCAAAAGTAAGGTTCATGAGGGAAGCAATTGCTAATGAAAGGAAACTCTATAACTTTCTATTAAGGGGATTTTTTTTTTTTTGGAAATGAGGGAGAATATAAATATAATGAGAAAACTGACTAAACTAATGAAAAATTCCTATCTATCGCAAGCTGAGGAGAAAAAAACCAAGGAGCTCTCAGATCTCCATCCACTGCCAAGGGCAGTTGAAAAGAAAATGACGGTTGGTGAGTCACACCTGCAGAAGCTGCATTGGGGCTGTTGTGAGCCAAAGATCTACACATGCACGACCAGGATGACTACTGCTGTAAAAGCCTCTAATCCATGGTGCAGGTATGCACTGACGCTTAATGTGGAGCACCACGGGGGCATCACTCAAAGAACTATTTTTGACCAAAATATTCCTCAGAGGCCAATGAATTGTTTTGATTTTTTTAGGATAGAGGATGACTCACAGAATATTGCAAGTGAAAATAAAAGGACTTGCGGCAGAAAATACAGGAGGAAGGCTAGGGAACTGCACTAACACCAGGAAGAGGCACGTCTATGTGACTGGGGCATTCTTACTAAGAAAAACAGACAGACCACTCACCAAAGCTGATCTGGAGAACAGGAAGATGTGCTGTCTGCCAGGAGTTAAAATATGGCAGGTAGATTGGAGGCCGAAGAGGACCCTAGTGGGAGTGGGAAAGAATCCACTGATTGTCCTTCACAGTTGAACAAATGTTCAATATCTTCAACAATGATTTAGATAATGGTATACAGAGTACATTTATTAAGTTTGCAGATGATATTACAGTGGGAGGGGATGCATGTGCTTTGGAGCATAGGATGGTGTCGTCAGGAGGGCTTTGGCTTCCTTGACCATGGGTTGCTGTTTCCGGAAGAAGGACTGCTAGGCAGAGATGGACTCCATCTTTCGAGGAAGGGGAAGAGCGTATTTGGACGCAGACTGGCTGACCTAGTGAGGAGGGCTTTAAACTAGGTCTGAAGGGGGAAGGAGACCAAAGCCCACAGGTAAGTGACTATGTGGGAGACCAGGGGGATGGGATGGAACTTGGGGGGTGCCGGGACTGTAACTACAGGGATAGAAGAGAGGATAGTTGGAACATGCAGGGGGAATCAAATAACCTTCTTAGATGCTCTAATAAAGCCCTAATGCCTGAGGCAGGTGGGGGAGGTCAACACCAAAAGAAAATCCAGGGAGGTAGATACAATAGAATTGAAAATCAAAATGGGAAAGTAGGGCAATCAGCTGGGTATCTTAGGTGCCTATACACAAATGCAAGGAGCCTGGGAAACAAGCAGGAGGAATTGGTAGTACTGGCACAGACAAAGAACTATGACATGATTGGGATAACAGAGACGTGGTGGGATAGTTTGCATGACTGGAGCTCTGCAATAGATGGGTATAAACTGTTCAGGAAGGACAGGCAGGGAAGGAGAGGGGGAGGAGTAGCACTATATGTAAAGGAGCTCTATGACTGCTCAGGGCTTCATTATGAAAGTGGAAACAAGCCAGTTGAAAGTCTGTGGGTTAAGTTTAGAGGGGAGAGCAACAAGGGGGATGTTGTGGTAGGTGTCTGCTACAGACCACCAGATCAGAAGTAGGAGGTGGATGAGGCGTTCTATGGACAACTGACAGAAGTTTCTAGAGCACTGGCCCTGGTTCTCATGGGGGACTTCAATTACCCTGACATCTGCTGGAAGGCCAATACAGCAGTGCACAGGCAATCCAGGAAGTTTCTGGAGAGTGTTGAGGACAACTTCCTGGTACAAATGCTGGAGCAACCAACTAGGGGCCTTGCACCTCTCGATCTGCTGCTCACAAATAGAGAAGAATTTATCAGGGAAGTAGAAGTGAATGGCAGCCTGGGTAGCAGTGACCATGAAATGATCGAGTTCAAGTTGATGATTAAAGGAAAGAAGGAAAGAAGCAAAACACAGACCCTGGACTTCAGAAAAGCAGATTTTGTCTCCCTCAGGGAACTGATGGGCAGGATCCCTTGGGAGGCTGATCTGAAGGGGAAAGGTGTCCAAGAGAGTTGGGGGCATTTTAAAGAAACACTGCTAAGGGCACAGGAAGATACAATTCCGATAAGGAGGAAGCACACCAAATGTGGAAGGCACCCACTGTGGCTTAACAGAGAGCTCTGCACTGAGCTGAAGCATAAAAAGGACGCTTACAGGAAGTGGAAGCTAGGACAGATGACTAAGGAGGCATATAAAGACATTGCTCGGGACTGCAGGGATAAAATCAGAAAGGCCAAAGGACAAATGGAGTTGCGACTAGCAAGGGATGTGAAGGATAACAGGAAGGGGTTCTACAAGTATATCAATAACAAGAAGAGGATCAGGGATGGTGTAGGTCCCTTACTGAATGGGGCAGGCATCCTCGTGACAGAGGATGAGGAAAAAGCTGAAGTGCTCAATGCTTTTTTTACTTCAGTTTTCACAAGCAGGGTCAGCTCCCAGCCCACTACACTAGGTACGGTAGACTGGGGAGAAGAAGAGAGGCCCTTGGTGACAGAAGGTCAGGTTAGGGACTGCTTAAAGAAACTAGATGTGCACAAGTCCATGGGGCCGGATGAACTGCATCCGAGGGTGCTGAGGGAGCTGGCTGATGAGATAGCAGTACCGTTGGCCATTGTCTTTGAAAACTCGTGGCGAACAGGGGAGGTGCCAGAGGACTGGAAAAAAGCAAATATAGTACCTATCTTCAAGAAAGGCAAAAAGGAGGATCCAGGGAATTACAGACCTGTCAGCCTCACCTCAATCCCTGGAAAAATCATGGAGCAGCTTCTCAAAGAATCCATCCTGAAACACTTGGAGGAACGTAGAGTAATCAGGAACAGTCAGCATGGATTTACCAAGGGTAAATCATGCCTGACCAACCTCATCGCCTTCTATGATGAGATGACTGGATTTGTGGATGCGGGAAGAGCCGTTGATGTCATATACCTTGACTTTAGCAAGGCTTTTGATACAGTTTCCCACAGCATTCTCACTGGCAAATTAAAGAAGTATGGGTTAGATGCGTGGACTGTAAGGTGGATAGAAAACTGGCTGGATCAACAGTTTCAGCGTGTAGGAATCAATGGCTCCATGTCAAGTTGGCAAGCAGTAACAAGTGGTGTGCCCCAGGGGTTGGTCCTGGGGCCAGTTCTGTTCAATGTTTTCATTAATGATCTGGATGATGGGATAGATTGCACACTTAGTAAGTTTGCAGATGATACCAAACTGGGGGGAACGGTAGACACCCTAGAGGGCAGGGACAGGATTCAGGGAGACCTAGACAAATTGGAGCAGTGAGCCAAGAGGAATCTCATGAGGTTCAACAAGGACAAGTGTAAAATCCTGCACTTGGGATGAAAAAACCCCATGTACTGCTACAGGCTGGGGAGTGATCAGCTAAATAGCAGCACTGGAGAAAAGGACCTGGGAGTCATGGTGGATGGGAAGCTGGATATGAGTCAGCAGTGTGCACTTGCTGCCAGAAAGGCCAATGGCATACTGGGCTGCATCAGAAGCAGTGTTACCAGCAGATCGAGGGATGTGATCATTCCCCTCTATTCTGCACTAGTGAGGCCACATCTGGAATACTGTGTCCAGTTTTGGGCTCTCCACTACAAAAAGGACATGGACAAATTAGAGAGAGTCCAGAGGAGGGCAACAAAAATGATCAAAGGGCTAGAGCACAAGCCCTATGAAGAAAGACTGAAGGAACTAGGCTTATTTAGCCTGCAGAAGAGAAGATTGAGGGGGGATTTGATAGCAACCTTCAACTACTTGAAGGGTTGCTCCAAGGAGGATGGAGCTCGACTGTTCTCGGTAGTAACAGAGGGCAGAACGAGAAGCAATGGTTTCAAGTTACAGCTGGGGCAGTCCAGGCTGGATATTAGGAAAAACTTCCTTACTAGGTGAGTGGTGAAGCATTGGACTAAGCTGCCTAGGGAGGTGGTGGAATCTCCATCTCTGGAGGTGTTCAAGGCCCGGCTGGACAAAACCCTGACTGGGATGATCTAATGGGAGTGGTCCTGCTTTTTTTGGCAGGGGGTTGGACTAGATGACCTATGAGGTCCCTTCCAACCCTATGATTCTATGATTCTATGAAAATTCAAAATGATCTGGACAAACTGGAGAAATGGTCTGAAGTAAATAGAATGAAATTCAATAATGACAAATGTAAAGTACTCCACTTAAGAAGGAACAATCAATTGCATACATAGAAAATGGGAAAGGACTGCCTAGGAAGGAATACAGGTAGTCCTCACTTAGTGACCGGGTTCCGTTCCTGAAACCTGGTTGATAAACGAATTGGTCACTAAACGAGGAGCAGCCCTTACCGGTATTTCAGGCATAATGTACTTTACTGGTAGTGGGTTTTTCAACCATCGGTAGATAGTTTTAATGTCACCTTTGCATCATTTATAACATTTTTAATATATATTTTAAATGTTTTAAGCTCTAATGTACTGAACTTAATTTGCATAGTGTACTGTAAATATAGGTAATCTGAGAGAGTTGATGCGAGTTCTCGTACATTGCCATAATACCAACTCATCAGAGAGCTGGTCATAACTCTGAGGGGTCACTAAACGAGCAGGTCACTAAGTGAGGACTAGCTGTACTGTGAAAAGGGATCTGGGGGTCATAGTGGATCACAAGCTAAGTAAGAGTCAACAGTGCAACACTGCTGAAAAAAAAAAGCAAACGTCATTCTAGGATGTATTAGCAGGAGTATTGTAAGCAAGACATGAGAAGCAATTCTTCTGCTTTAATCAGTGCTGAATAGGCCTCAGCTGGAGAATCATGTCCAGTTCTGGGCAACACATTTCAGGAAACATGTGGATAAATTGGAGAAAGTTGAGAGACAGGCAACAACAGTTACTGAAGTCTAGAAAACAAGACCTATGAAGGAAGATTGAAAAAACTGGGTTTTTAGACTGGAGAAGAAAAGACTGAGGGGGGACATGAGAACAGTTTTTAAGTGCATGAAGGAAGGAGAAAAACTATTCTCATTACCCTCTTAAGATAGGACAAGAGGAAATAAGCTTAAATTGTAGCAATGGCAAATTAGTTTGAAAATGAGGAAAAACTTATTATCTGCCAGAGTAATTAAGTACTGGAATAAATTGTCTAAGGAAGTTGTAGAATCTCTGCCAGTGGAGATTTTTAAAAGCAGATTGGACAGACCCTAGTCAAGGATTGTCTAGATAATGCTTGGTCCTGCCATCAGAGCAGTGGACTGGACTAGAAGACCTCTTGAAGTCCCTTGCAGTCCTACAATTCTATGATAGTGCTAGATTCTCACTGAAAAACATCAAGGGAGAGTATACCAAACTGGGGAAGATGCTTGAAGAAATTGAGGCTCACATGATCTTCAATAGAATACTACCTGTCCCTAGAGGAGGAGAACAAAAATGAGACAAGATTATGATAATCAACAGATGCCTCAGCCAGTGGTTTTATATAGAGGAGTTTGAGATGTCCAGACTCTGGGAGGCATTCACAGGTAGAAGACTGTTCTCATAGTGTTGACTACGCCTGACTAGGGAGGAAAATAGAAAGTGACCAAAATGTCTTAAACTAGGACTTTGGAGAGATGGCTGGGTAATGCACAAGTAATTTCCATGTGTGATTCTAATACTGAGTGGGAGAAATATCAAGTGAGAGAGATAAAGCAATGGAGAAAGGAACAACAGAGGGGAGGAGTAATAGACATCAAGAGGAAAGATGTTGTCATGGATATTGTCCTAACCATCATGTAAGCGATACTGGCAGTAGAATGCTTATAACTAATCTGATGTGGAATATGGGCAAAGCCAAGCAGAAGCAACTCAGATGTCTATACACCATTGCTAGGGGAGCCTGGTTAACAAAAAGGATGGATTAGAATTACTAATTCAGGAAGTGAAACCAGTTATTATAGAAATAACAGAAACATGGTGGAATAGTAGTCATAACAGGAATCAAATATAAAAGAGTATGTGCTGCTCAGGTAAGACAGAAATGAAGGTAAAGATGGTGAAGCAGCATTGTATATCAGTGAAAATGTGGACTATAAAGAAATTAGAAGTGATGGAATGGAGAAAATGGCATCTGTGTGAGTGAAAATCACATTGGAGAAGAAAGGTAACAGCAGGTCCACTGGGATAGCCCTTCAGGTATCTGACAGACCCTCATAATCTGATTGCATAGAGACCTATTTAACAGTTTTAATGAAAAAATTTCTACTGGAAGTTGCATGATTATGAGAGACTGATCCACCAGATATAGTTTGAAGGACAAGTGCTATTAATAATGGTAGGACCCAGATATTCTTGTATGTGATAGCTGAAAGATTTCTTCACCAAATAATCACTGAACTAAGAAGAGGTGATGCCATTTTAGATTTAGCAAGGACCTCATAGAAAAACTGGTTGTAGAAGACAATCTTGATTTGCATAATCATGAATCAATTCAGCTTAAGCTAAATGGAAGGATAAACCAAAAAAAAAAAAAAAAAGCCATTTGCAACTAAGGTCCTTGATTTCAAAATGGACAAATGCTAGAAAAACTGAAGAAGTAGTTAGGGATATGTAGTGGACTAAAGAACTCAAGCATTCGAATGGACAAGGTTTGGAATTGCTTTAAATTAAAGTTGAAGAAACCATAGGCGTTGCTACCATGGGGTTCTGGGGACATCAGCCCCCCTGAAACTCAGGGCCAGCCCCTAAGCAGCGCATCTCTAAACTGTGTGGCAATGCAGCCCCCATCTCTCCCCTGGACAGGGAGCACTGCCAGCTGTGCACAGCCAGCTGCTGCAGCCTCTACCCGGCCACAAGACAGTCTTCCAGCTGGTAGGGAACTGCCCCAGGCTGGTCCTGGGAGTTTTTAAAACTCCCGCTCTGGCCTGAGCAGGCTCAGAGCAGGGTCAGGCCAGGAGCCGCAGCCTATGCAGCAGCCGCACTCTCCTCTCACAGCCGGGTAAGGACGTCCGGCAGGGGGCAGTTCAGCAACAAGCGCACCAGCCCAGTGGGGAAAGGGCACAGGGGAGGGGGTCGACCTGGGGCAACAGGGGGCAGTGGTGGGACCGGGGGGTTAAGGAAGGGCTTGGGGGACTGCAGGGGGGAGTTTTGGAAGGGTTCAGGGAACCACAGGGAAGGGGTTAGGGAATGGATCAGGGCCCAGGTGGCCAGTGAGGGCCTTGGCCCCAGTTAATCTTTATGTGTAGCAATGCCCCTGGAAGAATCTATCTGAAGTCTGTATCCCAAACAAGGGAGAAAATTGTAGGGAAGGGTTACAGACCAAGCTGAATGGGTAGGCACCTCAAAAGCACCTCATCTCAAAGGAGAAAGCCTACAAGGAATGGAAGGGATGGATCAGCAAGAAAAGCTACTTCTTGGAAGTCAGAAAGGGTAAGGGAAAAATGAGAACTGCCAAAAGCCAAGCAGAGTTGGACCTTGAAAAGGAAATTAAAACAAACAGTAAAAGGTTATTTACTGACAAAAAGAAAAAGAAAACAAGGCACAAAGTGGGACTGCTAAGCACTAAGTATGGCATGTAGATTAAAGATAGTGTAGGCATGGCCTGACATCTAACCAAATACAGTGCCTCTGTTTTTAATAAAGGTAATGAGGAACTCAGGGATACTGACAAGGGCAGCAAATGGGAGTGAGGATATGGCATTAGAAATTACCACATCCAAGGTGGAAGTCAAATTCAAACAGCTTAAGAGGACCAGATCACCATCTAAGGATATTAAAAAAAACTGACACATGAAATCACAAGCCCTGACTGGAGAACTGTTTATATAATACCTATTTTTAAGAAATGGGGAGGGGGGAAGTAACCCAGGAATCTACAGACCCATTAGTCTGACCTCATTTGCAAGATCTTGGAACAAATTTTGAAAGAGAAAGTAGTTAAGGACATAGAAGAACACAATAATTTGGATAAAATACAAGATAGTTTTGCAATTAATTGATCATGCCAGACCAACCTAATCTCATGCCTTTGAGAAGATCATTGACTGCCTAACCTAGACAAAAGAAATGCTGTAAATCTAATACACCTGGATTCCAGTAAGGCATTTGATACAGTTCCACATGGGAAATTATTAGTTCAGCTGGAGAAGATGGTATTTAATATAAGAACTGAAAGGTGGTCATGAAACTAGTTAAAAATGAGACTACAAAGTATAGTACTAATAGAGTTTCTCAGGGGCTGGTTTTGGGACTAGTCCTGTTTAATATTTTCATTAATGACCTTGGCATAAAAAGTGAATAGGTTCTAATAAAATTTGATAATGACATAAAGTTAGGAGGTGTAGTCAATATAGAAGAGGACTGAGATATCATACAAGAAGCTTTGGATGACCTTGAGAACTGAAGTAATAGAAATGGGATGAAATTTAATAAAGCAAAGTGCAAGGTTATATATTTAAGAGCTAACCACAAGAATTGTTATAAGCCAGGGACATAGCAGTTGGAAGTGACAGAGAAGGAGTAGGACCTGGGTGTATTGGTCAATACAGGATGACTTTAAGCAGGGATAGTATGAAGAGGTTGAGTCAGATGGCAAGTGGACTATCTGTGACAGCTATTAGTAACTAAGCTGAGAGGCTGAAGATGGGAAAGTAGATGCAGAGAACTCTGACGTACCACAGTGAATTCTTTCCCAGATGTCTGGCTGGTGGGTCTTGCCCACATGCTTAGAGTTCAACGGATGGCCAACAGTTGGGAAGGAATTTCCCCCCCAGGTCAGATTGGCAAAGACCCTGAGGGATTTTGGCCTTTCATTGCAGCAAGGTGCACAGTCCCTTGCTGGTTTGGATGACAGTAAGTGGTAGATTCTCTGTAACTTGAAGTCTTTAAATCATGATCTGAGAACTTCAATAACTTGACTGAGACTATTGGCTTATTACAGGAGTGGGTGACATTCTGTGGCCTTTGATATGCAGGTCAGACTAGATGATCACAATAATGTCTTCTAGCCTTATAGTACATGAGGAAACTCTTTGGGTCTGCTTCTTACTGTGGGCTTATAAACTGCATAACACAGTAGATCTTGATCTTGGATAGATCATAGTAATAGTAACATAGAATAACCCCCTTCAGGCCCCATTCAGCCTTTACTTCTGATCACAACACGAGGGTTATTTTATAAACATGCAACTGAATGACTATGTCATCTGAGATGAAGATATATTGAGTTTGCAAGTGATATGTTATTTCATTCATTATAAAAGATATTCATTGATTTAAAATAAAAAACCTTTTAAATCAGAAGTGGGCTTCCTTTAACTGCACATTCATCTATGCCTTCTCCCAGTTGTTTGGCTGTAGGATAATTGGCATTTGAAATGGGGATTAAAGCATTGTCCTTCATTTCAATCACATAGGGACAGTTCATATCTTAGACACACATACACACAACTCCCACTGAGCATCAAAGGGGATAATCTGGTATTTAAGAATACTTGTTGGTCCCTATCTATCTTAATGGCAATTCTGCCAGGTCACCTACCCATGTTGTCCCATACCTAATTAGATTAATATATTTCAAATGAGAAAAGCATTTGTCTTGGGAACCTGGGCAACCTTCCAACAGGTCAGAATCTGTACAATCTTGTCCATTCATTTGGCTGAATATATTATTGGCATAAATAAATAAAATGCTATGAGCTTGCAGCTAGCTTGGAAAATAGAGTTTTATATGCATCAACAATCTTCCTCTAAAAGATGTATCTCCAGCTTCTACTGCAAGGCTGGTTTATAATAGTGTAATTTTAGACTTTGGTCTGTGAAACAAATATTGACTCTAGCACACGAAGTCACGTTTTCGTGAACATCAAAAACCTACAGAGTTGTGGAGAGATAGTTTCTGTGAATCCAGGCAGGTTGGCTTCCTGACAAGGAACATTAGGTTAAATTCAGACCCTTTGGACTTTTTACGGATATGAAACATCACCAGTCTCTTTCTTTCAATATGTGACTGTAATTGTGTTACTTAATAGTTACTTAATTTCCTATAGGTCAAAAAAGCATGTATGAGCAAATGTCCATAGTGTCTCTGAATAAGTGCCCATAATATTTACAATTGTACCCTATTTGCATGCACAAAAACTCACATTTATGCTCACCAGGTAAATACTTATAATTGCCTGATATAAATATGCCAATATCCATTTGTACACACAGATATGGGGATTTGCACACACATATGGTCAGTCTCATAAAAAAGTATTTACAAGCAGCTTGAAGAGCTCATTGCATTACTCAAAGAGGATCATAGGCCTGATCTACACTACAGGGGTTAGGATGACATAAGCTGCCTTGAGCTGATTGACTGTGGAAGTGTCTTCACTTATGTTTGGCTCCTGCCAACGTAAATGCCTCTCTATATCAAGTTAGTAACAATGCCTCCGCAAGTGGTGCAGAGTTAGTTATGTAATTTGGTCAACACACGGTCAGTGTAGACACCTTGCTGCTTCGGTCAACTGTTCCTGGCTTTCAGGAGCCATTACACAGTGACCCACACTGACTATACCAGGCAGGGGTGGCCAAAATTATGGAACTCAAGAGCCACACAAGTCGATTATTAAACCTTCAAGAGCCGCACTGAGGCATATAGCCATATACTTTTACCTTCTAAATTAATTTGCTGATGTTCTTCCGCAAACCACACTTTTTCATTCAAGAGCCACATGTGGCTCCCAAGCCACAGTTTGGCCATGCCTGTACCATACAATGGATACAAGTGTTCCTAATGAGGACTTGTACTGCTGACACAAGCAGTCAGCGACAAGTGAGTACACATACGTAACTGATTTTCAGAGGCATCGTTGGCGCCTGGCACAGGGGGAGTGTACCCCAAGTCCTGGTGCCAGTGACCCGAATGGCTGGTGCACCCCCTGCCTCTCCTAGCCCCATCCCCAGCTTGGTATCCGGGGCCGGGCCAGCCACAGTGGCACCTGCCTTTCCCAGCTAGGTATCTGGGGCCAGGCCAGCTGAGGCGCTGCCTGCCTCTCCCAGGCCAGGATCTGGGCCGGGCTGCCCACAGCAGCCACTGCCTCGCCTGGCCCCGGACCCAGCCAGGAATCAGGAGCTGGGCTGACAGCAGTAGAAGCTTGGGGCTGCAACTCCGGATCGGGCCCACGGGGTGGGGCTGGGGCTCAGGGGCTGGGGCCAGGCCCAGGCTTCTTCCCAGGGCAACAACACTCCTATTGATTTTATAACTGCAGTGTTTATATGACAACTAAGCTAGTTTGACATAATTTTATAGGGTAGGCATTACCACAGGATTTCAGATCTCATTCACTCTGGTGTAAAATGAGCCAGTGTACATTTTGGATTGAAAAGATAACAGGAAAATAATTCTTACACTGATAATGTGGGCTTACAAGATTCACCCTTTTAGCCGAAAGAGAAACATGGATATTCTTGTATTAGGTAGCCTGGATCCACTTCAACTAATTAAGGAAAATCTCTAAAAATATCACATGCATGGAATTCTGGGAGAAGCTAATTAATTCTTGATGCCTTTTTATTTGAACTGTAATCCTCAATGCCTGTTCGTGTTCGGGGAGGAGAATTCAACCGCCTGGAGGAATGGACTTGCCAATTCTCACTCAGTTGGAGTCAACCTCAATCATTCTGGACAAACGTAATGGCCATTTATAAAGCAGAATCCCTTGTACTCACAATAAAGGATTTTATAGAGTATTTCAAGAAGACATGTAATAAATAACTGATTTTTTACTTAGCTATACTTGATGGCATCAGACATATAGGTAAAAAGCTCCAGAGCCTTTCAGCTTCTCCACTGCTTTAAATAACTAATGAATTCACCCTACTTCCCCCACATTCCAGGGCTTACAGTACTGATACTGATACAGTATTTCCTGGAGTAAATATACTCTGTGAAAAATAGCAAATGTTCTTAAGGGTGATTATTGCAAAATTTGCTGTTTCCAGTGAAGACCAGGGAACTAGTGAACAGAAATCCTCTTCAGAGGTCTACATGAAATGAGTTTGGAGGTCTCGGTCCACTTTCCAGTGAACAGGTGACCAGTCACGAAGACAACACTACAGTTGTTACTAAAGTCCTTTTCGACAGACTTAACAGAAAGACTAAGGCCTGAAAGAGCAGAGATATTAATTGTCCTGGTATTCCTAGAGGCAGACACTCCTGGGCAAGGATGAAGCATAGTGGTGGGGCACTATGGAGAAACTTATGGAGCTTAATAGGTAGTGTTTTATACTCACTTTGCTCAGAAGTAAGTCCAGGTTGTGCAACAATTCTTTTGCTCACTGCAAAAGAGACTTAGTTTTGACAAAATGAAATGGCAAAGCATGCAGCATTTAATATATCTGGACTGTTCTACTGTCCTGGGTGGCATACTGAAATACATACCTTACATCAATATCAACCATTATCAACAGTCCATGGCTGCACATTCCTTCCACCTCATTGTAGGGCTTATCCAGAACCTTGACAGTGTAAGGCTGTGGTAAACTGGCAAGAACATGACCTTGCTGGTCACGTCTATCTCCTTCCCGACCTTGCCTCTACAGCCGAGTCTGCCAAGGAGTAGCAGGAAGCAAGTAGTATATCTCATTACTTGTTCTAGGAACATATATTGGTAAACAACATTATCTTTCACTTATGTTCGAAGGATTTTGTTGTGATCCAATGGTTAGGGGCACATCTGAATAACACATCTGGAATAATATACAAACCAAACCCATCGAGTTTCTGACGAAGAACCTCAGATGCTTCCAAGCATCACACAGGAGCACACTAAGTGCACATATGGCAGTAGGTACTTAATATATACTGTCACCAGTGGGCACTTTTAATTGTGAGCCCAATGGCCTGAAGCCAAAGACAAAAGGAAAGTAGTTGAGTGAGCTGTCTCATGGCAACTGCTACAGACCTAGCTTGGGAGCTGACTGAGGCACAATCTCATTTAAATATTGGTTATGTTCTCTGCCATCATCTGCTGGAGAGCAAGAGGAGTCAACTAAGCAAGGCAACACCTTGGGTGCAACTTAATTACTGGTAGTTTGAGGACATTGGGGTATAACTTTACTAAGTTTTATACTAGGGGGTCCTATATTTTTGTGATTGCCCAGTTCGGAGCCGACTGGTACAAATCACAGAATCATAGGGTTGGAAGGGACCTCATGAGTCATCTAGTCCAATCCTCCGCTAAAAGCAGGACCACTCTCACTAAATGATCCCAGCCAGGTTAGTGTCTAACCAGACCTCAAATATGACCAGAGACGGAGATTCCACCACCTCCCTAGGCAACCCACTCCAATGCTTTACCACTCCCATAGTGAGAAAGTTTTACCTAATATCCAACCTTGACCTCCCCAGCTGCAACTTGACACCATTGCCGCTTGTTCTGCCCACTGTTACTACTGAGAACAGCCTAGCTCCCTCCCCTCTGGAGCACCCCTCCAAGTAGTTCAAGGTTGCTATCAAATCCCCTCCTCAGTTTTCTCTTCTGTAGGCTAAATAAGCCTAGTTCCTTCAGTCTCTCCTCATAAGTCATGTGCCCCAGCCCCCTAATCTTTTTTTGTTGCCCTCTACTGGACTCTTTCTAATTTGTCCCAATCCTTTTTGTAGTGGGGAGCCCAAAACTGGATGTGGTATTCCAGATGCAGACTCACCAGTGCCAAATAGAGGGGAATAATCACATCTCTCGATCTACTGGCAACACTCCTACTGATACACCCCAGTATGCCATTGGCCTTTTTGGCAACAAGAACACACTGTTGACTCATATCCAGCTTCCCATCCACCATAATCTCAAGGTCCTTTTCTACAGTACTGCTGCTTAGCTGATTAGTCCCCAGTCTGTAGCAGTGCCTGTTGGTTCATGAGGTCACCATGATAAAACTGATGTTTGCCTAGATGGGGTCTGATGCCTTGGGCTGAGTTAAAGACTGTAGGGAGAGAGAATATGCTTTCCTGGCTTGCTGCAGGGAATGACTCTGGGTGGAGATAAGAGGCTTTGATAGGACCCTAAGGACCATCCTCCATCACTTTGTATCCAAAAAAGTAAGACTAAAACTGCACTTGCCTTCTATGGGCAGAGCTCACCAGAGAGTCCAGTGGTGAGAAGAAGGCAAAGCCCATCCATAAATTCCAGCCACGTGAGCAGTGGGCAGAGTAAGGCAGCGGTTGGGCCCAGCCACAACACCCAGTAAAGGAAGCAAAGCAGTAGGTGGAAGCATCCACAAGCCACATCTTCTAGAAGAGCTGCAGAATGTGTGCAGCTGTGTGTGCAAAAGAGGGAGCAAAAGAATTCACAGCAGCCATCTACACCAGCCTAGCTACTCTAGTGAGGCCTTCCTGGCCTCACACCTAAAAATCAATAAAACAGAACAGGCGATAGAGTCCCAGAGGCTCCTTCAGAACAGGCAGCCTAATTTTCTTTGCTTCTGGAACAACCAACTCTAAGTGAAGAAGGTTGGAAAATTCTGGGAGCTAGTATAAACTAGATCAGTCACTGAGGATCTGCATGTGTGACTTATACACTCTGAGGTAAATGTGGTGGAATGTGTTAAATTGTAAATATTTGTCCCAGTTTAATGAGATCATTCCCATTTATCCACACCCCCAACCAATAAAGTTTGTTTAAACCTGCAACAGATTTGCCTAGAAAAGGCCCCAGAGAGATTATACCAGATTACTGGGTGGGGGGTTCCAGCAAAAATGGAAGAGAATCCCCCTAAAATAAGGACCTGGCCCTTATTAATGCCAGCATGCTGGCAGAAGAGTTACACAATCTAAGCAGCCTCATTCTTAGGATGATGAGGGATCGTGTTTTCAAATGGGTATAATTTTCACTGTGCTTCATTAGTCACTGAGAGCTCTTTGTGGCCTCAGGCCAGATTCATGTTCCGCTTTGCCAGCTCTCACCATTTTATCATGTCTCATGATATTTGTTTTCTTTTTCTTTTTTTTAAGTAAACTATTTTCAGAAGCGTGAAACAAATTCTTTCCATTACTTTTTCTTTGCTTGTTCAACTTCCATCAAATCCAAATGTGGTTTTATTCTCATGGGGCTGCTAGGAAAAGTTGGCCAACACACACTGATTTTTGTAGGGTTCCATATTTTATGCATGATCCCTCATTGGTCTGCTGTGCCCCCCCCCAAGTCCCATTTAAGCAGGTGCAGTAGTCTGCCTGTGGATGTACATAGCAGAGGCAGGGCCCTAAACTGTGTCCTCTATCACACAACTGTTGGAATACAGTTGTGGCATTTATAGTGTCATATTTCCTCACTATATTGCATTCTCCTTGGATATCTGTTGGGACTGTCTCAATGTCCTACAGGTTATGGAACAGCCCCATCTGAACAATGACTGTAAACTGAAAAAGAAAAAGGTGAGGGAGTGGGTAAGGGAGAGGTGATAAAATTGGCTTTGCTGTGATTGCTGTTTTGTTACTATAGGGCTTGCTCATCGTGAAGGCTACCTGTAAGATGTGGCTTTGGTGTTGAGTGATCACTCAAGGCTTAAGGTGCATTAAGAGCATTATGGCTGTGCATAACATGCATAACAGGGACCTTGGGAGCCCTTCAACAGGCAGAAGGACCACCATACTGAAACTCATATCAAGTCAGACACACTCATTAGCCGCAACACACTGTTGTCATACTGTGTATCTGAAAAGTGTCATGTTGGGTGTTATATAAAAACTGGTAACAAGCTAGTCTTGTAAATCATCACATGATGTCTATACAGGTTGTGTACCAAGAATTACATATGCCTGCTGGAATTGGTGAATAAAATGTGTTTGGGAAGCACATGTCCTACCTGCTCCAGACAAAGGAGTGTGTCTTCATCCATCTGGTCAGCTTGTTACATGAGGAGAAAGGATAATGAAAGTCCACTTACCTGTAAGGTAAAGAAGGCCATCAAGCTAATAAGCAATGGAGGAAGTACCTGAGTGAACTCACTGATGGTTGGAGTGTTCACCCCAGGAAGACTTCCTAGATCATAAGGCAGAGACGATGGACTTTGAGTAATAAAAAAGGAGCAAATCCATCACTTAAGGGATAGTAGATACAGCCTCCTCTGAGGCTGTGATAGTTGGATCACCTGGCGTGGAGGACAAAAGATGTTGGTAACTTTAGGTAAGTAGAAAACTGTTTCAGTGAATAGTGTTAATTAGTAGAATGAAACTTTAGTCACTAGAAAGCCTGTTTTGTTTTATTTATAACCATACCTGTCTTTTTCTCTCTAGTTTATTACTTAAATCTCTGTTCTTTGTTAATAGACTTTTGTTTTATTACACAACCATCACAGTGCTGTATATTCAAGTTAAATGTGAATCTTCTGCAAACCTAATAGGCTGATGTCTGCAATGTCTCTTCAGAGGAAGAAACTTAATAATTCCTATGACTGTCACAGGGAAAGATAGTGCAGAGAGACGTCTCTGGGGAACTTGGGTTCATTGATTTTTACCTGCAAGGCAACGTATAGACTAGCAGAGTCTAAAGGTGTTAGCTGCTGAAATAGACAGAGTGGTGTGGCAGGGAGCTGACAAAATCTTATCACCACCACAGCACTGATTTCCTGAACCAGAGATAGGTGTAACAGAGTGTCTTATGGTTCTGGGTGTCCTGAGTAGAACATCACAATAAGAACATGAGTTTGCCACCACCTTGCCTACACTCTATCTGGGACGCTCCACTCTTAAAAGCCTAATCTGCAATGCCCATTTTAAAAAGAACTGTTGCTTTACTTAAAAAAAAAAATCACTGGATGAAGCGCTTCTGAAATCTAGCAAACAAATACAAAAATTAAAAAGAGGCAAAAGCAGATCAACTTTTGGCTTCTAATCTACCTTGCCAATGTCCCTTCAAAATGATAAGTCATAGCTATAACTGGTTTGAGCTTTGACAAAGTGGGATTTTCTCCCATGAAAGGTCATGTGATAAATAAATGTGTTAGTCTTTAAGTGCCACAGGACTCCTTGCTTGTTTTGCTGAACTAGACTAACACAGCTACCCCTGTGGAACTTGGATATAACTGTGTCTCATTTCCTCTGGTTTTTGTTGCTCTGCTGGAGTGAGTTCTTTGTGCTCGACACATCAAGAGTAGGTGATTTTAATGATGGAAAGTAAATAAGAACTACCAAAGACCCCTAGGTTGACCTACATGCTTCCACTAGAAATAGCACAACTTGGTCTCTTCTCTATGGTAAGTCAGTAAGCCTATTTTGAAACTTTAAGTAGGATGTAAGTGATGTAGTCACCTTGTTCTGTCTTTCACCACAGGGAGCAATTTCACCTAAAGGAGGATCTGGCTGGAGGATTACCCTGCTGAATTAGTGCTGAGGGTTGGGGGGATATATGATAAGAATAGTAAAAACTTTAATATGCTCTGGAACTACTCCTTGCAATCTGAGTTAAGACTGAATATAGATTTTGTTAGGTGATCAGGGATTAGCATAATATGCAGTATGGCTTACCTTCTGATTTGACAAGTTCTAAAGGGGAAGCCATGTTAGTCTAGGTCCTCAAAAGAAAAAAGGAGTCCTGTGACAAATTTTAAAACTAATGAATTTATGTAATGCATCAGCCTTCATAGGAGAAACGACATTTTGTCAGCTTTCTCCAATGAAGGCTCATTCAGTAAATAAATTTGTTAGTCTTTAAAAGTGCCACAGGACTTCTTGTTTGTTGTTCTACTTTGACTTACTCTCTGTGCATCCTAACTGATATCAGTGGAATTGCATGGATTGAACTGTGGGCTGCATTTGTCTCAAGAGTGTTGTGTTTGTAATGTTTTCAGAGAGGCTATCATACATACTCTCTCTAGCAGTAAGTCAAATACAACAAGAAGAGGCAAACTGACACAGTAGTTATCGTAATTAAGGAGAATAACAATTCTTATTTCTTTCTATTATTTTTTTAAATAACAGTACCATTCATTATTAAATTATTTGAAGCTGGGATTATATCACAATAAAAAGTCAGAAAAAGAATTTTGCAGAGTAAAGCCATCTGTGTGCAGCAACATGGAAAGTCAAAGTTTATCTAACTGGCCCCTGAGTAATTAAACAAAGGAGGCAGACTACCAGAGGGCACACCACATTTCAGTGAAGCAACATGTTCAGAAAGGGAAACATATTCCTATTCTCAGCATGTTGGGAAGAGGTGGATAGTTTCCTGCAAATGAAAGATTTGCAGCAGTGCCAGCTTCAAGTAGTCAAAAATCACTAGTCAGGCTCCAAAAAAACCATGTGACTGGCTTAAAAATCATGAGATTTTTTAAAGTGTTTGGGTCTTTTTCCTTGTCATATTTTTTTAATCTTTTGGGTTCTTGTTTTCAAGTTTTTCTATGGAATGGTGAGGGCTAGAAACTTATATGTTTATTTAAAAATTAAAGCTCATATTCACATTAAAATATTACTATTATCATTATGGGATGATGTTTATTAGAGTAGTGATGAAGGACACTAGATTGAGGTGCAAACATGCATAAAAAACAAAGTCCTGAAGAGCTTCTTGTGCATTAATTCTTAAAGCTAGGGTTTTAAGGAGCCTAACACTCATGAGACTCACAAAACTGTGCATCAGTAGGGTGACCAGATGTCAATATTTGGGGCTTTTTCTTATATGGGCATCTATTATCAGCTACCCCCACCCCAATTTTTCACACTTGCTATCTGGCTACCTTATGAGTTGGCAGCTCTCTGTGTAAGCTTTGATTGTGCCTTTGATACATTGACCCAGTATGGGGGGCTGTGCTGATCTGCTTTGACTCAAAGGAGTACCAGAAACCTTGTACTTCAAGAGAGAACAATGCATCCCAGAGCAGTTAGTGCACCAGGATTTGAAGCAGACCCACTACTACTGGCTTTAAAGGGGCACCTCCAATCCCAGCCAGCAGCTCTGCTAGCCAGTGTGCAGGAGAAAGGACAGGACTGTCTTCCTGCCCTGCTCCTCCCTAAATTTAGCTCCAGCCCCTTCCCTTGTTCAATCTGTTATGTGTCACTCCCATGCTTCCTCCCTCTCTTGTCATCTGAGGTTTTTGCCTTTCTCAGCCATTTCCACTAGTGGTTTGTTGCTGAGAGCCTGCCTCCATAACACCTCCTCTTTTTGTCCCCACCAGGGCGTCTGAGGATGGTGAGTTAGCTTCACACTACTTTTGCTTTCCACTGCCCAACATGCATGTTGCCTGCAAATGAAATACCTACTTTATTAGAATGCCCCACCCCAAGTGGCCAGGAAGCCACACTAGCTGCTCAGCAGAAGTCAGCAAGGAAAGACAGCGCACAGCACTTTGAGCCCTGCCACAGCTGCAGAGTGATCCTTCGACCTCTCAAAAAAGCTGGTACCTGAGGCCCACAGTTTTGCTTCCAGCGCTGGCCCAGGACAAATGAACCACAACAAGTCTTCAGCCCAAGCAGCAGGTTGACATGGTCAAAGGATCACTCCAAAATGGAAAGGGCTTGAAACTTACTATTTCTAAAAAGCAGTGTTGGAATCAGCTCCGGGCCATAAAATCATCAGCCTTGTGGCCCTAGTCCTCTGGCACATCCTGACTTTATTTGGGTGTTTGCATTCTTGAAGTAAAATCAGAACTAAGGCCATGCATACCTCAAGGTTGGTTAGCAGACATTTCCCACCATTACTCCCACTGCTGAAGAAACACAGTTGTTAGCAAGGGTGGGTCAGAAGGTACTGAAGCAACAGCTGAAGCTGATGGAATGGCCATTTTAGGTCATAGCTGTGTATAAAATAGAGCAGTCTTGAGGGTGTTCTAATTTATGCCAAAAACCTGGCCTAAATATAGGGGGACATAAAGGTGGCTGAATTCCAGGTTTGACCCTACTCTGTTTTTATGCCATGGAGAGCTTGGATGGGGAACAGGATGAGACCTCACATCAGGTAAAACCTGCTCAGAACAGATCTAAATGACATGACGATAAAAATGCCAGTAGAAACAAGCGGCTTGACTACATTAGTGTCTTTACCGTTGCTACTACTTCTGGGAGGTGGCCTGATGTTAGCAGCAGTGGGAAACTAGACAAAGTCCTCTGCATAGAAAGGTCAATGTCTATAAAAGCACTGAGTATGGGTCTGGTTCGAGGATGGAGGCTGACAAGGAGGGGTGATTTGATTATGGTTTTTGCTGAGGAGATTATTTTTAAATGTGTTAAAAATCAAAACAGAAATGCATGGATGCCTTACTCAACACCAGGAAAGAAAATGACCAGGGACAGTGCATTTTCCCACAGGCTACCCCAAAAAATACTGTAAAACAGCTGCAACAAAAATTCAAGGCAGAGTATAAGCCATGGAAATTTTCAGCTGTCAGTACACACAGTCATTTTACAGAGCAGTTACGGTTTACACTGAAACGAGCATCTGAAGGCCATTGTTTGCAGGGTTACAATTATCAGCTAAATAAATACTGTAAAGTGGGTTTTTTCCCCTTTTTTAAATTATCTGCTAAACACACCACTGGCAAAAACAAAACCATTTGAGGCAATAGGGAACCAAACATAGGTGTGTCTGAATGCAACCAGTAGCTTCTGCAAGAAGGCCTGTTCAGGAGGTGGGGTGGAAATCAAGAAGAATGATTGGACAGTCCCTCACCACACTCCCAGAGACGCTACTTGGGACCAGCACAGGGGAGTCTCAGGGACCTGGCACTGAAAGAACTGTAATTATTAGCTGAACTTGTTTTTGCTCTCCCTCCCCCTGCAAAAAGTAATCTCATTTTTCCTCTGCAGAGTTTCTTCCTACATGTAGCCTGAATCAATCAAGGCATCTAAGTTTATAAAGACACAAAGGCTATGTCTACACCTAAAAGCTTAGTTCGGACTTTTAGTCTGAATTAAGTAAGTTATTTCGAACTAAGTATGTTTTTTTAGTTTGAACTAACTTTTAATTCTAACTAGCCGTGCTTTATTTAGTTCAAACTAACTTTTTAGTTCAAACTAAAAAAGCACAGCTAGTTCAAACTAAAAGTTAGTTCAAACTAAAAAACTGCACTTAGTTCGAAATAGCATGACTACATCATGCTAGTTTGAAGTAAATTTCAAAATAAGTTCGAACTAAGCAGTTAGGTCAGACTAAGCTTTCCTATTTCAAACTAAATTTTTTAGTTTGAACTAGGCAAAACCTAGTGTAAACAGAGCTCAAATTAGTTTGAATTAAGGCTCCTTAATTTGAACTAATTGGTTAGTGTAGACATACCCAAAGACAATATTCTAGAAAGACAGAAGACCTGCTTGTCATACAGGCAGAATCAAATTCTGTTTCCATTTTAGACTACAGGGATTTTGCATTTGGCATCAGTGAGAGCAAGATTAGGCTCCTCAGACCTTAAAATATCCTCTGGCGAGGAAACCAAGACACAAAATTCAGCTTCAGATTTTGAACACATCAACTTCAGGACAGCTCAAAGCTGCTGTTTTCACTTCAAATAAAGGTAAAGACAAACCATCATATTTAGATCCAGAACAAACTTAAGACCCCATCCTTTCTCCCTGACAAAGATTAGGGTGTTCAGATGGAGGCTTTTGATTGGACTCTATCTCTAGTCCTAAAGAACCAGTTTGAATATAGTCCTTTTCCCAGTCATACCAGAACTTTTACTCATTTTTCAAACCAAATTCAAGGTGAACCTTATTCAAAATGTGCATAAAACATTTTTCACTCCCAGTTTCCAGCCAGTATGGAAAACACTGAAGTATCATGTGTTGCAGGATGCACATCTGTGCACCCTGGGTTATGATCTATATGATTTTTCTGTTCACTTAGCCCTAATCTACACTAGGAGGGCTATTTGGCAGCAGTCAACCGGCAGATATGCAAGGCACATAAAGTGCCTTGCATATCTGCTGGTGACTTTCTCAGCCACCAGGACACTGCTGAAAGCCAACCACAAATGGCTTGCAATCAGCTTCCCACTGCATCTGTTAGGGGGCAGGACTTCCGGCACCAACCTTCTGGAGCACAGCAGTGAGCACATACTCACCGCTAATAATGCCTGTAACATCGAGCTGACGGCAGTGATTTTGCCGCCATCAGTGAAGACACTGGAATTGTATGTCTTTAGGCCAACTACACCATGGAACAGTTCTTTATGGGTGCACATAACATCTTCGACATGAGTAGTACGATATCATATTTCCTACAACCTCATGCATATGCACAGATGTGTAGCGTGTTTAATGAGGCTCAACGGGGATGAGGGATGGACAGAGGTTTCTCTCAAGCAGACAAGCACGTGGAGGCAACAAAAATATGCTAATAGAGGCAGCTCAGAAGAGACAAAGGGAGGGGCTCAGGGCAGAGTTTTGGAACAAGGAAAGACACTTGAAGGATCTGGGGCTTTTGCGTGGGACTCTCCACTTTGAAACAACTTCAAAGGAGGTCTGGGCCCTCCTGGGCTTCAGGCAGAGACTGGCTGTACAAACATCTGGCACCTGGACAATGAGGTCTGTTTAAGTAGAGATATTAGGTTAGTATGTGTGTTTTACCTTTTATTTCCTTGTGGTCACTCCTGACTCATTTATATTGTGATTTTGCCATGATTGGCCATATTGTCACTTACAATTATAATGTGATCAATAAGCTTGTAGTTGTTTTATCTAAAATTGTGTAGTCTTAGATGGTGTGAGTGAAGAAGGCTGGGCACAATCCATTTCTTTGTTAAATGGATGGACTTGGGTGTATTGTGTTTGGGAGTGGGCCCCAATCTCTGTAGACAGTGGCTGCCACAGTGGTGTCTGGGCCCAGGGGTGCTTGCTGGGGGACCGTCCCTTGAGTACCCAGAAGGCATACACCCACTGCTTGGAACCAGTTGTGTGCCAAAGGCCAAAGTAGACTGAGTCAGGAGTGAGTGAACAGTTGGCATAGCATGGCGAATTGGGGTTCAGGCGTGGGAACTGGGAGGTCACTGTGGCACTCTGGACTGGATCTGGGGAGCAGCATGTCACATGATGAGAATGGCAGTTCTTGCAGTATCTCTGGCCATGACTGAAAGCAGGAACAGATGGAATTTCACAACAAAGTCTGTTCTCACAGGATTTCCAATCCAGTCTTGTGGTCTCAAGAAGTTTGGATAATTTAGATAAGCTAAGTATGACTCCCTAAACTATTTGAGCTTCAGCTCCAAGCCTTTTCAGATTCATCTATTGCTAGTTTTAAGTTTGCTAGATGTATACTTTTTAGTTAATCATTTATATCATTACAGAAAGCAATGAGACTTACATGTTGCTTCACACTCATTTGCTCACATATAATGCAACAAATATATATCTGAACTAGTTGAAGCACACAGAAAAAGTGATGTGCCCCAGGTCACGCAATGAATTGGTGATTTGGATAGCTATTAGAATAGTAGTTCCTTTTCTGATCAGGAATGAAGATCCATGTCAAGCTACAACAAATTCACAAGAGCATTCACCAAAGATATTCCCAAAAGCAAATGGACAGTTTTGGTTAGTCTGCCTGTAAACTTTGGTTACCAAAATAATTCTCAGCATGCAAATCAGTCTACTTCTTAGCAGAAAAAATTATCAACAATGCCCTCCCCTAATTTGTCTCTTCCACGACTTCCCATCTTTAATTTCAGGCCAGCAACTGATGAAGTAGTATGCTGCATTTCTGCAGCATTGGTATATATGCTTTATTCAAGAGTCTCTACTGAGAGATATTAGCTAATGAATTTCACTAACAACTAGTATGTGTAACTTACAGTTCTAACTCTCCCACTTCCAGATTTGCTCTGACACATATTTTTGAAGAATTAGTTCTGTTCATGATGCGAGAGACAGTACCTTTTATAGGACCAACTTCTGTTCGTGGAAGAGACAAAGCTTTCAAGCTTCACAGAGCTCTTCTTCAGGTCTGGAGGAGGTAATGAGAGTGTCCACTCTATGCATGATGGCCTTCTTATCCATGCCCCAGACCCATGAGGGATTTGCAAACAGCTAACCGTTTGAGATCTCATGGATCAGAAGACGATAATCCACGCAATTCCTTTGTCACCAGGCCTTTTAACATAACCATGACATCACATATCCCAATGGGCACTGTCCCCTTTTGTAAAAGCACATTATACTACTGTTCAAGTTATTTCTTTCAGTCCAGTTTTTTAAGTGGGAAGGCTCACAAGCATCAGTTCTCTTTTTGTCACAACGTTTGATGCAAATACAGAATTAGTCAACTATTTACCAGAAGTGTAAACACATTAACAATTCACTGTGGGCCATTATGCATGATAACAGGCTGCAAAAGGAAAGGCTGAATCTTCCCTTTAGAACTATATACTTCTCTGTTGCCATCACAAAAGGGATATAATATTCATTTTCTGTTATTAACAAAATGAATTAAAGTTGTGGTGTTGAGTCTAACTGCAGAATTTTGCACTACTAAGCATGATAGCATAGTAAAGTTTTGGATAGAATCTTTTCATTTATCAGGGCAGCACACATTCATGGAGCTATGGAGGAAGATGAGCTTTGTTTTCCTACCCTCTAATGAGCTATAACAATGAGCCTCCTCTCCTTATTTATCTGTATATTTCTTTTCTTCTGGAGGGCAAGCATTTCACTCTGTGTCTGAGCTTCCATTTTTTTGGAAGTCTGGGTAGTTAAATGGATTCAATTTGGACCTTATTCTGGACTTCGCATCTGCTTTCCTCCTTACACTTGCTTCAGCACTGGAGGAATGGCAACAGCTGTGAGGGGCATATTACTATCAGCACATTCTTTGAATGGTCTCTCATGTTAGCCTAAATAACCTTGCAGACACCCACAGGAAAGGAAGAGAACAGTTTGATGATTCTTCTGTCAATAATTTGGCAGTATATTTTCATCAGCATTTTCCATCACCTGCTCCAAACTTCCACCTTCCACTACAAAAATATTTACGTTTTACATTTATCAGTATTATACTTTCTTTTTTATTCAATCAGTGGTTATATTTCATCCTCTATTTAGTTGGATTAAACTTCTGGAATCCAATAGTGTGTATTAAAAGCATTGACACAGATGCCACTTCTGAAGCTAAATTCCATAGCTCACAGGATACACAGTATAGTAAGAGAGGAGGGCAAAGTTGATTTTAAGCCATCTGTGCACAGCTAGATTCCACGACTGGCTCAGGCAACAGCGGTCCCTTCTGTAATTTAGAGCAGCCCTGCCAAGATCGCTAATAGACTACACCAGTAGGTCCCAACTTTTTTCAGGCTGGGGACCCCTTTTTAAGGAAAAAAAAAATCTTTGCAGCCCCCCAGCTGATTATGTAATTTGACCTGTGCAGGCAGCCTCTGGCCCGCACCACGCTAGCAGCATCACTGGGGCAGCCAGCGAGTGGCACCACCACCATGGCCCAGGCTGCTGGGAAGCTGAGCGGCAGTGGCTATGGCCCCCTGCCCTTGCTCTCCCAGAGAGCTGCCACAGCCCCATCCCCCTGCCAGGATCCGGCCATGGGCAGGGAGAGGCAGCCCTGGTGGGAAGCATCAGGGCTGCAGCTGGCTTCTAGCCCCAGTAGGGAGAGGTTCCACAGACCCCCTGCAACACACTCATGGACCCCTGGGGGGTCCCTGGCCCCCAGGCTGGAAACTACTGGACTACGCTGTACCCCAGGGTAATGTTATCTATGGCCACTCCCTCTCTCACTGCAGTTCTCTCTCAATAATCTGTCCGGGGGAGAGGGGGCTGCAGGGACACATTTGTCAGGTCTGCACTACTCCTGAAGTGGGGAATTCCCTTAGGAGTCATTCAAGAACCTCTGTACCTGTGGCTCTCAACTACTGTGTGGGGACACATCATAGTTTTGGCACACAGTGTTTAAGTGTGTCACAGAGAGCCAAGGGAATGGCTCTTGGGGCAGGGCATTGGTGTTTCCTGTAGGGTTGTGACATGCCACCCATTGTGTTGCAACCTACAAAAGGTTGAAACCACTGCAATGCCACTTGAGCAGTATTCAAGAATTGCAGAGGGTGAAGGAGGTTTCAAAATCTGGCTCTTTATTTTGATCTACTTAAATCCCTTCTACACAGACAGTACTGGAAAACAAACTACTGGCTATAAAATCTGATACTTCATTAACAAGCAAGAGCTCAATCAGAATTAGTTCTACAAGGAAAGAATCCTAAGACTAATAATTATAAAACAACCTCAAAATAAACCACAACAAAAAGTTATAGTATTCAGATACTCTTACAGACGTTTCAAACACTGCCATGTCCTGCAAGGCAGAATATGCCCCCTAGTGGACATATGTATAACGAGCTCGACAGTAAAAAACAAAGAGTGCCCTCTGGCTCTTTAAAGACTAACTTATTTCTTCAGGAATAAGCTTTCACAGGCTCCAGCCCACTTCGTCGGATGCAAGTTGCATCCTACAAAGTGGGTTGGAGCCTGTGAAAGCTTATCCCCGAAGAAATGGGTTAGTCTTTAAAGTACCACAGGACTCTTGTTTTTGCTGTACACAGACTAACACGGCTACACATCTGGAGATCAACAGTTTATTTCAAACCAATGAGTTGATTGAGATTGAATGAAATGACAAGTATTGTATTACTGTTGGTGTGACAAAGAATTAATGACTAAAATTATTAACCATCATGTTAAGGGCTGCCGTTTTGTGTTTTAGTTGTATTTCCTGACTATTTTGCAAGAGTGAGATATTTCAAAGTTGACTGAGGGATAGGTTATGGAGACACAGTTCATTAAAATTACTCACAAATTTATCAATCCAGAATAAATGAATACTGAATCTGTTCACACTTATTCACACAAATAGTCTCCTTTACCTTAATGAGACTATTTATATATTTAAGGATAACTGCATGAGTTCAAGTTTGTAGGAATGTATTGCAGATTGTTGTTGCTCTATTATTGTGTTTTCATACCATCATACCCTCTAAAAGAGGCAGATGCTAATAAACAGCATAAACCATCAACATGCAAAGACAACAGTATAGGTTTGAGTTTTCAGAATTTATCAGCCAACAGAAATCCTAGACTACTTTATGTATTTTTTTAACTTGTTGCTACAATTAAGCATTTTTGGTACATTCCTGATATACATGTTATTTATCTGCCACATGCAAGCATGAAATTCAAGTGATTCAAAATCATTGGGAATCTTTTTGTTGACTTGAAAGAAATGATCCAAAGCCACCAATGCACTGATGGAATCAATAGCAGAGACTGCACAAGGAGCAAAGATTTTCTGGAAGAATTTCATTATGAATCAATAGTGTTAAAGGCATGTTTTTGACAGGTTTCTGATCAGTGACATCTTTGCCATATGAACAGAGCAAGTTAAGGACAGGAAAGTATTTATTGCATAACTGACCTTTGCTTGTAGGGTCTACATATTTTCTAGCTTACAAAGGGCAGCAGAAATCCTAGAGCTAGCTTTGGCACAGATTAATTATCACTGTTAACTACCCCCAAATCTCTTTCATTCCAAAACACAAAAATATTAATTAAATTAACCATATACTGAATTTGTAATGGGGTAGTATTTATTATATAATTGTTGATCATAACTGAATATTGATTGTCCAGTTAATCACATTGCTACAAGACACTGAAGTGTCTTTTTGATAGCCAAGAGGCACCCAGTTTCTCAATTTTGGTGTCTTCTCTGGACAAGTTCAGTGTCTATTTAGAGCAAAGAAGTTAACATTCTGACATTCTGCAACAAAACACCATCATTTCCTTGTTAAAAGTAATGTGATTTAGAATAGAAGCGGCTACATGGATAAAACAATCTTATATCCAGCCCAAATTCAAAACAAACATGATTTTTTTTAAGGCTTACTAGAATTTTTTTTTAATTGACAACTCTGCACTTTGCTGGATTCATCTGGGAACACAAGCAATGAAATATAGAAAAAAAGACCATTACTGTGGAATTTTTTGTTAAGTTTAAAAATCTCAGAGGAGACAGAGAAATCTCTTTGCTCAGGAACTCAGGCTAAATTCAGATATGAAGATTTTCTGAATCCTTCTGAAGTAAATTAAATAACCTTTTGAGGTTTGTCCATTACTAACAAGAACTCATCAAATAACCAAGTTCTCAAATACAGTTACACAAAGCCTTTCATTTGAAAGCATTTTGGACTCTTATAGAAGCAGTTCCCAACCTGCAGTCCATGGACCACTTGTGGTCTGCAAGGTGACTGCAGGTGGTCTGTGGGTGTCGGGCTGGGGGTGGGAGATAATTACTGCATATAAAGGTATTGCACGTAAATGTACTGTGAGAAGTGCAATATGTTTGTAAGTGAGCATAATAAATTATTAGAAATAGCTGCACTTTTAATACCTCTTGCTATACAAGTTTGACTCCCATAAGCCATAGACTATGTTAAATATGTTTAAAATGACGTGCTCATGCAGTGTCCTCAAAAGCTTTTGATGACAATATAGTGGTCCACATAAAAGGAAAGGCTGGGAACCACTGTCTTATAGAATCATCTGGTTGAAAGAGGACCTCATGAAGTCATCTAGTCCATCCCCCCACTAAAAGCAGGACCACTCCCACTAAATCATCCCAGCCAGGGTTTCATCTAATTGGGCCTTAAATGTTTCCAAAGATGAAGATTCTACCACCTCCCTAGGTAACCCATTCCAATGCTTCACCACCCTCCTAGTGAAAACGCTTTTCCTAATAGCCAACCTTGACCACCGCACCTACAGCTTGAAACCATTGCTCCTTTTTCTGTCCTCTGTTACTACTAGGAACAGCCTAATTTCCTCCTCTTTGGAGGACCCCCTCAAGTAGTTGAAGATTGCTATCAAATCCCCCCTCACTCTTCTCTTCTGCAGACTAAATAAGCCTAGTTCCTTCAGTCTCTCCTTGTAAGTCATGTTCCCCAATCCCCTAATCATTTTCATTGCCCTCCACTGGACTCTTTCAAATTTGTCCACATCCTTTTTTGTAGTGGGGAGCCCAAAACTGGACACAGTACTCTAGATGTAGCCTCACCAGCACCGAATAGAGGGGAATAATCACATCCCTTGATTTGTTGGCAACACTCCTACTCATGCATCCAAATATGCCATTGGCCTTTTTGGTAACAAGAGTATATTGTTGACCCATATCCAGTTTCCCATCCACCATAATCCCCAGGTCCTTTTCTACAGTACTGCTGCTTAGCCAATTGGTCTCCAGCCTGTAGCAGTACATGGGATTTTTCCATCTTAAATACAGGACTTTGCACTGGTCGTTGTTGAACCTCATGAGATTTTGTTTGGCCCACTGTTGCAAATTGTCTAGGTCACTCTGAATCCTATCCCTGCACTCCAACATGTTTACCATTCCTCTCAGCCTGGTGTCATCCATGAATATACTGAGCATGCAATCTATCCTATCATCCAGATGATTAATGAAGATGTTGAACAGAACTGGCCCCAATGTTACCCCAAAAATTTGATCCCCAAAATCCAATCACTCAATTTATCAATTTTCAGACTGTCCAGCAGTCTGGATATAATTACAATCTCAGGAGGTAACCCAAATTAGGTTATTTCGCTTAAACGGACAAATATCCAAACCCTGGGATAAATGTCCCAAGTTGGGGATTACGGCTACAGCCCACCGATCAAGCACAGACTCACAAGCAACACAGATTCAGAGTCAATAATTTATTTTGATCAAAAGCGGCTTTATTGTAACATGTATTGTAAGCACTGACTAAAGCGCTACTGTCTCTTTAAGAAAAACCGCCACTTAACATCAAGCTTAAAGGCATTAAAATTACTCTAGGAAATTACAATATAAAGACACTACTTAACTTATAACATATAAGCGCTATGGTTTATAGATACAATTAACACATAAAGGCAACACTAACTTATAACTATAACACAAAGACAATGAGGTAATTAAAAGAACATTCAGCGAGTGAGGGCCCGTCACTGGCTGAATGATCTCAGTTCTTAATGCTGCTCCTTAAGGTCTAACTCTGGATTGCTTGTCTCCCTTAACTTAAATAAATTGCCTTAAAAAGTTGCTTTAGAAAGGGCTTAGGCTTCCCTTGATACTGTTCCCTATGGGCATTCCTCCCCTCCTTGGGACCCTTTTCGCTTACCCCAAAACCGGTGAAAAAGGCTGAAAGTTGGAGCGTGGGGAATCAGAGGCTGGTCAGTGAGGTGTCCCTGTCAGGCCTTGCTCAGTTCTGGGTTAGTTGCTAGGTGACTGGGGCTCTGGCTCAGTTCAGAATGTTCAACAGCAGGCAGAGGCAGTTGCTGGATGACTGGAGCTTCAGCGCAGCTTCAGGGCAGACAGCGGCTTGCAGATATGATGGCTGGGCGACCGGAGCCCTGGCATGGCAGCGGCTTGCAGTTGCGGTGGCTGGAAGCCTTGGGACTGCAGCGTTGGTATCTGGAAAACCCTTGGGAGACTGGGCACAGAGACCCAGCTCAGGGATTAAGTCCTGAGTTGCCGCTCAGAGACAAATTCCCTTTTTGCCTTTCAGAAACTAAGTCAGACACTCTGCTCTCAGAAACTGAGTTAAACCCAGCTCTCAGAGCCTAAGTCCGAAACTTAGCTCTTAGGTTTCCTCTAGAGACAATGTTACTCTCTCTAGGACTGCATGTGCATGTGGGAGCCTAGCCAGAGGCTAGTGAACCCAGTGAGGAGTGGGTAAGATCTCTGCAGAGCTGCTCTTTGCACTGCCTTTTATTTGCTGTTTCTACCACTCCCAGCTTCTTCTTGACCAGTCACAAAGAGGTGAGTTCATCTTCATCCAATTAAAAAGAATGACTTCACTGTCCACCTGCTTAGTGCATGGACAGTGCATGACAAAAATCAATACTTTTGACGAGCCCTGCTGACAGGGGGTGGACACCTTAAGATACTTGATGGGAGGGGGACTGAGTGAGTTCAAAAGTTCAGAGGCTTGCCTCCATCTTGACCTACTTAGAATTTCCTGTTAAATCTGCTGATGGAGATATGTAACTTCCCTTTATGATCTCTCCATTTTGTTTCTTGCTGAATGCTCTTTTATTTATTTCTTTATCCGTTTATTTATTTATTTAATTTTAAAACACTGTTAAATGATAGATTTATGAGTTCTTTACCCTTAATTACTGCATTTTATGCTGTTTTCCAGCTTTGCCATAAAACTTCTGCTAAATTGCCTTACCATTTCTTACTCATATGGGTTTTTATATTTTTCTTAGTATTTTTATTTATTTATTTATTTGTTTGTTTCTCTGTGATACTAAAGAGATGGCAAAAATCTCAGGCTATACCAAGACTGACTTCTCAGGAACTTTACTAATTAGTGGTCTCTAACTTGACACTGAGCCACTGATCCCAACCTGCTGAGTCCAATGATCTAGTCAGCTTTCTATCCACCTAACAGTCCATTCGTCTAAACCATGCTTCCTTAACTTGCTGACAAGAATGATGTGGGGAACCATATCAAAAGCTTTGCTAAGGTCAAGGTACATCATGCCAATGACTATTCCTGCATCCACATATCCTGTCATCTCATCACAGAAGGCAATCAGGTTGGTCAGACATGATTTGCACTTGGTGAATCCATGCTGACTGTGCCTGATCACTTTATTTTTCTCCAAGGAGGAACAACAAGGTCCTAGCACTATAGCCCACAATCAACAAAGCACTTTAGCTAGCATCTGTAAAATTTTCAACATGAGTCATCCCAACAGTACTACAGAATTCAGCATCTTGCAAGATCACAAACTTTATTATAGACAGTATACATAAAGGAATCACTTTTAAAAGTCAGCTAATAAAATGCAACTACTTCTGGATGGAAGTAATAGCCAAACTAACGAATGAGGGTATTTGGTCAAGGATATGTAGGTGACTCCCTAAGGTTACATCTAGATCTTTAATATTCATGCAGACCAATCAGAATGTTGAATTTTGGGATATTTGAGTGGATGTCCCCTATAGTGAATTATGTAGAACTCAATGCATCAGCTTTAGAAGAGATGAAGCAATTCTCCTGGTTCTACTGAATCTATAGCATTTCCAACCTGATACACAGAACACTAAAATGAATTAGTAGTATCCATTCATGTTTTTGGAAAATATGTTTTGACTTTTTTACGATATTTGCCTTAAATTAGCTACCTTAATATTTTGCCGCCTAACCCTCAAAACCTCAAGTATCATTGATAAATTCATTTAATGTATTAGAAACCCTATTACAGTATGTGATTAAGCTTCAGGAATCAGCTTTCATATCAGCTGGGTTTTCTTCCTCTGATTCAGCCATGAGATTCAATGCAGCCTAAGAGTGAAAAAAAGAAAAATCACTCACCACCATTAACAGGACTTGACTTGATAAAGAGTGCTACAAATCAAAGCAAACAGAACCAGTGTTTAGATAACCTTCAATATGACTATGTATCCTCCTAGTCAATGAAATAACACTTTAGTTTTTATTCTCTACCTATCACTAAAATCCAGCAAAACTCTATAAAGACAACAATCTCTGATTCCCAAGCTAACAAAGAACACTAAAAGGTGAAAGTATATACAGTAATGTGAGAATACTGATTCCATCCCACAGTTTTAAACTCATTGACAATATCTTTGCAGAATGCAAAAAGAAGATGTCACCACCAAGGGAGTACATAACCATGAATCTAATTTATATGGTTACATTGGATAATTACACACATGAAAAGCTACATACATAGTTATTACTCATTTGTACAATTGACTACCTAGTTTGCATGCACACCTGCCATAATAACTGCACTCTAAGTATGCCTGCAACTGCATGATGATTACATGAGCTTAATTGTGAAAACCTGACTTCAAATGTATCCTGATATATATTAAAAATAAGAACCACTTGTAAATGTGTATAAAATAATATGTAAAACATGTTAACAAAAATTTTTCCTGCAGTGTAGAGTGAGAGCTGAAACTGCATTACTGACAATATAATAAGATGGGCAAGAATACCTAATGAAATAAAAAAAAAAAAAAAAAAAATCCTGGCCCCACATATTGAAACTAAAAACAGTCTGAACCAGTATCATGAGTTACACAATCAACTGAAACAAAATACATTCTGCTACTCGTTATTTAAAAAAAAAAAAAAAAAAAGAGTTGAATTGAAAGGTGGAATCTAAAACATTTTTTTGACCATGAAAAGACATATGTAACTGGATAAATGGCTGGCCCAAAACTCATTTACACTCTTCAATGCCTTGCACGAGACCAAATTTAATACATATTCTCTCATCTCCTTATGGTGACAGTTGCAAGGAGTGTTGCAAGGACTGTGTACTTGAGCACACTGGGAAAAAAGCAACCCTCTAACTGCTCTCAAAATTCACCTTATCTAATTAAATTACCAGTCACCATGGCTATGTACTCATAGAAGCAAAGGGAGGCAGCTGCTACCCTGGGATAACTGAAGCTTTTGTTTGAAAAATACCAACAACATAAAGTTTGATAAGGATTTCCCTTGCCACAGTTCCAAAGGGGTAGTAGCCATGTTAGTCTAGATCAGCAAAACAAATCCATTAACTTAATGAAACAACTCACATAGATAGAGACACACATCATCTTCCTTGCTACAGAGGCTCCATACCATTTCCCCCAAATGCTGAAACAGAGGCATGAGTGGGGAAAAATGAGGCAGAGCGAGCGTCCATATAGTCAACTGGTCGTGGGAGTGGTATATGGAAGGCAATGGCAGTCAACAACCAAAGAGAGCATTCTGAAGGCTGCTCTAATACACTGGGGTTCAGTCTGAAGAAAGGGTCTGAAGAATATGGCCCAAATACTTTCTTTTAGGCCATGCTGGAAGTGCTGACACAGCCTTAACTGTAGAGGCATCAGTGGGAAACAAGAAAATCTCTTTGCAGGGATTTCTATTTTTAGCCTTTTATTTTACTCTGGTACTTACATCAGATAGCCCACTCTCATCTAGCTCCTCAACTCGGGTCAAATTAGGGGCTCCGTATTTATCTGTAAGCTCAGCTAATGTCCTTGATTTATCCCCTGTTTCCTACGATTGAATTACAAAAACTTACTGTGAGTCATGAATAACTCCTTAAATTTTAGCACAAATGTGTTTAAGAACTCTCATGATGTTAAAGAACTGTAACATGCACTAAACTACTAAAAATAAACAGATACCATAGACTAGAGATTTGTGGAACAAAACTATGACACAAATAAATTAATATGTGAAAAAGATATATGGATTACTATTAGGGCTAATATTAGTTATAATCAGAAGAGTCTGAACAACCTTAGATTTTCATATAGTACTTTTTCCCCCTCTCACTTTTATAAAGTTGGATATTTGGATAGTATTTTGACAAAATGTTCCAAGAAATGCCCCAATTATGATGAACCCCCTATACCAGAGGGTGGTCTATACTTAAAAAAATTGACCAGTATAGCTATGCCAGTTTGGGGTACCCTTTTTTTTTTTTTTTTTTAAGTGACATACCTGTAAAAGCCTTAATACACAGCTATACTCGCAAAGAGATCCTTATGACAATATATCTTATTTGGGCTTCCAAAGCAGAAAAAGCTATGTTGGTATAAGTAGTTTTATAAGAGCAGAAGTGCATCCACAGGAGGGTTTTGTTGCCTGTAACTAAAGCTGCAAAGCCACCATAGCTAAAGCAGCAAAACTGTTAGTATAGACAAGCTCTATGTGTGTTTGTGTTTATAGAGAGATGACTAGGGAAGTTATTCACTTGCATTCCCATTTAAATGAAAACACTTCTTCAAAACCATAACCAAAAAAGAACTGCAGTGCCACTAAGCAAACAAATGCATACCCAGTCGCACTCTGAAACCATTTATATTTGCTTATGAAAATATACTGAAAAAACTGATAGTACAACCCCATCTTTAACTCAGGAAATTTTAAATGGAATGAGAGACTAGACGTGCATACCGGAAATGCTCTGAACGGACTTTGCTGGTTTGGTCAAATGACCAGAGGCTTAAAGCATACATATACAACTCCTGCACTGATCAGACAAGATGTCTGAAATCTAAGCTTGGACCTAGGAAAGGCTGGTGGGTGATCTGTAACATTAACAACTTTTTTTATTAACTGAACTTTGTCAGACCTCTTCAGCTCTACGTTGCAATGACAGCTCTTCTGCTTTCTCTTTCTCTAGTCTTTCTACTTCCAGCTGAGACTCTTCTCGTTGTCGTTCCAGCTGAGCCTGCAATTATTTCACAAATACAATATAACAAGGACAAATTTAAAAAAAGGAAAACTACAGTAGGATTAGCTGTTAGAGTTTGCAAAGCAGAGAATTTATATATGTACTTTTTCTCTGAGAGACAAGGTTGGTGAGGTAATCTCTTTTATTGGAGTAACTTCTGTTGGTGAGAGAGAAAACCTTTTAAGTTTACACAGCTCTTCTTCAAACCTGAGAAAATTACTCATACATAGTCACAACTAAATACAAGATTCAACAGATTGTTTAGTGTAAGTAGTTAACACATTTCAAGGAAGCTTAAATTCATAACGTTGATAGACACTGAAAATCATGAACTAAATAGAGACATTGGATTTATGGTTTATTACAATAATCTATAACCCACTAACAATTCACCCTTTGTTTTCTCGCCATGTCTGGAGGGATGTTAATGGCACACTTCACCTTGAATGGTTCCTTGAAATAGGTGCTGCTGCATTCAGAGTTGCAATGTCTAACTGATTTAAGTGATTAAATCTAATTTCAAAAGGGCCTGAGGCACTAAGGAGCCAAAATGTCATTGACAATCAATGGGATTTAGGCTCTTAAATGCCTGAAATTTTCTTAAACATGAGATTTGGGTTTCTAAATCATTGAGGTGTTGCAATGCTAAGTACCTGAATGCTTAAATACCTTTAGAAATCTGGGCCTAAAAGGTCTATGTTGCCACCATATGTCAAATATTTCATAATTTTATTCATTAGCACTTATGCTGGAGAAATCAAATACTGACAGCAAAAATCTTGTTTTATTTGTTGTAATATTTTGTGAAATTATATGAACAAACATGACCACCACGTGCAAAAGTAACATTCAGATGCCCTTTGGTCATACCCAGAGCTAGTTGCTCAAAATCATGACCTATTCACAACCAGTCCTTTGAAATATGTGGTTTTACCATGGCAGAGCTGAAGGAAGAATTCATATCAAATAAATTACTTGATTACTTTTCTCTCTTTGTGAACTGCCTACAGATATAACATCATGTTCTTATAGATATTATTTGAAATACTTCAAGAAATATTTTGGCAAATGATTTTGTTTGAAAATTATTAAATTCTAAATTTAAAAGTATAAAAGAATGACATTCATGCTAAATTTTTACAAAGTAATGAGAGCAGCATGAGTTTAAATTGTATATTTGATTGTCATCTGCTAAGCTTACATTGTTACGTAAAATTTACTAATTTCAACTATTTTTCCAGGGGTGTAGCCACGTTGGTATGTATACAGCAAAAAGAACAAGAGTCATGTGGCACCTTAAAGATTCTGTCTGATTGTGTCAAGTTTGCAAATCAGCTCCAGCTCTGCAGTTGTAGTTTGAAACTGCAAGAGCTGGAGCTGATTTGTAAGTCTGACACAATCGGACTGGGTCTGAATAGGGATTTGGAATGGTTAGCACATTACAAAATGTAATTGTCCCTGTTCACACATTTTCACCTTCTAATCAACTGGAGTGAATAGGCCTCATCTACCCCAAATGAACTGACTTTGCCAACACTTGCTCCATCCTGGAATGTGTATATATACCTCTCTACTGTAGTTTCCACTTCATGCATCTGACAAAGTGGGTTCAAGCCCACAAAAACTTATGCCTGAAGAATTTTGGTCTTTAAGGTGCCAAAGGACTCTTGTTGTACCAGCTATTGTCATTAAATTTCAAAGGGGCAGCTGTGTTAGTCTAGTTCAGCAAAACAAACAAGTAGTCCTGCGGTACTTAAAGACTAAAATTTATTTATTGCATGAGCTTTCATGGGAGAAAATCCCACTGCATCAGACATTTTGAAGATCATCATGCTGTCATTAAAGTTTGAGAAAAAAGAACAGTAATCATTTTAAATGCAGGTAGATCCCGTCTGTTGCTCTTCATCTAAATTTCACCTATATTCGTAAATCAGTAAGCAATCCCAATCAGGAAACGGCAACACAGCACCATGTGATGTACAAACCAGGGACCATTTCAAACCTTGCCTGACACAGGTGGCTTCAGGTGACATGGGGAGAAGGCTGAGGAGGAAGTTCTGTTTTACCAAAGCCAGCTAGAAATGTAGATGTAGTCTTTACTTGTCATGTTTCAGTTCTATATAATGTGGCATACACATGGTTTTATCCAGACATAATTCTACACTGATGATAACTTCAGCCCCATCTGGAGGATCAGGACATCTCCTTAGCCCATGCTATCCCACACTACAGATTTTCTCTCCTATTTACCAGGAAACCTACATCCATCAATCATGACTCTTTCCATAAACACAAAGTTTGTGGATACATTCCTTACTTCCTCCCCTTTCTCCGTGCAGGTGTTAAAGCAGATCAGTTGGACCAAGTAACATTGAAAAGTTTACACATCTTCCAGTGGGGCCTAGTCAAATAATTTTGCTGTCATTTCCTATGATTGCCTGAAGCAGTCCTTGTATATACTAACCAACAGAGTATGAAATATGAAATTTATAATCAAATATACATCCTAAACTTGTGTTTTACAAATATTCAAACATTCATGCAAAACTTATTTTGCATGAATACTCATAACAGAGATGCTCAAATCCTCATGTTTGTTAAAAACAAACATAACAAAAATGCATGCATGATCAAATAAAAATTCAACTTCCAATTCAAATAAATATCTGCAGAATTCTTTTTCCTCGGCTCTAAACACAAACAGGCGGCTACATCACAGATCAGGGAATCACAGTGAATATACTCCATTATCAAAATAATGACAACCACTTGCAAAGTTGGATATATGTGTAAATTAGGGACTAGTTGATTGACTGCCATAATGTAGGGAGAAGTCCACACCTATAGAGCACACCCACTATGTGCTTTGACAGGAAACCATACATAGTGAACCCTAATGCCTAACATGCCAGTTGAAAGACATTGATGCTTTGAGAAGTCTTAAATTAGCTGCTTTGCCTCAGGGCTCTACAGTATTTAAGGATAAGATACTGCATAACCCGTTTCTGTGCTTAGTCATTCCCAGGTTCTGGCTGGATTTATTATTTGGCACACAGTCAGACTCTTTATGCAAAGCACATTATAATACTTTTATGCTGCTTTATTGTGTAACAGCATTACAAATATAACTGCAGTATATCACCAACCAGAAAAAGTAGTAGGCTGTGTCCAGTCTTATGACGTATCGATGCCACAGCATTATCTACTAGAAATTTTAATTACTTTTAGTATTGACTATTTTGTCACACCTGCTGCTCCTCTGCAAGTTTCTGCTGGATCATGAGTTCTTCTTCCTTCATTTTTTCTAACATTTCCAGTTGTTTCAGGGCCTCCTCATGCTCTTGCTCCAGTGCAGCCCTCTCCTGCTTCCTCTGTCATTGCATGATAGTGACAAATTAGGGGGAAAAAAAAAAAAGATTTACTAATATCAGCCATATTGTCTTTAAATTTTGAAAAAGAGTAACAGTCATTATTTTAAATGCAGAGAGATCTACCTGATGCTCTTCATCTAAATTTCTCTTGTATTTGTAAATCCAGTATGCAAGGTACTCTATTGGGTCTGTAGGCCGATGCTCTGCCACCTCTGCAAGTCCCTTTGCCAGGCATATTCCGAGGCATCTCTTGAGGTATTCAGACTCCATTCACACTTTCTGAAAAATTTAAAATCAGCAATCACTAAACAGTGACTCCCAATTTAAACAAAAAACATTAAGAATTAATGACTAGATTCATTCAAATGAGTTGTTGCAAAGTGTTTAACAAATTAATTCAGCCATGAGTTAGTTATATTTACATCATTAAAGCTATGTCACTGACAAATAACATGTGCACATCTAATATATTTTCATTAGAAGATGAAGTGGGCAGGCACTTTCTGAAATCAGTCATTGATATTGTTAAGTACCAGTACGATTTGTATAAAGCAAGAGATATCATAGTCCTGTGTCTAACCACAAGAGCAACCTTCTTAAAAACAAGTAACATCATTAATTTACAAGCAAGCATAGGCAGAACCTGGAAGTTGGTATGAACTTGCGCTGCCTAAGAGAGTACTTCTCCCCAATGTTGGTACAGGAGAGTGTTTCTGATCTGCCAGCTATCTTGAGAAAACCTATCATTCACAAAGCATTTATCTCCAGTATCTTAGGGTATGTCTACACTTAGAGCTGAATTCAAATTGATTGTTATCAATTTTAATTCTATTAAGTGCACGGACACACTGGCTTTCCTCAATTCAAACAGAGGAACTCCTCAGTTTGAACTGATGAAAGCTGACTTTGAATTGGTCAAACCTTGTTTGACTTCGAAGTCAGCGTCAATTCAAACTGAGTAATTCGAATTGACCCAGTCTGGCCATGTCAGTTCGAACTCACGTTAGTCTGAATTGGCCACAGCTTGATTTTCCCTATACAATAGCACCCCCTACCTAATTTGAACTAGCAAGTCCTGTTCATGAACATGTCGATTCAAATTGGATTTTCTAGTGTGGCCATGTAAATTTGAATTGACTGAATTTGAATCAATAATTATTAGTTTGAATTGACTAATTTGAATTCAGTAATTTGAATTGAAACTCTAAGTTAGCCTTTGCTACCCAACATGATTTACAGTGATTATTCCTGACCTTGGCTTTTAATTTCCTCAAAATCTTATACCCTCTATCTTCTGATTATATTGGAAACACATACATATTAAAAGCAGATCAGAAGGGGCTTGTTCTTGCTCCCATTACAGTCAATGTCAAAACTCTAATTAATTTTAAAAGGAGTGATATTTGGTCATAATGCCATAATGTTTTTTAAGCATAACCCTTCTGCCAGAGTGAGCTGACAGAACAAGAACCAGGTTCTATATCTAGGGGTTTCCAAATAATGTTACAGCACCAACTAACTTGAACCCCCACCCAGTCTCCTGAGAAATCACGCACTATTCCCTGGAAACCCTGAAAGGGTAAGGATTCCCCACTCACGAGCACAAGTCTGAGTGCAGTGTACAGAATTTTTAATAGTAAGAAAAACAGAATGTAAAAGGCCCAATAACAAAAATCAGCACTGAGCTGGAGGATCAGTGCAATACAGGTTCCTAACATCATCCCACACAGCACCACAGCACATGTGAACTCAATAGCAAATCCAGCACTGATCTCAAGAACCACTGCTAAACAAATTCCCAGCATGATCCCACACAGCATAACAGCACCTGTGAACCCAGTAGAAAAACCAGCACTGATCTGGAGAATCAGTGCTAAACAGGCTCCCAACAAACCCCACAGTATGTAGGGAGTGTCTTTCACGCAAACTGTCTGCTGGTGCCAACCACTGGTCACTCACTCCATCCACTAGCACCGTCCCTTGGTTCCATCTGCTGTCCCCCAGCTCGCCGCTGGCTCTGGCCACTAGTCACTCCATCTGCTTCTCCTCTTCAGTGATTTCAGCTCAGAGAGGAGGTTTCCTCCCTCTAGTGATTTCAGCTCAGAGAGAGTTTGCTTCTCTCAGTGATTTCAGCTCTTAAACTTTGAGTAGCTGCAAACAGCTACTGCCACTAAAATAACAAAGAAAGGCCTCAGAGAAGCTCAGCCAGATCCATCATTTGACAGTGGGGCCATGGGGTGAGGCAAAATGCCTCAAGCATTGTTTCAGAAGAAGGTATGCAAACCCCACCCGTCTTGCCCTTTTTTCAGGCTGAATTAGGCAGTGGCCTCTCTTAAAAGTCTCTCTTTAGCTAAGGGTAGCTTTTACCCTTTAACTAACCCAAACAGATTTGGAACAATCAGAGAGTAGCATATCACAAAAGACAGTATTTCATATTTCCCTTCAGTAGATTTACAGATATTGACAGATATGTGGCCAGATTAACCCCAAATACCATTATCCATATTGCCCTGCACCCATACCGTATACATGCAAATGTGTTCTTTGTGCTCATGCAAATACTAAACCCATGCAGATTAGTTGCCCCCCCTCAGAAGCTGTTAGGCACAGCTTCTAAGCCTGCCTTACAGAAGTAAAAATAAATACTGAGCTTGCATGTAAGGAAAAAGTCAGGTTTACAATCATGCATGAAACTAAATGCTCAATCTGTGTGCACTGCTACATGGGCACACTGAGTTTGTCTGTCTGAAAAGCCAATGAAGTAGCTAGACAGACATGAAAACTGGAAATGCTGCACACAAATTATAGAAGTACAAGTGCACACTTGATTTTTTTGAAAACAAGGATCTAAATATTACATACCTGCATGTATTAGATAGGTGTAGCTTCTATTCAAGTGTAACACTGTGTCTGGGAGACCAGGAAGAATGGTGGCATGGGTTGGGGGGTGACAGGCAAAGGGGCAGAAGGGATGTTGGGGAACAGGGGAACAGCAGCGGGGAGCAGAGAGAGCAGGGGAACAGCAGGGGGAGCGGACAGAGCAGGGGGATCAGCAGGGAGTGGAGACAGCAGTGGGGGACAGGAGAAAAGCAGTGGCAGGGACTTGGGGGTTAGGGAGGGTGTTGGGAACTTCAGGGGAAGACAACAGTGCTGGGTGGGGGATTAGGGGCCACAGCCAAAAGGGGACCTCGGCTTATACACTGGTCACCCATTTTTGCCTCTTCTGGGGCTCAGAACTGGGGGGTCAGCTTATGCACAGATTGGCTTATACATGACTAGTTTCCTGGCCCAGCGTGCAGCTGCCAGCGAGTACTGGGGTGGCCCAGCTCACACTGGGGAGTGGGTATTGGGGGCAGGGGGTGGATTTGGGGGACAGGGGAATGGATATTGGGGCAGGAGCTGGGGTGGAGGAAGGTGTTTGGAGGGAGGAGCTGGGGTGGGGGAAGTTATTGGGGGGCAAGAGCTGGATGCAGAGCAGGCAGATGGTTGATGGCATTTAGAGGTCCCGGATGTCCGGGGGGCCCAGCTGTGGGGGGGAGGGGCAGAGCTGTAACTACAGTGGGGGCAAGGGGGTAAAGCCCCAGGCGGCACGGAGTGGCTCAATAGAGCTGCTGTATTAAAGGGTGGCTTTCATGATGCCAGCTCCAAGTGCCACTAATGTCAAGGGGCGCATTCTGATCGGAATGTGCCCTGGGAGGCAAAAACCAGCATTACTGCTCTGGGGGCCCTACCCATGCGGGAGGGTTCTGGGGCCCACCAAATTATACTTTAACCCCTACCCACAATGCACTTTGAAAGAATTCACAGAGCAACTCAAGCTTACTGCAGCCTTAAAAATCATGGGATATATCTCCAGAAGTCTTAGCACCATGAGTAAATGCAGCATTAGTATGGATTTAACAACTTTATTTATTTCACCCTGGGGATGTTCTTTCAGTGGAAATAGGCTAACATGAAAAAAGTAACTTGAGTGCAGATCACTCCACATTGACTCTGCAGTGGAAAAAATACACTGAGTGTACTAGTGCATGCAGTAGCCCCTTTACTTCCTTGTAACTAGAATTTTACCTTTTATGTTTGTAAAGCTCTTATTTGCCATTCACTCAGATTGTAAAATAAATTTCTAGTAACTTAATAAATTTCCCAGAATATGTTTGATGTCCAGTCTACTGAAGCACCAGCATCATCCATAGCTATAGAGATTGTGAAAGAATAAAAGGAAGTTTTAACATTTGTTTTTCCAGTATTCTGTTTGTGTGAGGCTAGACTCTAAAAAGCTTGGTTGTTATAAACATTCTTAAAAAGCTTTCTAACTAGATTACATTTGGGAAGCAACAAAAACTCTCAAATATGGCTCATTGTCAATTAGTTTTAAAGGACTTTGGATGCTGATTACACAATGGGATACATACAACTCACCCCAATTCAGGGAGAATTTATTAAAATATGTACAGGAAAGACTGTATTAGGGACTACTCTTATTACGCAAACACCTCTCTTAAGAGACTGCCTCCACATATCCAAACATAGAGTACAATTCTGCTCTGTTCATTTAAAAAAACAATTTCAGTGAAGCAGTTGTTTAACATAATTTAGCTGTAGTAAATATTCACTTACCTCTAGTTACAGTAGTACATGATCACTACAGCTTTACTTTAAAGTGCTACATTTGTCACAATGCACCTCCACAGAATGTACATCTGAAAACAATTACCTCCAAAAGGTTCTATACTTTCCTGTCACCTCAAAGGATTCTGCAACTCACTCTTCAAATATATTCATATTCTGAGCATGGTTTGTGCACTTTGTTTTTCTGGGAAGCTTGATACTCTTGTTTAAACCATTTCTACAACAAAAGAACAATCTGGAATGAGACAAACAAATAGCATAAAGGGCTAGATTATGGGGATGTGTTTCATCTCAGTCACCCATGAGACTAAAAATAAGTTGACTCAGAATGCCTAGCTTTTGGTTTCCTACTGCCTCATGCCAGCTTTCTTATTTGTATGTGCAGTATTCAAATACAAATTCTGGTTTGAAATAAGCTAAATTCTAAATGTGTACAGGTAGTCCTCACTTAGTGACCGGGTTCCGTTCCTGAAACCTGGTTGATAAACGAATTGGTCACTAAACGAGGAGCAGCCCTTACCGGTATTTCAGGCATAATGTACTTTACTGGTAGTGGGTTTTTCAACCATCGGTAGATAGTTTTAATGTCACCTTTGCATCATTTATAACATTTTTAATATATATTTTAAATGTTTTAAGCTCTAATGTACTGAACTTAGTTTGCATAGTGTACTGTAAATATAGGTAATCTGAGAGAGTTGATGCGAGTTCTCGTACATTGCCATAATACCAACTCATCAGAGAGCCGGTCATAACTCTGAGGGGTCACTAAACGAGTAGGTCACTAAGTGAGGACTAGCTGTATTACTGTTTTCATAATCAGGAAGCAATGTTCCCTCTAAGGGGAGAGGGCAGCTGAGCAACTCCGGTTGCTCGCTGTGCTCCCCCCACCCCCTGCGGGGCCCGCTGCACAGCCCCTCCCCCCCCGCGGGGGGGGCCCCCGCTGGGGCCGGGCAGCCCCCCCCCCCCCGCTGCTCCTGCTAGCCCTCCCCTCCTGACAGCCCCCCGCTCACCCCCCTGCTCCCGGCAGCAGCCCCCCCCGCTCCCGCTCGGCCCCCCCCCAACTTACCTTGGGGCTGGACTGGAGCCAGAGGGCCCAGCCATAACTCCCGGGCCAGAGGAGCTCTATAGAGCATGCCCAGATTTTCTGGGCATGCTCCGTTGGAGCTTCTCTGGGTGGGAGTTTTCAAAACTCCCAGCCCCCGAGGAGTTCTGTGCAGGGACTCCGGCTGCCGGCAGTGCGCTGCCGGCAGCTTTCGCTGCGTTGGCGGCTGTGGCGGGCTGTGCTGCAGCGCGCCAACGCAGCTTAGAGGGAACATTGAGGACCAGTACTAAAGTACTACCAGTACTAAAAAACTGTTATACAATATAATAATGATGTTACTATAAAAATGAAAATACTATTGTCCTTATTTCGGGATTTGTAGATGTAAGGCAGGTCTACAGGCTGGGCACGTCTCGTGCTTAACAGCCAAGGGGGGGGGGGGCAACTGATCTGCACGGGCTTTGTATTTGCATGAGTATAATTAGGTATTAGCATAATCTCACTATGTAGGCGCGGGGCATGATGGTAAAGTATATATGGGCTGATTTGATCAAATCTGTCAATATCTGTATTTTAACCAAAGAGGGAAATGAAATATTGCCTTTCCATACTATGCAAACCTTTGATTGTCTAAACTCTGTTTAGCCTATGTAGTGGAAAAGTCACCATCAGCAACACAGAACTTGAAAGATTGAGCAACTCTGTTTTTCAGTATTGTGAGAAAAGGGGGAGGGGCAGTGAAGGGGATAGCTTTAGCTTTAAAGCGGGCTTGTCTAGCCTGCGGCTTGGGGGCAAGAACGTGGACCATCAAGGGCTTTCACCAGACCCACGGAGTGCTGCTGCAAGATCCTTGAAGTTGTGGCTGGCCAGGGCCCTCATCAATTTCCCGCTCTGCGCACAGCTACTGGGGGGATGTGGCCTGGCCAGAGAGCTGATCAGGAGCTGGATTCAGCCTGCTTGGTTGGGTTGGAAGGAAAGAACTGAGTCAGCCAGCAGCAGTGGCAACAAGCCCCATCAGGAAAAGAGGGATGGAGGGAAGAGCTGAGCCTCTTGCCAGCAGCACTGTGCTCGGCTGGGTGGGAGAAAGAGAGCTGAGCCAGGGAAGGACAGCAAAACTGCAGTCTGCTAGAGGTGGGTGGAGTGGGGAAGGGAAGGAAAACTGAGCCACCAAGGTACTATGTGGTGGGAGGTGGGTGGGTGTGAGCTGTGCTGGTGCTGTGCTCAGTCTGGTATGGAGGGAAGGAGAACTAAGTCTGAAGTAGGAGCGTCCCTAAGGGGGTGTGGGGCCCTGGGCAAATTGCCCCCTTTGGGGCCCCCACTCACCCCCCCGGCACTGGGGGGCACGGCCTGCTGGCCCAGGGGAGGGGCAGGCCCCCGCTCTGGCCATCCCATGCCAGGGACTGGGTGAGCCAGCCAAAAGGGTGGCCCTGTTCAAAGCTGCCGGTCCACCCCGTCCCCACACCATGCTCACTGCTCTCGATCCTGAGCTGGAGCAACAGGAAGGAAGTAGTATGACTGGGTTGGGGGTAGCAATACGGGCTCCACACTGCCTCCTGCCCACTGCTCCGGCACAGAGCTGCGAGCAGTGCACGTGGCAGGGTGGGGGGTGACTGGACCGGAAACGCTGAACCAGGCTGCCCTTTTGGCTGGCTTGCCCGGTCCCCAGTGTGGGGGGGGGAGTGGTGTGGTCCTGCAGGACCCCCCCAAAGTGTGGGGCCCTGGGTGGCTGCCACGGTCGCCCTACCTTTAGGGATGGCCATGGTCTGAGGGCAAGGGGAATCCAGGGGAAGGAGAGCAGTGCTGAGTGGGGCTGAGGAGAACAGAGGGGGACAAACACAGGACAAACTGTGCCGGTACCGGGAGGGTGAAGGGACAGGGGAGCAATGTGACTGTCAGCAAGTAGCTGAGTCCTGCCACCCAGTTGCTCTGCTTCCCCTCCCCTCCCCTGCCCTGCCTCAGAGTCTCATCAAAACATGCCTGTGAATTCACCATGCTGTTTGGCAGCACATATTGCTGCAAACAGCTTTTTTTCCAAGAATGAAAAACATCAAAACAAAATCTAGATCCCTCCTGACAGAGACATCTATCTGAAATGTTCCATCTTGCTACATCAAGTGTGCAGGCAGGCACTGACCATTTGTGCAAGCAAAAGCAATGCCAAATATCACACAAATCATTATGTTAGTAAAGCTTATTAATAAAGATCAATTTGTACATCTTATCCATCTAAAAATGTTTCTCACTGCCCTCCCTGGACTGTGAAAAGATTTGCAGTGTGGTCCCTCACCCAACAAGGTTGGACACCCCTGCTTTAAAGCAATGCTTGAGGTGATGCCTCAGCCCCCAGCCCGTTGTTAAAAGCTAGACTTGATGACTCTTTGTGCAGCTTCCTTTGTTAGTTTGATGCGAGGTGTGAAGTCTAGAGCTGAAATTACCGGGAACTAAAATCCTCGCTAAGAGCAGAAATCACTGACGAGTGACCAGCAGGTGGGGCTAGCAGCCAGCGTGAATGGATCCAGAGATGGCCGAAGGCAACTAGAGCGTAGGGGGGCTGAGGGCCTCCTTGCCTTTTTGAAGTGGGGGCTACATTATTACGGCGGAGAAGGTCCTGAGTCTGCCCTCCCCCGCCCTCAGCCACACTAGCTTCCCCCAGACGTGAAAAGGGGGCTCACTCACTTGGTATGACACGGTCACTAGCTGACATGAGGGGGCGCCCGCCCCCCATCTCCCAGCCGGGGCCCGCTGGGCCGATGGGAGAGGCTCCCCCGCCCTTCCCACACTGGGTGGCCCACAGGCCCGGCCCGGCCCCGCCACCGGGCAGCGCCCGGGGCAGCGCAGCCACAAGCACAGCCGCCCCCGCCTTGCGCGGCCGGGGAGACCCACCGGTTGCGTCCGCGCGCGGGCAAACCGCCCTGCCGCACCCAACGGCCGGCGACGCGGAGGGAAACGTGAGCGAACGGCCGGCCAAAGCCCGGCGCGAGAGGCGCACGTGACGCCACGAGCCGCGTCCGCTACCCGCCTGTGACCGTTGCTAGGACGCCTCGAGACGCGCGCAGCCGCAGAGAGCGCCCTCGGCCGCGCGCCGCGTCGGAGGGCGAGCCCGCGAGCGCCCCGTCGCTAGGCAGCGGCGCGCGGGAGCCCGCTGGTAGGCTGGAGCTGGGTCACGTGAGAGAGGGGCGGTGGCGTTAACCCCCTCGCGGCGAGCGTCCAGCGTGGCTCCCGAGCCAGGCCCGCTCCGCTACAGGCGGCTGCCCCGGCCCTCGGTTCCTGCACGTTTCAGTCTTCTGGTAACAGCTGTTCTGCGTAGCTGGGCCGCACGATGGCGGGTGACGCCCAGGCTGAACTTGTTTTTCCTTTTCCGTGGCGTTGGGACAGGCCCCGCAGGGAAAAGTGGCACGCACAGGGCCGCGGCAGCAAAGCCACTGGCAGAAGAGCACCCACCAGTGCAACCTGGCAACAAGCGTATTCAAAAGTAACAAGTCTTGAGTCAAGCAGGCTGTGTCCTACTGGGCCCTGGTTGCTCAAGAAGACAGCTGACCGGTAATAGAGCTGCTAGGCGATCATGTGCTGACTGCCTTACTTAGCCTGCCAGTTTGAAGTCCTCAGCAGCATTTACTGTTCAAGAGTTGAGAAAAATATTTTGCATAGGGCTAATCTTGCTTCCCCTGCCATCAGTGACAAAACCTCTCTGGGAACCAGAAGAGGCATGTGTCTATTTCTTGCTCCTTTTTGGGGAGGGGGGCTAATCAAATTTAACTTACTTCTGAGAAGATAATTACTTATCAGGATCCAAGAGAGATGACATAAATCCAGAGCCCCTAATTTGGCAACAGGTGTAGAGGATGGTGATGCTGTTTAAGCATGGTACCAGTTATCAATATAAATAACATCTAAACAGTGTTTTCCTCTGGCCCCATTCACACTACTAGATGCTCTACCTGCTGTAGTCCATTGAGCACATAGCCCACTTTGAAAAAGTGGCTTGAAATATACCAAAAAATGAGCACATCTCTTTAAACACAGAAGCTGTTTTAATGGGAATAGGACTGTTTCAAATATATCAATTTATTTTCATAAAAATGTTCTATAAAAACAAGACAACTCATTACAACAAAAAGTAAAAAGAGTTTTTAATCTGCCACTCAAACAGTTTGCTGGAAATGTGCTGCTTTTTTTCAGTTTAGTTACAGATGGAATTCAGCATACTTATTTGTGGGACTTAAATTCTGAGCTAGTTTAGAGAAACATCACTTCTTACGACATATTTTCTATGAAAATCAGCTAAACTTGCATAAAAGGCACATCTTTAACAATAAACTATTACAAAGGTAATTTAAGTTTTGCAGTAAAATGATGGGGTGTGTTTGAGTAATGTAACATGCCACTCTTATGGTGATGTAACTCTATCCCTTTTCTCTCTGGGTTACTTGGGAGCAGGCAATGCTCATGTATGCACAGGCACTGAAGTTTGATGATGGAGAGATCCTGAGTTTCCCAGTGGTGGTGTTGGGATTGTGGGAATCCTCTATCCACTCTTCTGCTGCAGTCCCTTTGCTTTACAGGAAATTAAGCTTGGCAGTGCCTCCACCTGGTTGGGTCCGGTACACGCTCAGTGGCATGCCTTGGGAGCCTCCAGGACTAAATCCATGCGGCTAAAAATAACCTGTGGGATGGGTCTAATCCAAACTTACTACTTACATTCAATTAAGCACTATGAATATAACAAACCTTTACTTAACACAGAAACTTATCATAACCAGATGGAATTGAATATTACTACTAATTTAAATACACAGAGGCAAGTAAAGAAATCAGGGAGCAGACACAGAATACAGTTTACAAGAAACTTATCTAACTAGCATGTTCACAGCCCTTTTTCCAACTCAGAGGACACACTTCCCAGAGTTCAGAACCCCAACCACTTGCTTGCATTGGCGTGCTTGAAGGATCAGTGTAGGAGAAAAGGCAGCACACTGATGGTCCAGTTTATCTGCTCAGAACAATGCTGCAGAGCTGTAGTGGGCCCACCCAATGATCTGTTGTCCTGGCCCTGGTTTAAAGGGACTGCCACACTGCCTCCCCTCAGGCCGTCAGTCAGTCTCTCAGCAGACTCCGTCTTTACAAACTCTGCTCCAAATTGGAGGAGGTAGACAGTCGCTCACACCCTCACTGCAGATCTAGCTCACCCAGCTCTAGGTTTAGACCTTGCTTTTGGGCTGAGTGAGCCACCAACCTCTGAAGCTCCCTGCTTGAGTGAACCTCTGGCAGCCTCAAGAACCCCAGGAACCGCTTCAGGAAGCCCAGGAGCACTTACAGTAGCTCCCAGATTCAGGCATGTCTCTCTCTCTCTCTTCAAGATCCCCTCTGTGTTCCCCTCTCTTCCTGGAGGGCACCCAGGGTCTCACTCTTTTCCAAGGGATCATGGGAGTTCTAGTCTCTCAGTGGAAAACTTACAGCACATAGGAACTACTTAAATGTTAACCTCCTACTTGATTTCAGAGGCCCCTAAGGTACAGGGTGCCTACACTGACTTTAAACAAAAATAAATATATTTGCTTACAAACAATGTATAGCAAAAGTTAACAAGAAGGGAAATGGAGACTGCAGTGGTGGATAAAGAATGTGTCAAACAGCACAGGAGGTGGTTTGAGTTTCTGGCAGCTAGCTAATGTTCTCATCTCACCAATACCACCATGAGGTTTCCTGTGCTCTGCAACTACAGGGAAGAAGCTAAAAAGTTTTCTATTCCATCTCTTTTCTTTCCAGATTCTGAATGTTCATAGTACATTTTTTATAAGCAAGGAGATCATAGAGGCTAGTTTCAACTGCCTCCTTTTTTTTTTTTTGGAAACCAGATGCTGCTGCTTAACAATCCTGTCACAGATTGGTGTTCTGTTTCCTAATTAAAGGAAGCAAGGAGTCCTGTGGCACTTAAAGATTAATAGATTTATTTATCCCATGAGCTTTTGTGGGCAAAAATCCCACTTTGTCAGATGCTTTGAAGATGGGGGAACTTAAAGAATGGGATGGAAATAAATACAAGGGAGTGTAAGACATGGGACCAGGTCATAGTCAAACAGCAAATCTGAGCAGTTGTTAACATTCAAACACTGGGCGCAGCACCTAGAGGAGGGTTAAGACAAGTCGCCTGTTGTAATAGGAAAAGAAGCCATAGCCCCAATTTAATCCTGCTTTCACACAATCTAATCTGCATATCATTTCTAATTCACCTGTTTCTCTCTGAAGCCTTGCTATCCCATTGACTTTCTTGACCACAGTCCTTAACAAATTGTCTCCCACCAAAGCTCATGCGATAATCTTTTGCTGAACTAGACTAACAGGGCTGCCCCTTTGGAACGTGTTTCCTAATTATAACTTGACGTCTAGCGTCACCTGCGACATGAACATACCTCCACGAGTGAATTATTCAAATATACTAGAGAGGAAAAAACATGTGGTCTCTGTGTTCCGGGAGAGCAGGGCAGCCCATGTACCGCAGGGCGGCTGCTTTCCACCCCTTTCTCGGTGACGTCATAGCGGCGATCCTGCAACACCGGCCCTCGCCAAAGACTAACTGCGCCTGCGTGAAGCGGTGAGGCGCGCTCCTCCCCCTGCGCCGCTGGGAGTTGTCGCGGGCTGATGACGCAGAGGCCGCGAGTAGCGGGCGGGGAGGGGCGTGGCCATAGAGCATGGCGGCGGCCCAGGAGCTGGTGGGGCGGGTGGTGCTGCCGGGGGACGTGCTGCTGCTGCCCTCGCATCCCGAGGCGGACGGGGAGCGGTTGCAGCTGGGCCCGGGCGCTGCGGCGCCGGGCCGCTTGCTGTGCGGGCCGGGCCTGAGGCGCTGCGGCGCCGGGCTGCTGGTCACCAAGTGCGGCCTGCTGCGCCACCGCCAGCCGGGCGGGGCCGGAGGCGGCTCGGGCGGGGCCTACTGGGTGGACTCCCAGCAGAAGCGGGTGAGGGCGGGTCCCGCTTCCCGCACTTTGGGGTGGAGGGGCGGCCGAGAGCCGGCGCCGGCCTGCTTCCTCTCGGTCCCCCCGCTCCCGTTAGCGCCGCCGCCTGCCGGGCAAGTGACCCGCACCGCCTCCAGCGACAGCTGGCTTACCAGATGTCAGGCCAAAGGGGACATGGCCTCCTTTTTGCCTTCGCAGCCTCCATCCAGCAGGCACTTTAAGAACGCATGATTTTTCTGGCTTTATACTTACAGGGGCTGCAGCATGCTGGAACACCCTGTTTTTAGGGGGAAGCGTTCCAGGGCCTCCTAGAAACAGAAGACTATTACATTAATATTCCATTTTCTCCATGTGTCCTCCCGTGTTCTCCCTTTCATACTTCCCTGTCCACCTTTCCATGCTTTGGTATCTGGTAACCCTAGCCAAACATAAACCAATCTCATGTGCGTGCTAATTCTGTTGCCCCAATGAAACAGTATTTCTGTGGTGTGTAAATTGTTACAGTAATCTTGGTGGAGAGTGAATGGTGAAACTTAATGTTATCCTATTAAGATTCTTCATTACAGCATTTTTACCAAATCTCTGATTTTTAATGTGGTCTGTGACTTTGCTGTCACTCCTTCTGAGATGGAATGTCTTTCTGCCTAGTTTTACAGTCCTAATTTTATACTATTACTCTTCAGGCTTTTCTTCATTGTAGCTGTTAGCTCTAGTTAGTTTACTTATTATTGTACTCAAAGGGTTTGTTCCAGTGAGAGTGACCACACAGTAATTTTGAGTCACTGCTGGTGAGACCTGTAATTTGAGCTGTTGCATCCCCACGCCATTACTAGCTTCAGAAGTACTCAAGCTTCAACTGCCTGCACCCCATTGAGCCAGCTAACTGGAGCATAAGCCTGAAAGAAACAGTTACAACAAGCTAGAGATTTCTATAAAGATGGAAAACAAGTTGGGGTGACACTTGCGTGCGGTGAAGACCCACATTTAGGGAATGTCTACATTGTAGTTGGGAGTGTGCTTCCCAGTGTCAGTAGGCAGATGTGCTAGCTCAAGCTAATGTGCTAAAAGTAGATGTGGCAGTAGCTGGTCTCCTGAGTACGTACATACAGGGGTTGGGTATGACTGTGGTCAGTGGCTACCCTTGACAAATACATTGTGGCCACACTGCTGTTTTCAGCATCTTAGCTCAAGCAGAGCTATAGTGTGTATACTTGCATCGGGAAGCATTTTTCTAACTGCACTGTAGATTTACCCTTAGTTACAAAGACTCTGTAGTCTTAATCTTGCAAATGTACATGCTTAACTTTCATAGATAGGCCTGTTGGAGAAAATAGATCTACCTCCATGTCTGAGTACTTTCAATGGGTTCTTTTCCTTCTAAAAATATATCAAGTTCATTCTGATACTAATCTGTATTCAGCAACTCCTGTTTTGCAGACAAGTTTGGTCACTCAGCTTCTTTGTACATGGTGTGGGAACGTGTATTTATTTCTCATGTACACGGCTTTATGCTAAAATTTGTTTTCGTTTTCAGTATGTGCCAGTCAAGGGAGATCATGTGATAGGCATAGTGACGGTCAAGGCAGGTGACATATTCAAAGTGGATGTTGGTGGAAGTGAGCAAGCCTCACTGTCCTACTTGGCATTTGAAGGTGCAACCAAAAGAAACAGACCAAATGTGCAGGTAATGTCTTGTTATATGTACTGGCAATAATGAATTTCTTTTTCACTTTCTTGCAAAATAATCATTTAAAATTTGCTCAAAAGTGTTTGCCTGTATCCCTTCACCATAAAATGCCCTGATATAGAGTAGGTTTTCAGTGAAATGCACAAACATCTTTATGTAGTTGCTCTTCCTTGCTATTTCTCCTAGGCTGGGTCCTGACAAAAGAAGTCAGTTATAGATCCTGGATTTTCTTCCTTTGATCACTGACTGTGACAGCAATGGGTGCCAGATGCTGCCATTCTTTGCACAGTGTCTGTTGCAGCTTTATCATCTCATGATATTACAGGCAGGAGATGACACTTCTTTGGAAGAGCCCTTCAGAGAGAGAACGTCTAAGATCAGTTTAGACCTAAAATTGATGTTTTATAAAACAGGACCTTACAAAATTGACTATCACTCTTTCTTGAGAGGCTTATGACTTCAAGCCCCTACCTCAAGGCAGACTGACAAACAGGGCAGACACCTCAAACTGGTGATATGTTCTGTAATTAGATTTCACCAAGCTGGTAATAACATGCAAACTCCTGGGTGACTAATTCTAAAGAAGCAGCTGCATTAATTTAGTTTAGCAAAAAGGAGTCTCAGACCATTTCCTCTTGATTCTCCAGTCTTCTCTTGCCACCCAGGCAAACTGGACTTAGTCATAAATGGTCACTTACACCAGAAATCACACCACGTTCAGGTTGCTTCCAGTTAGAGACCAGACATTTACCTCACATCAGTTGGTACTTAGATCTTACACCAAAAACAGTGCCTGTGGCCAATTCTGTCATAAACTGTTTAGAGGTTTGTTAACTAGGAAAAAGAAAATGGGAGAGTTATTTACAGGTTAAAGCGAGCAAGCATACACACACAGATGAGTTCTCTAGATCATAAGAGCACAAGAGTTGTAATGATCAGTCCATTCAGAATGTCTTTCAAGACATCCCCAAGGGTAACCCATAGGGGTCTCCGTCTCATTTTAGATTCTAGCCCTGTCAGACTTCAAACAGCGAAGAGGGAGATTTAAAGTTTTCCTTTGACTTTATTTCTTTCATTCCACTTCCAATTCCACAGGATGAGTTTCCTTGCACATAGCATTCCCAAGGTGCATAAGAGCCATTTACCGTTTATTGGTATGTTACTTGATGGTCCATTTTATTTTGATAGTCCTTTTTGGTGGCTGGGGGGTGGGGATGACTTACGTGCCTGGATTCACAGGTTCAGAACAGATGTTTTTAAAGTTATAAAGAAAAATGTAGGTGCTTTCCTACAACATGGAGTACAGACATTACAAGTGTGATTAATGCATTCCACACTTTACAGGCATTTCATAGAGTTTAATCACTAAGTACATTCTTATAAGATTAATACTTGTTTGAGTTAAACTAATGTACAAGTGACCTGGTCTGGTCTCCAGCTACAAATTTTAGTTCCTAGCTAATGTGTAGCCTGGGCAAAAGCTGGCATCTGGTTTGCCAGCATCAGTGACATTGATAGAAATGTTTGTGTCTTCTAACTTTTCAGTAGAAACCTTTCTCTATGGTATAAGTATCCCAGCATTGGTATGCCCTGCTAATATACCATAACCAGAATATAAAACTGACCTTAAGCTAAGAGAGACGACTAACCCATTTTCATATTCCAAGCGGAATGAAATGCAAAAGTAAACTATTTAAACTGTGAAAGTTATTGACTTTTTAAAATCCTCTTGCCAGTAAGTCCAAAATAAGCTAAGAGGTGAGGAAACAGGTTTGTTTTTAAAAATACCGTACACAAAGTTTGATATTCATTGCTTTAGTCTAAAGGAAAAATCTCTGGAGGTCTTCAGCAACCCTGTATAACTGTACGAAACTTAGGTATCCAATTGGTGCTAATACCTGACATCCACAAGAGGTGGTTGCACTGAAAGAAAGAAGGGATAGTGCTGAAGAATAAACTACTTATACATATCTCGGTCTACTTTACTGTCACATAACTATATTAAAACTTAGGAATAGTATCATAAAAGATATAAAGATATGATGCAGTTTCTATGAACGCTTCCTATCATTTGTTTTAGGTGGGAGATCTTATTTATGGTCAGTTCATTGTAGCCAACAAAGACATGGAACCAGAGATGGTCTGTATAGACAGCAGTGGAAGAGCAAATGGAATGGGAGTAATTGGATACGATGGCTTATTGTTTAAGGTTTCTTTAGGCCTAATAAGAAAGTAAGTATTACAACTTTTATAACTCTCAATGAAGGAGAAGCTGAATTTTGTCAGGTTTTTGAGCTATGACGGATGAGTACACCTCTTTATCTTGATAGGAGCTGATCTGCACTGTATTATTTAATACTGTAAGATAGGGTATCCTTAACTAGCAGGTCTGAGTAGCATGACAAATGCAGTAACAGATGTGTATAATGTTCTTAGGGCATGTGTTGTCAGTATTACCTGACAGTTGTTTGATCTGTGTGGTACTAAGTTGGCAATCAGAATACAAATACAATATAGTGTAAGGAAAGGAGAGAGAGACAATACCAACACATGTAACAGAATAAAAATGCTCGTCTCTCCATTCCTTAATAACAGACAGGCATTCTAAATCAGAAAGTCTCTGATATGTTTACTTCCTTTTAAAAAGCATACTCTAACCATGATTCCACTCTAGACATTTTAAAATGCTTACGACATTGACTTCTGTTAGCTGGTTGACCACAGAAGTGAAATTTCTTTTCTAATTAATCTTGTTGCACAATTATTTAGAAAATATTGTGAACACTATTAATAAAACTTTTGTGACGTGATGGAAGCTAATCATAATTTTACTATGCACATACTCAGTTTTTCAGTGGTGTACCAGAATCTGCATACAACAAAAAAACTTCTATTATTTAAAGGATTTTAATTACAGTATATACTCATGTATAAGCCAGCCCCCCAATTCTGAGCCCAAAAGAGGGGAAAAAAATGGGTGACTTGTATAGGTCAAGGTCCCCTTGTGGCCTTGGCCCCTAACCCCCACCCAGCACCCCTGTCTTACCCCAGAGTTCCTAATGCCCAAATCCCTGCTGTTCCTCTTCTGCTCGCCGCCACCTTTGCTCCTGGCTGCAGTTCCCCAGCACCCCTTCTCCCATCACCCTCCAACCTTTGCCGCTGCTTTTTCTCGGCCTCCCGGACCCCTCCCCCCAAACCCCTGGGCCCTGCCACCACTTCCCTGGCCTCCCTGAACCCCGGCCCCCTTACCAGGCAGCTCCAGATGCCAGGGTCCCCTCCTAACACCAACCCCAGCCCAGGCTGACTGCCAAAGATGGCTGCCCTGGCCACACTGGGGCTTCAACCTGGAGTGTAGTCAGTGAAACTCCTGGGCTGAGGCTGTCTACCATATTGACCCATGTATAAGCTGAGTGCTTGTTTTGAAGCCAATTTTGAGGCACACAAATCTCAGCTTATACACAAGTATATATGGTAATACCTGTTACAGCCTAGATAAGCTGTTCCTCATTGCAATAAATCCTCCCTATTATGCAGTCCAAGAATCAAAAGCTAAAAATCAACTTACTTAAATGTGGTTCACGAACATCAGAATGTTTTAATTGTAGTTGTATGGTTGTTGCGTGGTGTCACTGCAAGGGTCCATGGTTTTTACATTAATGTGTTTGGATTTTAAGTATAACCTTAAATCTGAATTTTCTTTTGGTTTTGGAAATTTGTATTTTAATTAAACTCATACATGAACACTAAGCAAGAAATTCAGAGTGGCAGCATGTTATAATAAAGTTGAATTCCTGCTTTCACTTCAACTCAGTCTTCAGTATTGAAGTTGCTATAGATGCCTTCATATCATTGGTAGAATTAGCAGTGGTCATGTTATTGATTAGCAACAAAATGTGTTTCAGTTAAATAGCAGTTTCTTCTTCTGATGCCTCTTTACTTTGTTTTTAGGCTTTTAGCTCCCAATTGTGAAATCATTCAGGAATTGGGACAACTCTACCCCTTTGAGATAGTGTTTGGAATGAATGGAAGAATATGGGTAAAAGCAAAAACAATTCAACAGACTTTAATTGTGGCAAATATCTTGGAAGCCTGTGAGCACATGACAGCAGAACAAAGAACACAAGCATTTGCCAAACTATCAGAGAGCTGATGTAAAGAAAACACCTAAGGCTCATTTCAGTTGTTGCAGGGATTGTATTATTTTTGTATTCAATGTATATTAATAACCAGGTTTTAAACTTTCTCATTTGTTTTTTGTTGTTTTTATCCATTACTCCTTTTTTTTACCCCCCCCCCCGCACCCCCCGATCCCACAGTCTTCTGCAATAAAGCATTCTCCTGATGAACTTTTTGGATCACAGTGAAACAAATGAAATAGCTCAGAATAAGGAGTTGTTAGAGAGCACACTTATCTTTGCAACACAGATTTCAGTGGGAACACTAATTCTTCCATCAAATGAGAAAGGCCACCTCAATTGCTAACCTACCAACATTTTCATTTTTAGTCAGAGACTTCCATCAAGTGGCTCTGTATATACCTTTCCTTGATTCTTCAAGCTTATCAGCGTTTTAAGCCTTATATGGTATTTTCATTAGGAGTTCCATATTTCTTAACAATGCTCAGGAGGGCACAGGTCCACAGCTCAAATAGAATGTGAGGAGGACATGGCTGGAAGTTCATGTTGTATTTCATTTAGTTTATTAAGAATAAGGTACTAGAAATGACACCAAATGGACAGTTGATTAGAGAATTACATGGTAGTTCAAACATTCCTTAAAGAAAATACCAAGGACACTGCTGTACACTTCTACAAACATATTGCTGGTGCTACTTGAGACTTAATACTGCATACACAAGTGGGAGGTATGTATACTATTACCTGCAGGAGCCTTTCATCCAGCTCTCTAGCTGGATCTGGCTGGAAAATGGTTACTTCCTCCTCCTGGCCCCTCCCCTTTTCCCATTCCTCTCCAATCGTGGGCTCAGCAGCATCTTCCTCGTGGGAGCAGCGTGGCCACTTCTGCCTCCCAATCCTGTCCCTTCCACATCATATGGGACCAGCACCAGCACAGCAGTGCTCTGGCCAGGGCATGGCAGCTGTCCTCCTGCCACTGAGCGGGGCCCAGCAGGAGTGGCACCCTTACTGGAGCACAGCAGCTGCTTTCACTTCATGGCCCTGCTTCTTCCTTATTGTGGGCTCAATGGTGGCTTTCCACCACTACTATATGAGCCCAGCAGTGGCTGCGCCACACTTCCTAACCCTGCCTCTTTCCATCTTGCACCACGTGGGCTTGGTGGTAGCTGCTTCTCCTGCTCTTCTCTAATATGCGTAGCCTCCGTGTGGCCCTCAGCTCAGGTGAAAAAGTTTGCCCATTTCTGACCCATGAAGATCATTGTATGCACTGAGGCATATTTGATTACACACAACATGCACAGCTGTAAATATTGCTGGTCATAAAACTATTCAGCCCTGTTTGAATTCCCTTTCACAGCTATGACTCCGTCTTCTGTTGAAATGAATTCAGCAGTTTGCATATGCAAATGTTTTGTGAAGTATTTCTTTGTATTTGTTTTACAGTTGGCTTGCCACTGAAGGAGTGACTTGTTCTCACGATAGCAGGCAGCATGACAAAAGGTCTATCAGTCTTCATTACAATCTGCTGCTGTCTTTGGTTTTGCACTTGCATGGTATGTTCTTTGGGGCAGGGACAGTCTTTTTGTTCTGTTTGTACAGTGCCTGGTGCAATGGGGTCAGTGTCCCTGATTGAGGCTCCTGCGTATGAGGCTAATAATTTTAAATTCCCCTGAATATCTTGTGGGACGTCACTTCAGGACTTGACTCAGACTCTTCTGTTGGCTAATGCTGCAAGTTTGTTTTAGCTAATCCTCACTAATTTACCCTCCCTGGTTCCATTGCATACCAACCTTGTGTTATACAAGCCATAGTCATTTTTATCCTACAGCAATATATTCTGAAGCATGTTTAGTCAGTCATGCTGCATACATGAATTGTGTGTTCTGACCTTCAAAAGATAAAGGCTTGGAAAATATCCTTCAGCTCCTAATGATGCAGCTTTCAGTATTATCCCTTGCTCTTGCTTGAAAGATGAGACTCATTCTTTCACATGATTGTGAAGAGAGCTCAGTGGCTTCATTGCCTGTCACCTTATTCAGAGGGGGAAGCAATTCTTCCTTACTATCTCAAGAACGAGAGTTGGTTCTTGGTGGCGTTTTCCTGTGACCTGCAACTGCCACAGAATTGATGCCAAATCTCTGGTTGATATTTGGGCTGAGCGTGACAAGTGATTCCTATTTTCTTCTCTCCCTGGCTGTCCTTGGAGGTAGCAGAATAGTGATCTCTACAGCCAGAGCTGAGGCAGAAGGCTCTAAGCTGTAATTTTCTGTTCCCGTACTGAAGGTGTTGGCTCCTTGTGGTCCCAATGGTCAGTCTTCCTAAATTTGGAAGCCCTGGATTGTGCCTTAGATTGACGCTTCGTGCTGTTTGCATGCTTGCCTTCTGTTTCCTACTTTGTGATTTTAAAAAAATAAAATAATCAGCTTTTTTAAACAAAGCACACACTCCAAAGCAGGATGTGTAATAGCAGGACTAATCAGGAAATGGAAATATGTGAGTTAACGTGAAAGACCTCAGGATGCTGTACACTCATTGCAAGTTTCTATCATAACATTGTGAGTATTGTCCTTTAACCATTGATAATGAATATCTGTTACAACAAATCTTAGTGATGAGCTATGTGATGACATGTTAGGAAAAATTGGGCAAGTGATACATGGAAGGTATTCAGAATGCAGTTAAGCATGATAATGTATCAACAGATTATGTAGAACAAAAGAAAACAAGGTTGGGTTTTCTTTTTTAATAGTTCCAGAGGGGTAGCTGTGTAAGTCTAGTTCAGCAAAACAAGCAAGGAGTCCCGTGGCACTTAAAGACTAACATTTACATATCACTTTGATGAAGTGGGATTTTCTCCCATGAAAACTTGTGCAATAAATAAACGTTAGTCTTTAAGTGCTACAGGACTCATTGCTTTTTTAATAGCATTATTAAAAAACCTGACACAAAAAATACTGTTTGGTTGTTTTTCTTTTTTTAAATTCTGGCATCTGCCTGGTCTGCTCAGTTTTTTAAAGAGCATTTCAAATGATCAAAATTATCTTCCACATTTTTAATGAAAGTAAATTGTGTAGGATTGGAATGGTTGTATTGGAAACTGTTGTCACTGATCATAAGGGATCTCCTGCATTCAGATAATGAAGACAGTAGGTTCGCAGTTAAAAATAATGAAAATTTTAAAAAGTCAACTTAGGTTTTCCAGGCAGTTTTCCTGTGTAGCAATCTAGAATCTCGTCTAGATTCCTGTCCATGAGTGTATGGGAAGTAAGGCGAAAGCAGCCCAAAGAGGGCCAAAACAACTTAGACTAAGATGATGCAATTCCTCTAAAGTGTATTGTAGCTGAACGCTTTATCCAGTAGTGAATGGAACCTGGAGCCTTTGTGATGAGGGGATCTGTTAGCCTTGACTTTGCCAGTCTTTGGCTCTTAACATTTTCATTATGGCCCTGGATGTACCACTGAACTAATAGTATGAAGTTTTTTCTTTGCAGTGTAAAATTAAGAAAACTGCCTTGCTTGAACTCAGAACATGTTCGTTCATTTTGTTCCCCTGGTTTAAGTCCCATAAATTCAATTAAATTACACAAGGGACTAGTTTTGTTTAATTTATTCCTCATCTCTTTGCAAAAATCTCAAAGTTTAATTAGGAAATGAGCAAAAAGCTATGGAGCTTACTGGCAACACTCAAAGGACAAAAAGGCTATAATTACTGTTTAAAATAAGGTCCTTGTTTTTGAGGAATAAAAGGATCAGCCAGAGTTATGGGGCTAAACTGTTTAGTCTTGTAATTTTTCCAGTTATCTCCAGATCATAGAATCATAGTTCTGTACAGGGCTCTAGTCTCCAGTCTCTTACTCAGTATTCACAGAAGTACTAGGTCTGCTGTTCCCACAGGGGAACAATGTGCACACCAGCTTGTATGAGTCAGTGCAGGATCAGCACCTTGCTTAATACTACAGCAGTACTGAGATAGAGAAAACTAGTTTATTTCATGCAACCCATTATGCATCTGACAAAGTGGGCTGGAGCCCATGAAAGCTTATGCCCAAAGAAATCTGTTAGTCTTTAAGGTGCCACAGGACTCTCATTTTTCCTTGTTTATCATCTCTTCCCAGTTCTTCTATATTGGTCATTCAGTTTTGGTCTGTTCAGCAGCTTCTGTCGCAAAGCAAGTGATGTCTTCAAGTAGTGGTACTTCCTAGGAATTGCAATTTAATTCAGAGCATGCTGAGATTTTCCAGAGCTTGTGTTTTTGCTGGTTAAAAAAGCCCCCGAGCATCTCTTTCCACCCTGCATGACTGCTGGTTGGGTTTTTTTGTTTGGTTGGTTGGTTTTTTTTTTTATTTATCTATTTTAGTGTAGCTTAGATCCATATTGTCATTAAATTTGCATATAATGGCAAAACAAGAGCACTGAACATACAAGTATACAAAACTAGAACAGAAGAGATCAGAGAACTTTTGGCCCCGGCAATGTGGGGAGTAAAGTCCTACAGTCAGAGAGAAAATAAACAAACAAAAAACAGGGCGAGGGTCAAGCCACAACATTAATCAATTTAAAACAAGTTTATTTGTGTCTTTTCTCTTTAATTCCATGTAGCCAAGTGCCCTGTTTGTTGTTGGAAGGCTGTGGGACTGAAGCTACAAGGCAAGTTGGCCCAGGCAGATCAGAATTTGAGAATGGGGGTGCTACTAGCTCTTCAGTAGATCTTAAAAGATTTTACAAAGGAGGCAGGCATTATTTTCTGCTTGTTATAGATGGGGAAACAAGCAGAGAGGAGGAGAAAGTTGCCCACAGTCAATCAGAGGCCAGTGGCAGAGTTGGGAATAACAGTCAAGTCTCCTGAGTTTCATTCCAGTGCTCTGTACTTTGGGAACCACTAGTACAGGGCCTTTTGGGTTACAGTTTTTGGCACTGCAGGGAGGTGTAAACCTTCTTTCCAAAGCTGTGTTTACTGAAATTAAAATTTTATTAGGGAGTCTCAAATGTCACTTTTCTCTCTCTGCTACCTAACATACTTCCCCCCCCTTTTTTTTTAATCAAACCCCCATTTTATGCCAGTCACCAATATCTTATTTAAAAACAGCTTACCTCTGAGTTTCCTTGCTTAATTTTTTCAGTCAGAGCTCCATGGTTACTGAGGCACATTTGCATTAATTATAATTCCTTGTAGACTACTGGAATGAAGAAGTGTTTGGAATTTGGTAATTGTTAATTTGTAAGATTTGTTTCCTTTAGCGCAGAGGCTCTTTGTAATTGTCCAGACTACTGTGTGCCTTTCAGGAGTTGGATTTGTTTTGCATACCCCCAAGTTTCACCTCGCTGAAAAACTGCTTGCTTACAAAATTAGACATAAAAATACAAAAGTTCTGCATCACAGCATTACTGAAAAACTGCTTCCTTTCTCATTTTACCATAAAATTATAAAATAAATCAACAGGAATATCAATATCATAGTTGCATTTCAGTGTCTGGTATATAGAGCAATATAAACAAGTCATTGTATTATGAAATTTGTTTGTATTGAGTTCACTAATGCTTTTTATGTAGCCAGGTATAAAACTAGTCACATATGGAGATGAGTTAATGTGTCCCTTGGAAGACTTTGGTGTTCTCCCCAGTGGTAGATGTCCTGGCAAAGTATACAGGGTGTACATGCATCCACTAAGACACATTGTTAAATGTGTGCAATTGGTGTAAGTCTTCCTGGAAAACTCCTCTCCAAAGTCAGTGCTGCAGACCATGTAGGAATTAGCTCTCTTGCATAACACAAAAAGAATGATAGACTGCATCTTTGAGTCAGGGCAATGATGAACAGTGCTGCTCACAAACAGGGAAGAATTGATCAGGGACGTAGAAGTAAATGGCAAACTAGGCACTAGTGACCATGACATGGTTGAGTTCAGGACCCTGATTAAAGGAAGGAAGGAAAGAAGCAAAACAAAAACCCTGGACTTCAAAAAAGCAGATTTTGGCTCCCTCAGGGAACTGATGGGCAGGATCCCTTGGGAAGCTAATCTAAAGGGGAAAGGAGTCGAAGAGAGTTGGTTATATTTTAAAGAAACCCTGCTAAGGGCACAGGAAGTTGCCATTCCAATTAGGAGAAAGAACAAACATGTGAGGCAGCCAGAATGGCTTGGCAGGGAACTCTGCTCTGAGCTTAAACATAAAAAGGAAGCTTACAGGAAGTGGAAGCTTGGTCAGATGACCAAGGAGGCATATAAAGATATTGCTCGGGACTGCAGGGATAAAATCAGAAAGGCCAAAGGACAAATGGAGTTCAGCTAGCGAGGGATGTAAAGGATAACAAGAAGGGGTTCTGCAAGTATGTTAATAACATGAAGAGGATCAGGGATGGTGTAGGCCCCTTGCTGAATAGGGCAGGCATCCTTGTAACAGAGGATGAGGAAAAAGCTGAGGTGCTCAATGTGTTTTTTGCTTCAGTTTTCACGGGCGGGGTCAGCTCCCAGCCCACTACCATGGTTGTGGCAGATGGGAGAGAAGAAGACTGGCCCTTGGTGACAGAAGGTCAGGTTAGGGACTGCTTAAAGAAGCTGGATGTGCACAAGTCCATGTGGCCAGACGAACTGCATCCAAGGGTGCTAAGGGAATTGGCTGATGAGATAGCAACACCGCTGGCCGTTATCTTTCAAAACTCATGGAGAACGGGGGAGGTGCCAGAGGATTGGAAAAAAGCAAATGTAGTGCCTATTTTCTAGAAAGGGAAAAAGGAGGATCTGGGGAATTATAGACCAGTCAGCCTCACCTCAGTCCCTGGAAAAATTATGGAGCAGATTCTCAATGAATCCATCCTCAAACACTTAGAGGAAAATAAAGTGATCAGGAACAGTCAGCATGGATTTACCAAGGGTAAATCATGCCTGACCAATCTTATCTCCTTCTATGATCAGATGACTGGTTTTCTGGATGCAGGAAGAACCGTTGATGTCATATACTTTAATTTTAGCAAGGCTTTTGATACCGTTTCCCACAGCATTCTCATTGGCAAATTAAGGAAGTATGGGTTGGATAGGTGGACTATAAGGTGGATAGAAAACTGGCTAGATCAACGGTTTCAGCATGTAGGAATCAATGGTTCCATGTCTAGCTGGCAACCAGTCACGAGTGGTGTGCCCCAGGGGTCGGTCCTGGGGCCGGTTCTGTTCAACATTTTCATCAATGATCTCGATGATGGAATAGACTGCATTCTCAGTAAGTTTGCGGATCACACCAAGCTGGGGGGACCAGTAGACACGTTGGAGGGCAAGGACAGGATTCATGGAGACCTAGATAAATTGGAACAGTGGGCCAATAGAAATCTTATGAGGTTCAATAAGGACAAATGTAAAATCCTGCACTTGGGACGAAAAAACCCCATGCACCACTACAGGCTGGGAAACATTCAGCTAAGTAGCAGCAGTGTAGAAAAGGACCTGGGGGTCATGGTGGATGGGAAGCTAGATATGAGTCAGCAGCGTGCTCTTGCTGCCAAAAAGGCCAATGGCATACTGGGCTGCATCAAAAGAAGTGTTACCAGCAGATCAAGGGATGTGATCCTTCCCCTCTATTCTGCACTGGTGAGGCCACATCTAGAATACTGTGTTTAGTTTTGGGCTCCCCACTACAAAAAGGACAGGGACATGCTAGAGAGAGTTCAGAGGAAGGCAACCAAAATGATTAAAGGGCTGGAGCACAAGCCCTATGAGGACAGACTGAAAGCATTAGGCTTATTTAGTCTGCAGAAGAGAAAATTGAGGGGGGATTTGATAGCAACCTTCAACTACTTGAAGGGATGCTCTAAGGAAGATGGAGCTCGACTGTTCTCGGTAATAACAGAGGGCAGAACGAGGACCAATGGTCTCAAGTTGCGGTTAGGGAGGTCGAGGTTGGATATTAGAAAAAACTTTTTTAGTAGGAGAGTGGTGAAACCTTGGAATGAGCTGCCAAGGGAGGTGGTGAAATCTCCATCTTTGGAGGTGTTTAAGGCCCGGCTGGACAAAACCATGACTGGGATGGTTTAGTGGGAGTGGTCCTCCCTCTGGCAGGGGGTTGGACTAGATGACCTATGAGGTCCCTTCCAACCCTATGGTTCTATGATTCTATGAATTTGAACACAGAGAATCAGTATCTTATCTATTTTAAGTTCCAAAGGGGTAGCTGTGTTAGTCTAGTTCAAAGGGGGATTTCCTCCCATGAAAGCTGATGCAATAAGTAAATTTGTTAGTCTTTAAGTGCCACAGGCCTCCTTCTCCTTGTTTGTTTTACCTATTTAAATAAGCTACATACTAAAGGGCATATTCAGTAATCACACAGGTTAAGAATAATTAAATATTTATAATTAATCTAGGTTCCTTGGCTTTCCTGTATGATACAGATTTATTCTAGCTTTAAAAAGCTACAATTATTTAGAGCAAAGTAGTTTTAGAGTAGGGTTTCGTCATGCAATTTGTTCTTAAATCCTTTTTTGATTTGTGAAAACAGAATTTCATGCTGCTACCTGTTGGGATAACTGCCCTCAGTTTTGACAATTACCATTTAAAGAACCCAGCCCTGAGGTCTGTAGCAAGGAAATTAATATGCTCTTAGGGATGGGCAATGGAAAGGCTGTTGGTGAAAAGTCAAAGCTGGTTTTAAAGTTCAGAGGCAAGGAAGAAATGCTGACAACCTGCAGAAACCAAAGTATGATGACAGACATGATTTATGGCAGTCACATTATTGCTATATCATAATTATATTACTACTCAGATTAGAATAGTACAGTGAGGTGTGGGAGAAAGAAATCTTCAAGACTGTAAAAAACTTACTAAGCTGTGTTATGTTTAGTGGTTTAATGAGAGCATTCCTGCACTGGGTGGGGACTTCATTAGAGAATGATACCTATTTTTACCTTCACTGGCCTCTCTCCTATCACAAATGATAAAGTGAAGGACTGCCTCACTTGGAAAATAAATCTTCTTCTACTAGTTCTTGTAAGATGTTGAATTCAGCCTGGTTATTCCCCACCAAGGGGTTTCCTGATTATTTTCTGTCCATTGCTGACCCGTCGGATGATAAGGGTACATTTGCAAAGGCAGTTGTAACAATTCCATGGCTTCATAGATTTCACAGAGCTTAAGCATATTCTGCACACCACGGTCCCATGTACTTTATGACTATCGCTGGACATAGGATTCAGTTAAAAAAACACAGCCACCTGACCTAAAGAAGCATCTACATCAGCTGTAGCAGACTTCAGGCATACAGCCTCAGTAGTCTGCAGCCATCGAAGAAACAATAATCATACACACTTGCAGTCAAATATTCTATCAGGCAGACAGTAATGGTGAACATGCACAGTGACAAGCCACTAGTGCACATTAAAGGTGCCCAGAATGGGCTATATGTGCACAACCCACCATGAGTGAACTATGATGTTGTGTGATGTGTTAAAAATACAATTTGGAGTAATAACTACAGCAGAGGGCACGTTCCTGGTTTATTGCATGTGGAACTGGACATTGACAGAAGACAGGATGCTGGGCTAGATCAGGGGTCTCTAACAAAAAGCCTGTGGGCCGCGTGCAGCCCCTAAAGCTATTTGCTGTGGCCCGCAATGACAGTATTGTTACCAATATTTGCAATAGTATTGTATGAAAAGGATTTAGTGGTGCAGCCCTCTGGCTAGCATACTAGTAATCATGTGGCCCTGTAGTCCTCATGCAGCCCTCGTGGTGATTTGAGTTTGAGACCCCTAGGCTAGATGATGTGAACCAACAGAGCTGTTTTTATATACTGCTTCCCCCCATCCTCTCTAGGTCACTAACCCTGACAAAGAATATTGTAATATCTAAGTGTAAGCTCAAACTTGAATTTCCAAGATTTCTAATATTTGTATTTTTTGAGACAACTACAGTGTTTTCAAACGTTTTTGTCTTAGAATCTATTGACAGGCATTCTTCCAATTTTACTCTTGGCTTTTTTTTTTTTTTAATGCACCTTGGAGTTTCTTTGGATTTTGTATACATTTGGTGAAAAGTTTATGCTACTTTGCTGTCAATTGCGATGCATTACATTCCTAGAAGGTTTGTATATTGGTTATTGCTTCAGTTAACTGATTAACTTGAAAAACAATGAGTAACAGCATAACAATAACATGTTAAAAATACAGCAGCTTTATTATGAAAAGTCACTGCAGACAAAGGCATAACTGTATTAGCAGCAAAGATGTGTTTTAGGAATGCCAAAGCCATGAGATTGCTGCATTCATGGGGGGAGGGGGATCCCTAAAAATTACACTTCAGATTTGTGACCTGCCAAAATACTGGCCAGCAAAGTTCTACCGCAGTACTTTTCAACTTAGACTAGTAGTACAATATCCTCTAGAATGGTTAATAGTTATGCACTACAGTCATACTTTTGTGTATCTATTGTGATGCTAAGGCCTAGTTTGGAGAAAAGTTTCACTAGACCATTCTGTAGCGGAATCCCATAAATGTGTCTTGAACTATAAAGTGTGGACTCTTGTAGCTTTGCACTAGAAACCCACCACTTTATGGGGAATACTGGGGTGGGGATTGGGAAAGAAGATATTCAGAAAATCGAGCTCTTTATCAGCAGTGAGAGTAGTTGTTGCTACTGGAAGTTGCATGCAAACAGTTGAGCAGGCCAACTGACAATGGAAGATAACTTCCAGCCAGGAAACAAGGACACAGATGGCAAGAAAAGGCCACGGGGAAGAAGAGAGGGTTTGTGAAAAGGCAATAGAGGACCTGTAGCTCTCCTCACTGTTTTGTAGCACTACAACAGCATCGACATTGCAGGTAACTCAAGTTAGCAGCTTTCCAAGGAAATTTACGCAAAAGAAAGTGGTGTCTGTTCTCAGTTCTGTCTCCCAGGTTGGGTATTTGCAACAGCTGCACATGACTAATGCATTTGGTTTAGAAAGAGATCAAGTTAATAGAAACAAACTGCTGGGTACAGCTTGTTAACTCACTAGTGAGAAAAAGCACTTGGACAGATTGCTAGGGTGTTGCCTAATAACCTCAAGCAGTTTGCAATTTCTGTTCCTGGGGGACTTAAATGTTTGTTAAATATTGTGATACATTGCTGGGTGATTAATGTAAGAAGAATATTCTACTGAATTAATTAATCTATGTGTAAGCAGTTCAGAAGCAAATATGCTTGCATTAACTAGACTAAGAAGTACCAGAATACCCTGCTTTAAAACCAGTGATTACATTCCTCTCACTTCAGGAGAAAACCCTAAATATAAACCTTCCTACCACTCTGCCACACCAACAGCTGATGTAACCCTGCTTAAGAAAAAAAAAATTAATATAAAAAGAACCCCTACATTTACTAATTGTCTTCACTCTGAGACAATCCTACTGATCAGAAAAGATCCAATGGGGCAGCCATGTTCATCTAGTTCAGTAAAACAAACAAACAAGGAGTCCTTTGGCACTTGAAGACTGACAATCATGTTTATCGCTTGAGCTTTCTTGGGCGAAAATCCCACTTTGAACTAGACTAACAGCTACCCCTTTGGAGCTTAAATAGGTAAGATATCGATTCTCTTCTGCAGATGTTTTGAAGAGGGTGAACTTAAAGACAGTCCCCATCTTCAAAGCATCTGACGAAGTGGGATTTTCTCCCATGAGAGCTTATGCAATACATATATTTGTCAGTCTTCAAGCGTCACAGGACTTCTTGTTTTTTAGAAAAGCTTTCTGTAATTGCAGTGCAATACAGAGGATGGCTGAGACCAAAACTACTTGAAGGGATGCTCCAAGGAAGCTGGAGCTCGACTGTTCTCGGTAATAACAGAGGGCAGAACGAGGACCAATGGTCTCAAGTTGCGGTTAGGGAGGTCGAGGTTGGATATTAGAAAAAACTTTTTTAGTAGGAGAGTGGTGAAACCTTGGAATGAGCTGCCGAGGGAGGTGGTGGAGTCTCCATCTTTGGAGGTGTTTAAGGCCCGGCTGGACAAAACCATGACTGGGATGGTTTAGTGGGAGTGGTCCTGCCTCTGGCAGGGGGTTGGACAAGATGACCTATGAGGTCCCTTCCAACCCTGGGATTCCATGAAAACCAACATTTATTAGGCAAAGAGATGATCAAACACAAACTCCACAAAACAAACATGTGGGGCAGGGCGGGGCGGGTTTTCACCCAGCTAGGGAAATCAGCAGGTGCAGCTCAGGAGCCAGCCCACCCTCAAGCCTGTCCCCAGGTTGGTGCAGCAGAAAAGCGGTGAGACGCGTGCGTCCCCGGAGCCAGGTTCAGGGCGCCACGACCAGCTCGCTGCACGCGGGCGGCTCAGCAAGCCATCAAGCCGCGCGGCTGCGAAGCCCGCCTTTCATCTCTCGCGAGAGGGCGCGCGCACGGCCGCAGCCCCCGGGATCCGGGCACGGGCGCCCGAGCGCGAGGGAAGGGAGAAGGCGCGGCTCTCTGCGCACGCGCCGCTGCCGTGTGAGTATCGCGCCGCCGCCGCCCTGGCCGAGCGGAGCCGGGCTGCGGCGCGACCTTGCAGAGCTGCACAAGGGCAGCCCGCTTGGAAACGGCTAGCTGGAGCCTGTAGCTTCGCCTCTGCTGACTTGCTGGCGCTGGGGAGGGGGCCGGCGTTGATAAGATTGGAAAATAAACTCTTGGGCGTGCGTTAATTAATCCCCTGGGCTGGCAAAGGGGCTCATCGGCCTGCAGCTGCCCTGTTTGTCCTGAGGAAAGGAGAGGGCGAGGCTGGGTGGGAGGAGGGAGCTGCGGGGCTGTTAAGGAAACACATTCCCGGGGACTGGGAGCGCAGGGACAAGCTGGACTGTTGTGCAAACAGACCCTGCAAGAGAAGGTGTGCTAGCAGCTAGGTTCCCTCTAAGCTGTGGGTGTGCACCCAGCAAAAGAAAGCGTGCCCCCCCCCCCCCCCAAAATTCAACAGTGCTAATATTTTTATGCAGCTTTAAGAAGGCAATTTCAAGTAGCATGTTTCAAATAAGGTTTTGTAATCTATAAAATCATTTCCATCACCATATCCAAGTAAACTTTAGACATTATTTGCATCATACACACTTCCTTCATTGCACTCACAAATTTGACCACACTTATTGGAGTGCCCACCAGTTTGGACACTGGTTCCAAAAATCTGCACACAAGAAATTTTTTGGGCAGACAGCCTGTGAAAAATGAGAGTGAACACTGGTTAGCAGCAGTCTGTTTGCGCTAGAGTCACTCCACCAGAGGTGGCCTTTGGCTATTGGGGCCCCCTCTAGTGTTCCCATCTCCCCCTCCAAGGATCCAGCTCCTCCACCACCAGCTTCAGCCCTGGTGCGAGCTGGTGGTCCCAGCCCTAAGGGCCAGCTTCTCCTGCTAATGACAGAGGCAGATGCGGCTTTTGGGTAGGTGAAGCAGGCAATGGGGCCCCTTTCTGCTTGGCGCCCTAGGTGTGCAACTGCTTCACCTACCACAAAGCCATCTCTGTGCACCACAACAGTGTGAAGCATCATCTTTACTTTGGGACCAAGGCCCTTCTGATAAAGTGCACACACAAGGGTTCTAAGGTGGATTTCGCAGTCAGAGCAGATAAGACAGATAATAGATGGATCAAGGAGGTATTCCTAGTTCTGTTTGACAAATGTGGGGCTCAGCCACTGAGATTAAATGATCTTGCCTTCAGTCACAGTAGGCATTTAAATAGCTCAACTGGAATTGAATCCCAGTCTCTTGAGTTTAAATCCAGTGCCTTGTACCTAAGATCTCTCAGCTGGCATGAGAGGAACACTAGCATGGTGTGGTATTCCTAGGGTTACCAGATAGTAAAGCATTGAAAGGAGGACAGGGAAGTACAAAAAGGAGGACACTTGAAGAAAATGTAGTATTAATGTAATATTCTTCTGTTTTCAGGGGGCCCTGGAACACTTCCCCCTGAAAATAGGGTGTTCCAGGGCCTTCCAGCATACTTTAACCCCTGTAAGTAGAAAGCTTGACAAAATCATGTATTTTTAAAATGCCTGCCAGACGAAGGACGCGAAGGTAAAAAGGAGGACATGTCCTCCTTTCGCCTGACATCTAGGTCTTCCTGTGTTGTGGATAATATAGGCTTACGGTCACTGTTCCCTCTAAGGCGCGCGCGGCTGCGCGGCCACGCACATAAGAAACCCCTCCCCGCGCAGGGGTTTCCAGTCCCCGCGCACGGGGAGGGGCAGGACTGGCTGGGACAGCCCGACAGAGCGGCTGAGGCTCGGCCAAGAAACGGAGGAGTGGTGTATCGCTTTAAGAGTCCTCCTCTTTGCCCTGCCCTCCTCCCTGCTCCAGGCATTCCAGCTGCAGCGCTACACCTGGTTTTGCTTTCTTGCTTTGGCTCCTCACCCCGGGCTTCTTTCCAGGTTCCAGCTCAGGTCCTCTCCCCTTTCCCTGCACTTGATTTTGGGGGAGGTTTGATCTTATTTTTTGGTGGGGTTGGGGCTTTTCTTCACCTTGATGGATCTCTGAAGTGCCCAGAGAGAAACCTGTGACTCCTTTGCTTCCTGCTTTGCTTAGTTTCTGGGGAGGTTTCTTTCTCTAAGGGCTGGGCTAAGCCAGATCTTTATTCCTGCTAATGAACTTTGGCTTTTGACAACAAATCTTTTGTTTAGAGGGCCAACAAAGTTCACTTTTGGTTGTGAGGAGCTTTGAATCTGTAAGATTTTCCTTTTCCCAGTGTGATTTTTTTTCAGTTTGTTTCTCCTTTCCAAGAAGAGATTAGTCCACTATAGATGTGTCCTTAAATTTTAGTAAGATACACAGATATGAAAGTATTATCCATTCTAAAGTAGCTGCTGGGCTGGGCCTGATCCTATGCTTTAAATGAAGTCAGTGGGAAATTTGATGGAGTAAGGATTGCAATATTTGTCCCTTTGTTAGTTTATCAAATCATAGAAAACAAGCAGCTTGCTTTTGCCTATATACTCTATGGTTATTTTTATTTTGTTATATTTAGGAAAAAACTGATCATTGCATTCAAGAATAGGTGCTGTCCTCTTGGGTGGAGCATTTGATAGTCACAAACTTCTACTTCATACCCCCCCTCCCCCCGCACGATTTGATGTGTATTTCACATAAAAGCAAACAAAATGTCAATGGTCATAAAATAGATATATATCCATCTGTGGTTTATGGCAGACATAGTAGGATATGCTGTTTCCAGACATTTGCATTTTAGGTAAAAGGTTATGTTTCAGGTAGGTCTGTACATAAAAACCAGCAGATCTCATTTTTTCTCATTTCTCCTTTCCTGAGTGTATAAAATCTAAAGAGCTTGTCTGTGATTTTTAAAAAATACTGCACAGTGAGGCTCAAAACTGAGGCTAGACAGGGATTTCTGTACACTCCGCCTGTACCCCCCAGTTGTTGGCTAGTAACAGTGTTAGAGCAAATGAGTGAGCACCCCCTGCACCACACCCCTAATTTCAAGTCATGGGGAGAATACTGCTGACAGAGATTACTTTTCCTTTAGAAGCCAACAACTCAAATTCTGTTAGGCTTCATGTAGTCAAGGGCCCATCCCTCTGTGTGTCAAACAATGAGTGAATTCTGTGAAGGAACTTAGTGTGTTAAAACTGATTTTAATCTTGTCCATAATTACTACATTAAATTTATTAGAGGTGTGCTTCCGTTTGCAACTCACAGTGTAAAAACATCAGTCTGGATAGGAGTTCTGCAGTGTGATTCTCCTTGCACCTTGATATAAACATTCAATACTTAGTTTTGTGACTCCTTAAAGTGGTTGGCTTTACAGTTACTTTAATGTGAAGAGGAAAAATACTTAAGCCATTCATTTGATATTCTTGAGCCTCTGTTCTTGCAATTAATCTCATGCTGTAACTAGGGGCTAGACAGATTTCCCTGGAGTTGGGTGATCAATGGGGCAAGCATTTGGGGGGGAGCATTGGCTGGGTGGATGAAGGGGGCCCAGGTGGAGTCCCAGATGCATATGTGTCCTCCAACATCCTCCTTTTTGTACTCCCCTGTCGTCCTTTCCATGCTTTGGTACCCGGTAACCCTAGTCTGGCAAAGTGGTTGAGGATTGGATAAGGGGTGGGGGGGACAGGCCTTAACCATGGCCAAGGATCAACTGGGGAAGGGGGCAGGCTGGGAGAGCAGCTGAAGATGGGCAGGGGGACAGGCCTGAAGCCCCACTGAGGATTGGCTGGTGGGGGGGGGGGAGTTGCTAGCTATCCAAGGGCTCCTTTTTACCTTCATGTCCTTCCTCCCTCAGGCATTCTAAAAACAGGTGATTGTCCAGCCTTTTACTGCTGATAAGTAGACTGGGGGGGCACAGTGCTGGAACCCACGATCCTGATGTTAAGAGTTTGCTGCACAGATGCACACATGGAATAAAGAGCAGTTTGGGGGGGATGGGATCAAGGGGCAGTGGAGTACACAGTTATCCTTTATGCCTAGAAATTTTTATATATGGAATGCCTGTAGCTCAGTTGGTAGAATAACAGATTTGTAATCACAGGGTCAAGCCCTGGGTTGGTTTTTTTTTACCTTTTGGCCTGTTGCTCCTTAGGGAAGGGTTAAACTGGGGAAAAAATATATAGCAAACACTAATAAAATGAAGGAATAAAGTATACTGTGATCAAGATTAGTAATAGTGACCAATTAAGTAAAACAAGTAAAGGGTCACATTTGAACTGGCTAGGAACAATTTAGGACCATTTTTTTAAAATTGTAAAATGGGCTGCTGTGCAAAATGAAAAATGAGAGGCAAGTTAATTGCTTTAATTTTAACTTTTTTATGTGTTTATACATTTTGGAAAGCCGACAAAGGCAGACAAACAGGATTGAAGAACTGATGAGACAAAATGTTAATTAAGCATAGAATACATTCAAATTATTAATAAAAACAATTTAAATAACATTAATTTTTCATTGTTCTATATTTTTCAATAATTTCCATCATGTGAAGTTGCACAAAAATTTTATTCAGAAAAAGTTTTGCACACGGGTTGAAAATTTTGCACACAAGCCGTCAAACCTTAGAGGGAACATTGCTTATGGTAGTAAATTTTTAGCTTTCATGCGTTTGAAAACCAGATCAGACTGCTTCATCCAATTTTTTCCCCCAGTGAAATTGTGGGTGTATGGAAATGAACCATTGGCTACCAGATGCTGAGTCTGCAAGAAGGCATCTTGACTTGCCCTTGAAACACTGGCATCTACAAATCTGCTACAGCTTCAAAGCAGGAGCTCTTTGTTTCACACTAGTTGCTGCAGGGTTGAGGGAGGGAGGAAAGTGCTGAGGTGATTCAGATGGGTGAGGGCACTATTGCTCACCAATAAAAAAAATTGGATTTGGAATGGCCTTCTAGCAGGGCCGTAACTATGGTGGGGCGAAAGGGGCAAGGCCCCAGGTGCCATTTTGAAAGGGCACCAGACTCTTCCTGGCGCCAAAGAGGAATGTGCCTTAAAGACACATTCCTCCAGGGGCCAGGGAAGGGAACTTCTGCCCGGCTCTGGCTGCAGTGGAGGAAGGGAACTCCCATCTGGCTCTGGCCGTGTTGCCTGGCAAGCGTGGCCAGCGCCGGGCCGCAGGGTGCCTCTTCCCACCACCCGGCAAACGTAGCCAGTGAAGCCACCCTCTCTTCTGGCGCTGGCTGCAGTTGCCAGGCAATGGGGAGAGGCACCCTCCCTTCCAGCGTTGACTGTGCTTGCCAGGCGGTGGGGACCCCCAGGAGTCCCTGCCGGCAGCAGGGAAAGCCCACGCTGGGGCCCCCTGCCGGGGAACTCCTGGCTCCTGAGGCTGGATCGGGCCCTGGGAGTGGGGTGGGGGCATGTCCAGGGCTTCTTGGCCTGGGTGCAGTCTTTGCTAGTTATGGCTCTGCCTTCTAGAAGAATTTAAACCTGTGGGGTTGGAAGAGAAGGGAGGGGGTAAAATGTGTTTTCTTTTTGTTATTGACCGGCACAAATCTGTCACTGCACTAACACCAGAGCTCTGTATCAAGGAACAAAGGATGTGAACTTTGATGAGCAATAAATACTTGTGTAGCTCCATAAATGCCCATGGAGTTTTGCACAACATGCAAAAGATGCAATCGCCACTCTGGCGGACTTGCTTCTGTTCCTCAAAGTGTTACTGAGGGCAGAATTTCTCCCCTCATCCCCACTTCTGTGTGGCTGCAAAACTGATGTGTTAGAGGTGTGTTATGTAAAATGAATTGAAGTCGTTTATAAGATTGGCTGAATTACATTTGATGCTGTAATCTTGCTTTGTTTATTATCTGAACGATTGAGGAAACAGGGTTAGATTGGAGGGAGAGAGCAGCAGAGCTGTGAAGTAAAGAAATCTTCATGGCTACTTGTCTCAGAGAGGCCTTGAAATCCAGCAGACAGATCCTTCTGTTGACTGCACAACAATAAAACAGAAGGATTCTGGTATTATTAGAGGGGTAGTTCATAATGTTTTACTAAGATCTAAAATTTCACATACATTTCATATAAAATGTAACAGGTGGAAGAGAATGACTGACCAGAACCTTTTAATGTCTGTGCAAGCTCCCAAAGACTTTGTGTGACATTACATCCATTTATTCACTTTATTTTTATTTCATCCTTCCCATTGGCATCTGTGCATGTCATCATCTGTTTCTTTTCAGAGCTTAGATTGTGAGGGATTATGGCTTTATAGCGTGTTTGCACAGAGCCTAGAACAACAAAGCCGCAATTGGTGTACCACAAGTAGCAGTAATAGAAATGATGCAACAATAATTGAGATTTCTTCTGCCTTACAAAAGAAACAGCCCTGGGCTTGGAGACTGGGATAAACAGTAAGACCCTTTCAAAACTTTCTAATGTAGATGCAAGTTACAGCAATGATCCAAAAGTGCTGTAATTAAAATGCTTGTACCTGTTCACACAGCATTTGCTGTGCTGCGGAAGCGCATCCACAGTTGGTGCTCTAGAATTGAAAGAGAGGGAGGTCAGCTGTCTCAATTTTGAACTCATGGGCTTTTGCGGCTAGGAGTTGTGAGAAAGAAGATGCTTGCAGTGCATCACGGGTGCAGGCTCAACATCCTGTGATGCAGTGATTTCCATCCCATCATTCCATGGGTTTCTCACTCTGTTATGTGGTATTTTTCAATGGCCCCAGTTTCCTGAGCAACTGCCATCTCTGTCTGAAAGGATGGATCGTGCCCTGCTCTCCACTGTTGTTGTCAGTGTTCTGAACGCATAATGGCTGGGCATGCAGTCATGAACTCTCTTTTGGAACAGGAGTCTGAGGCACCTGATGTGCCATGACTCATGCAAACAAATAGTGCCGGATTACTGTTTGCTTTCATGGAGCACATGGTACACTGCTACTTTTTGGTGAATGAAACAACCACTGAGTGGTGGGATCACATTGTTATGCACATCTGGGATGATGATCAGTGGATGCAGAACTTTTGAATGTGCCTGGAACTCTGTGCCGAGCATGCCCGTGCACACTTGCGTAAAGGCACCAAAATATGCTGCCCTCTTGGTGGAGAAGCAGCTGGAGATTGCCATGGGGAAGCTGGCAACTCCAGGCTGCTGCCTGTTGGTTGCTAATCAATGTGGAGTCAGGAGGTGCACTGTTGGCACTACATTATCACAAGTATGCAAGTTCATTACTCACCATCTGCTCTGAAGGACTAGGAGTCTTGGAAACACGTGTGAAATAGTGGATGGCTTCATGGTGATGGGATTCCCTGACTGTGGCAGGGTGTTAGATGATGGCACACGTGTACCAGTTTTGGCCTTGGACCATCCTGTGATGGAGTACTTCAGCAAAAATTGGATGCTTTCTCTATGGTGCTGCAGGCACTTATAGATCAGCATGGGAGTTTCACTGACATAAAAAAAACAAGGACTCGTGTGGCACTTAACAACTAACAGATTAAGCATGGGTTGGTCAGGGAAGGTACATGACACAAGCGTCTCTAGGAACACTGGGCCTGTACTGAAAACTGCAAGCAGGGATTTTTTTCTGGACCAAAGTATCCCAGTGGGAGATGCTGAAATGCCCATAGTGATGCTGGTAGACCCAGCCTCCCTCTTACTGCCAGGGCTTTTGAAGCCTTATGTGAACAACCTGTTTAGCAGCAAGGAGAGCTTCAGTAACAAGCTGAAGAAGTGCCAAATGACTCTCAAATATATGTTTGGCAGATTACAGATTTGCTGGTGTTGTCTTTACATCTTAAATGAGGAAAAGATTCCCATGGTTATGGCTGCCTGCAGATGCTCCAGAATATTTGTGAAAAGATCCCCCCTGGGTGGAGAGCAGAGGCAGCTAGCCTTGGGGCTGAATGTGAACTGCCAGATGTCAGGGCTATTAGAAGGGAACAATGGGGGGTTTTGAAGAAATGTTTTGTCAATGAGCATCAATCAATTATCTTTGCAATCAGTACTGTGCCAAGCTTGCACTGTGTATCAATGGAAGGGCAACTGCTATTTGTAAGAGGCAAATAAAGTTTGCTAATTCTGAACAGAGTACATCTTAAATTGAATAATTTCACAACACACACAAGGCTCAGCAGAAAGGGGGAAAGCAGTGAGAAGTCGTGTGAATTATGACAGCTGACTGTAAGTCCAGCTATCATTCTGGAAGCAGTCTGAATAGGTGGAGCGAACGGGGGTACTGAGAAGCTGAGTGTGGTAGGAATGGGGGGGGTGTTAGGGGAGAGAATGGAAAGCAATTCTGTATTGGCTGCAAAGAGCATGGGGGCGGGGGAGGCATGAATTCAGTCTTCAGAGTTGCGAGTGACTCTAGCACCTCCATGCCATTTATCATGCACTTGTGACCTGCTGCCACTCACTCCTGGTTTTCTCTCCCGTCCTGCCTATAAATTTTTCTGATTTTTGGACACTGTGTGTCTCCATGCACTTTTTTCCCCTTCACCCCTAGGCCCCAACTCTGAGGACTAGAAGAGCAGTTCTTAGCTCTTCCATGGCCATTTTCTTATCAGCCGTAGGTGGTTGGCAGGTGTGGAGGTGTTTCCCTCTCAAGGGCACATCTGCAGAAGCACAATAAACAGTGAACAGAAGCATGATTGTGAGTGCCATCAAGAGTATAGATGCATCACTGTAAGATACACCTCTTTATCACTGTCTCCCCACAAGCATCCAGCACAACAATCAGCCAGAGCATGGTGAGATGTGCCTGAGGATGGTGAATTCAAGCTCGGGGAAAGGTCTTGGATAGTTATTTGGGGTACTGATGCAGATAGATAGGGAGAAAATTTCAAGTTGTGCCACCGTTTTCCACAGGCAGGGGAAAATCCTGTCAAAAGGGGGTTGGGGTCACAACGAAGATGGCGGTGGTGCAACCAGGGGTGTCCCCTCCCTTCCCCCTGACCTGGAACCAGGGGGCCTACCTGGGACGCGCATCATGGCCACAGGCACAGTCCTGTTGTGAGTAGGCTTCATATGTTCACGTCTCGGAGCCTTGCCTCAGCTGGGGCTACTCCTTGGAGAGGGGTGGCCGAAGGCCCTCTTTCCGCCATGAATGGGGAAGGACAAAGGGGTTGTCCCACCCGGGGAATTGGTAAGCTAAGTTGTCAGGGGTGGGTCTGGGAGAGAGAAGGCTGAAGTACTTGGCCTCTCCCCAAGGGTCCTGGGCCGTGCCCACCATGGAAAGGGTTTCAGGGGGAAACAGGACGTTCCCCTCAAAGGGCAGGCCAAGGACCGCCTGCTGTGCGTTAGGGGGTGCTCTAGCCTCCCTGAGCCATGCTACCCTGCAGAGGGTAACTGCTGAGGCCGTGGTGCAGGCCTCAGTGTCCACCGCATCACGGGCTGAAAGAAGGAGGTCTTGAGAGATTATGTTGCCTTCCTCCAGGAAGTCATCATACTCATCTTTGGCCTCGGGCGGAGGCATATTTCTAAATCTCCCGAGTGACTCCCAGACATCCAGCAAGTATCTGCTGGTTATAGCCTGGTTGTTCGCCACTCGCAGTTGAAAGGCCAGTGAAGAATACACCTTACGGCCTAACGGATCCAGTTCCCTAGTCTCCCTGGAGGGAGGGAGAGGGTCCCTGGGGGGTTCTCTGGCCCCCATTGCCATCTGGACCACGTCCCTGGGAGGAACTGGGTGGCTGGTGAGTGAGGGGTAGTCCGATCCGGATACCCGATACTTCATGCTCGCCGTATCCGAAACCGGGGGGACGGAGCTTGGACTCTGCCACCGGGAGCATGCGAAGTTTCACAAGCTTGGGTGGGGTGGGATTGCTAAAGGCGCCGTGGAGGCAAATGCCGGCCAAACTGGGTATCGAGGGAGAGATTCAGGGGCTCCACCTCCATACCTAAGTGGACCGTGGCCCGGCACAGCAGGTCAAAGTGTGCCGAGAGGTTGCCTATAAAGCACTCCGGTGCCAGGGACAGCATGGCACCCAGGGCCCGTCGCGGAGGGGAGGGAGTTCCCTCAGGGGACCATTCTTGCGGCCAAAACCGGAAGGGTGATGGTGCCGATGTGCGGCGCCGAGGCCGTTTGGAGCCCCTAGAAGGTCCCTCTTCCAGGCTGGAGGTGGGGGAAGGGAATCAGGATTCCCGGCCCGGTGCTGTCGGTGGAGTGGTGTCAGCCCCGCTGGGGTGGAAGCCAGGGGGCTGGACTGTGAGGGTGAGCTTCCTGGATGAACCCAGGCCTTCGAAATGAAGGCCGGTTTGCCTCTTCTGATTGGAGGTGGGGCAGGGGGAGTTGGGAGGAGCAGCAGGGCTCGTGCTGCCTCTACTGCTTCCGGGGTGGACGGGACGAGAAGTAACTCCACATGAGTCGCAGGCAAGTCCCCACTAGGGGAGGGAGGACTGCTCAGGTGGGAAGATTCCCGTTCTTTCGGTGCCAGGCTCTGCAGTGCCGAGGGTGGAGTCAGCAGGTGCCGGGGTAAGGTCGGCACTGGTGAGGCCAGGCTTTTGTCGTGTCGTCAGCACCAGAGATGATATGGGACGGTGCTGAGGTGAGGGGGCTGACTGAGGGCGACCTCAATCGGTGTCAAGATGCCGAGGCGCCGGGTAGGCGCTGTGGTGCTGGAGTCGGCACTAAGGTGGTGCAGCGGTGGCGGCCACCGGTGGCATGGTGCCACGTAGGCTCCGGTGCCGAGCTGGGTCTTGGTGCTGGGCTTGAACCCGAAGCCTCAGGTGAAGGGTGGTGAGCCTCCTCCGAGGCTAGGGCACAGCATCGCTGTTCCTTCTCCTTAATCATTCGAGGCTTAAAGGAGAGACAGATGGAACACGCCGAGCCCATGTGGTCTTTGCCGAGGCACCTGAGGCACTACCCGTGGGGGTTGTCCCTGGGGAAGGCCTTGCTGCACTTGGCACAGGGTTTAAACCCCGGCATCGTTGATGCAATGTTCTGGTCCGGTGTTGGAGACTCTTGCGGTGGAGTAAATCCACAAAGAGATGTGCCCCTCCGAACAGTGAATCAAAGGCGAAGAGACAGGGTGCTTGCAGTTCGCAAGGAGCAGGCGTTCCAGATCCGACGCGCAAGGCGGAAGAAATGAAACTGAGGAGGGGGCAGGGAGGCAGCTATATATGTAGCCAGGGGTGGTGCAAGGGGTGGTGGCTGCCTCCCCTCATCTGACAGGCTAGGACAAGTTTTTTTCGGCCAATCCGGTGTTCCGGCACAGAGACACCTATTACTGAATGCATCCGAGCGGCGCTGGAAGAAGAAACAAAGCTACTCTGCCAACGAATCTTTGGCTTGGTGAGCCTCTCCAAGAAAGTTTCCTAGAGTTCTGCCTGGAGGATTCCCATGAAATCTTGGTATACTGTAAGACACTTTTTTATCACAATGTCTAGCTGCACAGGAGAATGGGAAGCACATCGAAACCCAGCTACCTTTGTGAATTTCTATCGCTTTAACCACCTGTATAATGCAAAAAAAAAAAAAAAAAAGGATAGCTGTACTTCATGTGCCAAGCAGCATCAGCTACAAAAACTCATTTACCCCAGCTTTCCTCTCCTGTGTCCTGCACAGAACTGAAGGGCCGGGACTGGTTCAAATGCTCCTCAGTAGAGAAAAGGTCCTGGTTCCCCATGTCAGCAAATGCTTTGGTCCCCTGCTCTGCATCATATTCCAGCTTGACCTCCTCATACATGACTACTTCCTCAAAGTTGATGCTGGTTTCCACTGCCTCTGGGGCCTTGGAGGTACCCACAAGTCTTGTGGAGATGGGGTTGCTGGTGAGGATGGCTTCCAGCTACTTATAGAAATGGCAGGTCTTTAACTCTGCATCAGATTGACAGTTTGACAACCTAGCCTTTTGGTACCCTTGCCTCAGCTCCTTGATTTTAATATGGCACTGCAGCATGGCCCATTGATAGCTCTTTTCTGCCATTGTCAGTCAGTGGAGAAGAGGTGATGAAAAGTAGAATTGATCAACATGTGAGGAGGTGGGAGAAGAATATTTTGCCAGTAAAAATTTGCCGTAACAATTTTGCAGCAAGCCTCTTTGGTTATAGCACAGAACTTTCTGCTGAGTGTTTTGGTGTTCTCTGGGGTTGCGTGTGGCCCCCACCTTCCTTGGTGTCTTCAAACTTCTCAGCATTTTAAACAAAATGTCTTATAAGCAGTCTCATCTCTTGAGGAACAGCTATTATCTTGTAATCCACCCACATCTGAATGTGATGAGAATTGCTCAAAAAGGTTCTGAGTGATGCACTGGCAGTAACATAAAGGTTTACTTGCTGGAATCCTGCCTAGTCCTGCCCACCTAATCTTCCTTCTTAAGGAGGAGGAGGGGTCTATTGAACCTCTTCAGGACCAGCTGTAGCACACACCAGCTGTCTGCCTTTCCCCTCAACTGCTCCTTTTTCTCTCCTAATTCAAATGGAGTTCAAGTATTAATGTTGGTAAGGTTTCTGCATGGGTTCTGGTGAGTGTATAGTTCTAAAATGTTAACAGCCTGCTATTATGGGATACTTCGGGGCGGTGGAGGTACATGTTAAATTCCTTGTGGCTTTAAATTTAAAAAAAAGTGGAGCTCATTTCTAGAGGCTTTAGGAGATCTGCAGCTGATCTGTAACAATAGAAGAAAAAATGCTACAGCATATGAGCAGTGAGGCTGTAAGAAGAAAACTGTCTCTAACTTGCTGATCTGTGGAAAAGATGGTTTCAGTGCTCAAGCTAACTATTCTGCCAGTATTTTGTTGATTATGGTAGTTGCTGCTGCACGTATGGATTATTTAGTATGCTTCCACATTTGTTGGTTGCCAGTCTGCTGAAGCAGAAATAGGAGTTTGATGATACGCATAAATCTGTTTCTTCCATGTTCCTGTTTATTTGATCAACAGAAGGTTTGCTTTTGAGCAGCCTTTCTGCTAGCCACAAAAGAAACATCAAAATGAACCCAGTGGTGCTGAAAAAGCTCCATCTCTTGATCCAAGCAAATGCCAGTTTTAATGTTGGAACAAAAATCAATTCATTATAGAATTATAAACTACAGAACAGATCTTCAGTGAGTGTAATTCATTACAGATCCATTTATATCTGCTGCAGATCTGTCCATGGCTTTTGAAAGAGGGTGTGATGTGATTGTGGATTGAATGGTTTGTGGGGAAATCTTTCAAGAAAAAGTGATATTTAAAAAATACTTTGCTCCCAGCCACTCGCAGTAACTGTCTGAAGAAAAAAAAAAAAGCAAGGATTTGTGTGGTACTTTAAGACTAACAGGTTTATTCTTCACATGAGCTTTTGTGGGAGAAAATCCCACTTCGTCAGATGCTTCGAAGATGGGTGAACTTCATTCTGTAAGTTCATCCATCTTCGAAGCATCTGACGAAGTGGGATTTTCTCCCACAAAAGCTCATGCGAAAAATAAATCTGTTAGTCTTAAAGTGCCACACGACTCCTTGTTTTTTTTGCTGGACTAGACTAACACGGCTATCCCTTTGGAAATTGTGTGAAGAATCAAAAATTGTGCAGTACTGCTCTGAGCAAAACAGAAGTGGTGGTGTGTTATTCTCCACTCTTACAATCCACCACCCACATAGAGCTAATCAAGTGAGAATGAGCAGGACCAGATGAGACTCAAACCTAAAAATCAGACTTCTTAATTTATGATGGGAAGGATAGGTTCAGAGAAGCAGAGCTATAGATCAGTGAAAATACCTCTGGAATCTTTTCTTTCTACGTAGGCCTTAATGCTTACAACATCAGGTTACTTTCTACCAATAATATGTGGTAGCTACCACTGTCAGGCTTCAGTTGGTCTCAGGCTCAGATTTTTTTTCAGAGTTTTTACACCATTTCTAAATTGGTCTAGTTTCAACAAGGGAGGCCTGATTTACAATTTAATGTCATGATGTGTGGCGTTATGTTGAAAAGCCACTGCATCTAAAAACCCGCACAAAGTTAACAAGTTCCAAATGGGTAGCCATGTTAGTCTAGTTCAGCAAAAGAAACAAGGAGTCCTATGGCACTTAAAGACTAACAAATTTGTTTGTCACACAAGCTTATGTGGGTGAAAATGGCAATGTGGGATTTTCTCCCATGAAAGCGCATGTGATAAATAAATTTGTTGGTCTTTAAGAGCCCTAGGAGAAGCCCTGCAAATAGTGTAGTGGCTAGCACCTCTGCTTAAGATGCAGAAGGTCCTAGCTTCAAGCCCCAGGGGGTTGGACTTGATGATCTCATGAGGTCCCTTCCAACCCTATGAATCTATTCTATTATTTGACTCCTTGCTTCTTTTACAGGGTTAATAGCAAGTGAAGACTTCTGTACTGAAAGGAAGAGATGCAGCTGGATAGATCTTGCTCTCTTATCTGTGTTGCATTTGTGTAAATTGGCCTTGTCTCCCATTCAGTGTCATGAGATACAAGATAGGGAAGAGGTTGAGGTTGAAGCTACATCCTCTTCCCTGGGATCAAATGCAGCACAAAAGGAACAAAGCGCTGATCAAATTGCTCCAGATTTCTTTAACAGTTCTGGAGCAAATACAAGAAATTCTGAAAAACAAACAAGAAGTTCTATGGAAGTTTTAAAGACTAACAGATTTATTTATTGCATGAGCTTTCATGGGAGAAAATCTGACTTCGTCTGATGCTTGCAACATCTTCAAGTGTCTGATGAAGTGGGATTTTCTCCCACAAAAGCTTATGCAATAAATAAATCGGTTTTCAGAAGTGACAGTAGACTCCTTGTTTGTTTTTGCTGAATGAGGCTAACACGGGTACCCCTTTGGAATTTAGCAATTCTAGAATTAGGTGCTTCTAATTCAGAGCTTAGCTTTAAAGAGAACGTGGGGGGAGGTGATGGTGGCAGGGAAATCTTCACACTCAAAGCACTTTGATGCATAGTGGACAGAATCCCATTATTCTTTCTTCTGTACATTTTCAGTTCACTGGCTGAATTCTACTATTACCTTCAATAGGGAAGGCTTATATTTGCTTCTGTGCAAAGTTCATAACTGCTGTTCTCTCTGTGAAGCAGTGTTGCCATGAATGGTCACCTGCTCAGACTGTTTAAGTGTTGGTAGGAGTAAAAATGGGGCCACTGGGGCCTTTCAGGGAGGGTGCATTTAGCCTTTAATAAACCTTTTTACTCTAGCTAGAAATTATAGTGGTAGCAATGTTCTGGTGAGGGCCAAATATGTTTGTAATATTCAGTGGCTGCTTCTGGGGCAGTCAGAACACTTGCTGTTTTCATTGCAGCTTTATCTATTTCAACCAGCCAGGTTGAGGTTAAGTTGTTTGTTCCTGACATGTCTGCACGAGCTGATTAATAGAATCTAGCTGTCAAGGTTAAATTGCAGAGGCCTTAACAGGCAGTAGGTGCTGCCTGGGGTGTATTTGTAAGGCTGGGTCATACTGTGATCTGAATTATGTCAAACGTTTTAGAGGGTTCTGCATCCACAGTCTTCACTGACAGATCTGCTCTGTTAATTCTGCAGCTTCAGTTTAAGTTTGAGGCTGAGACAACGAGTTATGCTGAACTGTATCGTGATGTTCTGTAGTTCTTTCTCTCATAGATGTACTGTAGTATATTTGCAAAATCCACTGGACTTTTTTAAAATAGCGAGTCCAAAAATGGCTAGGTCCACTGTATCCATACCTACATTCCTTTGGCTTAAACTGCCATATTTTACAGTAATGACATAATATTCTGAGTAATAATTTCCTTGTTTGTTACTGTAGTTAGGGAATCCCATTTTCTAAAACACATTCTACCCAGTAGAATGCTATAATATCTGAATACCTCAGTCTGTATTTATCTTTGTTACCTCTGTGAGGCAGGAAAGTGATAATGGCCTGTTCTACTGATGAGGGGTCTGGGGTACAGCTAGAATGGCATGTTGGACTCTGTTACCATGAGAGCATCCTTTTGCCTATTCCAAAAGGTATTATCTGGGATGCCTAATCTATGGGTGATGCAGTGCCAATCAGAGCATTTCAGAAGACCCCACAGTCTTCTTCAATACAATATACTAACTGCTGATTTATTAGTGCTTTGTCATCATGTTTACTTTTACTTTTACATGTTTATTTTAGTTTACATAAGTGTGTAAATAGACAACTATACATGGGTTGTTTCTAATATATACAAAAAAGCTGAACTTAAAATATAAATCCATAACCATGACTTTAGGTATTATTAAAAGATGTAGAATATGTTTTGGCCCAACAATGTTATGCTTAGGTTTATTTGGCCTTCCTGTTTAATTAGGTTGGACACCACTGGCTGATTCTTCTGATCTCTCCCACCCACCACTCCCAACCCATGATCCCCTGGAGTCTATCCAACAGCTGGAATAATTCTTTTCTTCTCTTTTTATTTCCAGAAATGTTTTCTTTGCCAGACTTGGGACTCTTCACCATGGGGATGTGGTCTGTTGGCCTTGGGGCCATTGGTGTAGCTGTGATAGGGATACTTCTTGCTAACACTGACTTGTTTCTGTCCAAATCGGAAGCAGCCTCTTTGGAGTTTTTAGAGACAGCAGAACTAAAATCAGTGGGAGAAGGTAAGAATTGGATTCCTTTAGAAATCTAAACTCATGTTCTGTAATGATGGATTTTATAAATATGCCTAGGTGCTAGCACTAACCATAGTGTTTAAGGCCCAGGTTGAAAACAAGGTTTCCTAGGACAGGTGAAGTGTGTTTGAAAGAATTAGTTGCCTTGGTTAGACACTGCTTAATAGGAGATCAGAAAGGGAACCAAACCCCTCTCATCTTTTTTCTGCTTCAGTAACTGTTGTAGGAAGTAGCTGACTCTTATTGAGAAAGAAGAGACGGGCAGGGCAGTGCTGAAGTGACAAATATCACTGAAAAAATAAGATGCATCTAAGTTTGAGAAAGGCAATATCGAGCAGTTGGCAGCTAGATACATGATGATAATACTTAGCTCTTGTTTAGCACTCTTGATCCATAGAGCTCAAAGCAGTTTACAAAGCAGGGCAGTATCTCTGTTTTACAGACAGGGAAATTGAGGCACAGACAGGTGAAGTGAATTGCCATGGGTTAACTAGCAGGCCAGTAGTGTCAGAAACAGGATGGAATGGAACCAGAAGGCCCAAGTCGCATCCAGTGGGGGCTCGGTCCACAAGTTTCATGGTTTTTTGTAGTCTTTTGCAGACTTACGTAGCTGATGTGAAGATGGGCAGTAAAAATATGTCTGTTTTCTGATCAGACTAATACAAAATTTGCCTGTAGGTATGTTGCCTATTTCACAGAGAACACTTTTTTTCTAGCATGTCCAAACCATCAGCCTGCTAGGAGCTAAGGTTGAAAACAGACTGAGTAAACATGAGCAAAAATTTAAAACCCCATTCCAAGGTGCTGTGCAGTTGAATTCTAATATCTGAAATCAAATCACAAGCCCAAAACAAGGGGGAGAATTATTAACATGTAAAAGGTCACATACATGAGTTGATAGAGCTTAAAACAGAGAATACCTCTATCAAGATTTTCCCTATTTAAAATTGCCTGTTAGAACAGGGTGGGAAAAACTGAAGTGAACACACTGACAAATCCGGTATACAGAGGAACTAAAAGAGGCTGTTTTGTGCTTGAGTGGGAAGTAACATTATAGTATATAATAGGGGTGGCCAAACCTATGGAACTCAAGAGCCACACAAGTCAATTATTAAATCTTCAAGAGCCGCATGGAGGCATATAACCACATATTTTTACCTACTCCAAAATTCCTAAGCTTAAAATTCATTGTGCACTTTAATTTTATCATAAAAATAGGGCTAATATTGATTCTACTAATGTCAGATTCTAATAATTATTTAAGGTTACCATGAAACTAGGCCTATACAGTAAAAATTTTGCTGTCGCTAGTATAGGCTGGTGGCAAGTTTTTTTAAAATCTGGGCTGTAACTTGTAAAAGATCTCTCAGATGCAGATCTCTAAGTATTGCACAATGTTTTGAATTTTATTATGGAATATGATGCTTTCTTTACAGCAGTAAGTTGTGCCAAAAATTGAAAGTAATCTATGTTCAGTTTTAAACTTCTCTCTTTTGTATTTTCATTTCTTCGTATTCCACATCATGTTTAGGACTTGTAAAATGATTTTATTTTAACAACAAGTACACTGCGTTAGGGCCTATGAGAAAATCTAAACATGCTATGGCTTCTCTGACCATGTCACGCTTCCCTCCCCCACCCCGTTGCTGCTTCCCTGCCATCTCTTACCATGCTGCTGCTTCTCTGCTCTCCCCAACCATGCCGCACTTCTGCCCCCCACCCCATCCCGGCACCTACCATGCCCCCGCTTCCCTGCCAATATTTCTGCCAGTAAACTTGTTCACTAAAATACTCATGGACAGTGAAGACAAAAGGTCTCAGGACTCAGACACAATTAATTTTAAAATAAGAGTAATAGTAAGGGAAAATACTGCTCTCGTCTTAATCCTGTGAAGAGATGCACACAGGGACACCTTTTCAACTGTTCAGAATCACAACAGATCAATGAGAATTTAGGGGGACAAAAAGTGCAAGATCAGAGCCTGTTTCAGTAAGTGCTTTGGAGTCCATGCACAGAAGATATTATGGAAAAAATCCTATTGAGTTTATTCAGTTTGGGGTCAGGCCCTGTATAAATTCTAAATATCATTGTTTGGTTTTTATAATACAAAGTAAAATCTTTATTGGTGAGAGATTTTTTTCAGAAAGTTTACAACATAATTCTCCGTCCTCAGCCCTTCACAACAATTACTCTCTTGTCTAATGGGCTTAGATACCCATAGAGTCATTCATGAAGACTGCACTGAATTATAAATTAATTTTGACTACTGGTATACAACAAAGAAAAATTAATACATGTTGAATGCTATTTAATCAGTGGAAGTATAGTGCTGCTATTGAACTTTACAGTGAATGTAAATTATCTTGGTAATTGACTTAGGCATATTAACTAAAATTTTCTTATGAAATAAATGTACTAGCAGTTCCTTCTGCAAACAGATGACATACTGATGTCTCAGGCCTACTTGTTCAATGGACTTAAGGAATTTTTTTTCCTAAAGCCAGTTTTCAGTAGTGGTGGTCTATCCTAAGTCTAAATCATTTTGCATGCTGAAAATGAACCATGATCCATAATAAGTACTTGTAACATTCTTTAAATTAATAGAGGGGTTTTTTTATAACCTTTTGAGAGCAGTCAGTGGTTTTGGATGTAACACTTTTGTCAATTTTCAGTCATTTCTGATTATTTTTATTTAATTCTCAAAATAGAAATACAGGAGAAATAATTTTGCATTATATTACAATAGCTGGAAATGCCAGGTGATTTTTAAAAAAGAAAATTAATTTACAATTGCTTTTCAAGTTTAAATTGCTAATTATCATCCCTTATCTGTAGTTCATTGTAGACTTATTCTTGATCAATTTATGTTGCCAGTTTTAAAGATATTGACCCAGAAAACAGTATCAAAAAGAAAAGTATTTAAAAAATCATGCACTCAGAAGGTCAGACTTCTTGCTGGAGCTATTTTAATTTTGCCTCTGTGTGCATCCAGTTTGTACGATTGAAGCCTGTGATGTTGTAATTAAAGACTATCATAATGCATACAGACAAGGAGGATAGAATTAATATTGTGTGGGTAAACTGTAGAATCTCTCTTTCCACCTAACTGACTACTTGCTTTTACCTGTAGGCTCTGGCCACGCTGCTTTCTTCTGCAGCTCTCACAAGGCTGCTCCTCCGCTGCCCGCTCTCATCCTGCCGTGGCCTCTCTGCTCTCCCCAACAATTGCAGATTCTCGCCCCTGGCTCCCGCCCTGCTGCCCTTCCCTGCTGCGCTCTCCTCGGAGCCGCAATTTTTCTTTAAAGAGCTACAGTTTGGCCACGTCTGGTATATAAGTTCTGTCCAGACCTAAGGCCTGATTCTGCATTGCTTAAATTTGGCTGTTCAGTTCAGTGGGGTTTTACTTGTACAAAACTTGTACAACACAGTAGAGAATCTAAACTCTCAAAATGAGAGGATTTTAATTCTGTGACAAGAAACTGAAGGTCTGCTGTTTGTGGCAATAGCTCTTCTTTTCTAGCATAAAAGCAATGTTATTCAAAACATGCTCAATTAATAAACACTGTTGGAGGCAACCTCATAGTTAAAGCCAGGAATGGAAAGTTAAGATGTTGGGAGTCAATTTTCAACTCTGCCAGTGTGCAGAACAAGACCATTCATGCCTGTCTTTGAAAAGTGCTATAAATTCAAGGTATCTTGATAAAAGTAGTATTTTTAAATGGACATTCTCCCCCTTTAATTGGAATTTTAAGTACACTTTTTCAAAATCTCTCCCTGTGTCTTGACTACAGTGTGAACTCACAGGCAATACTGAACTGGGAATTTCTCGTCATGCCTAGTTGTGTTCATCAGAATGCTGCCCAGAAGTAAATAGATGCTCTGATTCATATTATGTCTCCATTGTAAGCAGAACAAAGAACATTAAAGGCTGGTGAGCTATGGAAGAAGAATGGTGCAGTGATCATGGCAGTGCGGAGACCTGGATGCTTTTTGTGCCGTGAGGTACTGTGATGGGCTTGGGGTTAATTCAGAGAGAATTTGGTTCTAGATCTGTGTCTTCATGTTAGATGTGGCCTAGAGGGCAATCAGCTTGAAGCATGAGGTTTGCATATCTGAACATTTTGTTTCCAGTCCCAGATTTGCTCCCAAGTGACAGTTTGAGCCAGGGATCAGCAACACAGGCTCAGTGAGCCCCCTGTGGATCCCTGGCAATCTCCTCCAGGGAGCCAGGTGTGCTCCGGGGACTCCCGGCCGGCTTCAGCATCATGGCCAAATCAGGGTCGCTGGGGTCTCCTCCGCCCTCCCACCACAACCGCATGAGCCGGAAGCAGCCCAGTGGCCACTCCGCAGCCCCAGCGCAGGCAGGGGTTGTACAAGCGGCGTGTGCTTCCTCTGTCCCTCCCTCCGCTGGCGGGGTGGAGCAGTGCTGCCCTGCCTACCCACAGCCAGCTGTCCCTCCCAAGAGCGGCTGGCAGAGAGCTGCAGCTCGCGGTGGTGGGGCCCTGGAACGGCCCGCTGCACAGAGTTCAGGCTGCTTCGACCTGGCCACCCCAAGCCTGAAGAGAGGCTGCCTCACCCCCAAGCCCTAGATTGGGCCCGTTCAGTGCTGGAGTGGCCAGGTCAAAGCAGCCTGAACTCCATGGAGGGGCCATTCTAGGGCCCCACCTCAGCAAGCTGCAGCTCTCCGCCAGCCGTTCTTGGGAGGGGCAACCAGCTGGGGGTAGGCAGGGCAGCACTGCTCCATCCCGCTAGTGGAAGGAAGGACAGAGGGAGCACGCACCACCCGCACACCACCTGCCAGTGCCAGGGGCTGCAGTGCAGCTGCTGGGCCAGCTTGGGCTCATGCGGTTGTGGTGGGAGGGTGAGGGAAATGGCTTTTCTGCTCTTTAGGGTTGCCGACCCCTGAGCTATGTTTTACCTTTGTCCCCACTTGTGACTATCGGAGTACTCAGATGGCATAAATCACCATACAGCCATGGGGCTATGCTATTACACCAAATCAGAATCCGGGCCCACAGTCCAAAATAAACTTGGCTAGGTAGGTGGTCTGTGGTCAAAAGAAGCCTGGAAATGATCTAGCAGCACTGTTGCAGGTAAGGTTCATTGACACAGCAGTGGGAAGGTGGGAAGGGAAAGGACATGTCACCACCCTGCTCCACTCAGGCCTTCATTTTCTGGGCATTAAAGTCATTTTTTGAAAGGAGAGAAGAAAAGGCCTTTGTGAACTGGAAAATGAGCTAGGTTAATATGTCTGTTGCTCACACGTAGATGGTATATTCAGTACTCTCTTGAGTGCAAAACCTGCCTTGTGCTTTGGTGACTTATTAGGATATTTTCACCATAGCAATTATGTTGTTGCTCACCTGTTAATAAACAGAGCAATTAGCTTAGCAACCACTTAATTTATGTCTGCTTAACCCCTGCTCCTCAGAGCATTAGAAAGCTTTGTACGCTTATGTGAATTTAGTGACAGATCAAAATACTGTCATTACAGAGTAGATAGAATGTAGACAGTGGCAAAATAAGCTCCACTCCTTCATAGCCACTGCCTCGCCAGTGGACTTGAACTCTGAACTAGAGGGTGCCACCACTAGGACGTGTCTTTCCTGCAGGGAAAGATTTTCAAAGACATAAAGGGTATTTAGACAACTAGCTCTCACTGATGTGTGCCTTTGAAAATCTCTTGATCTTTGCCCTGTCTGCTGAGATGCCATTGAAGGTGTCAGTTGTAGTGGTAGAGTTGCGTAGAAGAGATGTGGACTCTCTTCCTTTCCACATGTAGTGGGTCTGAGTCTGGACATTCGCTTCACATAGATCCCAAGCTGAGGGCCGTCAGATGGCAACTGCAAGAAGTGACTCTATGGGCCTCCTTCATAGAGGTGGCGAGCACAGCACCCCCACATGCTACTCAAATTGGTGCTCTGAGAATTAGACTGTGTGGACTTGGAGGGAGACAATGACCTAGGAAGGAGAAGCTTTGTATATCATTATCTATCCTCTAAATCATCCAGTCCCTTAACAGTAAGCAAACTTCACTGTAACAAAATGTACTTAATTAAGCCAAGTTTTAATATAAATTTTAAAAGTATTGTAAACATGAGGGGGTGAGTTGCCAACTTGGAGGGAAAAGTCTGTGATCTGAGACTAACCCATTGTCAGTCTCTTGCTGCTCTTTCTACCTCATGCTTCTGACGAGAAGGTCGGGGAGGAGCTTGTCTTTGTGATAGATGTGGAGGAGAAAAATACTGTGTTTTAACTCATTGGTATGGCTGGTGACTATAGGGTGATTTAGGTGAGTAAAAAGGTCATAGGTAGGCTGGGTACTAGGCCACTGGTTTTCCAAATTCTTTTTCCCTGGGACCCAGTTGGAAAAAAAAAAGTCATTAATGCTCGTGAGCAATGCATTCCAGTCTTATGGTGGGGGCAGCAGGAGGTGCCACAACCCAGTACAGCTTTAGGCTATGCTGCAGGCTTACACAGTGTCTGGAGGAACGAGTGAGGTGTAGCAGCCCAAGAAGAGAACTGTGGTGGCTAGATGTCTTTCCCTAGCTACTTTTTGCTTGGTGTGTGCAGACAAGGGTGGAAATAATCTGTTTCTGGTGCAAACTTGTTTGCTAGCTGGCAGAGAGAAGCAGAGTCAAGGTTCTGCACCCCCCTGCATGAGAAGAGGAACTGCAGTTGTTGATTCTACTTTTTCTCTTCCATTCAGACACACTGGCACATACCCTGCCAAAGATAGTTGAGGAGATTTTGTATCTAGTGTGGGAATGTGTTGCTAGGTCAGGGCTTGACAAAGGTCACCGTGGCGACTGGGGTTTGTAGCCTGGCACCTAGCTCCTCTGCAGAAATGCAGCAGAGAGCATCCTCTGGCATCCATAAATAAAAAGTGCCAGTTCCTACCTGGGAGCTAGTTTTGTTGAGCCCTGCACGAGGCTCAGACCACAGTTGTACTATCTTCTTTGGTGAGAGTTTAAAAAAGAACCAAGCAGACTCTCTCTGCTTCCGACTCCCCTGCCTCACTGTGTGGTAGGGCGTCCCACCCCTGAGCTATTAAAGGGTGGATAGGTGTCCATTCCTGAAAATTGGAGACCCCTTTTTATAAGAAAAACTACAATAATAGTGTTCAGAATTATGTTCCAGAATTTTAGACAAGGATGGAGTAGGGAGGTGGTTTTCTTTTAAAGTCACTGTGTGGTGACTGGTGCAGGCTGGGTTGCATTGTGGTTTTGTTAAATCACTGTAGAAAGAGAGCTGAAATCATTTGCTGTAGAGAGGACTGCCGTGAATTAACAGAACTTGGCAAACAGATGGATGGGGAAAGGTGGGGGGAGAAGTGACTTGACTCAGCGTTCCCTCTAATTTTTCATAGGCTGCGTGCACAAAAAAATTTCTTTTGTGCAGATTTTTGGAACCAGTGTCCAAATTTGTGCATACTCCAGTGAGTGTGGTCAAACCTGTGAGTGCAACAAAGTGTGTATGATGCAAACAATGTCTAAATTTTATTTTGATATGGTGATGGAAATGATTTTATAAATTACAAAACCTTATCTGAAACATGCTACTTACAATCGCCTTCTTAAAAGTAGCATAAAAATATTAGCACTGTTGAATTTTTTTGTGCATGCTCTATTTTGTTGTGTGTCCAGGTTTCACAATCTGTGTGCGTGTGCACACGCACACAGCTTAGAGGGAACATAGGACTTGAGTCTAATGAGCCTCTGTTTCCTTCCCTAAAGTTTATATTAAAATATGGGAGCCTTAAGTGTGCCTCCCATTCTGTAACCCCTGTTACTGGGCTGATTTGTCCTTGGTCATTTCCTCTCTTTATCTCCTTGGAGCTTTCTCTCTGGGGCGGTTGACAGTAGCAGACTGGAGTTTCGCTCTAACCCTTACACAGACCCATTCCGGCTTGTTGACAACTACCTCTTAATATCTGTGAATTCTGCTGTGTGCCTTCCCCTAAGTGTTCTGCTTCGAGCTCTTGATATCTTCCCTGCATTGTGGCAACACTTTGAGTCAAGGCTGTTCAGTCGCTTCTCTTAATAAACTGGTTATATGCAGCTTGTACCCTTTAAGGCTTTAAATCTTGTGTCAGAGTTATTTTGCAGAGTGAAGGCCATATCCTTCCTTAAAAGGCATGAAACCACCACTCTCTTTCACGTTTCTTTCCTATTGGAGCTGGCACTGGAAGCTAGCTGCTGAAGAAAAACATTCCCCTCCACAAACTGCTTTTTCAGCCCTCCTCTACGAAGTGGAAAAGCTACATGTGTGTGGTGGTGGTGCTGCTATCACATTGCTTGGGACACATAAAGCTACATAGCACTGAGGTCCTAAAGGTTCATGCAGAGGAAACACAAGAAAACACTGCATGCACTAGAAAAAATAACTCAGTTCCCTCTTTCTTGTGTAGTAGAAGCTGCATAGTACTCTTTGGTCTTCACAGCCCACAAAATGGACATCAATGCCTATCCACCATTTTACAGGTGGACAAACTGAGGCACAGAGAGGCTAAAGAGACTTGCACACAGCAGCCATATCTTCACTAGGAGAGACTGTGCTAAAATCCTAGCCAGGGCAAGAAAAGTTACAGTTTTAATTAAAACTTCAGTTTTAAGGTTTGGTAGAATTTTAGCAAATACATGCCTAACACTATCTTTTTCCCAGTAGTGAAGTCAGACCTGCAAGGGGTATTGTGAATAGGGGTGTGTGCAAGGGCCATGGAGCAAACAGAGGCAAAAGCTGCCTCAATAATCTGCGGCAGGAGAGCATGCTCCTTCTGTCCCAGGACCACTGCGGGGCTCAATGTGCCGCTCTGAACGCTGTCAGTTTTTTTTCCTGCACATGTTCCAACTGTGAATGAAGGAGATATTGCAGACAGGTAGGTGTATCTATCATATTACTAGCTTTAATCTGCTAAGCATGAACTATCAAGGCAAGTTGCATGGATTCCAGCACAGGCCAGCAACCCAAGTCCATAGCCACTGTTAGCTGCACCAGCTAAATAAATCTAGTGTGCATATGTCTACTCACACTGCAGTCATGCCATCTGTGATGAAGTGTGTATCCAAATAGAAGGCCTAGAAATAGAACTCACTTGCGTGCCCTGTTTTGTTAGATTTCTTTGCTTCTACTCTACACCTTGAGCCGCCATCCACCAAAGTGGTTGCGTACCAATGTTAAGTCTTTCAGATTTCCATCCAGTGGCTTAAACCCGGCATCATGCTTGTCTTTTAGGAAGCTTCTGAGCTTTCCTCTCTCAAACCTCATCTGGACCAGCTTGGTGTCCCCCTCTATGCTGTAGTGAAAGAAAAGATTGGGACTGAAGTGGAAGATTTTCAGCATTACTTCAAAGGGGAAATATTTCTGGATGAAAAGGTATGTTTCTATTGCACTGTTTGTTTTAAGCAAGACTTACACATGACTCAGCTTGAGTCAGCATCAATATCTGCCTGGCCTTTTCAAGGAATCTGCATAGTGTGGTCTGAATGGAACTTGGGTATCTGGAAATTGATTTAATAGTGTTTTGTAGTTTGAGGTTAATCAGATTAGATTTTCTATATATACATTTGCTCATCTGATAAGCTGAACTGTCCTGCTCTGTGCTGTTGACATGCTCTTGCATGATTTTTTTTTCCCCCATGCACCTAACCAAACAAAAAGATCATGCCAAGTATTTTTTTTTCTGAATCTTTTCTTGTGGTGCGATATGCTGTCTGATAAGTATTTTGGTATTAAATTCAAGGACTAAGAATAAAATATAAGGGTGTGATAAATTCATTAGCTGTGGCACCGCATTCAAAGAACAGTAAAAGATGGTAGCATAATTACTTGTTGCTATGTTTACTGAAAACTTGCACTGTGTTGCCAGCCCCAAGGGTTCAGAAATCATGTGTGAAAATACTGAGATGGGTTTAGAAATCATGATTTTTTTTTTTTTTTTTTTTTTACTTCCCTTATGTTGTTTTTGAACCTTTCGGGGTCATATTTTTCCAACTTCTGTCTCTAGCAACAAAGACTAAGAACATTCTGTTGAGTGACAGCTCAAGTTCTTTGTATTGCAGAATTCTAAATGGCAGGACTTTAGGAAAAACAATTAATATCATGAGATGTGTGATAAAATTGTGGGAGGTGGCAGCTCCATCCAGTGCATGAAAATAGCTAGGCTGTTCCAAACAAATCTATTTAATAAAAAAATATGCTGCTGATGTCAGCAGCTAGGACATTTAGGAAGTGACTGTAGTAGGTTTATGAGCTCCATGAATCTGGAATGGCAGCACTGAGAAAAACAATCAGACATTTCCGATTGCTTGGAAAGTAGGTGACCTTTTTCTGTTTTAAAGGAACTTCTGTCCTGATAAGATAACTGTAGGCAGCTTTGAATTCCATACGCCCAAATATTACTTGTTAAGAAACCTTTTTGGCGCAGAGGACTGGCTGGCTACCTTGATTACAGTTGGGGAAATCTCCTCCGTGACTGTTTCTTGTTTGTTGAGTTTTCTTTCTGTCTTTCTGCAGAAAAAGTTCTATGGTCCTCAGAAGCGAAAAATGGTGTTGATGGGTTTTATCCGCTTAGGTGTCTGGCAGAACTTCCTTCGTGCTTGGAAGAATGGATACAGCGGTAACCTAGAAGGAGAAGGGTTCATCTTGGGTGGAGTTTATGTGATTGGTGCTGGGAAGCAGGTACCACATGGCTTTGGGGAGAATTTTTTTTTTCTCTTCTTCGTTTACCCTTCCCTCCAGTTTCCACCATGCCTGTTTGAGAGCCCAAAGGCCTCCTGCTTTAGCCACCTATTCTTAAAACCACATGACAGAACCAGTTATTGATTTCTGCCCTGCACTGTATTCTAGTTATTGCTTGGAGCATCTTGTGCCTTTGTGTGGTAACATTCACAGAACATCTTTATTGTCTGACACAAATGTCAAAGAGTTTGCCTGCTCTTGAAAAAACAACTCTGTTTAGAATTTCTTACTATCAGTTGCAAACATTCCAGTGCTTTACCATTAAGGGGATTTTTCCGTATGCTCCTTTCCACTAATGACTGCCATGCTCTTAAACATTATATTTGACTGTTCATGTGACTTTCTACTCAAGTGGTGGATGAATTCTCATCTTCAACTTAAAATTTTGGGGTGGAAAGAGTGGCTTTGTACAGAATAAGGTCTTCTCACATTGCTGGCTATCATGTGTTTGCGTGGATTGGTGGGAAATCTGTCCCAATCACTGTTGCTATTTGTTCAAGTCCTTAAACAAAGATAAATGCTATGTGGAAAGAGTGATTGATGCACATTTTTGATAAGCATCCTCAATTTTTTTTACAAAACCACAAAGTACAAAAGACATGAAAGATGGGCACAAAGTATAAGTCTAGATGCAACCACCACCAAATTTTGGGAAAAATCAGCTAAAGATCACACATGGGGTTTATCTTCAAATACAGTATCTTTTAAAGACTTATTGCACAGTATAGTCTTATGCAGTTGTTTTGTGAAATTTAAAAGCATGGAGGCAAATGTGTAGCATACTTCATGAATTAGGATTTAAAACTGCAAAAAAACCCTTGGGCTTACTTTTTTAGAGGGTGATTAGTGATTTTTTTTTGGATGCCTAACTTGAGACAACTTGATAGTTAGATAGCAGGACTGCCCCTTCAAAAAAAAAAAAATCGGGTCCCTTTTTAAATAGTTTCAAGTTTGGCACCCAAAATCACTAGTTATGTTTGAAAATTTAGTCTTTGGTAATTGACACTGCTGAGAAACGTTTGCTTGTTCAGTAGTTGCACAGATCTTCAAAGCAAGATTTTTCAGGGAAGGAGTATTTGTCTGTTTTGTTCTCAACTGTATTCACACAGTTTACTGTAGATCTGTTTGTAGCTAATATCCATTCATTATGTGAACTTCTAACTTATATGTTTAACCAAACAGCTTAGAACCCAGTGGTGCCTTCATGGCTTTGGTAAGATACTTGAAATTTCTATTTACACATGTCTGCCTGAGATGGAAACATGAATTTTCTTTAAGAAGAGTTTACTGTATCTAGTTTCTAGGAAAATACCACAAAATGCATCCATGCATGACGTGTGCCCTAACATAAGTAACAAGAGGGGAAAATCATGTATTTGGTTGTTTCACTTCACTAATCCTGTATCTGAGAAATTGGACTTTATCTTCTTTCACTTTTCTTTCTTGTTTTTCATCCAGATAGAAAGTGAAAAGCAACTTTTTTAAAAAAAGTTTCTAAATGCACTATACCATTTAAGTAGAACAAATCCCCCTATACAGAGGAATTGCTGTACCTTTTTTTCCTTTTCCTCTCACTAGGGTATTCTCTTGGAGCATCGTGAGAGAGAATTTGGAGACAAGGTGAGCCTTCAGTCTGTCCTTGAAGCTGCTGAGAAGATAAAACCACAAGCTGCAGATGCTAAATAATAGTTACACACATAATTGACTTGCAAATGTAGAACGTGTCTGTACGTGAACATGCAGGATAATTGCTTTCTTAGATGATTCAATAATAGTTCATCTGGAAGATTCTCACCTGAAGTTAGTCAATAAATGAACAAATTCTTTTATGGTAGCAGACTTGTTTATGCTTTGCAGCCCCATGTTTCTACTAGTTTTTTGTCTTTTGCAACATTAATGAAAGGCTGGGTTTAAAATCTCCAGGCCTAATCTGGATTGTTCAATTAGAGTCAGAAATATTGGAGACTGTCTAGGTGCCTTGGGAGTAAACATTGTTAAAACACGAGTGAGGTTGAAAGATGATAAAAATACATGGAAATGAAATGTCATGGTGTTCTAATTGCTAATTGTATTAAAATATTTAGAAGCATCTGTGTTGATGGAAAACTAATACTTGGCTGGTCTTTCTGCTTGCACTGAGACTTAGACATGTGCCTGATTGCTGCAGTTTTTATACACGGGGTTCAGTCCTGCTCCCTTTAAGTTCTGTGATAGTTCTGCCACTGGATTTGCTGTGAGAAGATGGTGCCTTATATGCTTCATGTTGCAGTTTTTAAGGAAAGTGAAAAGTCAGCATCAGATGTGTTGAAAAGATGGTGAAAATAACTATAAGGGAGGGACAGGCCCAGTAATAAGTGAAATGAGGATTTTAAATGCAGCAGGGAATTAGGACATATCGGTTGCAACTTCAAGGGTGAAAAGTGACTGGACTGCTGACGTGCTATCCTGTAATACCTGGAGATGGACCTGTCATTACACATTAGGACCATTTGAGATACAGTACCGGATACAGCCAAATGCCTACCTCTAGCTGTATGTCGTTAAATGATCTGACTGGGGATCTTAATTGCCTTGGGGAAATTAAGGGCTAGAGTTATTTTCAGCAGTACAGAGTACTCAAACTGGAAAATATTAACAGGAGGATAATCAATGATTAGAACAAACTAGAAAGGGGTGTAGCAGATTATTCATCATGTGAAGTCTTGTTACCTGTGCATCAGTGTTACTTGTTTTAGGGTATTCTCAATGGAGAGAGAGCTGTTCATGACAGCTAAAAAGGTGATTACAAAGACATCTAAAATTTCCCAACCAGTTAGGACAAAGCTATTTAAAACTCTCACACTTGTTTAAATGACACTCTTCAGGATTTTTTTTTTTTTAATACTTCTGCCCAGAGAGAGAGAGCAAAAACAGTTTTCACTAAACCTCTGTCCCTACCCATCTTTTTGGTTTTCTCTATGAAGAGGCGTGTAAGCTTGATGGCATCCAAAATTTGAAATCCATACTTGAACTCATCTCTTGTTTACTGTCCCTATCCTTTAGTTTCTACATCAGCAAATCAGTTCCTTTGACTTTACTCTGTGTAACCCTGTCTAATATGTAAGGTCACTAAGACAGGCTGTGATGTGCTTTTTGCAGGCTGTTCCCAATTTAAAAGAAAGTGTAGACACTTAGGACAGTCAGTGGACAGTAATCGTGAGAGCAAGTTCCAAAGGGGCAACCATGTTAGTCTCATTCAGTAAAATAAACAGGGAGTCCTATAGTACTTAAAGACTAACATTTATTTATTGCATGAGCTTTTGTGGGAGAAAATCCCACTTCGTCCAAAGCTTTTGTGAGAGCAGCAGCCCATCTCTGAATCAGTTCTTTTAATATGTTTTGTAAACATCTGTCCACAAGCAACTTACTCTTGTTGTTCAGGAGGCTGAATAGGACTAAGTAAACCACTGTTTCCAAAGTCACTGCCTTCCTTCAGGGAACTGCTCTAGGCTTTCCTACACTTTAGAGCTGATCTACACTCAGTTTATGTATAGATAGAACTGTCTTGGTTAGAGAATGTGTGGTGTGTGTGTTACTACAATGGTTAAACTGACCCAACCCACCATGGGAATGCAGTTAGTCCACTATAAAAGTGTCCTATGGGTAACAAGCCTATAGTAGTATACAAGGATAATTTATCCTGGTAGTGGCACCTTTATATCACTGTAACTAAATCCATACTGGGAAGGGTATATCATAGTATTATATTGATAAAGTTAAATGGTTATATGTTTGTGTGTGCATGTGCACACACCATGTAAGAGGTTTTAAGTCTGCTGTGGACTCCAAGCCAATAGACTTTCTTTTAGCTCTCTTAGCAGAAGGGACCTAATTTTAGATCCAGAGGTCCTGGATTCAACCCCTGTATGACCCAATCAAATTACTGTTACACTTTCATCCATTTCTTCACCCATTCAGTGGGAAAAGGAAACTAAGGCAAGAAGCCAGCTTTCATCATGTCCCACTTGAGACTTAAAATGCTTCACCATTGCACAAGGAGCATTACATGTATCCCTTTGGCCTGTTTTACCAGGCTGAGCTATGACTATAACTCTCAAAAGACCCTATGTTTAAGTTGCATGATCAGGGACTGGAGTCACCGATAGAGGCTTTCAGGCTCCCTGGCATTCAAGTCAGACACATCATGTAGTAGACTATGCAGGGAATACCTCAGGCTGGAGAAGGGAGAGAATGTTAGAATATTCCATGCCCCCCTAAGCATGGTGATTGAATGTGAGCAGTTATGGGGCAGCCTCCCAACTCTGGTGATGTTTTGCTTAAAGTCTGATGGTCTCGAGTCATATGAATATATCAGAATCTGTTTTTCTTTGGTGTTTTGAAATGGCATGTTTCTAGTTTCTCAAGATTGCAGAGATGATCCTGAAACTGTGAACCTTAAAGGTTCAAAAGGCAAACAAACGCCAAATGTATTTAAAAAAAAATCATATTAAAGTCTCATGATTTTTAAACCAATCTTGAGACTTCTTGTGGCCTTTTGAACATGTAATATTAGTAAAGAGAGAGGAATGGAAAACCATCTAGTGAGAGCTACGGGACACGGAGAGGAACAGGAAAGAGGTTGGGGTGGGGACAATGCTAGGAATTTGCATAAAGTGTGGTAAGCAGACAGTCTCAAGGAAAAATAAGTGAATTAGACAGCACAGGGGGCAACAATATTTGGAATGACAATGGAGCACCTAGTGAATCTGCCTAACTCTTTGCATGTTAGTGGAATGGGGAAGGTTCTGAACAGCTGCTTTTATTACAATATACTTAAAGGTAAAAATCCAACAAGTTCTTGCTCATGGAGATTAGTGGTTGTATTGATAGTCAGCATGCAACGTCAGTGACCCCTGCTGGCTCAGCTTCTTAAATTTCAAAACATTGCATCTTGCCAATTTCCAAAGGGGCAGCCATGTTAATCTAGTAAAGCAAAAAAAAGAGCAAGGAGTCTTTAAGTGGCACTTAAAGACTAACAGATTTATTTATCGCATGAGTTTTCATGGGAGAATATCCCACTTCGTCAGATGCTTTGAAGAGGGAGAACTTAAAGAACTGGATGAAAATAAATGCAGGGGAGTGTAAAACATGGGATCAGGTCATACTGCAACAGCAAATCAGAGCATTTGTAAGGATTCAAACTCCAGGAGAGAGCATACAGAGGGAGGATGAAGTCAAATTACCTGTTATAATGTGAAAAGAATCCATAGTCATGATTCAGCCCTGCTTTCAGACAATTTAATTTGCACATTAGTTTGATTTCATTGTTTCTCTTTAAAGTCTTGATGTCCCATTGATTTTCTTGAGGGCCATTGTTAATAAGTCATCAATGGATTGACTCAGGAAGGAAGATGAAAGTGTTCAGCAACTGTTTTTTTTTTTTGTGTGTTGTGATTTCTGATATCAGTTTTGTGTGCATTTATTCTTCTGTATAAGGATTGTCCTGTTTGTCCAATGTATAAGGCTTGGGGGGCATTTCTGGCACATGATGGCATAAATCACATTAGTGGATGAGCAGTTGAAGGACCCTTTGATGGAGTAGCTGTCTTGATTAGGTCCTATGATGGTGTCTTTAGTGTAGATATGTGGACAGAGTTGGCAGCGTAGTTTGTTGCAGGGATATGTGCCTGCTTTAATGTTTCTGTTGTTAGGTCTATAGTTGCTGGTGAGTATCTGTTTAAGGTTCAGGAGTTGTCTGTAGTGTGAGGAGAGGTCTGTCTCCCAAGGCTATAGAGAGTGAGGGATTGTCTTTTAAAATAGGCTGTGGTTCCTTAATGATCTGTTGTAGAGGTCTGACTTAAGGATTGTATGTGTTGACCAGTGGCGTTTTATTATTTTCATTTTTGGGCCTTTCCTGTAGTAGTTGACTGTGGGGTACCTGTCTCGCCTTGTCAATCTGTTTCTTTACTTCTCCAGGTGGGTACCATAGTTTTAAGAAAGCTTGATAGAGATCCTGAAGATGTCTGTCTCTGTCTGTCTGAGGGATCAGAGTAAATGCAGTTATATCTTAGGCCTTGGCTGTAGACAATTGATCGTGTGGTGTGTTTAGGATGGAAACTCGAGGGATGTAGATAACTATACCGATCAGTAGGTTTTTGATATAGAATGGTGGTGATGTGTCGATCCCTAATTTGTACTGTAGTGTCCAGAAAGTTGATCTCCTGTCTGGAGTGTTCCAGGCTCAATTTGATTGTGGGGTGGAAATTGTTGAAATCTCTGTGGGGTCCAGATGATGATGATGTCATCAATGTAGCATAAGTAGAGGAGAGGTGCTTTGGGATGAGACTTGAGGAAATGTTGTTCTAAGTCGCCCATAAAAATGTTGGCATATTGCAGGGCCATGTGGGTACCCATCGCAGTGCCGCTGACTTGGAGGTATAAATTATCTTCAAATCTGAAATGGCTGTGGGCAAGTACAAAGTCACAGTGTTCACTCACAAGCTGAGCTGTGGCATTGTCTGGGATGGTTCTTCTTATAGCCTGTAATCCATCCTTGTGTAGGATATTAATGTAAAGAGCTTCTACATCCATAGTGGCCAGGATGGTGTTTTCAGGAAGCTCACTGATGGATTGGATTTTCCTCAGGAAATCCATGGTATCTCGAAGATAGCTAGGGATGTTGATAACATAGGGTCTGAGGAGGGAGTCCACATAGCCAGATAAGCCTGCTTTAAGAGTGTCAATGTCTGAGATGATAGGGCGTCCAGAGTTTCCTTTTTTATGGATTTTAGGTAGTAGGTAGAATATTCCTGGTTGGATGACCCTCAGCTCTCTTTAGCCTTGGGAGACAGACCTCTCCTCACCGACAGACAACCCCCAAATCTTAAACAGATACCAGCAACTACAGATCTAACAACAGAAACTTTTAAAGCAGGCATATATCCCTGCAACAAACCACACTGCCAACTTTGTCCACATATCTGCACAAAAGACACCATCATAGAACCTAATCAAGCCGGCTATTCCATCAAAGGGTCCTTCACCTGCTCATCCACTAATGTGATTTACGCTATCATGTGCTGGAAATGCCCCCGTACCTTAGACATTGGACAAACAGGACAGTCCCTACGCAGACGAATAAATGGGCACAAAACTGACATCAAAAATCACCAAACAAAAAAACCAGTTGCTGAGCACTTCCATCTTCCTAATCACTCCATTAATGATTTGTTAACAGTGGTCCTCAAGAAAATCAGTGGGATATCAAGACTTCAAAGAGAAACAGCGGAAATTGAACTAATATGCAAATTAGATTGCGTGAAAGCAGGGCTGAACCCTGACTATGGATTCTTTTCACATCATAACAAGTATTTGACTTCACCCTCCCTCTATGTGCTGTTTCCTAGAGTCTGAATCCTTACAAATGCTCTGATTTGCTGTTGCAGCATGATCTGATGCCATGTCTTACAGTCCCCTGCATTTATTTTCATCCAATTCTTTAAGTTCTCCCTCTTTAACACATCTGACAAAGTGGGATTTTCTCCCACGAAAGCTCATGCGACAAATAAATTTGTTAGTCTTTAAGTGCCACAAGACTCGTTGCTTTTTTTAATTTTCAAAAGTGGTGGCTGTGTTAATCTAGTTCAGTAAAACAATCAAGGAGTCCCAGGGCCGGATTTTGGTGTTCATAGGCCCCAGGCACTTCCACTCCAAAATGTGCAAAAAGAGGGATAAACGCAAATTGAATTACGTCGATTGAGATGATGCACTTTAAATTATTCTAATGCTAAACCACATGATTTTCCTTATTTCTTCTTATTTTTTCTGCTTTTTTAATTTTTTTCCTCCTTTGTAGGCCCTAAAAATTTCGTAGGCCCTAGGCACTATGTGCCTGCAGTGCCTAATGGGTAATTCGGCACTGAGGAGTCTTGTGACATTTAAAGAGTAACAAATTTATTTGCTCGTGCAATAAATAAATTTGTTAGTCTTTAAGTGCTGCAGGACTCCTTGTTTGTCTTAAATTTATTTCATTTGTTCTGCTGTTTTTTTAAAAAATACATAGCTACAGAAAATACATCCAACTTCCTTAAAATGGTACCATCATCTTTTAAATCATTTTGGTCTGAAAATTGTTCACCTACTTTAGTTGCAAGTAAGACCTATGGTGAAATGAGTATATCTAGAAGAGATCAGAAAGCTAAATCAGCTTTTTCAGTTAGTTTTACTCTGTGTTTGTGAACAAATGAATTTGTGTAAGGTCTGTTTCACTCAGGCCAATTTTCACACGTGTGGTTTTTTGTTTGTTCTTCTTTCTTGCCACTCAAACATAAACATCCTGTTAAACAACAGGAAAATGTTGTCAAATCCCCATATTAGCTAAGATTTGGAGGCAGATGTTAGTAGCTGAAACTGTTTTTAACTCATTCTTTTAAAAATGCTGATTCAAATTTCAAGTTTGGAGTATCCCTTCAATTTTAAAAGGGATAGCCATGTTAGTCTAGTCCAGTGAAAAAACAACAAGCAGTTGTGTGGCACTTTAAGACTAACAGATTTATTTTTTGCATGAGCTTTCGTGGGAGAAGATCCCACTTCCTCAGATGCTTCGAAGATGGGTGAACTTACAGAAAGGAATGAAACCAAACTCCTTGTTGTATCCCTTCAAGTCATCTAGTGAGGCTGTTTACATAACAGGGTCTTAGCTGTTTCCTATGCAGTGTTTTTTGTTTCAGTTTGTCAGTTATATCTGTAAAAATAAGGAATTCTCAGATTTATTTCCTGGAAAACAAGAGAACATTTTGAGGCAGAAAGCCAAGGAAATGTACTCTTTTTATTGTTTCACCACTGGATGTCACTACATCTCCAGTTGCAAGGAAGATCAGTGCTAAACTGGTACAGCAAAGAATTTGCATAGTAAATTGCCAGAAATTGAACATCATAGATTTATATTGGGCCAGAAGAAACCTGTTAAGAGAGATGAAACAGGATCAGCTGAAAGACAAATATTCCTGTGTCCTTTTATACCATGGTGAACATTCTGCTTTCCTAAAATAGAAGCTTTGGGATGGGGTAACAGTACAAAATGACAAATTTATAGATGCACCATATATAGTCATAAGAATGATTGGGAGGAAATGACTAATCTAATTAACCTACAGAGCAGAAGCTTAATAAAACATTTTTGTGGATGACAGTGGTTCAGTCCATGTGGATTGGGGATAATAGACTGGCTGTCATTCCTATGTTAATACTGTATCTAGCTGCTTCTTGGATAGTGAGAACGATTGTTCCTCACTTCTCTCAGTAGACTGGCTGTTACAACTGACACTAATTTAATGGACAAGCCAATAGATGTGCCACCTACTTGGAAATGCTAGACTAGAGGAATATGGCAGGAGGGGAAAAAAATGGGAAAAATGTGAAATAGTGAGTAGCAGTTTAAGTGCGCAAGTTAGTAGGAATAAATTGTCCAGCGATTCCAGTCTAATATTACTGGCTGATTCAGCCAAGCCATATCATGGTCTCATCAGTGGCTCTTAGGGAGAGCAAGAATGTTTTCTTATAACATCTAAATTAGTTAGGGCTATAAAACAATTTTGAAAAATCACAATTATCACATGACCCATTTTAATGGCACTATTAAACAATAATGGAATACCAATTTAAATTTATTACAAATACTTTAGGATGTTCTACATTTTTAAATATGTTGATTTCAATTAGAAAAAAGAATACCATGTATATGGTGGTGCTCTATCATTATTTTTATTACAAATATCTGCACAATGAAAAAAAGAAACAGTATTTTTCAGTTCACCTCATACTAGTACTGCAGTGCAACCTCCATCATGGCAGTGTATTTGACAAATGTGGAATTATTATTTAAAGAACTGCTCTCAAAACCTACAGTTTAAAACTATAGAGCTTACAAGTCAAAGCACAAATGGACATATGAATATTTAGCATATCTGGCACCTAAATACGTGGCGATGCTGGCTACAACAGTGCCATTTAAAATGCTGTTCTCACTTTCAGATGACATAACTAGGTGGGCAGCACTGACTCCTGTAAATGGAAGCACATTTGTCTGTCTTAGCAAATGGTTGAACAAGAAGTAGGACTGAGTGAGCGTATGGGGAGAACTGAAAAATACTAATTCTTTTATCTTTTTTACTGTGTGATTAATTGCAACTATTTTTTAATCTAGTTCATCTATTTTCTGTTAATCACATGCATTAACTGTGATTAAGTGACAGCCCTAATCTCAGGGCAGCAACTACAGCGGGGGGGGGGGGGGCGGGGGGCTTTGCCCCGGGCATGGTGGAACAGCCCCATTGAGCCACTCTATTAAAGGGCATGTTCCGTGCTGCTGGCCCCAGGTGCCTGTCATTGTAAGGGGCATGTTCCCATTGCAGCGTGCCCTGGGCACTGTAAACAGTTATGGCTCTGCCTAATCTAAATCTATATCTCCTTACCTTCTGATTATGGTGTCTTGTAGCTTTTATCTGAGGTTGTTTAAACTCTCTCAGAAACTTCTTACATGTTTCATCCTCTTTTCTGTTTTCTCATGTTTCTTATATCCTGCCCAACCCCTTAGGCTCGCAATCACACTTCACAATTACAGGCAAAAAAGTGTGTACAGTGTCACATCCTAATGAAATGGAGCCTTCACACCTGTGAATTCATACGTCAGCATGGAGAAGCATTAAAAATGCATCTATAACAACAAAGCCCTCACTTCAGGGGCTAGCGAACATCTGCAGCCCCTGTGCCCCATGCCAACAGCTCTTCCTGGTCATTTATTAATGTCAGGAAATGGTGCTGATGAGCTACATGCAAAAACAGTGCATCTCCATCAGTCTCATTTTTATTGCATCTTCTTTCTAGGGACAGAACTGAAGCCTTGGCCTAGCAAAGCTTCACAAACTCTCCAACCTTGTCTTTGCAGTTAAAATGACTGCACCAGATGGATCATTAGGAGGTATTGTGAAATATAGAGGGTACACTGAAACATTTAAAAGTGGCAGCTGTGATAATTCCCACCCTCAGGGTGACAGCATTTCCCACAGTAATGTCAATCCTTTCCTGTTCCATTTATCTCTCTAGTGTGTTAATTTGAGGACCCAGTGATCAAGTTCTGCTAGTATCACCCTGGCAGTGGCATGGGACTCGGTGGCTCAGGAGGGTCCAGCCTATTCCTCACCTAAGAAACCCAAGGTACTGGTCCTTCCTGAACGCTGAGAGGTAACTGTCAGTGCCAGGGAGCAGCTGTTCCTGGTGACCAGGAGCACCATTGCTGAACAAGAGGACAGCACTGTGGTTGAATGACAGGAGCAGCCTGTGGAGGTGGTTGGAGCATAGTGGCACTCTGCAAGGAGCGGGAGGATATCTGTTTCTCATAAACACAGAAGTCAGGGAAATCTCCGTCCTTAGGGATGAGGCCAGAAAACCAGAAGCAGTGAATACCCTCACCTTCACCCATCTGCAAGTGTCCAAAACTCATGAGTTAGTTGCTCCCCATTCCTTGCCCAAATAAAAGGATGATGTAAAAATTACAAAACCATTAATTTTTAAAACATGAATTCTTGGATTCTTTTTCTTTGCTCACTGAGCCTTTAACCTGTCCTCAGTTGAATGGGTTTCAGCTTTGCTTCACTGTACTGTGGTGTAGCTACAATGACACAGTTAAACCTGGGCTCACAGGGAGGTAAGGGAATGAAGTGACACTGTGGCACTTCAGCTGGTGCACACAGGGTTGTCAACATCACTCACTGAGATTTGGCCCCACTTCTTGCTCCCACAAAGGAGGCAGGCTGGCCAAACACAAGTGATTGGTGCTGTTAGTTGGTACAGGGGGTCGTAGTGCCACTCAGGTCTGGCCTGTTGTCTGCCATGATTGAGGGGCAGCTGGGCAAAATGTCAGCTCGTGGCTACCCATCATTCAAATTTGGCCAACACTGGGGGAGTGTGGGGAATAAACAGAGCTTCTGGGCTTGGCAGGAGCTGCCCTTGTGCTGGGAGGTGGCATAGCACTGAAGCGTGGGAAAGAAGGGGTGAGTGGGTAGGGGCATGTTGCGGGGGCTTATAGGCAGCAGCTTCCCCAGGACTTGAACTTAGGGGAGTGTAGGGGAAAGTGGGGGGGGTGGTAGGTGTTGGGGTGCTCACTAAGTTGGTATATGGTTGCTAGCTGACAACTGAGGGTGGGATGTTGGGGAAATACCTGGTTATAGGGTATGTGAGGAGTGTTGGGGAGGTGTGGGAGTAGGGAATGCTGCTGTGGGAGGAAAGGCATTACGAAGGACAAGCAAAATTCTAGATTTCATAATTGGGAAGGAGCCTCTAACCCAAGGGTAGGCAAACTATGGCCCATGCTCCCTCTTCCTGCTCCCCCTTACCCCTACCAGCTCCAAGATGCGGTGCGGGGGGGGACGGGGGGACAGGACTACTGCCTTCCATCAGTCTGGGGGGGCCATAGGCTGGGCTGGGCTAACCCTTCCCAGAGAAGCAGAGCTAGAGCCAATTGGGTGCTGCCGCCTTGGTCCTAGTCCTGGAAGGGTTCCCCTTTTGTGTGTGCTCACTACTCAGCATTCATAGAAACAAAGCCCAGCTGCAGCACAGCACTCAAGCCTAGGGTTACCAGATACCAAAGCATGGAAAGGAGGACGGGGAGGTCTGAAAACGAGGACGTTGGAGGACATGGAGAAAATGTAGTATTAATATTATCGTTACTACCATATTATGCCATGGAAAATGGGTAATGATTAATGAATGCAGCATTAAAACTGCACAATATCATGTGTTTTAAAATTTTAAAATAAAATTAGCACAATGTTTTCTTTTACCAAAAACTGGATTTTTTCATTAAATGAAAGTTTTTCATGACCCTTTCATTAATGTTCATAAGACTAAAGTTAAAAAACTAAATTTTCAAATATAAACTTGAAAAGTACCTAAAAAAATTAAGAAAAAAACAAGTTAAATCACTTCTCATTTTTCATTTTCCACAGCAGCCCATTTTTACAGTTAAAAAAAAAGTCCTAAATTGTTTCTGTCCAGTTCAAACCTGCCCCTTTAGTGGTTTTATTTAATTGGTCCTTGTTAGTAATTTTATTTATGGTAGAGTTTATTTTCCTTCATTTTATTAATATCCCAATTTTTTCCCTCCAATTTAACCATTTTGTAGGGAGCAAGGGCCAAAAATAAAAAGTGCCTTTTCTAGCTCTTGCACCCACAGCTCCAAGGTTAAGAGGCACCTTCTGTATTAACTGAGCCATCAAGGAGCTTCACTAAAATAGTCTCCAGAGTCAGGGGCTATGTTCCCTCTAAACTGTGTACGTGTGTGCATGCACACAGGTTGTGAAGGCTGTGCACACAACAAAATAAAGCATGCACAAAAAAAATTCAACAGTGCTAATATTTTTGTGCTACTTTAAGAAGGCAGTTTCAAAGAGCATGTTTCAAATAAGGTTTTATAATTTATAAAATCATTTCTATCACCATATCAAAATAAAATTTAGATATTATTTGCATCATACACACTTTGTTGCACTCACAAGTTTGACCACACTCACTGGAGTGCACACAAATTTGGATACTGGTTCTGAAAATTTGCACAAAGGAAATTTTTTGTGCACACAGACTACGAAAAATTAAAGGAAATATTGGTCAGGGGATACCTGAGCTTTCAGTGAAAAGGCCTGGTTTGTATGGAGCTGTGATTGGACAGTGTGTGCATATGACCAGCTCCAATCTCCAGCTGCTGGGGGAAGAGCCCCCGTTCTGTAACTGGGCTGTTAGAGGCGTTTTTAACAGTCTGTTCCAGAGCAGTAAAAAGCCGGACAAAAGCACCTTTTTTTTTATAATGCCTGAAGGACAGAGGACATGTCCTCCTTTTGCTGGACGTCTGGTAACCCTACTCAAACCTCATGCAGGAATAGAAACTCACAGGGGTCTGATGATTATATCATGGGCAGCTGGGCTAGTGGCCAGCCACTGGAGCAAGAACCTGGCTCCTTCTTCCCCCAAAGTTTCCTATAGAACAGGGCTGGCCAAACTGTGGCTCGGGAGCCACATGTGGCTCTTGAATGAAAAAGCGTGGCTCGCAGAAGGTCAGCAAATCAATTTAGCATGTAAAAGTATATGGCTATATGCTTCAGTGCAGCTCTTGAAGGTTTAATAATCAACTTGTGTGGCTCTTGAGTGCCATAAGTTTGGCCACCCCTGCTAGACCTTCTGCTTCAGCATCCTGGCACAGAGCAGCTGAAGTGGCGGGAGGGGGGAGGAGGTAGCAATATGGTAAATAAGGGAAGGGGGAACTCTTGGGGCCAGGCAAAGGTGTGGGCTAATGGCTAACCAGGATTCCTTGGAATGGCCTGCCTAAAAGTGGGGCAGTGGGTCCTGTCCCCTCTCCCCCAGTCCTCTTGCTGTGGCTACTCTAAGACTGAAAACTGCCTCTGGCCCTGAAGGAGTGCAGGGGAGGGCAAGACTGGTGGGCTGTGATCCTCCAGCACCCACTAGAGCTGAACATCCAGCCAGGGCTTCCAAGTTCCCTGGGATACGTGGTTAGATGATTCACAACACAGCTTTCACTGTGAGAGAGGGAGGGTGTGCAGGGAGCCTGGGGGGTTCCTGTTGCTTGGGGGTGCAGGCTAAGGGCTAGATGGAACCTGCTGGGCTGGGGCTGTTGCCCCCAAGTCTCCGACTGCACTTCCAGAGGCTGAGTCAGTGAGGCTGATAAACTTGCCTCTAACCCTGAAGAAGTCAGGGAGGAAGGGCAGGGCTGGGGGGGGAGGAGTAACCCCCACACCCCCATCCCTTGCTTAGCTGTCCTATTGCTTGTGGCATGGCACATAGTGGGAATGGCCATTGCTGCCCTGCAGGGAAGAGAACCATCTCCATACCCCCCACCCTATTATGCTGGGTCACCTCCTGCCCAATATGGGGTGGGGCACAAATGTGGACCTGACTCCTGGGCACCAGAAACCCTTAGAAGGCCCCTGCCTTCTTCCCTGGACCTGGGAGGCAAGGCCGTCCCTGGGGTGGTGTGAGGCCACAGGCAAATCTCCCTCTGTGGGCCCCCATTCACCCCCCCACAATGGGAGGGTGGGACTGGCTGGCCCAGGAGAGGGGCAGGCCCCTGTGCTGGTCGTCCTATGCTGGGGGATGGGGCAAGCCGGCCAAAAGCACCTCCCCGCCAGGCCACATGTGCTGCTCTTGGCTCTGTGCCGGAGCAGTGGGGAGGGGGTGGAAGGCAGCATGGCTGGGCTGGGGGGTAGCGATACGGGCTCCACTCTGCCTCCCACACTCCCCCCGCTGCCCCGGCACAGAGCTGAGAGCGGCACATGTGTGTGCGGGGGTGGCTGGACTGGCAGTGCTGAGCTGGGGCTGCTTTTGGCTGTCTCGCCCAGTCCCTGGCATGGGGGGGGGACAGCGGTGCGGCCCCGCGGGGCCCTCCAAAGTGCGGGGCCCTGGGTGGCGACCCTGGTCGCTCTACCCTAGGGACGGCCCTGCTGGGAGGGGGAGAAAGAGTGGCAGCCTGCACTGGGGCCAAAGCACCATCGCTGCTGAGAGTGAGTGGGGAATTGAGCCCAGCTCCACGTCTTTTTCCAGTGAAGGGGCGATGGCCACTTCCCCTCCCAGTCTTGTCCCTCCACTCCCCTGCCCCCTGTAAGTGGCCTTTCACCACACGTGGCTCTCAGAGTCAGGCCAAAAATGTTGCCCACTCTTGCTCTAACCCAGATGTAGCCAAACTGTGGCTCGCGAGCCGCATGCGGCTCTTCAAAGGTAAAAGTGTGGGCTCCCAAAGAATTCCAAAACAAAGCCCCATTAATGTTCCCGGCCCACCCAGAAACATTCTCCCTGGTGGCAGTGTGGGGGACGGGGGGGGACAGTTTAAATCTCCAATGCCCTGAGCATTCTTCAGGGCGGAGCAGCACACCCCTGCTCCTCTGCTGGCTGGCCAGGTAAGATGGAGGAGGGTGGGGGGGAGCCTCTTCCCTGCCATGGCCAAAGCTGGGCAGGGGTTTTGCTTTCCTCCCCTGCCATGGCCAGAGCTGAGTGGGGGGTTGTTTTCTTCCCCAGCCATGGCCAGAGTCGGGCAGGAGTTTTGCTTTCCTTCCCTGCTGTGGCCAGAGCCGGTTGGGGGTTTGTTTTCTTCCCCAGCTGCAGCCAGAGCCGGGCAGGGGGTTTGCTTTCTTCCCCCACTGCGGCCAGAGCTGAGTGGGGGTTTTGCTTTCCTCCCTTGCCACCGTCAGAGCCAGGTGGGGGTTTGGTGTGTTCCCCTGCTGCAGCCAGAACCTGGCAGGGGTTTGATCTTTTGTCCCACTGTGGCCAGAGCTGGTGGGGGTTTTGGTTTCTTCCCCCACCACAGCCAGAGCTGGGTGGGGGGTTTGGTGTGTTTGACATTAGTTGATTGTAGGATCAATGTTTGCTCTCTTTTTACAATAAAATTGAACTGTGCAATCAATTTTAAATGTAGTAATTTTGGAGTAGGTAAAAGTATGGATATGCCTCAGTGTGGCTTTCTGAGATTTCATAACCAACTCGTGTGGCTCTTGAGTCCTTTAAGTTTGGCCACCCCTGCTCTAACCTGTTCTTGTACCAGCGCCTCTGTGGCGTTACTATGATATTGTCTTGACATCTATTAATTTAAACTTCAGAAATTTACTTTTGGGAGAAATGGGAGGAGGGGCAAAAGGTGAGGTGTCCACCTATTCACAGGACTCCCAGGAGCTGGGGATTGAAGCCCAACAGCCAACAGTGCAAAACCAAACTTCCGATAAAATAAAGAGGCTTGCTGCAAAGTGGGTATGACCATTTAAAAACTGAACATTATTCCAGAGTAAGGGACGGTGGGCAGCCAAGTCTGGAAGAGGGTGACCTGTTACCTCCCAGGAAGGCTGTGCGCTCAATTAACCTCCCGGGGAGCGAGTACAGCCGCGCCATTATCGGGCGGCTGAGTGTGAACACAATTGCGGAGCCCTTTGAACTTGCGGGCTGGCCAGGATTAAGTTTTATGAATAGAGGGTGTGGAGGGGAGGACTCGAGAAAAAACAAATAACCAGCGGGGTGTCCACCAAGCTGCCGGAGCCGGGAATTGCTGGCTGTTTCTCGTCGCTAAAGGCGGGCCTGACCAGCAACTTCCCCTGCAAGTCATCAGCGACCCCGCGGGTTTGCTGAGGGCAAAGGGCCGCGGGGGAGGCGAGCCCAGGCTCCTCCTTTGTGTGCCGGGAGCGCGGCGCCCTCTCGTTGGAGAGGCGTGGCCTGCTAGCCCCGCGCGGCTCCTGCATTTCCTGCGCTGCCGGCCGAGGCGGCGGAGCGGAGCGGAGCGGGCCGGGGGCTGCCGAGCCGCCCATGGAGTGAGCGCGGCGGGGAGCTGGTGCGCGGCGGCTTCGTCCTTCTCCCGCCCCCGGGGACGCGCCCAAGGCAGGCGCCGGGGCTGCTCTGGTGAGTGGCGCTTCCTGTGCGGCGGTGCCGCCGCCGGGCCTCCGCGCCTCGCTCCTGCCTTTCCTGAAAGCGACTGCGCCAGACTGCGCCCGGCTCCCCGCGCGCCCCTGGCCGCAGTGATGGGGCGCGGCGCGTGCTCGGGGCCGGGCTCCCGCACAGCGCCGGGTCGCCGAGCCCCGGGCGGCCGTGGCAGCCTGCCGCCTGCCTGTGACTCACTCTGGGGCTGAGAGGCAATTGGTCCCGCTGGGGAGGCGCTTTCTTTCCCGTAACCTTGCTGCTGCTGCTGCTGCTTTTTTTTTTTTTTTTAAAGTGCAGAGCTGTCTGCCGGCCCTGGGCAAAGCCTTTGAAACCGCCCCCTTTGAACCTTGCAGGACGTTTTAACATTGAGTTTTACTTAGCCAGGGGGTGCAATCTTCTCCATCTTTGGAGATATTTAAGGCTGGGTTGGACAAAACCCTGGCTGGCATGATTTAGTGAGCGTGGTGCTGCTTTTTCGCAGGGGTTGGATTAGATCAGGGCTCTCCAACTCAAATTATCACGAGGGCTGCATGAGGACTAGTATGTTAGTCAGGGGCATCGCTGGCACCTGGCACATGAGGCCTGTGACCCAGATGCTGGCACCAGTGCCCCGGGTCCCTGTGGGGCCACAGGTGCCGCTCCCATTCCCAGCCAAGGACCCGGGGCACAGCCACAGCTGCTGCTCCCAGCCCCATCCGTGGCCAGGGATCCAGGGCCCAGCCACTCGCGGCAGTGGCATCTGCTTCCTTCAAAGACTTGGAGACCCCACAGCCATGGCTGCTGTTCCCCACCTAGTCCCGGCAGGGGGCAGGGCTTGGGCCAGTGCCCCAGGTTATTCCCTGGGCAGCAACACCCCTGACGTTAGCCTGCAGTCCACACCACTGAAACCTTTTCAGACAACAATATTGCAAATACTGGAAACAATAGTGTCATTGCGGGCTGCAAGAAATAGCATTAGGGGCCACGTGCAGCCCACAGGCTGTGTGTTTGAGACCAATGTTCCCTCTAAGGGGAGAGGGTAGCTGAGCAACTCCTGTTGCTTGCTGTGCTTCCCCCCCCCCCCGCAGGGCCTGCTGTGCAGCCCCCCACTCCCTGGCATCACGCCCCCTGCTCCCGCTCGCCCCCCCACTCCTGGCGGCCCCCCCCCCCCAGCCCCCACAAACTTACCTTGGGGCTGGACTGGAGCGGGAGGGCCCAGCCAGAGAAGCACTACGGAGCATGCTCAGATTTTCTGGGCATGGTCTGTTAGAGCTTCTCTGAGCGGGAGTTTTGAAAACTCCCAGCTGCAGAGGAGCTCTATGGAGGGACTCTGGCTGCTGGCCCTGCGCTGCCGGCAGCCTTCTCTGCGCTGGTGGCTGTGGCGGGCTGTGCTGCAGTGCGCCAGCGCAGCTTACAGGGAACATTGGACTAGATGACCTCACGAGGTTCCTTCTCACCCCGTGATTCTGTGATTTGCTAAGCTAGTGGGAATGCTTGGGCAATAGTTTCTTTTAGTGACCCCCCTATAAACAGTTTTCTCAAAGGTCATACCAGTGCAATTAAAGAATATTGATATATTACCTTCTCTGTTTCAAGTATAGCCTGCCTTGAGAAATAAGTCCTAGGCTTCTGCCAAACTGCACAGATATCCCTCTTCATGAGCCTACAGTGGAGTTCCATTGAAATCACCCAGGCCTGTTACGGCTCAGTTTCAGTATTTAAATGTGACTGAGGCTCCTATAGCTGTATCAGCCAGCTGAAATATTGTGATCTCTGATATTGCTAGCTGTTCCTGAATGAGATTGATAAGGCGCTGCTGGGAGTGGTGGCATCAGTGCACATGTGTTTCAAAAAAGTACCAGTAATAACATCCTGCCAGAATGGGTGTGGACGGACTAGCTTTTTAGGTTATCTTTTAGACCTTTTGCTGCAGTAGAGTTAGTATATTCATGTCCAATTGCAGTTCAGTCAGTTGCATTTTAACTAAACTCCCCTTGCAGTTTCAAATGAGTCTGTCATGACAGAATCCTATTTTGTTCCACTTGGAGAAATGGGTTGAGCAGTAATCCTTCAATGTATTTTTTGTGGGAAAGGTTCTCTTGGTATAACCAAAGAGTGTAAATTTTTAAACCTCTATCACTATGTTAATATAACATATGAGTGATTTTGTTTTGTTTTTTCATTTGAGAAGGGTTTTAAGATACTCAGGGTGCTCTCTCATGGGCTGTATCTCAGTGTAACTACTCAATTGGTGTGACTGGTAAATCTTGCCTGTGCAGATAAGGCATTAGAGCTTTACTGTCTTCAAGTGTTGTTGTGTGAACATTAAGGCCCCAGTTCAACAAGGTACTTAAAAGTATGCCTAATCTAAGATTAAAGTTAAACACATATTTAAGCACCTTGTTTAAATGATTCCATTTGGCAACCTTTCAGGATTATCATTGCTATTATCAAAGCACTCAGGAGCTTCAGTCATGGATCAGGACCCCATTGTGCCACATGCTGTACAGACACACAACAAAAGGTGTCCCTGTTGCAAAGAAGAAAAAAAAGTAATAAAAAAATAATAGTCAATTATACTCTGGTGAGTTGGGAGGGAGAGGATGGACAGTCACATCTCTCCCCCCCACCCCCATGGGGAAAACTGTATTCAGCACTGAAGGTCTAAGCAAGAGGCTATTCTTGTTTGTGGTTAAAATGGTGATTTAAAGTTATGACTAAGAAAAATGATGAAAGCACAGTGTGTTTCTTAGTGGTAAGTGCTTGACTCAGTGTGACTTCATGTCTAGAGGTACAACCTTGGGCTGCTAGCGTCAACCAGCACTTGGGACTCCCAAGGTCCTGCTCCGTGTTGATATCATTATCTAAGAGTATGTTACCAGCTTCAAACACTTGTGCACGGAGGATGTCTCATCATTGCTATTTGGGAGATGCTGGAGTTCGGTGAGATGGAACAGACTGGGAATCCTCGTTCATTGTGGGTCACCTAATTGGGATATGCTGTGTGTGGGCCTGTTGCAGGGGGGGAAGAATGATGCTGTTTTGTATTTTGAATCCTTTCAAGTGTGCCTTTTATGCCCTGGATCATGGTCTGTTCTGTGACTAGGAGTTACTGACTTGATGAGATGGACTTCAGGGCATGGTGTGGTGTGTCATAGTAGCATTAAAACAAGTCCAGTTAACTTCTTCATACCGAACATTGAGCAAACAATGTTGGCAATCACACAATGAGTTCCTAAGAAAATGAGAACAGCTAATTTCTGTTGAAATAGCATTCTTTTTCAAAAGAACAGAAGTGTGCTAAAAATCTGGAAACAAGTGTTACCACCAGCATGGGTGTGATATTTCAGTGAGTACTTTGAAGTGCTTTCTGAGTTTTTGGTTTTTAAACCAAGTCAGGTGATTTCCTGAGGGGTAGACATTGTATTATCTCCTTCATGTAGAGGAGGGGACTCAGGCACCATTAGTTTCAGTACTTGCCCAAGATCCTACCTGGAGCAAATCAGTGATGGAGCTGTGAAGAGAGTCCAGGGCCATTAATCTGTATTACTTCCCATGCCTTTTTGCCTGAGGCAGGAATGAGAGTGAGGCAAAGGTGGCTTTATGCTCTGGGCTAGATGGTTCCTCTGCCAGGCTTCTAATGAAAGAACAAACTTGAGACTGCTCTGATTTATTCTGTTTCTCAGGGCCCCTGAAAAACAGAGAATAATCATAGTTCACTGTAATCTGCCACCTACCCTAAACTGGGGATGGGAGGTTTATGTAGACCCCATAATCCAGTACTCTCAAGGGGGTGGAGGGCATTTGTGTGGGAGGTAACCACTGTAAGGCCTCTATCTGCAGCCAGAGAAGTATAATGCAGGGTCTGCAAATCTGAGCCCTTGGAACTGCATGAGGCTCTTAGGCTGCCCCTTTGCGGCTCTGGGCTCCAGGCCCCCTCCTGCTACCAGGGACTCTGTGGGTGGCCTGCTCCAGGCTCCCTTCCTCCCACTAGGGACCCTGTAACAGGTGCCCTGGGCCAGCTTCCCCCCCCCCCCCATCCCCCCCAACCAGGAGGTTGCACCCATTTCAGCTCTCAACACACTTGGTTATCAAAGGAATTTTAAAAAATGGGTCTTCGTATCTTTTGGGATGCTGACCCCTGTGCTAGGTTAATTTTTGTTTCAAGCACCTTCTGTGGGACTGAAGATGCAACCTGCTGTGTTTTTAATGTAGTTAATCTAGCAGGTGAGACAAGCACTTCCTAGCTTAAGGTGGATTTTTTTAATGGCTGTAGCACAGGCACTTTGGCATACTGGGAGTCGAATAACACACTTGCACTAAAAAAGTAATTGGGAAGCAAACACTTCCCTCGCCCCCCCCCCTTTTTTTTTTTTTTAAGCAATAGCTCAGTATGTTGTGACACTGATCTATGTTCTTGCTTTAAGCATAGTCAAATATGGTTCATGGGGCCTTGAAATACAAGCAGTAGTCATCCTTTTCCATGTAACCATAGAATAAAGAAAACAAGACTTTTATTGCCAGGAATCTTAATCACAGCACACCTTTTCTATTTGACTATTGAGTTTGTTAGAAGCATCACAGGCACTGCAGTTTGAGCACTCTGGGTTAGAACAAGCTGAGTTAGTGTCTGTTTCTTTTTTGTCCATACTAGCGTCTTTCTCTCTTTTAATGTGGACTCTGCAGACTTGGAAAGATGGTGTCTGTTAGACTTCTGCTTTGCTCCTGAACTCTTTCTGCCACCAAACTGCAGTGGGGGGGTGCGTAGATCAAAGTGTGTGGTTTGTGCAAATCTGAAACAATTGAGTTTTATTTGCTCAAAGTTTTCATTTACAAAGCCGAGAATGCATCTGCCCACTAGCTTATTGTCGTGCCATTCTTCTGTGTGCTGTAGGCTTTCTGGGCCTATTTTTTTTGTCTCAAGAAGCAGATGACTGTACTGTGCTTGCTACGGGCATCAATGACTTGTAAGAGTGCTTGACAAGATAGAATTCATGGATGCTGTACATGGCTTGCCTCTTTTGTGACAAGTTGTTTCTGTGGAGCCGTCATTTATTTTTTCCAGCATGGTTTCCAGTCTAGTGTGAGTAGTGTGTGTTCCCTATCTATTTCTTCAGTTTCTGTTACGAGGGCATCTCTTTTGGCATCTCATCTTCCAGTCAGAACAAACAAATAGTCACATGTACATTCTTGTTGTCCTAGCTAATACAGGTAGAAACAAGAGGCCTCCCTTGGAAAACACCTGCCTTCACCAGTGCAGGCTAGCTATTCTTCCAGGTCATGGTTGGCTGTTGCCACTTCAAAACAGGGCTGTTGACATGTACAGAGGGGCCAGTAAGGACCATCCCAGCTCTCACAAGCCAACTTGCCAGGGGCACTTTTAGGATGTCCAAGGATTTTTTTTTTTTTTTTTTTAAATAGTACTGTTGGGTTTCAACAACTGAGGGAAGGCAATGGTGCTGCATGGAGCGGAGGCTGGAGAGTGACTGCTCCTCCCTGCTCTGCATCAGCCACCCCTGCTGAGGATGAGTTAAAGGAGGAAGTGTAACAACATTGTGAGATCTTCAGGCCATCTGTCTGCCCAGGAGGAGGATTTATCAGCCGTGAGGCTGGAAGCTGTACACTGCTGAGGCGCCCAAATTTCTAGATGTGTCAGTTATCAGTGTATCATACTCAAACTCTTTTCGGCTCTTACTGACTTACAGCATTATTACTCTGAAAAAGAGCTCCTGATGGTAGCTCTGTGTAAGGGGAGAGTGAGGCTTGTTTTGCTGGATTCACTTCTGCAGGCACAATGCTGAAACAACATCAGCAGCGTCATATCCGTCCGCCCCCCTCAGACCTCTCCTGTGGCACTGGCTGGGGAGGAGGGTGCTGCTGGGCAAGCTCTCCTCAGAGGAACCCCCCTCATTCGCTAACGTCCCCAGCAGCTGCACCAACCAGATGTAGTGTCAGAAATGCCAACGGGCAGAGTTTATGACCAGCCTCTCTGACCCCACACTGGGCACAGCTAGGGAGAAGTAGGTTCAGTCATCATAGTTGCCTGGGATGTCAGCGGTGGGTGGTGACTCCTCCGATGGTCCCGTTAGCACCCCCGCTTCCCTTCCTTGCTGGTGCCCAGGCGCATGGCTTTCTTGGTAACCACTGCCCACACAGAGGGGGAGGGTGGGAAACAGGCCTTCATACACCCCTTGCAGGGCACTGCCACTGGCATGGGGGCTCAAATTCATGAATTGGCTTCTGGGCATTGGAGACCCATGGTACGCCACTGCACTTTGGTGTCTAACAGCAAGACTTAGCTGTATTTCAAGTTCATTTTCCAGCCCCAAGATGAAACAGACCCAAAATCTGTGGTCCCAACAGGTCATGGAAGCAAAGCGTTTACTACACAATTGGAAAGCCCAAGGTGGAACACAGCTGGTGAGTGTCTGACAGTCTTGGCTTTTTGAAGTTGGTTTGTTTGCTTTTTATTTTCCTATCCACTGTTCTCTTTCCCTCTGTCTTCCTGTTTCAGGAGAGAAATAAGGCTCCCTGTTGGGAATGAAGTTTACACCTCTGAAAACTGAATTCCCATTTCTGATCAGCCTCTCTGCAACCAGATATCCCATTTGCTGAGAGAACATCTTTCATCATTCTCATCCTTGGAGTGTCAAGTGTTGGAGTCTCTCTGGAAAAGCAGTAGCTATTAGTGCCATCCTCACCCTTAAATCATGACCTCAAAAGTTCTAGATAAGGATTTACAATGCCTGGTTTCCTATTTCTCTCTTTAATGATAGGCATCTTGGGACTATCCCTCTAGTTGCTCCATGCATATTACTGGTTGACTGGATGTCTCTATTGTGTCCTTCTGCTTGGTTTTATGACTAAGAATATATATAAATAATGAATAATGGTGAAATTCTGTGTGGTAAGAACCTGATTCAAAGCCCATTGAAGTTGAGCTGAGATTTTCTTTCAGTTATGGGCCATGGCTTCGATCCAAACTGAGTCTGAAATTAAACAAAATGAGCTTATGGTGGACTAAATAAGGATTGGTACCACAGTTTTCCTTTTAGAAATTTGTGTCTTTCAGATGTATAGTTTTCTCTGCTCTATTAAATATTTCATGTCCTGTTTTCCCTTAATAATAGATAGGCTCGAAAGGATTTCTTTTTAAAGCAGTAGGAAGCAGGATGAGGCACTGTGCATAGATCTTTGACTGAGGCAGCTGACAGTTGAATGCTGTGAATTATAAGAGCTACCCAGTGGTAGGGTGTTCCCCCCCCCCCCCGGCTTGAGGCATAAAATTAATTCTACAAGTCACTATGTGGCACCTGGGAGAAAAAATGTCATCCTTTAGCTCACCTTATGAGAGAGATCTCGGGTGCTGGTCTTTCGTCTCTTGTGTGACCACCTGTTTGCAGATTGTGAAGACATGCAGCCAATCTCTTCAAAACCCATGTTCTATCCTTGACACGTGGCTAAGCAGGTAAACTGTAATAGCAGAAGAACTTCACCTTCAAATGTGTCTCAGAACAGCCAGGCAATCTTCTCACACAGAATAAAATAATACAGTGCTGCTAGCAAGTAAATGGAAAAATCACTCCATGGGGTAAAAGCAGGATTATCTAAAAAGTTGGTTGATTTGAAGTTACCACTCTGAAGTCTTGTGTCACTAGAATAATACACTATATGACATCACTGAAATGCAGCCACCCCCGAGAGGTCCAATTTAGATGCTTGCCTCTTCACTCAACAATGAGGGAAAGAGAGGTGTGGGAAGGGAAACCAGGGTGGGAAGGAAGACTTGTTTTGCCCCTAAATAAAATCAAGATTTGCATTTAAGACCTGGTCCTATAGAAATGATCTGCCTCTCATGCTTTCACGTTTGGGCTATACGTCCTTTGCAGCCTGTCAAGACAGCAGCTTTAGCTGTGGCTTCGCGCTTTAAGGATGCTTTACAAAGAACTACCTCTCTGTTACAGACACTGATTAGGAAGTCTTTGTGCTGTAATTAATCCTTAATACAGGCGTGTCACTTTCTCACAATGGATGACAAACACATAACTTAGCAAAGTCTGTATTTAAAGTTCCAAAGGAGTAGCGCAAAAAAAAAAAAAAAAACCACACACAAGGAGTCTAACAGATAAGTCTTTAAGTGCCACAGGACTCCTTGCTTTTTCTGCATTTAAAGGAGCTCTGACATCCTCATTGAAGTGGCTTTGCTGTCTTCATCTCTGAGCTACACTGTTTGCTGGCATACTTCACAAGAGGTGGACAGCTTGCCCTGATTTCCTAGGGAGGATACAGAGTACTAGTGAATAGACAAAGTTTCTCATGACCCCCTTCCTGCCCTTTGTGTGTTTGAGGGAGGGGGAGATGAATGAGACTGTCCGCCAGCTGTATCCGCCTATAGCAGGTGGGGTTTTTTTTGTGTTGCAGCCATGGGCACTGAGTAAACAGCACACACATCTCCAGCAGTGTGTGTGTGGACAATGCACACAGGCTTATTTTCTCTATTGGGGGCATTGTCCATGACAAGCCCAAATTTTACTCCAAAATCAGTTGCATCAATTGTTGGGAGGCTGAGAATATGCGTTGGGGTCACCCTTTCACCACTGACTGGCTTGGAGAGCCCTTGAAACAAAAAGCAGCCCTTCTTCTAAAAGCTCATCACTTTATCAAAGAAGCTCTGTTGGTAGGCAGAATAATTACCATACAGCAGGGGTGGCCAAACTTATGGAACTCGAGAGCCACACAAGTTGATTATTAAACCGTCGAGAGCCACTGAGGCATATAGTGATGCATATAGCCATATTTTACCTACTCCAAAATTACTAAGTTTGAAATTTATTGCACGCTTTAATTCTGTTGTAAAAAGAGGGCAAATATTGATCCTACTAATGTCAGATTCTAATAATTACTTAAGGTTACCACGAAAACTAGGTCTACTTATACAGTAAAAACTTAGCTTCTTCCTGCCGTCCTGACCATGCTATTGCTTCTCCCCACGCTCTCTGACTATGCCGTGCTTCTCCGCACCATCCCTGAGGCCCCGACCATGCCACTGCTTCCCCACTGTATCTGACCATGCCACACTTCTCTGCACCATCCCGAAGTCTCTGACCATGCCGCCACTTTGGCACAGTCTCTGATTAGGCTGCGCTTCTTTGTGCCATCTCCACCGTCTCTGATCATGCTTCCGCTTCCACTTCCCCACCGTCTCTGACCAGGCTGTGCTTCTCCGCACTATCCCTGAGCATGGTGCGCTTCTCCCTGCCGTGCTCTTCTGAGAACCACACTTTTTCTTTGAAGAGCCGCAGTTTGGCCATGCCTTGCCATATAGAGTTGTAAATTGTGATGCATGTGCTTGACTCCTTAGTTGTATGTAAAACAAGTTCCTCTCAGTGTGTTTTTGAGTGCTACTATGAGATATACATTCCTTTTCAACCAGCTCTGAAATTTAAGCTTTGAACGTGCTGGAAACCTGATATGATTTGCCCAAAAGTAAGGCACTTTCCATGGGATGTGGCTTTTATTATGATAGCTGTTCCTTAGTGCAGAAGGAACTATCTTTGTTTTTAAAAAGACAAAAACAACTCAACAATTCAACCCTCCATGTCTTGTAATATGGATATTATTTGATTATACTAAGCATATCACAAATGGTGTTTGCATTTTTCCAAGCAGTGTTGTAATTTGTCACAAGACAGCTGACAATGTTGGGAAAAACATTTTTCTTTAAAGGACGCTAAGTTTAACTTGCAGCAACAGTAGCTTTAAAAAAACCTTCTCAGTTAAGATCACAGTTCTTGGCTTGCCAAAGGCACTGTGTGTGACACAAACCCAAAAGAAGACTTTTTAAATAGACTTAAAGAAAAAAGGTAGGGAACTTAAATGCTGTGGGATTCATTCATTCTGTGCAAAAAATAACTATATCCAAAGGTGCATGTAAATAACTTTACTATTGACAGGGTGATGGTGACACCAGTTAGTTTGGCACGTAAGTCACTTTGACACTGAAAGTAGTGGCATGTTAGTAGTGAAGGGTTGGTGTAAAACTAGTGAAGAAAACTGATTGCTGCTTCTTAAATTTGCTAAAATATAGCTTTCTATTCTAGTAAAGATTTTACTTGAATTGTAGGCTACGAGGAAAACAGCAAAAATCCGTCTCCTTCCTGAAACTGATAGAGCCAGTCAGAAAACCTGCCAGGTGCACACGGCTTTCTCATTTATGATCTTAATCTTCCTCCTCTCTTGTGCAGAGAGTTCAGTGTCTGAATAAACATGTGATTCAGTGCAGCGTGCGGATGCCTGCCTTTCTGTAATTTACCAACCTCCTTCTTATTTAGCAATCATAAGACGGGTGGTTTTAATCCAGCATGTAATAGTTCAGGCTGCCTTTTTATATAAGAATCTTGAGTTTTCAGAGTGTGTTTATTTGTATTTCAGAGCGCTGCCAAAAGCCACGTACGGCATGTAAAGGCATGGTCTGTTGGTTACATAACTTGATCAGTGCAACTCTGGACACACTACCCTTGTTCTTTCAGGCCTGAGCATAGAGATGGCGAAACCAAGTATTTCTGTGACCTTTCTTCACAGATTAGTTTTTGGAGTCAAATTCTGCTCTCATTACAGTGTAAATCCAAGTCTTGTCTCATTGGCTTTTAATTTGTTCACATCTTCGTTAAAGTCTGGTGCCTAAAATAAGACACGCAAGAGAGTGAGGATGGGATAAGATCTACCTGTTAGAATCAAAAGCAAGATAAACAGAAGTTGGGGGGCTGGATGCAAGAATTACTGAGTGAGGCGCTTTATGGAGGAGGTCAGTAGATTAAGCACAGGAGTCTCTTCTGGCCTGTGGAATGTGAGAGCTGGTAATGTGTATTAAGATTCTACTTATAAAGCTGTAATAAACAGCTAATGGATGTAAGACTGTGAGAATTACATATTGGGGTGAAAATGATCATAGAACTCCCAGTTCTTGTTGGAGGAAGATAATCATTGTAAACTGGTGTTAACATAAACATAACCTGTTGGGATGCAGAGATTCTAACTTCTTTCAAAAAAAGACTAGATTTTATAATTGCTAATTTTGTTGCATAAACTAAAATAAATTACATGCTACAGGGCATATCTAAGACAATCATTTGTGGAGTTGCCTCCCATTTTATGTGGCATGGCAAAGTGGACTGATGGAAGATTTGGTTCTTTTTGTGCCATGAGTGGAGGAACGATGCTTCAGTCAATGGCTAGTAGTTTTGTCCAGGCCAGCTATCAACCCGTATTCATCCTTAGAGGTCCACTGACACTGTCATCCTTCTTTGACTCTTGTTCCTTTTATAAAAACCAATAATCTTGTTAGATAATTGCTGACTTATGTATTACCCACATAACTGTGGACCCTTCGTCAAGGACCAGGCCCTTGTTGTGCTAGATGCTGTACAAACACAGAACAACCCCTGCACTAAAGAACTTAACATTTGAAATGTGAATGGTTTTTAGTAAGGCCTACTATGCAATTTTTGGGATAACCTTTTATTTTTAAGCCCCCACCGCCACCCTTTTGTCCTATCTCTGGTCCAGTACTGGGCCTCAGTAATAGTTTTCCATTCAATATGCTATCTGCTGATCGTGCCTTGACTTGTAGAATGTGGATATTATAAATATTCATATATAGCTAAAAGTGGCTCAGATCTTTAGTTTGTGTTTTTATTCTTGGATTCTTCTTAGTGCCTAGTCTCCCTCAAAGTACTCTAGGCTTTTATAACTGCCACTTTTGCCTTCTGTTAAATGTGTGCTTTAGGTCAGTCTCTTATTGTCTCAATTTAGTTGTTTCCTTTTTGCTGTTCCCAGAATTTGTGTGTTCTGGAGTTAATGAACCTCTGGTCAAAAAATGATTCAAGGGATCTCTAAACATTGCGCAATATTTAAACTTACCAAAAATCCCTCATGTTACAGAACACTATTAATTTTCCGTGTACAGCATACACTAATGCCAATGAAGCAAAATCCAATTATAAGCTACTCTGTTGTGCAGGATATTTACAAGATGGTTTAGTATATGTATTTTTATTCTCAAAGGCTCTGAATGTTCACTCTGCTGTTTTAATGATAGGCCCTTTCAGTCTTGCATCCGTGTAGCTCAGCTGATGATGAGTATCAGGAGTGACTTTGGCAGTATCCAACCTAATTAAATTCTCTCTTTTTATGCTTGTACTACACTTTTTCACTTGCAGATCTCAAAATGCTTTACAAAGGTGAGCAATATCAGAAAGTTCAGAACTATTTTCCTCTTTCTGAAAGTCAGCACTTACCTGTTCAGGTTCAAATTCCTTCTGGATCAATTTCTGTTTCACAGTCTAAATACAACTTACCAAAAGTCGCACACTGAGCACCAGAATGCTCCTTTCTAAGGGATGTTATTGCATATTATAGTTACAGATGCTGCCACACAGATTATTCCACCCACTTGAAGTTTCTGCAGCACAACTGGTATTTTGTAATTTAAGGCTAGTTGCTTGTAAATACAATATCAACAGAAAGTAAAGCACCCTGGTGTTTGCTGGCTTCCTTGCCTGCTGCTCCATTTAGAAACTGGATTGATGTGCCTGCTGTTGGCTTTCCTCCAGGAGTCCTGAAGACCTTGGAATGTTAAGGATTCAATTCCTGACTTTCCTGCCTCTGCCTTTCAAGCCTGTCTTTTTCCTTCCTGCACCAATTCAGGAAGTTCAATAGGACTAATGTGATTTAAAGCAGGAGTCGGCAACCTTTGCCAGTCCCTGTGCCAGCCCCCTCCCCCCCCCCATACACTTTGAGCAGGTGCCAGGGACGAGGCCACAGGGGACAGGAGCTGCTGCTGGGGGCAGTGCCAGTAGGACCCATTGTGTGTGTGTGGCTCTTGCGGCCCACGCCTGGCTGAGGGTTCCACTCTCCTACTTGTGTTTCAGAGACGTAATGAGTATGAGGTCTGATTTCTTCCTTGCATCCAGCCTGTGTCCAAACCCTGCCTCTTCTTCCTGCACCACATTTCAGAATCAACATTTTCCCTCTCCAGGTAGTTTAAAATAATTCATCACCTGTCCTGACTACTTAGCAGTTTGGAATGAAAAATTACTCCAAGCAGTCAGTGTGAATTTTTATGCCTTTTTGAATACATACATTGGCTCCCCTTTTCTTCATTGCATTCATTTCTGTTCTCCTTTTCAAGTCCCTGTAAAATTTAGTCCCTCCTTCCTCAGTGACTGCCTGTTGGTTTATGCAAAAGAGTTGTTTTCCTCTAGTTCTTAGTGGACAAATGTCTGTTGTAGAATATGCCATGAGACCCCGTTGTAACCGACACTGTGGTTATTCTCCGTAAATAGTCCAGTCATGGTGACTGGTTTCCCCTTTCTGTGGTACAAGATTACTGGTGGTTTGGGATGACTGCATTGCTCGTGCTCTTGTTGACATCTGCTGTCATTTCCAGTGACGTGAGGAATTTTAGAACAATTCTCAGACCCTATTTTCTAATAAGGCCACAATGTTAGAAATGGTTGTACATAGAATGATTATAGAGGTAGATGTTGCCTGCCCCCTTGCATTCTTTGGTAACATAATCCAGACCTTCCTTTCTTATAGCTTACTCAACTGTAAATGCTTCACCTTTCTCCCAGGAGTGAGCAGAGGCTCCTCCACATTTATTCAGATCACAGCTTAAGTAAATGTATGTCTGTAAGAAAGGAATCCTTGACACATTTCTTTGCAGCTTGCCCAATCAGAGCTCTTTGAACAGTGACTGTTCAATGACTCACAGCTGCACACCTTCAGATTTACCTGACATTTTGCATGAGTCTTCCAACAGAAGAGATTGAGTCAATAGCTCTTACATTTTCCCTTTACCTTACAGTATGAAGGTTAAGACATTTGTCCGACCCATGGGGATCCCTCAGTTTCTTCCTTCTTAATACCAGCCTGATGCTCTGTAAAGATTTCTTAGACAGTCACCTCTCTTGTAATTTGAGTGGTGCACACAGTAGCTATTAGAACCATCCCTCTGTGCTGTTTTTCTAATAGTATGGTGAGAGGATGCTACAGGGAGGGGAAACATATCACAGAGTGGTTGACTTCTTTGTAGAGTACAGGTCAGTGACAAACAGTGCTCTGGAGTACTGGAAACAATGGGTACAATCCATGACATGACTGTAATTGGAAAAAAAAAATCAGATTTTAGTTGTACTGGATTTTTTGTTTAAACAATGGCTTTTCAAAACCTACAAACTGGAACTCAGTATAAAATACATTAAGATGTAGATTATAATTTGGAGTTCAAAGACTAAAGTTTCTATATAAAGAGAGACTTAAGGTGGGAAACCATTTCACTTTTTTAGATAAACCTTTAAAAATATGGCTTGGTAGATCTTGTACTGTGCTAAGGGCTTGTTTTGTTTAATAAACAATTTGTTTGCTGTTTTTTGTTTAGTGCAGCTTGACACAAATCGTGAGCCAAAAGTTAATTGTATAGTAAAGAAGTAATATCTCTCACCATTTTCTAACGTACCAAAAATGTACAATTAGTCTAATCTTTTCATATTTTTCTTATGCAGTTGCTAAATGTGTATAATTGGCGCACCTTTTTTCTACATTGGAGGGTATCAAATCCAGTGTTAATGCTCTGTTTAATTTTAAATTAACATGTTTTAATGGTTCTAACAACTAGTGAGAGTTCATTTTCTTTAGGCAAAAAACTGAAGTACAAATGGAGAAATTGATTGAAATCACTGGTTTCAACTGAAACTTTCCACTAGATGTTTTAAATTGCCTTGATTTAATCTACCCTGACTGGGTGGGGAAAGTTCTGTATTGGGGTAATCTGCTTTCACGAATGCTTACCAGGGCAGACACTTCCAAATAGACATTGACTTGTCAGCTGCGAGCATTCAGCTACAAAAGTGCTAAGTGTCATGCTGCCAGATTTTTTTTTTTGTAAAGACAAGCTCAAATGATACAGTGGGATGAAATAGTGGAAGTAACTAGTTTGTAAAAAGGTTTGAGAGGATATCTACCTCTTCCCGAACCCCTCCCCCATAGTTCATTGTTTTTTTCACCAGCAGTGTAATCTTGAAACCCGGTGCTTTGTTCTTTAGTTGTTTTGATTCAAGGCTTATTGCTCCATGTGGACATAATACATGTCTGATATTTGCAGGTGCAGATGTTTGCTAACCATTCCCCACTGGCTGCACCAACCTGGCCCCTCCACTCCTGTGCTAGGTCCCCTGTGCTTGATCCGGGGGGAGCTGCAGGCATCCTGGTTGTGGAGGGGCCAGGCAGTCAAAGAAAGGGCTCTCCCTCACCCCACGGATGCCGGGCAGCCCCCTTATACTTAAATTTGGACATACAACCACCCTCTCAGTGGCAGTGCCTCATGGATTTGAGGGGGGAGCTCTTCAGGGATGTTTCCTGCTTTCTCCTGCTCTCCACTGCTCCTTCTGCCCTGCACAGAAGGGAAGGAGAGCAGGAAATGGGTCCACAGACCTCCCCCCGCCCCATAGGCTACTGATGCTGACTGGGGTGGGGGGTTGCAAATATAACAGTTGGCTGCTGGGTGCCAGAGATTTGGGTACAGTCACTGTTTCGGTATTAATAAACCTTTTGCATATTAATAGGGAAAAAGAAGAGAGTTGAAGTGATCAAAGAATTACATGCATGCAATCATTGCAAAGTTCTGAATTAGGTTTTAACAGTGGTGGAATAAATTGTAAATTGACGAAGTCTTGGAACATTACCAAGATAGCTTGGGGGTCATCAGTCCTTGTTTCAGGCCTCCTGCTTAGAAATCGAGAGGAAGCAGGAGATGAAGACAAAATGGTGTAGCAGCATTATGTAACTTCTCCCGTGTAAGTGAATGCTTTCAGTTTCTGTTCTGTGGGAGAATCACAGCCCCAAAATGGAATCCATTGCCAGTCACATTTCTCTGCATTGAGTCATAGGAGCAGCAACTGCTCCTGTTCTGGCTGAACAGTTCACAGGAGGCTTATAAGATGGGGGCAGGTTTGTTCTATTGCAGGGGTCTCAAACTCACAACCCATGGGCCACATGTGTCTGCTAAAGTTATTTCCTGTGGCCTGCAACAACACCATTGTTACTGATATTTGCAATATCATTGCATGAAAAGGTTTCAGTGGTGCGGCCCTTGGGCTAATGTACTAGTCCTCGTGTGGCCCTCGTAGTGATTTGAGTTTGAGACCCCTGGTCTATGGCCTGTTGTGTGAGATAAACAAACAAGGAGTCCTGTTGCACTTTTAAAGGCTAACCAATGTATTTATCGCATGAGTTTTCAGGGGGGAGAATCACACTTCCTCAGACGATTGAAGATGGGGGAACTCGTAGAATGGGAGCAAAATAAATTCAATGGAGTACGGGTCATAGGATCTGGTCAGACTGTAACAGCAAATCAAAGCAGTTGTTAAGATTCAAATAGTGGAGTACAGCAATAAGCGGAGAGGTGGGTGGGGGACAAGAAGACTAGACTAACATGGCTTTCCCTTTGGAACTTTGTACAAATTTAGTTGCAATTGTATAACGATGATAGCAAAAATGTTACACATGGTCATATTTCAATCACATCACAACTTAACTCTGCATTTGGTATATTAAAACTAGCTGATGTTTTTTCTGGCCCATTCTTTTCAGTGCTTTCTTCAGTAGAAAAATTGCAGTATTTTGGAGATCTGTAACATTCCCATTCCCCTTGTCTGTCTGTCCATCTCTCTCTCTCCTTTTTTTTTAATCCTTTTCATAAATAATGGGTATAGTAAAGGATTGTCCTTTTTCGGTCATACTGACTGCAGGGGTTAAAAATGTGTGGGCCATGAATAATATCCTAGGATCCTGGTACTTTGTAGATAGTAGTGTAATCTGTGGGTGTGGAACTGCCTTTGCAGCATTCTTTTGCTGAATGGTTATCTTTTCTCAATGCAGCTATAAACCATGAGCTAAAATTATACATTTTAAAAAGCTAGCAGTATGCCTCTGTACTAGTTCCAAAGGGGTAGATGTCTGGTTCAGCAAAACAAACAAGGAGTCAGGTGGCACTTTTTGGAGACTAACAGGTTTATTGATTTGCATGAGCTTTCATCAGACACTTGAAGACATGGGTATTTTCTCCCACAAAAGCTCATGCGATCAATAAATTTGTTAGTCTTCAAAAGTGCCACAAGACTCATCTGTAGTAGTTCGCTGAAAGAAATTCCCATTGCTGTAAGTGGGGGATAACGGTTGGCTGAGTGAGTGTCCATGACTCCCTGTAGCAGAATAAAATACACAAATGCTGCATGAAGAAGCTACTGTTGATTACCCCCATCTAGCCCTTTACGTCCCTTCAAAGCATTTCATAGTATTAGTTAGTTTTACCTTATGGACTTCACAAATTAGCTGACAGTACTGTTTTTTGTTTTTTAGTCTGCCAATTGATGCTTCAGAGTTTCACCTATGGTAGGAAAAATGCCTGTTGCTACTTTAAGTGGGCAAAAGGCTAAGTGACCTGGTCAAGCTCTCATAGCCAATCAGTTTGCAGAACTGGGAATAAAGTGTGGGCTGGGGCATTGGGAAAACCCAGGTTTAGCTTCTAGAACATGTTTTCTCTCTGTACAGCCCAGACGCTATAAAAGCAGTGTGTGCTTCAATTACAAGAACTGAGATGCTATCTCTGTGAGCCACTCTTTTCTGTCTCTGCAAAAAAAGTGTCAGTAGACCAAATTCTGACTTTAATTTAGGTGGGAGGAAGAGGCACAGGAGACCTTTTTACTTCTCTATCTGAGGAGTCCAAGGTGGCAGAGAAGGGCTGTAAAGCAGCTCTGGTCCTGTGTTTCAGCCAGAGGGTGGGGAGCTCCATGGAAATGTGCATCCTGTCCTTTTTCCTCCCTTGAGGAAAATATCATAGTTCATTCTGTAGGAATTGCGCAGAGCTGTTTTGTTCTCACATACCCTTATCGAGAGGGATGAGTTCAGGAAAATACCTCTTCCCCCCTCCCCCCTGGGAAAGCTCATTTTGTCCTGCTTGCTCCCTAACCACTTATGTAGGAGGAGAGAGTGGGTGAGGAAAAATCTCTCTTCTGGGACCTCTTTCTCATGGTAAAAGAGACCAACTTTTGAGCCACACAGACCTCTTCAAGTCTGGGAAAGGTATTCAATGTGTCACTGTGAAAGTGCAAAATAGAATCTGTTCCACATTGTTTAGCAAAGTGGACAGAGACATTCCTGCTGACTGGCAGCTCAGAAAAGGGGCAAAGTTGGTTTTGCTCTGTTGCTGCCTTTGAAGGTCTCCATTGCAGACGCACTGTCTAGGAGATCCACCCTACCCCCTTTGGGGGGTGGGGCGTGGAGGTGCCTTACATAGCTGAGCATGGCTTGATAAAGTATGAACCTCCTGGCAGCGGGAGTGGGACTGGGACTGAGGGCACTAGCTGCACAGTGACATTCCCGTCAGGCAACTAGTTAGTCCTGGCTTGGCCGCTGGCCAATGGAAAGGGAAGCAGGGGAGAAATTTGTTACTAGTCATAGAAGGGTCAAGATGATTAAGTGGTTGGGAGCCCTACTTATCAATAAGGATGTGGGAGAAGCTGATATTCTTGCAGTGGGGTTTTCAGTCAAGTTCAGGCCTAAACAGTCAAGGTAGGTCTGGGAAGTGGAAGAGAGGAAGCCTGGCAGAAAATAAGATCTCAAACCATGTGGGTCTTCTGGGTTCTTAAATAGCTTGGCTGCCTTTTCATTTGGTACATCTGAAAATTGTTGACTACTGTTTTATTCTGAATCCACCGGATGTGTATTGGCTTAGAAGTATGATTTTTTTTTTCTATAAATTGTCTGTTTGCAGTTTGATACTTAACAATACATTTTAAAGTGAAATACCCTCCTGGCCCCAAACACATGGATGTGTGCACACGCAAAAGAACCAGAGAGACACCAGCCCTCATTACTTCACCTGTGCATACTCTGAGGGATGCTCTGTGCTTAAAACTTAACAGCAGCACAGTTGTACCAACACAGCTGTGTGGCTGTAACAAGGGTTAGGTGGCTATTTGGTTAATTGGAGAGAGCTCTCTCCTGTTGACATAATAGCCACCACCACTCATTTAGGTGGTTTTATTATATTGACAGGAGAGTACCTCCTGCTGACAGAGTGTACACACAAATGCTTATGCCAGCAAAATTTGTGTGTCTCTGGGATGGATATGTGGGTGTTTGTCTCCCCCTCAGCGCCCCCTCCCCCAACCCCCCATGCCTGGGAACACCAAAAAGCTTTTTGTTTGCATGAGTGCTAGTGTGGACAAACCCCTAGTCTCACATTTTACATCAGAATGGTTGTTAAACAGTTTTTTAGAGATTTAATACAAGCATGCTGTGTGAAATACTGTTGTGTTCATGTGCTGTAGAATCTTTGTGTTGCCCATTTAGAAAGGAGGGTTGGCTGAAAAGGTCTTCCTCTAAGGTTGTTCTGCAGAAAGAAGGAAACACAAGCATCTACATTAGGAGTTCATACTGCCAGAATCTGCTAAGTGAGGTGTGCTTTGATTACATTTAGTGGGTGCCCCAAGGTATCCCAGGTTTTCTACTTTCCCTCAGCCCTTGAGTAGCTGAGTGTAACAACAGTGAAGCTGGAGGATTGGCCCTCACTTAGATCACGGTTTAAAATTTGTTCCTCACACTGGGAATTAAAATTAGGAAATGACCACGCTGCAGGTAAAGTTATAACTCTAACATGGTTAGGCATGTGCCATCTAGCTTTAATTTAGCTGGTGAGCAACAATAGCAATGAGGTCATGGTGGCACAGGCTTCAGTGTCAGCTAGCCATGTTGGTTTAAGCCTGGGTGTTCATACTTGAAAAGAAAAGACTAGTAGGATCTTACTAGAGGGACAAAGTGATAACACCACATTGTTGTAAATAGCAAAAAGCAGTCTTAGATGTGCATGTGAAGTTCTCCAAGCTGGTGTCATAAAACTACTAGTCCTTTTATGTGTTGCTCAGGCCAGCCTGGTGGCCAGCTAGACTGGGCATGAGGAGGGAGCCTGGTTGTGGTGAATCCAGTGCTCCAAGATGATGATTGCAGAATGAGACCCAAAGTTTCCATGTTCTTTACCCCATCGCTTATACTTGCTAGTTCTCATGCAAGTCTGTGGGCCTTGTGTCATGCTGGTTCAGGACTGCTGTGTGATCACTGATCACCAGTCATTTGCACACATGATTTTCCTCTCGTCTTGATTATACTTTTTTCTTTTCCTTTGGGAGTGGATCCTCATTCCTGCCTCCCCCCCCCATGGATTTGTTTGTATTCTTTAGCCATTTAAAGTGGTTCTTGCATTTTATCATGACAGGCTAGCCTTGGAGACTGATCCCATGACACCCACTCTTCATTCACGCATCTCGTTCACACATCTAAATGAAGTTACACAGTATACACCTAAACTAAGTTTCATCAAGAATACAAAATGACATACATTATTCAAGATGGAGTTCCAAATTTGGACACTGGTTACAACATCTATTAAAGAGTTGCTTTAATTATGATATTAAAAAACAGGTGCACAGTATCCACTAATAGATACTCTAAAGGTAAATTCAGTTCATTTTATCTATCTCTGCCCCTACACGAGTACCCTTGGTAGGTTTTCTGGTTGGTAGCTGCATTGGGATCTGGGCTGCCACTGATTATGCTGTTACAGTGTGACCTGATCCCATGATTTACACGTCCCTGTATTTATTTTCCTCCCATTCTGTAAGTTCCCCATCTTCAAAGTGTCTGATGATGTGGGATTTTCTCCCATGAAAGCTCATGTGATAAATGCATTAATCTTCAAAAGTGCTGCAGGACTGCTTGTTGTTTTTGCTGAACTAGTCTAACATGGCTGACCCTTTTGGAACTGTTTTCACTTTGACTTCATTGTTCCTGCACTAGTTGTGTTAAACTAGCACAGGTCTACCTATTTGTTCTCTGCTAAAATTACAGTGCAAGTTGCAATTTAAACATACCCTTAGGGGCAGAAGAGCCTTCCAAAGGTTCATCACTTGCTTCTTCAAACCAGTCTACCTTCTTTGATTATGAAAACATTGCAGAATCAGGCTTTCTGCTGAGTCCTTTAGGTGAGCTTGGGAAATATAGCAAGAAGAATGTGGTGGGTCTGTATTTTGTTCTTTGTTTTCCTTCCTTTTCCTGTCAAACTTGGACCTCCTGGAACAATTGAGACTCATCCCGCAATACACCTGAGTGGTATTGTGATTTGTTCTTGCTGGTGTGTAGATACTGTATGTGCATTTGGAGGTATTTTAACTTTTCTATAATGGAGTAACTAGCAGAGCTTGCCCAATATCCCTGTAACTCCTCTTCTGGTTTTTAGGAAAAATCTGTTCTTGTATTATCTGAATACTTTTGAGGCCAGTTGCTGCTGCTCCTTCTGTAAGTCATTGGTTCAGGGTGGACTGAAGGAGTGGTCCAGCTATGATTTATGTTTAAACTAGAGATCCTGTTTTGGGGACACTAAACTCATGAGATGTTCTCAACATTTTTTCTTTATGGGAGGGAATTGGGGTTGGAATTTGCAAAGATGATTTCTGTTTTTTGTTTTTGTTCCACTTCTGATATTCAGAAGGCTCTTCTGAGTAGTGGCCCTAAGAAGAGCATTACCTCCCCCCCCCCCATATCTTGGGCATGCCTTCCTTTTACACTTGGTGTATGCATGCTCAGTTTCCGTAAATGCAACAGCAGAGCTCAATCTGGTAAATGTGCTCTTAAAACAAGGAGTCGTGTGGCACTTTAAGACTAACTGTCCTCTTGCAGGGCCCCTGAGAGGGTGTGACTGTGAGTCCCCTTCCTCCCCCCCCCCCCCCAATAGTTCATGATAGTGTGGTTGCAGTGCTAGTAGAGCATGAGAAAGGAAACCTGATTCTAACAAGGTGCAAGGTGGGGGAGAAACAGGCCTAGGAAGTGCAACTAATAAGAAAACAAACAGGGACTCTGGTGGCACTTAGGAAGACTAAGAAATTTGTTAGTGTTTAAGTGCAGCCAGACTCCTTGTTTGTTTAGCTGAAGTAGACTAACACGGCTACCCCTTTGGAACTTAAGAAACAAAACACTGAAGCTGCCTTGGCACAAAATAGGCTGAAGTTAATGGGAGGAGTGAAGGGGGGATAGTCCTGTGAGTCCCTCTTAGTAGCCTTAGCATGAATAGGAATAATACTGTCACATAATACTGTATGTGGGCCTCCTCAAATACATAGGGACTGTTTGTAGTAATAGAGCAAACTACAGCTTTTGGCTCATTTATGCTATTTGGATGCATCCCTGTCAGACACTGGACCTCTTAACTGTGTTAGCTTCCTTTCAGGAGGGGTGATAGCCAGCCAACTTTCTAAACATATTGATCTTAATGACAGGACCACAGCATGATCTGAATGAGATTTGCCCAGTGTTCTTGTCTTTTCCACCTCGCCCTGTTTTAACAGCTTTTTTTTTTTTGAAGTTTAAGGATGTTGACTGGCTTGTCCCTCTGTGTGCGCTGAGTGATTGGCTTTGGGGCCATCAGCTTCCGCAAGCCTCTCTAGATTTTGATTCTTCTAGTCCCCTTGTTCTATTCCTAACCTGGGTAAAACGAGATTTATAATTTAGATACTACTTGCAACTCTCATCCTCACAGTTCAATAGCACAGGCCTTGTTTCTTAACCTCCTGCCCTGTTTACTGGAGGTGTCTGTAACTGACAAAACTATTCACTTGAATTTCCCTAGGTGCCTACAGTAAACACTTCCCATCAGCTCACCTCTGATACTCATAAATTAATGCAGATCAGCCCTTCTCCCGCCCTCCCTATACTGGCCATGTAAGAGGTTTGCCTTTACCTCAGGGTGGAGACTATTTCACTTAAATAATCAAGAACTTCTAAAGCCAGGGGATTCATTTACTACATCATCAATCTGTAAAGCCTTACATACGGCCACATTGTACTGAGAGATAATCATTTTTTGGCTTCTGCTGTCAAATAATTTTTGAGGCCTGCACAGGCATTGCCTTTTTTTCCTTCTTCTTAAACGTGTGCTTTCTTTCTGTCAGAGACTTGGCCTGTGCCAAGAAGAATTTATCCTGAAGTTTGAACAGTTGAATTGAGGATACTCTCTCTTTGGAAAAGGAAAATTGAAATCCAGACTTATTTATGTGGCCATGGCCTCAGAGGCCAGAATTAGGTGCTATCACTATATTCTTTTGAAAAAATAAAGGTCACTTGCCATTTCTGAGCACAAGCTTGCATATATCATGATCTAAGAATTTTTTTTTTTAAATTTAAATAAAACATTTTAATTCTTTTTATCAGAGTTGTAGGCATTCATGTTTGGGGTATTATGTAGTAAGAGTACCACCTTCTGCAGCATTTGTTAACATTTTTCATACAGGAGGGCAATGTAGCAGGCTGTTCCTGCCCCCAAAGCACTTAAAAGATATACAAGGACAAGACAGACACAGAGTGGGGTAGGAGTAGAACGTGCTAACAGTGAATAGTGGGGTAGGAGAGGATCAGCTAAACCAGAAGGGGAGTTGACGGGCAGATATGGACTGAAACTGAAGTAAAGGCTGCAGCAAACATCTAGTCAGCACCAGACAAAGGCCAATCAAAACAGGCTCTTTGTGTTGGGAGAACTGTCTACCGAGATCCCTGTTTTGGCTGCTTCTGCCCCTACAGGCTAGGGGTAACTCAAACTCCAGCCAATCTGTGATTTTTGGCACCATTAGATCCTGGTGCATCCTGTGTGCTAGTGTGGGAGTCTCCAGCACACAGCTGCTGGTTTGGGGGGAGGGGGTTGGGAAATATATGGACCCTGCATGGGTCCTCTTTTACTGCCCACCCCACATGCTGCAGTCCTGACTTTGGCTGCTTCTGCCTACCATCTGGCCTCTCTGTTGTGGGGGAGAGGGGAGGTAGTGGATAAATATACTCAATGGAAGAGATTTTTTTAAAAGGTGTCTGCGTTGGCCCAACTGTTAATGTTGAAGTCTAGTAAAATTTCCACTGACTTCAAGAGCAGTAGTTAGGCCCTCAGAGCAGTTTTGAAAAGCCCATCCAGGTTTATTTAGAGTGAACCGATCCCAAAGAAGGAAAAACTGATTATCAATAATGAAATGGTTCACTGTTTGTAAATGACTATCAAATCCATACCTTTTGTCATTTTACCTAGTTTTCCATTGAGTTTCTGCTGGGGGGGGGGGAAGGCTAACAGTGCCACTGGCTAAAACATTTTAATGAGAAAAAGAGGAAATTAACCCACCAGCATTGAGGTTGTTTGGTTGTTTTACACCATTGCTGTGTCCGTCTTCAAAATAACATCCATCATATCTGGATCCTCAGCGGTATGAACATAAAGTTTGGGTTCAGTGTTTTTGTTATTAAGGGATGCTTTTTGTCGATTAAATAGCAGTATCTTTATTTGCTGCCTGCCTATTTAGATGTCTAGGTATAACCCAACGTAAATAAATCTTAATCCCATAGTTTGGGGCAGGTTGTGAACCTCCTACTTATGACTTACTTTGAAATTAATGAGTTTTCCAAAACCTGTGTCAGGCATATCACAAAGAGATGCTGGATGTGGAATAGCTCGGTGAGTAAGCATAGGATGAGAATCTTTGGTCTGTTTGCTCAGTAAGCAAAGATCGCCAGATGCGGCTAGCTGTCAAGAAGACAGAGGAGGAGAGGTGATAAAGTAACCAGGCGGTGATGCCTGGGGAAGTCAAGACCAGAGTTATGAGATGACTTTATTTCCTTCCCAGTGAGGTGCATCTTGGATGCTCCACACGTGGAGCACTATAGGATAATCTCATCTGATTTTTCCCTAGGGGTTGGTTGGACAATCTCCCTTATGGAGCCAAATGTTTGTGCTTGGTGCTGAGTTTCAGGTTTGACAGTTTGATGTAAAGAGGGTTTGGTTATGAAACTTAAACATACCTGATAGCAGTACTCTGTTATACGTCTGTACAGGGCTGCCCCTAGGTGGGTGTGTGGCCCTGGGCAAATCGCCCTCTGCAGGGCCCCTACTCACCTCCCTGGGCACGGGGGGGGCTGGCCCCAGAGAGGGGCAGGCCCTTGTGCCAGCTGTCCCGTGCCAGGGACCAGCCAGCCAAAAACAGCAGAACAGGAGTGCAGGGTCTGGTTTCTCAGCCACCCTCAAGCCAGTGGCTGTCAAACTCTTTTCCTTGGGACCTAGCTCCGGATCGCTCTGTCATGTGGCAACCCTCCACTGAAAAAAAGCAGCCGCCACTGGGGAATTGAACAGTGACCATGGCTGTGGGGGGTGGGGGGATTCTTCATGGCTTTCATCCTTTCTCTTGAGTCTTCTATTGCATCTCTGAAATCTACACATCTAATGTGAGATCACCTACGTGGAACATGCAGAGGGTGATCCCACATGCCATACTCCTGTCTCAAATCAGGAAATATGTCAAGTCTCTAAAATGGCATGTAGTAGCCTGGAGTGTGCATGTGGGAGCTCCTTGCACATAGGGGTGGGGAGTGACTGGGTGGAGAAATGAGACGGAAGTGCTGAGACGGGAAGAAGAGAGCCAATGGCAGGCTGGAAAGAGAGGTTCTGGAAGATTCTGTCTGCTGCTGAGCCTGTCCAAGTCCCTCCAGGTCTTGGTCCCTTCTCTGCTGCCAAATCCCAGAAACTGAAGCAGCCCCTCTGGGTTCCACTTTCACCTCTGCTCCCTGAATCTGCATGAATTCTCATGAATGCACAGTTGTCCACAGTATTGTGATTGAAGGGATGCCAGCCCTCTCTGCTTGGTCTGGTGGCCCCTGGTAGCCTCCATAAGGCAGCAACACAATGGAGCTATTCATTCCCCACTTCAGATTAGGACCTTCTTATAACTTCTCCTTACAGCAGGTCCATCCCTGAGTTGGATTTTATTCTGTTACTTAGGCTTTCTCATTTTAGAAAAAAATACCATACTTTATAGCATAGGCTCCTACTAGAACAGTTTGCTTTTCTCTTCTCTTTTTAATTATCAGTCAAAAAATCTGTGTTTTTATTAAAAATCTACAAGTTATAACTTTTGTTGCAAGCAAGGGAATTCTTAACCCACTGGAATAAGAGGCAAGTCCTAATTTACAAGAATAACTACAATCCCCATATCCCAGAAATGGTGGGATAAGGTTGTGTTTACAGTTTGTTTGTTTTTTTCTTTTCTTCATTGGGTCTATTGATTAATAAAAAACAAACAAAAAAAAAACAAACCCCAAAACCCACAAAGGTTGCTTGCCAGTGACCTCAGTCCTTTTCATATGACTGAGAGAAACCTAAAGAGATACTGACTCGGAGAGTAGACATAAAGGTGGTTTGAACAACAATTAATACCTCATTTTTAATCCAAATGACTCACCTTTGTTGCAATGCTGATCTGCTGCCTTAAGCAACTTTCACACCAAGCCACTTCTCTGGCCCCACAGCAGAGTGAACTGGGCTGCCACTTTCGGCCAGCTTGCCCAGTCCCTGCCATGGGGGTGGGGTGGTGGTGCGGCCCCTCGGGGACCCCCCCCCCCCCAAAGTGCGTGCCCCTTGGCGGCTGCCCCTCTCACCCTACCCTAGGGGCAGCCCTGCTTCTGTAAACCTTTAGCAATGGCTTTTGAAAGCTGAAAGAAGCAATCTCATGTCAAATTGGTCCTTAAAACAGATAGCTGTTTGTATCTCTGGAAGCATAGACAGTTTTTTTGGGTGGCAGGTCAAGGGGTGGCATTGTTTTTATCATGAGTCTGAGACAGTCTTCATCCTACTTCTTGTGGATTTCTTGTTATGCTCGGGATTATAAGAGAACTTTGTGCTAAACCATTGTGTGATGCCTCATTGAGACATCCATGAATAATTCATGTACTGAAGTACAAGAACCCCATTTTCCTCACTTGGTCCTGCTCAACTTGTAACTTCTGCCACAGCGTGAGGGATAGAGCAGAAGCTGTTCATCCTAAAAATTCTTCTGCAAATATGTGAGCGTATATGTTTGGAGGATAGGAGGACTTGGTGGTTATGGGAGGATTTCAACTACCCAGACATTTGCTGGGAAAATAACACAAGGCACAGATTATTCAGCAAATTTCTTGGAATGTATTGGAGACAAATTTATTTCAAAAGGTGGAGAAAGTTACTAGGGGAGAGGCCATTCTCAATTTGATTTTGACAAACAGAGAAGAACTAGTTGAGAATTTGAAAGTAGAAGATAACTTAGGTGAAAATGATCATGAAATGGTAAAGTTCATGATTCTAAGAAGTGGTAGGAGAGAGAACACCAAAATAAAGATGCTGAATTTCAAAAGGCAGACTTCAGCACACTCAGGGAGTTGGTAGGTAGGATTCCATGGGAAGCATGTCTTAGAGGAAAAACAACTGGCAGTTTTTCAAAGAGGCAATATTAAAGGCACAAGAACAAACTATTCCAATGCTCAGGAAGGATAGGAAGTATGGCAAGAGACCACCCTGGCTTAACCAGGAGATTTTCAATCATCTAAAAATATGGAAAGAGTCCTATAAAAAGTGGAAACTTGAACAAATCAGAAAGGATGACTGTAAATAAACAACAAGTTCCAGAGGGGTAGCCGTGTTAGTCTAGTAAAGCAAAAAAAAAAAGCAAGGGATCTCGTGGCACTTAAAGACTAACAGATTTATTTATCGCATGAGCTTTTATGGAGGGAAAAAAATCAGGAAGGCCAAGGCACAAACTGAGATCAAACTCGCTGAAGGCATGAAGGCTAACAAGAAAACATTCTTCAGATACATTAGAAACAAGGAGATGACCAAGGGCAGTATAGATCCATTACTCAACAAAGAAGAAAAACAATAACAGAAAATGGCAAAATAGCAGAGGAACGAAATAATATCTTCATTTCAGTGTTCACTGAGAAGGTTGGTGGTGACTGGATGCCTGATGTAGGGGAGGGCAGTAAAAATAGGACAGGCTCAGAAGCTAAAGTCAGGAAAGAACAAGTTTAAAATTACCTAGACAAGTTAGATGTCTTCGAGTCACCAGGGCCTGATGATGTGCACTGTAGAATACTCAAGGAGCTGACTCAGGAGATACCTGAGCAATTGGCTATTATCTTTGAAAAATCATGTAACACTGGGGAGGTCCTGAGGGACTGGAAATGAGCAAATATAGTGCCCATCTATAAAAAGGAAAATAAGGACAACTCAGGGAATTATAGACCAGTAAGGTTAATCACTGTACGGGGAGAAATAATGGAGCAATTAATTGAGTAATCCATTAGCCAGCATCTAGAAGAGAATAAGGTGCTAAATGATAGTCAGCATAGATTTTTTCAAGAAAAAATCATGTCAAACCAACCTGATAGCTTTCTGTGATGGTGTAGCAAGCCTTGTGGATAAAGGAGAAGTGATAGATGTGGCGTATCTAGATTTTAGTAAGGCTTCTGATATGGTTTCCCGTCACCTTCTCATTAACAAACTGGGGAAGTGCAGCCTGGATGGAGCTACTATAAGATGGGTGAAAAATTGGATGGATAACCACTCCCAGAGAGTAGTTATCAGTGATTCACAGTCATTCTGGAAGGGCATAACGGGTGGGGTACTGCAGGGATTGGTTCTGGTTCTGTTCAGTATTTTCATCAGTGATTTGATGATAGCATACAGAGTACACTTATAAAGTTTGCTGATGATACCAAGCTGGGTGGGGTTGCAAGTGCTTTGAAGGATAGGATCACAACTGAAAATGATTTGGACAAACAGGTGAAATGGTCTGAGGTTAACAGAATGAAATTCAATAAAGACGTGTGCAAAGTACTCCACTTAGGAAAGAACAATCCATTGCACACATACAAATGGACTAGTGACTGCCTAGGAAGCCATACTGTGGAAAGGGATTTGGGTGTGATGGTGGACCACAAGCTAAATATGAGCCAACAGCATGCAGCTATTGCCAAAAAAAAAAAAAAAAAAAGTAAACACTATTCTGGCATGTATTAACAGCAGTGTTGTAAGAAAGACATGAGAAGTAATTCTTCCCCTCTACAGCTGGAGTATTGTGTCTGGTTCTGAGCACCTCATTTCAGGAAAAGATGTGAACAAATTGGAGAAAGTCCAGAGAAGAGCAACACAAATGATTAGAGGTCTGGAACACCTGACTTACAGGGGCGTCGCTGACACTGGCATGGGGGACACATGCCCTGAGTCCCAGCACCAGTGCCCCCAATGGTGTGGCCTCTGCCTTTCTTGGCCTCGGACCCACACAGGTATCTGGGGCCGGGCTGCCCATAGCGGTGCCAGCCTTGCCCGGTCCCATCCCCAGCCGGGGATTGGGGGCTGGATTGGCAATGGCAGGAGCCCAGGGCCCTGACTTCAGATAGGGGCCAGGGCCCGGGGGTGGAGCCTGGGCCTGAGCCCCAGGTCTTTTCCCAGGGCAGCAGTGCTCCTTGTAACTTATGAGGGAAGATTGAGGGAACTGGGTTTGTTTAGTTTGGAAAAGAGGAGACTTGGAGGGGACATAATAGTTTTCAAGTATCTAAGAGGTTGTCACAGGGAGGAGAGAGAAAAATTGTTCTCCTTAATTGCTGATATTAAGACAAGAAGCAATGGACTTAAATTATAGCAAGGGATGTTTAGGTTGGGCATTAGGAAAAAATTCCTGTCAGGGTGATTAACCACTGGAACAAGTTGCCTAGGCAGGTTGTGGAATGTCCATCACTGGAAGTCTCTAATTGCAGATTAGACAAGCATCTGTCAGGGATGGCTTAAGAGGGTACTTAGTCCTGCCATGAGTGCAGCAGACTGGACTCGGTGACTCTCATGGTGCCTTCCCAGTTTCTATGATTCTGAACCTGCCCTTCCTCTACTACTTCACGCCAGCTGGTGAGCTGACATTCAGCAGTATGCTGTGCTGCAAAAGAGTTGAAATCACTTGCAGGTGACAAAGGGAGCAATTGTGGTTGAGTCTGCTCTTGGGACTATGCATCTATGTGCCCCCCATCATACCCTGGGAAGTCTAGAAAGTTGCAGTCTAGCTGTTACAGGTTGGTTCTGTGGATGTCCACTTTCCCTTTACCTTCACTCTACCACAGGGTAATGTAATTGTACAACAAAAGTTTGTGGTTTCGTTTTGTTTTGGTTTTTTGGTCTGATTTCTATGTGTGGGGTAAGACAATTTGAAAAAAATATCTCATTTCCCTCCCATTCACTGAGCTGCTACTGAAGTTCTGGGGGAGGGAATCCTTGATATAAGTACATGGTTAGAGGATTAAATGTGGGAATGAAGTTAACCCCTCTTCTGCCCAGCTGTCAGACTGACCAGCCAACTGGGCCTTTCCCTAAAGTAGGTTCTTTAGGAAACGTCTTCAGTGGAACAGCTTTCTGCTGTGAAGCTTTTCTCTTCATGGTTTTGGTTTGCATATGGGGCACGCTACTGCATTCCCTTAGAGAGATGGTTGGGCACAGTGCCCTGAAAGGCTTCAGTTTTCTGAAACTCTGAGCAACTCGTTTGGCTGTGGCTGACCTCCTTTTGAATACAAAAAGCAGAACTCTGCAACACCAATCAAATAAAAACTTTCATAATTGCATGACTTGTCCTGATCAAAATAAAACCAGTTATGCAAATTTGATGCAGTGCTGGAAGATAAAAAATATCACTGTGCTGCAGTCACTGTGCTGCAATTTGTCCTTGCCTAACAAACTCCCATAGCACCCATTTTCTCAGCAAATTTAGTTATTTATAAAGCTCTGTTTCCCCCCCGGTCTCTAACTACTTACCACTACATTTAGTATCATATCTTCAGTCTATCAGGCTTGGTGAGAACTGGGCAAGCAACTTGTCTGCAATGTCCAGATCATAGCTTGTGCGTGAAGTGTCGTGGAGATTAGGGGCTTGTGGCTGTTTTATGAACTCATTGATGTGGGTCTTGTGGGTTTAACTCTAAACTGTGCAATCAGTTTTTATTCTTTGTATTTCTCAGATGGCAACAGGGAGTGAGAACTAGTTAAAAATCAGAAGATATTATTGTAAAGTAACAAGAATCAGCTAGGGGATTTGGAGCCAAGCGTGGTGTCAAACTTCACTGACTATTTTTACAACTGACTAGATTTCATGTTATAAGAGTCCTTTTAATACAGATCTCTTGGAATAGGAACTTTTACACACACGCACACACATACCTCTTTTTCTTTTTGAAGCTGAGGAGAGCTCACAGTTTTCTGAGGTTTTTATACTGAACTCACCTTTTTTTCATGTTTTTTTTCCTCTGCTCTGTAGATAGAAGATGCACTATTACCGATACTCTAATCCAGAAGTGAGCTGTTGGTACAAATACCTGCTTTTCAGCTACAACATAATATTCTGGGTGAGTACCAAAGACCAAAACTCTCTTCCTGTAACATGAGGTCCTCGCTATGGAACTCGTCTTCCTGAAATGATACTTTTCAGAATGTACACGTTACTCCCAGAGACGGTGAACAGCATGGACGTGAAGGAGAGATTTCATTATATGGGCAAGTGACTGAAAATGTCAAACTCGCATCAGTTTCAACTTAAATGTCCAGATGTTTTGATATTGTCTTATTGATTACAGCATGTCAGTAGAGTTGATCTGATACAAATTTATAGAGAAAAATGTTGTCCCATGCTCCAGAGACTTCGCAATTTAGGTTAGAAAAAGACAGATGCTCAATATACCACATGATTGTCTAAGGCATCTACTTTGTCCCCTTTGTACCCCCTTTCCTCAGCCCTCTTCAGGGACCCATCTCAAGAGACTGTACTGCACTTCTTAACATCACTTCTCCTTTGTTAGGAGCAAGAACTTGTCACATTTCCTCACAAAGGAAAGGGTTTTACTAAAAGTGTTTTCTTGTGCCAAAAAAAAAGGATAGATCTGAAACAATTGAACAAATTCTTAACAATGAACAAATTTGTACTGTTCAGAATGGTGATTCTAGGAGAATTCTTTGCTTTGGGGTTTTTATGGTCCTTGACCTGTTGGGCACCTATTTTCATGCAGGCATACTTCCTGCACACAATATATAACAATGTTACCACCACGAGCTAGGTTCGTTTTTCTAGTATCTTCAGTACCAAGGATGTTCTCAAAAGTTCTAGCAGTAGTGGCCTCTTATTCTGAAGGTAAGGGTCCTATTCCTTTTTGGAATCTTTTGTATGTATGGCAACCTACTCCTTAGTCCACTTGTCTGTGGAATCTGACCTGACTTTTTTTAAATGCAAGCTCCAAAACATTAAATTGGAAAGCCGCAAAGACTCAACTCTTCTCTTTGAAATTACAGCCACATGATTGAAACCAGCACTGGAAACACTAAACAGCAGTCCAGAGTGGGAGGGAAAATTTGTAGCTCAAAACCATAATGCTCACATTCTCTGTCCCTTTAACACTCTTCAGCAAAGAATCTTTTTGTAAACTATCTTTGCTCTCATGCAAGTGCCCAGCAAGGTGAATTGAAAGCAAAGAAATAAGGAAGGACCCCCCCCCCCCCCCAAAAAAAAAAAAAGTTATGATCACTGTCAGTTTTTAGAAAGTTTGGGAATAGATGGATAAAGAAAATTGCTCTATCCTTTGTAATGAAGAAGTGTTAACATGTAGGAGAATTTAGAATGAGTGAGAAACTGAGTTGCTGTAAGAGACCAGCTACAGATAATTAATAGAGTTGCAGAAATGTCAGAGGCTTCTGACCCTTTCCAAGTACTGCATATTCGTTCTGTTATGTTAAGCTACTGTCAAATCACATATTTTCTTAAGTGTAAGAGAGTGCTATAATGGAAAACAGAAAAATCCCCCTCTGGAAAATCTCTCTCCCTTTCCCACATTACTTGTGCTATTGTGAACTATTTTAATATTATATCGTATATATCAAAGTGTCTGATGGTGGATTTTCTCCCACAAAAGCTCATGCAGTTAATAAATCTGTTTAGTCTTTAAGTGGCACAGGACTCCTCGTTTATCATGTAAGGCAGGCGTGGCCAAACTGTGGCTCAGGAGCCACATGAGGCTCTTGAATGAAAAAGTGTGGCTCCCAGAAGAATGTCAGCAAATCCAATTTAGGAAAGCAGCCCCAGCCTAGGAGTTCAGGAGGGGGGTTGGGATGGTGGGGAGAAGCGCAGCATGGTCGGGATTTTAAAAAACTCGCCACTAGCCTACAGTCTTCTACATCAAGCAGCAGCTAAGTTTTTACTGTATAAGCCTAATTTTCTTGGTAACCTTAAGTAATTATTAGAATCTGACATTAGTAGGATCAATATTTGTCCTCTTTTTACCATAAAATTAAAGTGTGCAATGAATTTTAAACTTAGTTTTGGAGTAGGTAAAAGTATATGGCTATAGGCCTCAGTGTGGCTCTTGAAGGTTTAATAATCAACTTGTGTGGCTCTTGAGTTCCATAAGTTTGGCCACCCCTGATATACAGTATCTCTATTTAGAAGTCCTGATTTGCATTACAAATACCTTGCCTTAAGATAATGATAATGCCTACTAAACTGTGGTGATCACTAATGAGAGCAGCTTCCATCGCAGTTAGATTCTCTAGCTGGTGTGAGTCAGTATAGCTCCACTGGCTTCAATGGAATGCATCAATTTATACCCTTGGTTGGTATCAAGTTTTTAATGAAGAAATAAAATCACTTTCCTGTCTTTGTCCTCGAAAGTCCAGCATTTGACTTCACTCTAGTAAAATTTTGATTTATCTACACTGTCAACTCAATGTATTAGACCAGATATCACTGTAAATGGTATTAGCCAAAGATGTAGTTCCACTTTAGCTCCCTTTTCTTTAGTGGTCATTGTGCCCCAAACTGTCTGAGAAAGCTACTGTACAAGATGAGTAACCTCTTCTATGAGTAGTGACTCTTTGGGTGCTTCACTTTAGGTGGTCTTTGAGCAGCATCCCCACAGGGAGGAGTGAGTTCAGAATGGAATTTAAAACTGAAGCTGGTACAGCAGAACTGAGTGCTGCATCAGATCTGATGATTTGGACCAAGCCATAGTGTTTAGAAGTAGCATGCACTGAGGCCCACATAGCAGCAATGTGTAGCTCAGACACTGGAATCTTCTTGAGTAAAGTTTTGGAAATCCACCTGTGAGCTTGTAGGAATGCTATTATCCTTTGGGAAGGCAGAGCAGTCATGCTCTAGGACAGGGGTCTCAAACATATGGCCCACAATGACACAATCGTTACTGGCACTTGCAGTATTTTTGAATGAAACTGTTTCAGTGGTGAGGCTCTCGGGTTAACCTGTGGCCCTCATGGTGATTTGAGTTTGAGACCCCTGCTCTAGGAAGTCACAGTGCACCCAGAGATCTACCTCAAAAGTCTCTGTGTAGAGATCATGAATGCCTTGGATCTCTGTGATGGAGAAACAGTCTAGGTGACTTTTAAAATCGCTTGGTCCTGTCTTGATGAAAGGAAAATTCTTATCTAATGTCTATAAAGTATGAAAGGAGGTCTCATTAAGATTTATATAGTTGGATAAATGGTCTGGGTAAGATGAAACTCAGACAGCACTTTAGAGTGCAGCTGTAAAGAGACCTTGTCTGTGAAAAATACTGTTAGTGGTGATGGTGAGTCTTTCATCATGTCTCCAGTCTCCCCAGTCCTGCAGGCTGATGTGATAGCTAATAGAAAACCTCCTTGATAAGCTGCAATATGGTGACCAATCTGTTGTATAAGAGGCTATTTAATGTGGGGGATTAGGCATGCATCACATCTGGAAGCTTCTCTCTCTGCTCACCTGGCAGTCCATTGCATAATGCCAGAAGTATATTAGTTGGGAGGCTCAGGTTGTTCTTTGACAGTGGCCTCAGGATTTGCCTTCCTCTGCAGAAGGAAGACGAGCTGGAGAAAGGTGCAGGCCAAACAGTTTCACAAGCCAACCTCACCCCATGATCGTGTTCCTGTTCCAGTGATCTTGGAAGGGGCTTGTTTGGGTCTGTCTGCGTAAGACTTGAAGAAAAATGCTGTGGGTGGAGCACCTCAAAGGAAAAAATTGTGAGGCATTTTTGAAAGGTTCTTAACCAGCATATCAGATTGGGAGTAATAACTTCTTCAGTTACAGTCTTGAGACTCCTTATCTGTACATGTAACTTGTTGGTATGCTACCTGTCTTGAGGGAGGGGTAAATTGAAGACTCACCACTGCAAATTACAGAACAAGATACACAGGCAAGTCATAGGCCAAATGATAGATGTCACTGCACAGTTATGCTATTGGGGAGAGGCCCTGGGAGCACAGAGGTAGAGGGCAGCTGCAGTCTGAGTACAAATGTAATGGCATAAATGGGTTTATGAGCATTGTTATGAGAGCTGAACATCCTACAGTGTTATATTTGAGTGGAAGCATCTTCAGGACTCTGCCTCTCATGTTAATGCTGGTAAACAGCAGTAGAACACAGCGCCAGCAACACCTAATACAGGTTTAGAAACTGAGAGAAGCACACCCCTGACATACCAATTCCTGTACAATTCAAAACTAGATTCCCAGCTGCCACAACCCCAAGGTAGCTTCAATTTCCATTAGGAAACAACATTTTCAGTATACTCACGTCTGCTGTGCCACTGTAGTGTGAGAAACAAACTACACATATGGGGTTTTTAGGGCATTCCTGCCTCCTCAGTTTTCAGGCAGTTTGCTGGAAGGCAACAGACCAGAGTCCAATCTGCAGGCATTCCGAAAAGAGGTTTTTTTGGGCATTACATTGACAAGCTCCAAGCCCTTCACACCAGTTGGGTTCATTTCCCTGTACTCTAGTGAAGTTCCTTTTCCCTCAACCAGAGTTCTATATGGCCATAAAACTTCCTCCTCCACTAACTATGGTGCTGCACACTGACAGAGCCTCCTTGTCCCCTTCCTCCTCCTTGGTAGCCTTAATTATACCTGTAGGTATGCCCCCAACCTTTGCTACCACCCCTTCCATTTTGGGGTCCTGGTGGTTTAGTACAATCCTTTTTGTACCTCATGGGAGGGGCATGGAGTGAAGTTAAATCTTGACTATGGTTATTTTATGGCCCTATGTTTCTTTTTAACATTTCCCTTGCATTTCTGAGCTGGGGTTGCTTGGTCTTGCTTTGGCATCCGTATTGAAGTGAGCCAAAGCTTTTCCTCATTTGTGCATTCATATATCACACCTCCGCTACTCCTTGAACCATTTTACCTACATCCCATATCTTTCTCACAGTAGTAAAGAAACCCCATCTGGTTTTTTTTTTTTTTGGGTAGGCAAGAGGAACACAATATGCCTTTGTTTGCTTCCATGTGTTTCTTGAAGACCTTCGCTCTCAGGTAGGCAAGCAGGCCCAGAATGCCATCTCAGGGAGATACTCAGGACTAAATATTTACACACACCTAAATTATATACATCTATCCTACCAGGGTTACTGCATCCACTACTAAAAAAGCCAACCAGCTGTGACATAGACCTGCAAAATCTGTTAAGTGATGTTGCTGGGAGTTAGACAGCTGAGAACAGGAAATGGAAAAATTAGGCAGGAAAAATGAAATCTATTGAGTTAGGATTTGGCTGGAAGTCAGTGGTTGAAACCTACTAAACTCCAGAATGGATATATGTTGTATCCAAAAAGGCTGCTGACAACAGGTTTCCCTAGTGCCATGATAGGTTATTTGGTTCAGTTTCTCAAGACAGATGCTCTCCTGGCTGCAGGACAGAGTTTTGGTGTTGCAAACACTTTCAGTCCCCTGACATATTTCCATATGCAGAGTTATGGAGTAGGCAAGGCTGTAGTTCTTTTGGGGGATTGCTTTCCAAATACTGACTTGATTCAACCTGATTTTCTGTAGCTCATGAGGTGCAATGGAATGGTAGCTGTGATTGGCTAAAAATAGGATAGTGTTAAATTAGGTGTGTGGTGTGAATCTTCGTAAAGTTAAAAATATCTTTGTGATTTTTCAGTTCAATTAATATATATAAAAATATAAATAAAATTCAGCATTTCAGGATTCTGCTTGCTTAAGTTTTTCATTGTCCTTAGTCATGGGAGAGGGCAGGCAAATAGCTCTTGTGCGTGGACAAATCAATATTCATGAAAGCTGAATAAAACCATACACTTAAGTTATCGTAACTCTCCCTGTAGAGAATTTGATATTTTTTCCTGTGTGTGTGTGTGTGTGTGTGTGTGTGTGTGTGTGAGAGAGAGAGAGAGAGAGAGAGATTTTGTTTCATTTACATTGATGTAAACGTTTTGCTTTTTCTTTCCTTCTTATTGAAGTCACCATATTGTTTCCTGCTGTTGATTTGCCTGCTATCTGCTGTCCAGAAGGAAGCAGCTTGAACTATATAAATCCTGTGGCATCCTAGATTAACAAATTTCTTCAGGCATAAACTTTCATGGTCTGCAACCTACTTTGTTAGATTCATGCAGCCCATGAAAACTTACACCCAGGGAAATTTTTAACCTCTAAGGTGCCAGAGGGCTTCTGCCATTTTTGCTGAATACGGACTAACACCCATCTGGAGTTTAAACTACGAATGTTAGCCCAGTGTTTGCTATGCTTTAATTTTTCTCATATATGTAGCTGATCAGGCCAGTTAAACCCTTTAACACAGGGGTCTCAAACTCAAATCACCATGAGGGCCACATGAGGACTTAGCAGAGAGCTGCATGAGGCTTAGTATAGTAGCCCGAGGGCTGCATCACTGAAACCTTTCCATACAATGATATTGCAAATATTGGTAACGATCATGTCATTGCAGGCTGCAGGAAATATCTTTAGGGGATGCATGTTTGAGACCCCTGCTTTAACAAGACCCTTACAAGTGTACTGTGGATGACAGGTCGTAAGAAAACAGTGATCAGTGGGTTTGGACATAAAACATAGCTAAGCAATGTGATCCAGATCTGACTTTCTCTTTTCTCAAGACCTGTATAATCTTTAACCCTTTCAGGCCCAAAATTTTACTAGACTCTTGGAAAAATTCCCTGTTTATGAAACTTTTGTTCAGGTCAAGGATAGTAAGCAAGAAGATGCTGATGTTAAACATCAGGGTCTTGCTAACTCTAGTGTACTGGAAGTGGTGTGTTTTGGTTTTGTTTTTAAATTGCCAGGCATCACTACGAATCCGAAGTGTTTACCTGTTTGCAGATCTGAGGGCTCCACAGGGAAGCATGCAGTCAGTCAGCTCTGCAGAGAGACAGCCTAAAGTGAGGGGATTGTCTTGAGGAACAGCCTCCTCTTGCTCTCGGTTCTTGCTGGTTATGGTTCTGCATTTTAAGAAATAAAGTAAGGTTATGTTGCAACCTTCCTGCAATAGCATTCTGTGTTTTTTAACTAACTTTTCCATGTGTAGGTTGTGACTGTAACAGTGAATGTGTGTGAATCTGCACATGTGATGCGGCCCACGTAGTGAACCACCACTTTGTTTTCTCCATCCCTTCTTGTAAACAGAGAGGGATAGAAAGTGAAGGAGATCTTTTCTCCTCTATGGCACTCTGGTTCCTGTACCTCGTCTTAATAAACATTTTAGAGATACTACTCCCTTCTAAATTTGCTAAAGCCAGGAACTCTCACAGTGCTGTATAAGAGGATTCACAGTACACTAGTTCTTTTCTTACCTTGTGAGTCAGTCACATGATGTCAGAATTGGGTCTCTTGACTATGTGTAATGTACAAGGAGCTGTGGTTTTGGTCCTTGGATATTAGAGACACAAAGTGGAAGAGGTAACAGAAGTGAGCCTGACAAAAAGTATTACCTCACCCCACCTTGAGTTTCCCACTCCAATGTGATTAAGACTGAATCTCCTGTTGAGCTTGTCCCCACAGTTGTTTCAGAACAGAGAAAGCACAGCATTGTTCGTGATTTGGCACAACAATGCATTGGCATAAGGTGACAGTTTCATGCTTCTAATTGGCAGGCTCTGACACACTTCTGCTAAGTAATACTTTACTTGAAAGAGGTAGGACACTAGTCAGAATGGATATGTCTACACTGTAATTAAAAACCTGTGGCTTTCTTGGGTGCATGAGTCTTGGGCTTCAAGATAGACTTCCGGACTTGGGACCTTCTCACCTCAAAGGGTCCTAAAACCTGGCATGGAAGTCTACATCACAATGGAACAGCCCTGCAGCCTAAGTCTTGTGAGGTTGGGTCAGCTGGTGTAGGCCAGCCTTGGGTTTTTAACTGCAGTGTAGACATAACCAATGAGTCAGAGTTGTAGACTCTGTTTCTTGGATGTGGAACAGTGCTCTAAGACAGGGGTTTTCAAATTTAGGGTTGGGACCTAGTACTGGCTCGCAGACTCTCAAGTACTGGGTTGTGAGGCCCCCTGCTGCCACTGCCAAAACACTGGAATGCATTGCTCAAAGGTGTAATTATTGGGTCATGGGCATAAATGATTTTTTTTCCTAACTGTGTCCCAAGAAAATGTTTGAAAACCACTTTTCTAAGATACTTATCCTTCACCTTGAAAGCTCTGTGGAGGGTAGGAGGGTACCTCAGTAACACTTTTAGTTCTGAATTGCTTGCACTCTTGAGATCCAATTCAGGAATCACAGCAAGAGGGGAAGGGATTGAGTAGTCAAGAATCCTCAAAATCCTTACCCAAGCCAAGCGATTGGAAGTGTCACTGTATTTGTTCTTTGACAAAATCCTGTGTGCTTTACAGAAGCTCATTGTCCAGTGAATAAATTTGAGATGATGTTAAAAGATCTTTTCTGACTTTATCTCAACAGGGGGACGGAATGAGGCGTAATGAGAAGCACCTTGAATTACTTCATAATTAAACTCCTGTTTCAAGTCCTGGTCTCTACTAATTGGGATTTCCAGTGTTCAGGAAAAAGAGCAAAATTCCATATTTTTGCTCTGAACAAGAGAGTGCTACTCTCATCTTAGGTCAACTTTGGCACAAAATTTAGGGTTTATTAAAATAAAAATAAAGTCTCTTAGGTTTAAGACAAATATAAATTTTTTCCTGATGTTAAAGGAAAATGTATTTTGGTATTTTAAATGTTTATTTTGAAGAGGGACACAGCAATAGCGTAAAAGAACCAAAGTCAATCTCAGTGCTGGTGGGTCAATTTCCTCTTTTTCTCATTAAAATGTTTTAGCCAGTGGCACAGTTAGCCTTTTCACCCATCAGCAAGGGATGCTTTTTTGGTATTTTAAATGCAGCTCTCCTTTCACTCATGTGTGCAATGGAGCAAGGAAAGAAATCAGCAGCATCTTATGCTACCCTCAGAAGACACTAGTACAGCAGTCACTGTACTTGGAGTGGAAAAAGCCACTACTACCAAGTTGCTTGCTGGCCCCAAGAGGAAATTTCTAGAAAGGGGACAAGGAGGGGAAAAGAGGGGAGTATAGTGAGCCATGGCTGCTGATTCCACCCTTGCTATCTGTTGTTAGTCAAGTAAATACTCTTTGGAAGGTTTTACCATAACACTGCTTAAAAATCCAGAATAACACAGGAACCCAGCAACAGAGGAAAAAATAAGCAGGCCCTTCTACAGAGGCAGAACTCACCCACATCCTACTGTAAGCAGTCTATCTGTAGCAGGCTGACTGAGTGCATTGTTTGCTCCAGAGAGGCCTGCCTACAAGCAAGACAAAGGAAACGTCTCAGAATGTAAAGCAATGTTTTACAGTTTTAAGAGTTTTCAATAAACCACATTTGTCAGCAAAGCAGAATTGGCTGCATGGGCAAGATACTGTGAATACCCCTTGATGAGCAGTATTAAATTACTCTTATCTTCCCAGTGCAGCTGGGGAGTTGTTGTATGAATGTGCTTCCCCAGTCAATAGGAATGTTTCCTTGCAGCTTTGGATCAGGCCGTGAGGCAGAATACCTCTGAAGCAATGTTCTTGTGGGCCTTCCACCACTGCAAAATAGTGGCTGGTTGATGAGACAGAGAAAAACTGATTTTTAAACCTTTGTTCTTAATAGTTTGAGTGTGATGGTTTTCCTTTCAGAAGACCATTGTTTTATATAACAGTGATAGGCTGGTGACCCTGTGAGAGAATCCTACAAGAGAAGAGGTTATTTCTTTCTGAACAGAGTATGAAAAGAAAGGTCAACATTTTAAAGTTGTTGTAGATCTGTAGACCCAAAGGCAGGAAGGGCCTGGCTCATTTGAACTTCCTGTTTGCAGAGGCATGGCTGAGTTGTTGGGTATGTTTCCATCCACCCTCTTTCACACTGCTTATGGCTTTACTGATTGTGAAGTTTAGAGGCCAACTGGATGACCCAAGGAGTTCTTGTTTTAGAACATATTACTGGAAGTCAGAGGTCATCTGGATATCTAAAATGGAAACTTTTGGCATTTGCCACGCCTCATTAATTTGCAGCATGACTCGCTCATTGTGGCTTAACTATTAAGGCCATTTGTCACTACAGAATATCCATTACAATTTTTTTAACAGTTATCAATGAGGCATTTTAAGTCTTTCATGGGATTTAAAAACAAGGAACTCATTCATTTAAATATTGGCACCTCAACAACAATGTGAATCTGCTCCATCATTCCACTTCTTTAAATTCAGTGGTAGATGTGAAGTTTTGGGATCCTTTACAAATGATACATTGCATCTGAGGCTTGGTCTTACGAGGTACTTGCCTTTGGCTCCCATTAAGTTGAGGGGGCTCGACAATTTGGAAGATTAGGCACCTGGATGAAGGAGAGCACCACCTTTGATGGTGAGTCGCCACATTAACACCATGGTTGGATCAAATGTAGCCCACATGGATAATACCCTAAATCTTTTAAAATAGGGTAGTTGTCTGATGACCCAAGTAATGATAGATCTGTTTCGAGTTTGTATTGACCCTCTCTGGCATCTCACCAAAGAGCAAATGAGTATGGAGTCCCTCCAGTTCTGAGAGGTTATTTTTGTAGCTCAAGTTAGAGGCCCGTTGGCTGGCAATTAGATTTGCAAAAATAGTGGGGCATAAAAATCACTGTGAATTCTAAATTTGGCTTTGTTCTCTCACAGCTCCTTTAGCACACACTTGTGTAAGATTTTTATTCTCTTGGATATCTGGACAGTTTATAAGGAGAGAGTGGAAGCTTATGCCTGGAAAAACATGCTGATTCACAATACGGTCAAGCTACAAGCATGTATTCATTTTACAGGTGCTTGCAAGGTCATCAAATGATATTGGTGGATTTAGATGTAAAGCTGCTGTTCAAACAGATAACACATACAGTATTAGAACACATACATACAGGCTGCCTTTAAATTGTAAGTGCTGGCAGCATGAGTTCTAGGGGCCAGACTGTGATGCCCTTATATAAAGACTGCTTGATGCATTAAGAGTGTCACAGTTTGGCCCATAGTATTCCCTTGACAGCAATTAATAAGCTAAAATCCATTCATCCAAAACATTTTCCAAATGGATCTGAAGAGGGAAATGCAGCTCTTTCCTACTGGACAGCTTGCATTGTAACTCTTGCTGGTGAAGTAATAAGCTTCTACTTTTTATTAGAAGTTTATTATTTCACCAAAGGCAAAAGCAATGCAAGCTGTCCAGTAGAAAAGGGCTGGTTCCCTGTTCAGATTCAAATGTTCTGCGTGAATTTATTTTAGCTTCCACAGAACCAGCAGCAGTAATAAGGAGGAAGCCTGATTATCTGTTGAGAATCAGCAGCTGAAATACAATTTGTTGAGATTCAACAGGGAGGTTGCAAAGGTATTGAGGGTATGAATTGGCCCATAAAATGATGATGGTGATGCACAAGAAGGAAAGAATGCATCTAACTTTCAGAATGTAAGCTGAGTGCTTGTGATGACTGAACAATATTATATAGCCTCCTTTTATTTGTAAATAAAGCATATCATACTTGGGAGGTGCTGAAGGTGATATAGAAAGGAACCTGCCACTGCCTTTTTTAGTCACTTTTAAGAACATACCTGCACTTTGAAAGAAATAAGGTAAACTTTGTGTCAGCCAAGTCAATAACCTCTCTGAGTGGCAGCAACATAGTAATGATGGTCTAAAAGCAAATCAATTTTAATTTTGCTTTGCTACATCCAGAGGCCCCTGGAGCCTTCATCTTGAGTTTAAAACATTGTTGTACCAAATAGATGAACATGGTTTTTTGCTATCCCCATATTGGGAGGAACAGACGCATGGAACTGTAGATAGAAATCAAAATATAGGGCATTCCCCTTTCCTTCTAGGACCAGTGGGACGGTAAATGGCTTTCTGCTGAACCTTAAGTGGAAGAAGTTTTTCAGTAGCAATCTCCATGGTGCTTTTTTTTCTTTTTGCAGTACAGCATTAGCTGGTCAGAAGCAACATGCAGCTGTTTAATTCCTGGGTGCCCAATAACTCCTGTCTAGGCAGGGTAAAAATAAACTGCCCAATGGAAAACTAAACAAACACTTTTTTCTCAGTTAAGAAAACCATTTTAAAATAAGGATGGGGACAAAACAGGAAGCCTTTAATGAGTTCAAAGACAACCACCAATAACTCAGTATGAGACTAGTGGCCTGATCTCTATTCTTTTGTGTGTGGGGACTAGTCCCATTTCTTTCCTTTTCTTATATTTCTAGTGAAACCACCAGTTAATCCTCTACCTCTTGTTAAGATTAACCTGTGCTATGACAACGTGCTAACTTGTCTAATGCAATCTACAGCCTCCTCTTCTCTTGCCTTCTCAGATCTCTGAGGTACATGGTGGAAGTAGGGAGTAAGAAACGGTAGAAGAATGTCTTAAAAAGAGCTGGTTGAAACTTAGAATTCCCTTTCCATGGGAAATTCTGGCACTTGGAAAAGAATCATTTCCAACTAAATTATAATCTAGAAATTTTCAAAACTTTTTTTTTTTTTTTTTTTGAGGACAATCCATCTTGGAAAAATGCAAATATTTGCATTTGTTCACTTTCCTCTTTTCTCAATTTACCATGATCCCCCCCCCCCCCAAAAAAAAAAAAAAAACCCAACCAAACAAAAAACCAACCTGAGCTCCTGTGGTGCCTCTTTGAGTTGTGAGGAGCCCAGAAGCCATGAGAATCCCAGATCAAAACAGGGCTTCGACTTCATAGCATGGACTTTGGACCTGTCTTAGAAACATGGCCTTGGACATGGGCTTCTCAGCAGCCACCGGCTGATCTGGCAAGAAGCTAGGCGGGGGTCTGTTGGAAGCTTGTCAAAACCAATTTCCACAAAACACTTGGTTTTAACAGGTAGTGGTTTCAGACAAAAACCTCATCAGAAGGTTGGTTGGAAAATTTTTTAACTGCCTCTAGCTTTGAACTGTTGTAATGTGTAATAGAAAATCCGCAGTGAAATTTTTTTATGCCCTGTCTGAAAAATGTTACTGCTTAGAGAGGCCTAGGAGTCACTATTTCTTTTGACATAACAATGTGGGTTTGGGGTTTGTTTTTTTTTGTTTTGTTTTGTTTTTTTTTTAAGCTTACTAAAATGGTGGTGGGAGGAAAGGTTTAACACTCCAGCTTCATATTTGCCCAGCATGACGATGGTGTGTGTTCATTCTGTCCTCTTGCTCATCTTGTACTGCCTTGAAGTGTAAGTTCAACTTGCATCAGTTTGCCCACCCATGTTTCTGTTTGGTGTGTACTTGTTTTTCATTGCTTTGTGTGCATGTCTTGTAATGTGGTATGGTGGACTTGCAGAATTTTGACTCTTCTTTTGTGTAACTGTAGATAAAATGCCTCATAAAATATCTGAGCAAACTAGGAATTTCTCCAGCTCTGATAACGGTGCTATGTCTGGCAACAGAAGCCATGGCACTTCACCTACAAATATGCTAGAGGAATGAAGCAAAGAGCTGGTTAGATCACAGAAACTGGAGGTGGAAAATGTCATCTTCATTTAGATATTGATACTGGATATTGAACAAAAGTTTTTTGTGACTACAAAGTGTTAAAGGTGGGGAGGTCATGAGGTCCAAATAAAGATAAATTTTTGCTTCGTATCAGTGAGCTGAGTTAATGGGAGTTGTACAGTGTTTGTCAGTGCAAAATCTAATTTAGGTGTGCCTCAAACTTGCTGAAAAGCAAGGAGTTGGGGTCTTACCTACAACCTAATTGAAAGTAACTTAAACAAATAAGGAGCAGGAAGAAAAGAAATGGTTTATCTAATTGAGTGGAAGGTGGGTTAGGTAATGAGTCTTGCCATAGAATCATGAAAAAGGGGATGTAGGAGCATTACTGGGTATTGCACTGTATGATTACTAAATGGTAACGGGCTGGGGAAAGTAGTGTATGAAATGCTCTGGAATTGTTGTCAGAATGCAAATAAGTGGTTTGAAAAATGGGTCATGGTATATTTTTGCATCAGAGTATGTAGACCAAACCCTTAAGGTAACAGCATGGACTTTTTAAATAAACAGTTTAATAAACAATGAAGAAGTTAGATTTTTATTTTTAAGAGGAAAAAATTCAGTGAGTTAAAACAAAGCCTCTTAACAGTCTTGCTTTATAAGGAGATATTGAAAAAGCTTGTTTAATAAGGAGACATTAAAAAGACTAGGGCTGGTCACCTTAGAACAGAGATGACTGAAGCAGGTTATGATAGAGATCTGTGAATCATGTGGAGAAAATGAACAGAAATGCTGTTTATCCATTTGCATAGCATGAGAACCAGGAGGAAATTAATTGGCAGAAAGCTTAAAGCAAACATAAAAAATATAATTCAACACAGTCAACTTGTTGCCAGGGGATGTTGTGAATTCCAAATATGGCTGAGTCAAAAAAAAAAAAAGTTCACATAAGATAAGTCCACTTGTGGCTATTAATCGACATGATTAGGGACACAATGCTATGCTTTTGATGTCCTTAAACCTCTACCAGAGGGTGGGATTGGATGACAGAGTAGTTCACTCAATAACTACCTTGTTTGTATTCATTTCCTCTGAAGCATCTGGCAACAGCTGCTGTCAGAAGCCAGGATACTAGGCTAGATGGATCATTGGTAGAGTCCTGCAAATCTTCTGGTATCTGCTGCAGATCTGCGGGTATCCACATCCACGGGTGCGGATAACTGCAGACCCATTGCTGTGGATCAACTCACGGATGCAGCTTCTATTGTTACCTTATCACAGTGGGACCCATTGCGGAAGCTGCTGCACCGGGGAAGCAGGAAACACTCTGGCCAATCCTAGACTGTGATCTGCCGGCCAATCGGAGTCTCTGGGTGGGACTTGGAGACTCACTGTTGGCCTTTGATTGGCTCATTCCGCTGCCCACTTCTTCCTTTTCTTGCTTCCAGTTGGCAAGCCATTGCTGTCAGAGATTTCATAGGTGGGCAAAGAAATCTGATTAATAGCACAGCATGCAAACCACAATCAAGAAGGAAAAGTGGGTGGGACCCATATGGGGAATGAACCAATCAAAGTCTGAATAGTTGTATGTGTGCCCAAGCTCGGTTGCACCTGCAGTTACAGATGCAGCTAAATCCTGGCATGCGGATTTTGGATCAGATTAATGTTATCACGGAGCGGATGTGGATCGGATGCGGTTCCATATTTTTGTATCCACGCAGGGCTCTAATCATTGGTTTGATGTATTGTAGGATGGCCATTCTTATGTTCTTGTGACTGTAATGCTGCTTATTGGAAGGTGTACCTCATGGAAGACAGTGTCCAGTAGCTAAGATACAGGCCTGGAAGCTGGGAGATCTGGAATTTTTTTTGTTTCTGGTTTATGAATGGGGTTAAGTGAAGTCAAGACCAGAGAGAAGGATATTGCAGTAGCTGAGATGCAGGATAGTGAGTGTTAGCTTCATGGATGGATAGGAATGGTGGTAGCTTAAAGATGTTAAAAAAGTTCTGCAGGATTTAGAAGGAGCCTGGATGTGACAGTATAAAGTGTGTTTTTGAGTCAAAGATGATCCAGACTACACACCTGAATGAGAGGCAGTGGTGTTGTGTCGACAATCGAGAAAGAAAGTGGAAAGATTTTGAGCTGATGTCTAGGCATCCACAAGGATATGTCAGACAAGAGGGAAAGGCCAAGACTTCAGTCTGACCAGAAAAAGGCGAGCCTGTAACAGAGAGGTAGATCTATAAATTGTCAGTGTGGAGCGATGACTGTCTGAATTTGTGATTTGCAGATGAGATCACCTAGAGATAAAACAGAGAGAGAAGTGAAGGGGACCAAGGATGGAGCCACCTGGAACCCTGGAGGAAAGATAAAAGGAGGAAGAGGAATATCCTCCAGATGACATGCTGAAGATATGATTTAGACAGATAGCAAATCAGCAAAGTTCAGGGTCATGGAATCCAGGGGGAGCAAGAGTTGAAGAAGAGAACATAATCAGTGTAATCAAGGAGGATGAGGTTAGAGGACTGGCGCTGAGCTTTGGCTACGAAGAGGTCATTAGAGATTTCAGTTCTCCTGCTGCAATGCAGGATATGATACTAACCGTCTCAAAGTACTATATTTGCTAATAAAGGAAAACGCTATAATTTATTTGTTTTGTTTGTTATAAGCCATGCTCTTGTAAACATTTATTCATTCTCATTATTCAAATGAGAATCCCCACTGAAGTCAATGGGATTGTTTATGTGCATAATTATTTCAGTATCTGGTCTTAAACTGCAATGAATATTCTTTCCAAGCACATCTATTGTTCTGTCTATCTTATTGTTGCAAAACTATTTGCCTTAGTATTCCATAATCACAAGTCTGAGAATCTGGGGATGGGATAGCTCAGTCCTGTTCATCCCTAGAGTACCTCTTCTTATCTTGTCATGGCTAATTGTCAATCCTGATCCTGTGAGAGGCCGAGGGCCTCCTCAACATGTATTTGCTTTGATTGAGAGGATTCAAATGCTTTCATATGTGGGGTGGCAAGGAAGGAACTTGCACTACCACTACTGTGCCCTGTGGCTGGCCAAAGACATCATGCTTTTATTTTGGCTATAGACTTGATATCTTTTGCCAGTACTAAATTTGCTCCGAAGTAATGAAAACTGTGGATGATGCTCCCTGTACCTGAGTCACCCCCCTATCCCCCCTGTGTCCTTCACTCATTGTGATTCTCTGTGCCATATTTGGTTTCAGGAAGGTGGGTACCTTGGGTGACCTCACATGAGGGGAACACACTTATACAAGATTCTAGAGTCCTAACGGGCCCTTCTTTTCCTACAAGAAATGTTAATTTGATTATGGAGTAAAATACCTCTCTTAGCGGATGACTTGTTACACTATAACAGTATTTTTTTTCCTGAGAAGAGGATTACTGTTATACACAGTACAGAAACTCATAAATACATTCTCTTATTTGCTTTACTACATGTATTGAAGGTGATTAATTCTGGGGGGAGGAACATTGCTTCATAGTGGGAAGTCTTGTTTTCATTCCCGATTAGTGTAGGTAATCCATTTTCTTTTTTCTTTTCTTTAGCTAGCTGGAGTTGCTTTCCTTGCGGCTGGTCTGTGGGCATGGAGTGAAAAGGTAAGATCTAGGATGGACTGCATTAACCAGTTTCTAGAAAGCACTTTTAGTCTCCTATCCTCAAGAAAAAAATGTGAGTTAAAAACTATACCTGAGCTAAACTACTAAAGAAAAAGGTAATTACTGTTTTTGGAATGTCCTAGTTTTTGCCTTGCATGGAGATGGGGGTGTCTTTAGGACCTATGTATGATACCTGGACCAGGTGTAAGGTCCCTCTAATATTTCCCCCATCTAATTTTCTCTCCAGCTTCTTCAAGGCTCTGTGGCAGTCACTCAAGCATCACTCTGTTACTTTTCCATCTGTGAAAAACTAGACTGATCATCCAGTAGTGTCAGTTTTCGGTTAAACAGTCATGCTTGCTGTTCAGTAGCATAAGAAATGCTCTAGCCCACAAAATATGATTTGTGCTATTTTGAACACTCCTTGATTGCTTGGGAAAAAGGTACAAGAACCATGAATTGATTCTGTGTGGAGAGAAATGCCTTGTGCTTCGAGTCATGTAAAAGAGAAAACAAAATGTGAAGAAGCCTTATTTACTATCTTAGAATCATAGGGTTGGAAGGGACCTCATTAGGTCATCTACTCCAACCCCCTGCTAAAAGCAGGACTACTCCCACCAAATCATCCCAGCTAGGGTTTTGTCTAACCAGGCCTTAAATATCTCCAAAGATGGAGATTCCACCACTTCCCTAGGTAACCCATTCCAATGCTTCACCACCCTCCTAGTAAGAAAGACTTTCCTAATATCCAACCTCGACCGCCCCAGTTGCAACTTGAAACCATTGCTCCTTTTTCTGTCCTCTGTTACTACTGAGAATAGCTTAGCTCCCTCCTCTTTTGGAGCACTGCTTCAAGTAGTTGAAGGTTGCTATCAAATCCCCCCCAGTATTCCCTTCTGCAGAAAAAATAAGTCTAGTTCCTTCAGTCTCTCCTCACAAGCCCTGTGCCCTAACCCCCTAATCACTTTTGTTTCCCTTCACTGGACTTCTTCTAATTTGTCCATGTCCTTTGTGTAGTGTGGAGCCCAAAACTGGACACAGTATTGCAGTTATGGCCTCACCACTATCGAATAGAGGGGAATAATCACATCCCTCGATCTGCTGGCAACACTGCTACTGATGCATCCCAATATGCCATTGTCCTTTCTGGCAACAAGAGCACATTGTTGACTCATGTACAGCTTCCCATCCAGCAAAGTGCCCAGAATCTTTTCTACAGTGCTGCTATTTAGCTGATTGGTCCCCAGCCTATAGCAGTTCATGGGATTTTTATGCCCAAAGTATAGGACTTTGTGCTTGTCCTTGTTGAACCTCATGAGATTTCATTTGGCTCAATGCTCCAATTTGTCTAGATCTCCCTAAATCCTATCCCTGCTTTCCAGCATGTTCACCATTCCCCTCAGCTTGGTGTCATCTGTAAATTAACTGAGTGTGCAGTCTATCCCATCATCCAGATCATTAATGAAGATCTTGAACAGAATCAGCCCCAGCATCAACCCCTGGGGCACTCCACTACTTACTGGTTGCCATCTAGACATTGAGCCATTGATCCCTATCCACTGAGCCTGGGGATCTAGCCAGCTTTCTATCAACCTAATGGTCCATCCATCCAAACTATATTTTCTTAACTTACTGACAAGAATGTTGTGGGAAACTATGTTAAAAGCTTTGCTAAAGGCAAGGTATCATATATATACTTGCATATAAGCCAAGATTTTTGTGCTTGAAAATCACCTTTAAAAAGGGCACTTGGCTTATACATGGGTCAGAGATCAGCCCCAGCCTAGGATTTTTAAATCTCCCTCCCTGAGCATGCTGGGGGGGGGGGGGGAGGTGGGAGCCCCAGCGTCTGCCTAGCTGCCAGAGCAGCCATATTGACTGCTCAGCCCAGGCGGGGTTTAAAGTAAAGGGGGCAAGCCCCAGCCTATGCCTAGCAGCTGGAGTGGCCAGGTAACGGGGTTCTGCAGGGGATGGGTCAGCCCAGGGGAGCCAGCAGCAGGGGGACAAGCTGCAGCAGCATGGTTGGGGACAGCAGGGGGAGAAGTGGTGGCGGTGGCATGGTCAGGGATGGTGTGGGGAGAAGAGGTGGTGGCATGGTTGGGGGGTTAGGGAGGGTGTCGGGGAGTCCGGAGAAGCTGGCAGCACACGTGGGGGTATTAGAGGCCCAAGGCTGCAGAGGGACCTCGGTTTATGTGTGGGTCATGCATTTTTGCTGGTTTGGGGGGCTTAAAAATGGGGGTTCAGGTTATATGTGAATATATACGGTATATCACATCAACAGCTACTCTGGCGTCCACATAGATGGGAATCAGGTCGGTCAGGCACAATTTCCCTTGGTGAATCCATGCTTGCTGTTCCTGATCACCATATTTTCCTCCATGTATTTCAGAATGGATTCTTTGAGGACCTGCTCCATGATTTTTCCAGGGGATTGAGGTGTGGCTGATTGGTCTGTAGTTCCCCGGATCCTCCTTTTTCCCTTTCTTGAAGATAGCTACTATATTTGCCTTTTTCCAGTCATCCAGGACCTCCCCCATTCGCCACAGGTTTTTCAAAGATAAAGTGGCTCCGCAGTCACATTGGCCAACTCCTTCGGGACCTTCGGATGTAGTTCATCCGGCCCCATAGACTTGTGCACATCCAACTTCTCTGAGTAGTCTCTAACTTGACTTTCCATCACCAAGGGCTGCTATCCTTTTCTCCAATCTGTATTACTAGCACAGTTGCTTGGGAGCTGACTGTGCCTATGAAGACTGGGGTAGAAAAAAAGCTTTGAGTACTTGAGCTTTTTCCACATCACCTGCTGCGAGGATACCCGCTCCAATCAGTAGGGGACCTACCCCTCCCTGCTCCTCTTGTTGTTACTGACATACTTGTAGAACTCCTTCCTGTTACCCTTCACATCCTTTGCTAGCTGCAACACCAATTGTCCTTTGGTCTTTCTGATTTTTATCCCTCCCTAGTCATTGGCCAGCCGATCAGGAGCTGCTTTTCCTTTGGCTGCCGCTTCTTGTAAGTTCCCTTTTGCGTTTCAGCTCACCATAGAGTTCTCTGCTAAGCCACACTGGGCACTTTCCATATTTGCTGTTCTTTCTGCACATCGGAAAGGTATCTGCCTGTGCCCTTAGTAGGGTTTCTTCTATCATTTCACTAGGAATGAGATGGACTAAATATGTAGAGGTATACAGTTGAATCTACTAAGTGTGATAACTGGAACCATCCATCATTTTTATAATGTATGGTTTAGTCTGCTTTTTTTAACTTAAATTTTCTTTCTGTTGCTACCCACATTGCTCTGACTTGCATTGATTGGAGCTAAACAATAAGGCTTTGAATTGCCATTGCCTGACATACAGATAGTAGAGTTAAAATAACTGGTACCAAAGGTGGCAGCAAGGGAGGGGAGTCTGAGTGCTAATGTCTCAACTTCTGTTAACAAACTTTGTTTGAGAATTTACTGCAGATATGCAATGCACCTGTTTGGGTTATCTAGTCCAGCTCCCTGCCTGTAAGTCATCTTACTGTGCGCCTGCTACAGTTTTACCTAGTCAAATATAATGAGATGAAATTTCCACCACTTCATTTGGGATAGTAGTCCCCCAACTGTGGGGGGACACTCCCCCTCAGGGGATAATTAGGCATATCTGAGGGGACACAGCAGGTGAATGAGTCCCACTCTCCCCCCAGCTCTGTTTCACCCCCAGCTGCAACTCTGGGTCTGGCTGTTCTGGCTCAGGTTCACAGCCATAGCTCATGTGCGGGTATGGACAGCACTGTTCCCTCTAAGCTGTGCACGTGTGCGCGCGCACGCAGGTCATGAAGCCTGTGCACACAACAAAATAAAGTGTGCACAAAAAAATTCAATACAGGTAGTCCTCACTTAGTGACCGGGTTCCGTTCCTGAAACCCGGTTGATAAACGAATTGGTCACTAAACGAGGAGCAGCCCTTACCGGTATTTCAGGCATAATGTACTTTACTGGTAGTGGGTTTTTCAACCATCGGTAGATAGTTTTAATGTCACCTTTGCATCATTTATAACATTTTTAATATATATTTTAAATGTTTTAAGCTCTAATGTACTGAACTTAGTTTGCATAGTGTACTGTAAATATAGGTAATCTGAGAGAGTTGATGCGAGTTCTCGTACATCGCCATAATACCAACTCATCAGAGAGCCGGTCATAACTCTGAGGGGTCACTAAACGAGTAGGTCACTAAGTGAGGACTAGCTGCAGTGCTGATATTGGTGCTCACAAAGAAATGTTCTTGCACACACAAAGAAATTACTCGTAGACCGGGTGCGCAAACAATTAAAGGGAACATTGATGGACAGAGCCCATTACAGGTAAGGGGAGGCATGATGTACGTTTGTGCAACACTAATGTAGGAGATTATTCGAAAAGCTTATGGATAATAGTTGGGAAGCATTCCTGATATTCAGCCTCATTGCTCCTTAGTTGCCAGAGATAGCTCTTCCTCATCTCACTTCATGTGTTGAGGAACTGCTAAATAGATTTTGAGAGCAGGGGTCGGAACTAGTGAAATCAAACTAGGATTGGGAGGAAAAGCACTGATGGGAATTCTAGTTACAGATTTCAGCAACAACTGAAGTGAAATTAGATCTAAGAACAGTAAGACACAAAGCTTTTTCTTCTAATTGGCTAAAAAAAACCACACACCAAACATGCATCTTTAAAGAAGTAAGGAGTCCTGTGGCACTTAAAGACTAACAGATTTATTTATCGCATGAACTTTTGTAAGAGAAAATCCCACTTCTTGAAGAAGGGGGAACTTACAGAATGGGAGGAAATAAATGCAGGGGAGTGTAAGATGTGAGATCAGGTCATACTGTAACAGCAAATAAGTCTGATTTGATCCCATGTTTTACACTCCCGTGCATTTATTTCCTCCCATTCTTTAAGTTCCCCTTACTTCTTTAGCTGGAGTAGACTAACACAGCTGCCCCTTTGGCACTATGCACATTTAAGAGCTTTTTTTCTGTATGCTTTATTAATCCTGCTCTCTTACCATAAACAGTAGGCCAGAGTGGCATTTCTTAGAATCGTAAAACACAGACCTGGAAGGAATTCTCAGGACATCTAATCATGTATCCCCCCCACCTCCACCCCAGTGAAGATGGAGGATTAAGTAAACCTCTCCTAGGCCATCCCTGACCAGTGATTATCTACCTGTTCTTAAAATCCCACAACCTCCCTTGGTGACCTGTTGTAGTATTTAACTATCCTTATTGTTGTTAGAAAGTTTTTCTTGATATCTAATGCAAATCTCCCTTTCTGCAAGTTAAACCCATTACTACTTGACTTAGCTTTAGTACAGTGGTTCCAACCTGTGGGCCGCAGAGTAGCTCCAGGGGGTCCGCAGACAGGCTGGGAGCTGGGGCTGGATGCCATTGGGGTCTCCATTTCCCACAGAGACTCAGGCTTCTGGTTCCCCCAGGCAGGGAGTTTTTAAAACTCCTGCCCGAGCATGAGAGCAGTCTGGGGGGTGGCCAGGTGCAACAGCACTGTTGGTGGGAAGGTAAGGGGGAAGAAAGGGGTGGGGAGGTTGGGGACAGGGAACAATTGGTGTGGGGGGGGCAAAGAATGGGCTGGTGGGTGGGGAACAGGGGAGTGGGTGGGGAGTCGCAGACAGTCCCAGCATCCCAGCCAGGGGAGGGGCCCATAGCCGCAGTGGCCCCCTGCTTCCCGGGAGGAGAGCAGCGTGGGCTCAGTTCTGCCCGCAGCAGTGCCAAGCACCCTCCAAGGGGCCCCAGGTTTTTTTGTTTTTTTTTTTTTTTTTTTTTTACCTACAGAGGGGTCCCCAGACTTAGAGGTTGGGGACCCCTGCTTTAGCAGATGTGAAGACCTATATATCACTGTGTCCTCTGAATAGCAGCCTTTAACATATATGAAGACTGTTATCAGACCCTTTCCACTTCACCCCCTTCACATAATCTTTTCTCGAGACTAAACGTTCCCAAGTTTTTATATCTTTCTTCAGAGATCAAGTTTTCCTAAAATTTTCTCATTTTGTTACTTTTCCATCTTTCCAAAAGTGCAGCACCCAGATTTGGATGCAGTATTCCAGCTGAGACCTCATCAGTGTCAACTATCAGGACAATAACCTTGCTTGGTGTTACATAGGAGACCAGTTAATTCACCCAGAATGATGATGATTGCCTTTTTTTTCCGGCTGCCTCACACTGGTGGCTTACATTCAATTTGTGATCATCCCTAACTTCCAGATCCTTTTTCTGCAAGGACTGCTGCTTAGTCAGTTATTCCCCATTTTTGTATTTGATTTTTTTGCCAGCTTATCTAAGGGCTTCTTTAGAAGCTTTAGTTTTACTGGTGTTGAATAGACATAATGGCTGAGCAGCCACCTTGCTCAGTATGTATGTAACTGTCTATTGTTAAAATGCATTGGTTACATCCCTTTTTAGTGATTATAGAAATCCATCTGAGCTTTTCTCATGTCCAGCAGAAACGATGTATGTCATGGGGCCCAGTCTTCCTTCCTTGTTTTGGGAAATGGAGAAAGTTTGAGGTAATTGTATTATAACATACAAGGTTTTCCACTACAGGACAAAATGTAAATGGTGAATTTGTTTGATTTCTCCTTATTCTGGTAGGGATGCACTACCTGGTTCGCTGTATAAAACAATGCAGTTTTCTGCAAGTTTCCTACGCATTATTATGTGACATCTGTAAAGATTAAACAATTAACAAAACGTCCTTACCTAAACTCCATTTTTCTCTGACTCTTCTGTGAGATTTTTAATGTAATTAATACTTTTTGTTTTTGTAAAACACATTCTTAAAGAATCTGCCTTCTTGTTTTAAATTTAATTAAATTCTTCTCATGTGGTCCACACTTTAGACGAAATGTATAGTATTTCGCTGTTACAGAAATGGCTAGCCACTAGTGCGTACAATCTCCATACGTCCAATAGTTTATACAACACACTGCATTTGCTTCAGGGGGAAGATTTTTTCCCCCCATAAGCTATATTCTTTGTTAGATTTCCTTAACAGTTCTGTTCTGTAGTTTTTGCATGTGGCATTCTGTTTTCCTGCCTCTTAGCTCTTGCTGTTAATATGCGAGTCATTTTGAAGATCAGGAGTGAGATTTCAAGTCCATGACTTACACCTTTGGAAGGACCCATGAGCTGTGTGTGTAACTGTCTCATTAGCAGCTGCTGATCCAAACTGGATCATGGTATACACATAAAAGGTCTAATCAGTTGCCTGATGAGTCCATTCACAACTGACAAGCCAATTCAAGAGTGATACAGCTTGTTATAAATTTCACAGGTCCATCTGTTGTCTGAGTTGGAATCCAAGATAATAGCATGCTGTTCTCTTCTTTCTCGCTTTGCTTCCATCCTCTGGATCAAAGCCACTTCAAGCTGAGCTGCACCCAGTGCCAGATGTTCCCTCCAAATTGGATGGCATTTTGAACTCCTCCCAGCTTTCTACACTAATGTTGAACAACTTCATATCATTTTTGCATACATCATGATACCTCCGTAAAGAGCAACCCTATTTTCTAGAGCCATCCTGAACTGTGCTGTACAAAATACTCTTGGGAAGATGATCTTCTCCTATTGTCTTGACAGGATTTCTTAATGGTGTGTTTTTCCCCAGTAAATCCTGCGTGCTCCAGCACCTTTGTGTTTGATATTTTGTCTTCCCATTTTATTTTCGGAGCCTTGCCCAGGCATTTCATGTGGAAGCCGTTCAGACTCCTGATGTGCCTAGCATATGTAGTCTGTGTTTCTGAATCATAAAGCAGGGGTGACAGCACACAAGTCTTGTAGATTTGCATCTTCACCTAAGTCGATAGTTTACTGTTATTCCATCCTTTTCTCTGTAATAGCCCAGCACATAGCAGGCTACAGATAAGAAAAAACAATCAGTGAGAGAAACTAGTGTGTAAACTCCTTGATGGTATGAGTATTCTTCAGCTCTGGTGTAGCTAAAGTGTGGATCTGTCCTTTCTACCTGCCTGTACAGAGGGAACTTTGAATGTACAGTAAAAAAACAATTCCATGAGCTATGGTGCTGCCATAAAGCAGGAAGATGAATTTATTTATAAAGCAGAAGAAAATTCAGCAATTGTAGAGGTGGGAAGAGTGAAGATGTTACAAGCTCTCTCCCAATGCAAACTGTTAATCTCATCCAGACTTATCTGGCTCTTCCCTAATTCAGAAATTCTCACCCCCCCCCCCCCATCAGAATGATTTCATCTGGATTCGCCAGCAGGGATTTGTATCATTTTGTATCCATTTCTTAATGACTCTGTTTGGGAGTGAGTGCTGGAGCTCAGCCCATTTACTTCTTTCAGCACAAATTTTTGTTCATGTGAAAGCCTCTTCCAGGCAGATCCTGGCTGAGCTGTTTACTATCAGAATGGGCGTGGGGGAGAGGAAGAGCTCAGGGTGGGAAGAGATGACTAGAATGGTTGTGGAAAGCTTTATTAGTGTGCAAACATCCTGTTACTAACGGATGATATCTATTGCTCTGGGGTTGTGCAACATGCTAATGTTGATCGTGATGCTACTTCTCCATTTATCAGTTCTGACGAGTCGGGCTAAAGGAAGAGGAACCCAAAAGAATTGCAAGTGATAGATGTAGATTCCAGGCTAGTCAGTTGCAGAGAAGAAGACTGTGTCTCCATTAAAACTGGTTGGACAACTTGATCTAGTAAATACACCTTTTAATTTAATCAGTCATAATCCTGAGAGAGTCTACCCCTTCTCAGTGACTTTATAAAGGAGAATGCATGGACTATGACAATCAGTCATTGTAAATGATAGCATTCAACCGAACCTCTCCATTTATAGAACCATAGGGTCAGAAGGGACCTCATGACGTCATCTAGTCCAACCCCCTGCGAAAAAGCAGGACCATTTCTTGTACTTCACAATGAAAGCTGATTAAAAATGAAGTTTTATTAGCACGTTGCTGGATGCCAACCTAGCTGTTCTAATGAGAGCCCAGTCTGGCAGTGTGTTTTCATTGTAGAGGAAGCTGAAATAACTTAAATATCGTTGGGGTGCTGTCCGTATCCAAGGAGAAACAACACAAAAATGAAAGCAATATCCTTGCTTTCTATGTACATGCTTATGAGACTAGAGGATAGTAAAATCCGCCTTTGAGTTATTCCAGCACTGGTAACTCTGAATAGCAAGATGGCAATATATTATGCTTTGACAGAATTAGGCTGCTTCTGTGAATCATATTCGAGTTTTCCTTGGTGTCTTTCTTTTACTTTCCAGTTTAATTTGACCACACATTTTAATTTCCTGGTGTCTTTTTGCCAGCCCTGTTTTTAAATGGGACTCTTAATTGGTTGCTCTCTTTCCATTTTTTCATTATAGAGCAAAAGAATGAGGTCTGTCTCTGTTTTAAATGTGGCTCGTGTTCATATTGCTGATTAATCTATTGGAAACCTTCAGGCTTTCACAAACTGGATGGCCACGTGGCCATCACCAAAGATCAGCCTCATGCTCCACCCTTCCCTGTCTCTTAATAAAATAAAGTTGTAGCCTTAGTTTGCCCCATGCTCTGTTACTATATTAAAAATTTCCACAGCTATGCTTGTTTTACTTCCATCCTTCTAGAAAGATTCTTTTTATTGTATGTCATAATTGACTGTGCACTTACATTTTGTATGAAGTTCTTAGTAATTTTTGTTATGGTAGACTCTTAAGAACCCCAGTCGTCAGGAGTCGGGTCTACACCAGCCTAGGTTCTATACAAAGACATAACAAAGATAGCCTCACTGAATGCATAATTTAAGATTTAGGAGAATTACAGTAAACAAACAGAAGGTGGATAGACAAGGCTTTAATAAAGACAGGTGTGTATGCATCAGATAATAATTCCAGCCAATGCAAGCCAAACCCATTTTGTATTTTGGTGCTGGAAAGTAAGCATTGCTAAATTACGGACGTGTCTGTGTCCATATACAGTTTCAACGAACTATTAATTTGTCTTGCTGTAGGTCCCCCATTAGCACTGGCATAGGATTTTGTTTTATACTACATTTTCTCTCTGTTTGCATTAAGATGTCCAGCAAGGCATCCAAACATGTTGGTTGTCAAGATGAATTTAAAAAGTACAGCACATGTCATTAGGGGAAGGAAAATTCCCATTTCTCTCAAGACGAAAACAACCTTGGCCACCTGTAACTGATTTCTTAGCATCTGTGACATTGTTTAGGGGGAGGGAGGATAGTTAACGGTGGAAAAAGGTGGTTTCTTTAGAGATTCTGGAATCTGCTCCCCCACCTCTGCTGATTGTCACACTCCTCATGCAAATTCTTTTGCAGTGGCACTAGTTCACATCCTCTCACTTGAAACTAGGTGGAAATCTTGTGATAGTTCCAGGCCTTTAGCACCATCTTGTGGTAGCCTGCTTGGCTGAAATATCCTAAAGAGCAGTCTTTCTGTAAAGCTAATACTATATTGTGAGTTCTTCTGTCACTGTCCAAGAATTGCTTTCTTACTGCTCTGCTGGATGAAAAAATGATGTTGGTGTCAAAAATCTCTCTATAAAAAACCTTTCCAGGAAAACCACCTTGTGGTGTGCAAGCTTCCCTGGCCTAAGGAGTCAGATGCAAAAGTTACTCATGAAGATAGTGGATGCATGTAGCCTTTTGTGAATGCACCTTGTTTTCCTGTTACAGAATTTCCTCTAAAACATCAGTGTGGCAAACGGGCTCTCCATGCTTAATATATTTAGTACCTTTGCATTCCCTTTACAGAAACCCAAGCCTCTCTCTCTAGTTTAGCATGAGAAAATAACAAAATAAACTTCACTTTTTCTAAAAATGAAGTTTTGCACACAGTTGAAATTCTCTCCCAGAGAGTTTTGGCAGCCTTGCCTAGGGCAAAAGACATGTTACTTTTTGTGGAAAGCTGATATCATAGATGTACATTGCTGTATATTCCTCTGGGAGAGGGAAGCATCACAGTGCTGTCTCTCCCTCTGAGCTTCCCACCTTTCTTCCCTCTCCCAGTGGTCTCTATTCCCCTTGTTTCACTGGTTTATTGGGTGAGGCAGGCCAGGGTGCCACAGAGACAGAAAAGCCAGTTAGGGAAATCTGGTGTTTAGCTGGCTTGAGCTTTGTCGGACACATCTCAAGATATAATGCACAAACTAGCATGTGAAACATGGCATGTTATAAAACTTCCAGTGGCTGTTTGCAAATAAATTGAATTAATAAGCAAGTATGAAAGCAGGGGGACACAAACAGAATTTGAAGGGAATAAAATAAAACTCTTGATAAAGAGAAATGGGCTCATCTGGTTTACCTACTTTTCCCTTGTGTTTCTTTCTTTAGGGTGTATTATCTGATCTCACAAAGGTAACTCGTCTTCATGGCTTCGACCCCGTAGTACTTGTGTTGGTGGTCGGTGGAGTGATGTTCATTCTGGGATTTGCTGGTTGCGTAGGAGCCCTGAGGGAAAACATCTGCCTTCTGAAGTTTGTGAGTAATTTGATGGTGTGAGGTGGCTCAGGGTAAAGAAAGGGTATGGAGGTTAAAGGAGAACTGTTAAGTGAAGTGAAATGAAACCAAACAGTGAATTGAGGACAGCTGGGTTTGGTAAATTTTCCTGCAGACATTGCAGGGGTGGTATCCAGAATAGCAATATAGTAAGGGTATGTCTATACTGACAGTGGCAAAATCAATGCTGTCAATGCGATCTTCCGAGTGTGATTCAGCAGTGAGTGTGAACCCACTGAATTGCTATGGAAGTCATAGCAACTCCAGCTCTGGAACGGGAGTTGTTGTAAGCTGACTGCAAGGCATTTGTAGCCAGCCTATCCTAATGTGTAGGAGCTAGTTAGAGAGTCATCAGGAGATATGCAAGGTATTTTATGTGCCTTGCGTATCTCCCATTGAGTGCCACTGAGAAATGCGGCAAGTATAGATTTAGGGCTTAGACTTGCCTCTTTTTCTGAGAAATGCTTCTAGTGCTTCTTGGTTCCTTTTGATGTTGCATTCCAGAATATATTCGAATAACAGAAGTCTTGCTGCAATCCATAGTACTTTTATAATGTCATTAGATGAGGCATTCTGGGATACCTCCAATGAATCAGGAAATGTTGAGAGGATTTTGTGGAATGTTTTATAAATTCTTTTTTCTAAATTATAAAGTGTTCCTCTTCTGAAAGGTTGGTAAGTTGAACTGTGGGACTCCTGTACAGAAATCAGTGCTTAACTCAGACTTAATTCTGATGTTTGAGATTCCCATTTATTTTGGATCCAGAAGTTAACAGCTAATTTTGAAGGAGAGGCTTGAGAAAAGAATTGAAATGAAAACCCAGGAAGTTACTCTTTGTCAAGAGCACTTCATCCTTGTGTTGCCCTCCCTGACTGACTGACTTTTTTTCTATTTTCTTTGTGTGTTATGGTGGAATATGACTCAGTGTCTACCTGCACTGCAGGCTTAAAGATGACCAAATAAGAAGACATTTCCACCTACTGTATTTTGTTTCCCACTGTGTTTAATTTAATTGGCCTTGTTTCTTGGTCAGATTTGAACTTGCAGTATATTTTACTGACATCCTTGCAACTATTGTTAATTGAGTTGAGGTGTTATCATGTTTGGGAAGGATGTTTTATAATCTGTCCCCTCTGATTTTTTTTTTTTTTTTTTTTTTTTTTTTTTTTTTCAGTTCTGTGGAGCAATTGTACTTATATTTATATTGGAGTTGACTGCAGCAGTCCTGGCTTTCTTGTTCCAGGACTGGGTGAGGGACAGGTTCAAGGAATTCTTTGAAAATAATATTAAGTCCTACCGAGATGACATTGACTTGCAGAACCTCATTGACTCTCTGCAGAAAATTGTAAGTCATTGTCCTTAAATTTGTCATATTTTTGCCTCTGATTTTTCAACCTACGAACAAACTTTGTCTTTCAGGTTTCTGAGTTGTTGGGATAGCGTTTCCTCTCAGGATATAAGTAACTGTTATGTTCTTAAAGTTCTGTTGTCAACTGCTAATGCTAGAGGTTCTGTCTTGTTGGTTCTAACAGAAAAGGCTTCAGGTAGTCTGAAGTGCCAGGAATTCAGCTGATGCCTTTAAAAATATGAGGCCTAAGAGGCAATAATAGTCTGTGGCTGGACTTGAAGAGAGTTTGTAAGGCTGCCACCTTTGGACCTTCTTGATTTTATTCAGTGGTGTTGGCAGATGTCTGTCCATCAAAAGGAAGATAACACTCAATATCCTGAAATAGTTCTGAAACCTAACAAATTGCATTGCTGTTGACTAATCTTCACGTTGACATTCACATGGACTTTGCTGTCCATGGACAGGACACATGCAGCACCTTGCTGTTTCAAAACCCAAGCCTCTAGCACTTAAGCCAAAGGAGATTATCTCAAATATAAAGGTATTGGGCCCTGTTGTCATGTACTCAGTCCCCTCTAAGGGTACGTCTTCACGGCAGTTAGCTTAGGTGATCAGCACCGGTCTTGGGCGCCCAGCTCAGCCTAGCTCAGGTGTGAGCAGCCATGTTGCAAAGCCTTATCCAAGGACCTGTGTCCTCTAAGAGCTGCACTTACCTGCATGTATTGCAAAGACTTCTGGGGGCATATCCCATGGACTTCTGTGAAGCAGTAAGCTAAGCTTCTCTATGATTCATTTGGAATGAATTGTTGGATAACTTCTTCATCCTTCTTGATGCATGGAGGAGGCGCTGGAGGGTTATCAGCACTCAAGTGATTTAGCTTGTATGCTCTTGCAAAGCTGGCAAGTTACCAGCCTGACTGATATCAGAACCTTGGCTCTAACCCTGGTATACTTTAATAACTGAGTGGTGGGCTTCACAAGCCTCCAGGGGGCTAACAGCTTCTTTCTATAATGTAAGTGTGCAAGACAAAGCACACCTCTGATGTTCCACATATGCTCAATAAGCACTTCAGCAGGGACAGACCTTTTCCAGTAGAACTTTAGCGACTCAAAGAATAACCAATCCTTATATGATCTTGTGCATATTATCCACTTGGATGGTTGATGCAAACTGTACCTGATAGTGCAGCAGCTGTCCCATTCCTCAATGCTCTTTTTGTCCACTCCTCCATGTGTTAACCACTAAATGTAGCAGTTGATGTGATTAGATCACCCCAGTTCATGTTTACCTGTTCCCAGTGAGTTCTCAGCATCAGTAAAAGTCATGCTGTTTTAAAGTTATGCTACTCTGCATGCTATTTCCATGCTTCCTGAGACTTCTAATGCAATCAGGCAGGCTAAAATGCAAAGCTGATTTAAACACTCAAATGAACCCTTATTAAATGGTCTCAATAACAATAAAAGACTTCATTTTCCTGAAAGAGAGTTCCACTGCTAGATTATCAGGCTAAAAAAATGTGGAATAACCAACTCAGAAAAATCTCTGAATATGCCTGTGTTTCACTCACAGTGGATAACACACTTAGGCAACAGGGAAAGAACTTGACAGTTACTAAATGTACCAGTAACTACCTCTATAAGACTGAGGAGGTCCTTCAAGAAGGCACTGCCATGCTCTTTCAGTGCTTTGTTGGAACTCTGTTTTCTGACTAGACGTGGGCTGACTTGCAGTGCCTGAGTCTGGGATTGCATGCATCTTATAGCACCAAATAATGCAAAGCCATATCACTTGGCTTATGTTTGAGCAGGGCTTCTCCTTTATAAACTTTATCTTAGGGAATGTCTTCACTTCTGGCTCCATGGCAATAAAATGAATGGGTCACGGAAAGCCACTCAGTCAATCCTAGTGGGATCTTTGGTTGATTACAGTTATCAACCTCCCCAAACGGAATAAGGCTGCAATGATGAGAGGGCCCCCCATTGATGCAGCATCATGAAGATGTTGTGGTACTGCATCATAAATATGTCACCAGGAGATGCACAAACTATATTAGGTAGCTCGTGTATCTCCCATTGACCACCAGTAGCCACGTAGACTATATGCCTTAGTTCAGTGTTTCCCAACCAGTGTGCCATGGCACACAGGCGTGCCATCAGGCCTGAGCAGGTGTGCTGCAAATTTTTTTGAAAAACTACTTAAAGAGCTCCGGATTGGCTCACGAGTATTCATGAGTTCATTTGGAAACTATATGGTGGTGTGCCTCAAATTAATTAGAGGTAGCAAGTTAGGAACCACTTCCTTAGTTACATAGATTGATTTGGCATTTTTAGTAGATGCCTGGCTTCTCATAGTGATTATTTTGGCGCAAGAACGTACATGGGAAGGCAGAATCCCACTTACTGTTGTCTCCAAGTTTTTATATACTTTCTCTGAGCATGTTGCTATAAAGAAATATTGCCCCAGAATTATTTTCCTCTGACTTTTAGTCACTACTTTAAACCTTTTTCCTCCAAAGTAAAACCATTTTTCTGAATTTCACGAACTATTTTAACATTATCCATTCTAAAAAATTTATTTTCCAGTGTTGTGTGTTCTATGTTACCATTCCTGACATTATTGTTGATTTTCTTTTCTCTTTAATGAAACACATTATGACTGATCCTCACTCTCTGTAACATTGTAGAGCTATAATGGAAACTTTTAAAACCATGTTGTTTCATTAATTAGGATACTTTCTCTGGGTCAGTACATTTGTTTGAATTTGTAGATTCTTTAAGTCTTGTTATCTGAGATCATGTTTACATCTTTGAAAGTTTCAAAAATGTGTTTTTGCTCAAACTTTGTGAAATTTGTGAGTTTTGAATGTAAATTTCACAGTAAAATGGGGAGGAGAAAATCCTACGTTGTTGTGGAGATTTCACATATATAATTATAGAATTTCATGAACCATTTTGGGACAGTTTTTAATCTCTAAGTTCTCCCTCCCCCCATATATGGCAAATGTTTGTGTAACTCGTCTTTGGATGATGGACAAAGCTGTACCCCCGTAACAATTTAAATTGTGCCGGTTATTATTGTGCTTAGTTTGACAGTACCTCATATAAGGTATATAAGCACAAAAATTGTTTGATTAACATGAAAATGAAGTCCTCTATCTATAAAATCAGTATGTGGGTGGATAGTGGAAATGCATAGTTTCCATAATGTATCTCATTTGGAACCCAGTGGAATCAGTTTCTTGAAGTGAAGTGATTATTTTATTTTCTGAGGCCAAAGTGCATCCATGGCCTCTCTTCTGATACTACCATTTAGAGTGTCAGTTGTGATGGCATTTTTTGTCATGTTGACGTCCGTCTCCAGCAACTGGACAGAAACTACAATTTTAACAGATGCCATGGTCTAGTGTAAGCGACAGGGAGGTGGATAGTAGGTACATCAGAATTCTCATTTTGCTTGGCCATTGATTTAATGTGTGACCTTAGACAAGTCAATTTCTCTGTCTCAGTTTCTCTGTCTGTTAAGTTGAACTGAGAAGATTTGGTCTATTTCACAGGCCTATTATAAAGATGGTTATTTTTATATAGCACTTCTAAAATGGCCAAATAGTCCTTAATGTTTCTTCATCTCTTGCAGAACTATTGCTGTGGTGCTCAGGGGCCAGAGGACTGGGACCTTAACATCTACTTCAACTGTACTGCTGAAAGCAAAAGTCGAGAGAAATGTGGGGTCCCCTTTTCCTGTTGCGTGCCTGATCCTGCTGTGAGCTGTTTCCTTGCTTTGTATTTTTATGTTGTTGGACAATTTTGAAGAGACGTTTTTCCTGAATGTGCTATAATGCCTCAGGTTTTAGGAAGAAGGGAAATAAAGGTTGATGGGAGTGGTGGGGAGATAAAAGGAGAAAATATACTTGAAATAAAATGTGTTGTGGAGGTGGGAAGTGTATGAAAAGAGCTACAGGGAAAAAAGAAGGAAGAATAAATGAACGTGATGGAGAAGAAAGTGTCTGAGAATGTGTGCTCCTCTCTTCCTGAAGAATCTGTTGCTATACATTTCTATTTCAAATTCCTCAGAGTACTAAAGTAACCTTATAGTCTACTGCTGAATCACACTGATGTCAGAATCAGAGAAACTACTTCATATACCTATGGATTTTGGATTTAGGTATTGTTTCATTTGAAATCCATTGTTTGCTTGAGTTCCTGGTCTCTTGTTCCCAAAGCTGACAAGATTTTGGAACTCAGTCTGAGCAATGTACTCAGCCCTAGGGTGAAAGAAGTGTCTTTAAAACTGTTCTGTACCTACCCCTGTGATAAATACAGCAGCATTGACTCACTGACTGCTGAAAACATGAGTAATCATATTGGCTTCAATGAGATTTATGCACTTTAGTGCTTTGCTGAATTGAAGCTCAAAAGCAGTATGTCTAGTTTGCTTCCCTGTCTGAGACACTGACCTTGAGTTGGGCATGAGGATTATAGGAGCTCAGTGCTTTGGAGGAGGACTCCCTTTTCTCAAGGGTTGATTTTCTTATAGTTGTGCAACTCATGTTGCCCCATTATTTTATGGGCCCAACATCAGTGCAACTCAGTTTGATTTCACCATAAACTGTTGTTTCTGGCATTCACGACTCTGAAATACCTCTTTAAATTAGATGCTTTTTTTGGCATTTAATTCCTGTAACTACTTTTGGTAAGTTGACAGCTATAAATATGAAGCAAGAGGTTTTCATTTCTTTTCTGCTTTCCTCTAGAAATAAGTCTCAAAAATTGCTCAAATATGCAATTATCCTTTGAGGCCACAAGTAATTTCAGTGGTCTTTGCTCTGTGAGGCTCAGGGTTCAGTACAGTTACTTCAACTCCTGTGCTTCAGTTTTGTTAGAATTTTAGAATCCGTTTAGTTGGTTGACTTATGAATTAAATGCCCTAAAAATAATCCAAGTTAGAGAGCTTATAACCTTCTAGGGGCCCAGCTTTTAGCCAGTCAAAATCACAAACATACCACCAAAAAGAATGTGGGAGTACAACAGGCCTTATGAACCTCCCACATTCTCATGTCAATAAATAGACTATTTTTTTTTTATCTCCTCCAAAGCATTCAACAGTTGTGTAAGACTTCAGTCACACAACTACATAAAGCTGGTTGAAGTCGATGGGCTGGAGTGACACAAGTTTTTGGCAGTGGAGATGTTTGGCCATTGGTCTTTCAAGAATGGGTGTTAAAGATGTCTGCAGAATGATGATATAACTGAGAGCTGTAATGTATTATGTTGGGTAGGCCTAGGTACTTAAAGCTGATGGATGAAAGAAACATGTTTGTAAAGGTATGTGGGGTCCATAAAATAATGGGGGCAACATGAGTATTCTTCAGCATGTCTCATCTTCTTATCTTTTTATGAGTGTTTTGTTTTGTTTTTTAACTGAAACAGTGGAGCATTAACAGAAGATTTTAAAAAGTCCCCTTAGTTGGTGCTGGATTGTAGTTTGATCATGGGTTTTCTAACAAATAAACATCCTGTGAACTCAAGCTGGTAGTATCGTATTAACAGCTCTAATTTTTTTTTTTCTATCCTCCCCCAGCAAAAGGTTGTGAATACACAATGTGGATATGACATCAGAGCACGGGTGAGCATCTGCTACTTACAGTGTTGGTGTCTCTAACTAATGGTTGTTCAGATGGGTGATCTAACACATGGAGTAAAATTAAATTGGGTCACTTGGGTCAAAATATTTAAATTTTTAAATTTGAGAAACTAAGAGTAATAGTTGGTGTTTTCTGCTCTAAGATAATAAATAACTGTCAGACAATACGAATCACCTGCATACTGCTGCCATGGGAACTTCCTGTACCCATTCCAGGGAGATCTGCTTGTACAGTACTAGGTACAGGGAGGAAGAGAGTTTAGGTGTGTTTCATTAGCAGGTGGTCATGAGGTGGGGTTGTTGACCATGGGAGAAGAGACAAAGTTCAAGTGTATTCCAAATAAATTTGTACGCTTAAAATCAAAGAAGATTAGGGTTGGAAGGGACCTCCGGAGGTCATCTAGTCCAGTGGTTTTTAAACTATTTTTTCCTCTGGACCCACTTGAAAAAAAATCATTTATGCTAATAGACCCAACAATTACATCTTTGAGCAATGCATTCCAGTCTTAAAGCAGTGAGAGCAAGAGGCACTGTGACCCAGTACCTGAGTGTCTGTGACCCAGTATTGGGTCCTGACCTGTGGTTTGAAAACCGCTGATCTAATCCAATCTCTACTTAAAGCAAGACCGCCTCAGCTAATAACCACACTTGTGGCTATCCATCTGAACTTGTAAAGGGTGTTTCTCATTGCTAGTTAGTTTGTGGTAAGAAACATGTACTGAGTCATGAAGCGCAAGACAATGTGAGTTACAAGTCTCTCATTCATGTGTTTCTGGATTCTTTTAAAAAATACTAGTTCTGTCAACAACAGACCTATATGGAAAATGTTGCCTGTGTAGTTATAGTAAATGTAAGCAGAAAAGTAACATGCTTCCCATTCCCCCCCCCCCCCCCCCCAGAAAAGAAACGAATGGAACAACTTGATTTTCACCAAGGGTTGTATCGATGCACTTGAAGCCTGGCTACCCCGAAATATCTACATTGTTGCAGGAGCCTTCATAGCAATCTCATTGCTGCAGGTCAGTGGTTTCATTTTCCTGCTTCCACAAGAAAAACGTCAGCCTCAGATCTTCTGCTTGCTTCTATAGTAGTTGAGGGAAGGAAAATAATGTTGTAGGAGCATTGAAATCCTTGAACTTGTTTCATGAGAACAGTATGGGAAAAAATATATCACTGTTCTTGTGGGGTATAAGTATACAGTTTTATTAAGTTCTTGGCTTTGTTAAATTTTAAGTCTAAGAAAAATATGACTTTTGAGGGGTTTTTTGTCCCGGGGGGGTGGGTGGTTGGGCGGGTGGTGGTATTTATTTATGTATGTATGTATTGGTTTTTTGTTTTTTTGTTTTTTTTGGTTGGTTAGTTGCTGTTTGCTTGTTTTTAACTAGCGAGGACAAGACTGTGAAGTGAGGAGATGATGATATTGCTGTTGTAACTTCTTATTTTCATAGACATGCATTCGAACCTGCCCCTGTCATAAGTTAAAATGGGTTTGCTGGTCTTGTTGCACTTCCACACCAGTTTTCATCAACATCACAAAACCACTACATGGACTGGTAGCAATGAACCTATCTGGCAATCTCTGCTTGAGAGAACCCCAGGACTATAATAGAAGTGATGTCTGATTTTAACTGGCTCATCTTTCATATCAAGATCTTCTCCTTAAATCAGTACATTTTTTACATTGTATGATATGCCAACTATTAAAAGCAATCTGAGACAACTGAGCTTCCTCCGTTAAAAATTGCCCAACTTTTTGGGAGAAACATGCAAGTTTAGTGATTTAGACCGCCCACGCGCGTGCGCGCGCGCGCGCACACACACGAGCCTTTTTCCAAAATTTCATTTCAGCCAAAATCAGTTTGCACTGAAAACATACAAAAGTTTGAATGTTGTGGGTTTTTATTTGAAAAAAGCCATTTTTAAGCAATTTCTGTGAAAATCAAAATTTTCAGGTGTTGAAAATTATATGATGGACCTTTTTTGCACTAAAGTTTGCAATAAAGTTTTCATACTTCTAGCCCAATTAAATATTCATTAAACATACAAAAAGCTTTCAAAGTGGGAAATTGACTGACAGAGAAAGAGAGAGTCAGCCTATGTAACGATCAAAGGGATGAAATGCAAGCCATATGAGCAAAGGCTGAAGGAACTGGATATGTTTTAATTTGGAAAAGAGGAGATCAAGGAGGGCATGATAGTGGTCTTCAAATACATGAGGGGGTGCCATTAAAAAAAAGCTGAAGAAAAGTTGTTCTCTCTTGTCACAGAGGGCCAGATAAAGACCAGTGGGTTCAAACTATAACGTAGCAGAGTTAAACTGGCAAGATAGTGGAACACATTGCTTAGGAGCTTATAAAAGCTTCTTCATTGGAGGTTTCAAAAGGAAGCTGGAGAGCCATCTGTCTTGCATGGTTAGACAGAATGAATCTTGCGTCTTGGCAGGGATGGGGGTTAGCCTGGGTGACCCTTGTGGGCCCTTCACACTGTATGATTTATATAAATGCTCAAATGGAATCACTGAATTGGGGGAAGAAATGAAAATGCCTGAAATTTCTTCAGGTAACTGAGGCAATAGGAAACTGTTGGAGCTAAAGGAGCTTAGCTGTACCTGGCTCCCCACTGTGATACATACAAGTCACATGATTGTTCCCACCTTTGTTGAATTGTTGCATGAAAACATTTAATAGCCAATCACATCTTGAGTTTTGTTTTGTTGGTCAGTTAATGCTGCCCTTTCTCCCACTGAGTAGTGCCTACCTCTTTGGAGGAGGAGTCCTTAAGTCTGCAAAGATCTTAAGCATGCTCCAAAACTTCACTTATGAGTAGTTTCATAGACTTGAGTGTGCTTAAGTGTTTGTGGAATTGGAGTCTGACTAAGAATCTGGCCCTTTATTACTCAGCAGAGTCTCAGAACTGGGTAATCTCTGGAACGTGCATTTCTTTTCCAGACTGCTTACTGGTTTTGTATCTTTGTTTACAGATTTTTGGGATTTTCCTGGCCAGGTCACTCATTTCCGATATTGATGTTGTGAAGGCAGGTTATCACTTCTGAAGATGACAGGAAATGCCAGCTGTGAAGACGAACATATTGCAATGCTATTGATTTGACATCAAAGTGAAAAGAGATGCACAGGCCTTGGAGTACTCCAGATTTCAAAGTCTTATTTTTGTATCAGCCAGTTGTTACTCTGCTTCTGTTTTTACTGCAGGCTGATGCAGAAAACACCCTGCTTCTTCCCCCTAGCCCTGAACAAGCGCAGCACCTGTTTCTTTTTTCAAGAGGAAGACTCATAACACCTCTTTTGGTGTGAAAAAGTGAGATTCCCTTAAGTCTACAAGGGATGGACTGAAAAGCTCCAATAAGCAAAAATAGAAACTGCTAGAAACCCATCCCTTCCCCTGAAGAACTTGCTGCTGTAGGAATTGTTCTGTCTTGACTCCATCATTGGAGGTTATAAAATGTTGCATTCATTATGTGGGTTTCTTGTGGTGTTTGTCATCGTCTTCAAAGAGAGTGTCATAATTACTGCCAACAACCACATTGGTGGAATAGGCAGAGGAGGCTATTTAATATCTATTCTCAAAACATTGGAATATGTTCTTGAAACACCAAGCCTTTCATTGTTTCCAGCTTAAATGGAAGGTTCAAGCAGTTACGTCAATGGATTATTGGAAGGTAAAGAAGTGTCGTTAAGTCTCTAGTTATCAGATAGAATCTCAGCTATGCAGAAGTAAGGAATGTCCCTACATCACCAGAGCTAATGCAGATATTTCAGTAGGGACTCAGCGCTAACAGGTTTCTCAAGTGGGAGTAATTTTTATTAGATATTGATACAATATTTGGAAATCTTTTCATGAGTGGATAGGTTCTCTGATGCTGTTTCTCCTTTTTAGAAGTTTGTAAATAATTTTAATTTATAGAGGAGAAGAAAAACTCACCACTTGCTTACCCAGTTCTGTAGAACAATACCTTTTAAAAATTAGCATGTGCTATCTGCTAGGTTGATGGTGTTTAGAAATGCTGCTCAGTACGAGAGATCACTGAATATGTGATTGTATCTGTCAAGAACTATCTAGCCTATCATCTGTTCTTATACACCTGTCCACCTCATTGTTGATCATGATCTTTGACTGTTATATGAGGACTTAAAAAGAAATTAAACAAGTTTTAAACTCTGTTAGACCTTCAGATCAGGATTTTTCCAGACTAGTGAACATGCATGAGAGTCTAGTGGAGCACTGGAGTCAAATGAGTGTGGTCCATTTACACCCACAACTGAAATTACGTCCTTATAGCATTCCTGCAAAGTGGTGATCTTAAGACCTGACCCAAAGCCTATGGAGGTCAATGGAAAGACTCCCACTGACATTGGCGGGTTTTAGATCTGTGCTGTAGTGCTTACCCATGCCATTCTTCTACCTTTCTGTGCAATCAGAGCAGAATTAGCTGTCAAAACTAAAATGTGTAACATGTAATAAGAAACTCTTTGAAATAGTTGTTGTAGTGTCAATTTTACCATGGGCCATTTACTAATGAACTGTTTACTGCTTGTGATGGCGCCCTATTTTTCAGGGATAGCAGAGTTTTTTTTACTGTGCCTCATGTAGTGTAAATTCTAGTAAAGAATATATTTTTGTAATTATATTTTAGTAGATGTAATCAAAGATGCTCAAAAGATTAATGCTTGTGTTTCCCAAGTGTGTTGCTTTCTTACAGTGCTAAGCTCGTGAATATGCCTTTTATATATATGTTTAACTCTTTGTATGTCACATAAGTATTGATGAGCATTTCACTGAAAGAATGCCAATGACAATAGGGAATCGCATCAGCCATTCTTGCTTGAAAGATAGAAGAAGGCTCTTCTGACGTTCTGAGAAACATTTCCTGGATGATGCTGTAGTTTTTATGTAGCTTTCAACTGAGCTTTCACGTTTCTTTTCCTGGCCAGTGACTGAGCCAGAACAGGAAAAGGAAAGCCTATCTGAGACGGACAAGGAATACAGTGGTTATTGTATTCTTCTGCAAGGCCTGAAGGTAAAATCTTGAGGCATGTGCTGTGACTTTTTTCTTTTGATCTACAGCAAGAAGAAAAATATTAATTAGGAGAAGCTAGAAAGAAGGCACAAGCAGCTTTTTTTTTTTTTTTTTTTTTTTTCCCTACAGTCTAAAGTCTGCCACGTTTTTATGGTATCTGTTGGCCTTGAGAACAGCCTCAAACTTATTGGTGACGTTTGCATTTAGTAGGCAACACAGTAGTGTCTATAATTATTTAATTATTCCTTCAAGCTCTTCCCCTGAAAGTTTTGGTTTGCAGCCCCAGATACCCTAAGGCTTAAAGCCGCGTCAGTCTATCTATCCTTGTGACCTGTGACAGTACAGTAACCCATCTGATTTAAAAATGATAATTCTGCTTGTGAAATGTAGTACCTAAATTTGTACCTAGGATATAGATTTTTAGGGTTCCAGTACCCTGAACTTGTGAAGAGGAAGCATTTTCTTAAGACTAATGAAATCAGCAAACCATTTCTTCAGATGGGAGAAAATCAATATAGCTCCACAGACTTCATTGGAGTTACCCTAACAGAAGCTGAGCATTTGGGCCACTGTAAAACCTCTCTGTAGTTCCATACAGCATCTGGTCTCTTGTGTCTGCTTGATGGCAAATGAGTGTCTTAACTCGTTTTGTCATATCAGCTATGTCTTCTATGGAGAAAAAAATTAATTTGTTGTGTAGCTTTTTACAGTTAGGTGCTTATCCTCCTGGCTTTTACCACTCTCAAAGTTAATAGCAGCTATTTACAAGACTGCTTCAGCAGCCTTTTACATAATGCCTGACTCTTGATGAAAGCAGAGAATAGGGTCTTTATGCCATTTTTCACTTTTTCTGCTTTCAAATGTTCAAAATTGGCTAAATCCTACATATAAAAGAGACTTGAACTTAGGAGCCACAGTCTAACTGAAAATCACTTTAAAATGGGCTTTTTGCCTCCCAGTCAGTTAGGCGCTATGGAAAATTTTGTCGAAAGCCATTTAAAGAGCAGTTCTGCTAGAAATAGCATTGACAAATACAGTTAGCAAATACTAGATCCTTGAATTGACATGAAATGTGAACATTTTGTCTTTTCACTGAATACATCTGTAAATAAACTATCTTCTATGGACCCAGTGTGCCTTATTTGCTAGAGGTATGTAGGCTCTGATTGCCTGAGTCCTACAAACCTAACCAGCACACCACTTGTACAGCTAGTAAGGCCCTAATGAGGAGCAACTCAAATCATTCCAGCACCAGACTCATGAAATCCTTTAACTGTTTGTTTGAAACTGAGGGTTCAATAGTAGCATTCAGACCAAATCCACAACACTACGATAGAAACAAGTTAGGTTTCTGCTTTTGTTTCTAATGAAGGTATTAGATATGAGCTCTAATTTATATGATCTGAACTTAGAGGTGCAAAATGAGAACTGATGGACTGGGCCAAGAAGACATTTAATTTCTAGGAAGTAAGTGCATTTATTTCTGGGATGCTGTTTTTTTAGTTATCTTTTTCACCATTCTGAGTGGCCCTGGCAATGGGCTTTGGTCTCAGCTCGATGCACCTGGATTCAGACACATGCATTAAGATTAGAATAGATTCCTTTGCGACCCACAGACTGAACAAAGTGCACAGAAATGTATCTTCTTCCCATGAGGGAAATCTGTTCTGGGACTCTGAACGTTCTGTCTTGTGTTGCAATGACCTTTCCTATAGTACAAGAAGGCTGGACTGTATTCCCACCAGAGTCCATCAAGGCTGCTGCACAAATCAGCCTGATCCATTGTGTTGAGCTGCTCCCCTTACTTCCAGAAGCTAATCATGTAGCTTTAACAGTGTTCTTAGGCCACAAAAGGATGGATCAAACTGCATCCCTTTTGGCTTCCCTGTCTGGCTTGATTTCCTTTTCTTCCAAAACCTTTCTGTTCTAAGCCTTAAAATAAATTGACTTAATTCATCTAACACCACTTCGCTCATCACTGGAGCTGTGTTTTCTTTTCAGATCTGAGACTTTTTGTATCCTATCTTCTGTAAATTGAATGTTTTTATTGCTTTTTATTGTTTTTATTGGTTTAAATTCTATATTGATGCTTAAGATGCCCAGCACACACCAATGAGATGGTGTTCTTAGCATATGTGCTTTTGATGTTTTTAGACTTTAAATTTGCTCTCATGTTGCACTTCCAGCTGCAAAGTGCTGCATGTGATTTATCTCACAGATGCATTCTGTATGGTCTGCTAAAGTCTAAAGACTGTGAGAGTTGAAAGTCAGTGTCAGTGTTCCATGAAGAATTGTAGAATGCATTTTTTGAAAAACATTGGCTAAATCTGCAGAATTCTAAAATATGTATGTATAAATAAATTTTTTTTGTTACACGCATATTGCACTTTCTTTTAATTCCTCTCTGCTGTAGCTATTACTTCAGGTCTGTTAAATTACAGCACTGGAAGATATTGCACATCCCTCAACTTCTGAGACCACCTACAGGGACACTTCCCACTATAAGTAATTTTTGTATTGAAAACATCTTTGACACTTGGAATTTTTTAAAATTTCAACCAGGTCTAAAAAACTGAATCCTTCACCAGGAAGAGGGTGAGGATAAAATTTAAAAATCTCAGAGGTAGAATTTAAAAGTATTAATTTGAGACAATAATTTGCATTTCAGCCCTTTGAAAGTTGAATTCTACAAGCATGTTATGTGTATACACACACCTGTATTCTGCATCATGTGTAATTAGCCTTCTATGAAGCTACTGCATCTTGATTTCTAGTAATGTTCCATTTTAACTTTCTTCCTTAATGACTAGCTGTTGCATTAATATTCTTGTACAAATATATTTAAATATAAATCATGTATCAACTGAAGATTCCTATTGCAGAAAACTTGACACAGCATGTCCCACACACCGTGCAGAAATTGCATGGTTGAACCCATGCAAAACTAAACTTCTGGCCCTGATTCTCCTCTCGGAATATGTCTAGGCTGGAGTTTACAGCCTGGTCATGATTTGAGTTGAGACAGCTTATTAGCTGGAGATGACTAACTGCTTTTGTGAGGATTTAATCTAAGTAGTCCACAGATTTGTTCTGTAGTACAAATGTTTGATTTTACCTTAGGTAGACTCCGAAAACATTCTAAACTTACAACAGTTTTCTGCAGGCTGCACTTGTACCGCTCAAGGATCTTCATGGTGATGTGGACTGTGGAGACTCCGTCTTTCATCTTTGATGTTCCAGGCCCTCAGTGTGGGCCAGGCAGGGTCCATTTATGGCAGCTGTGGTATGCAGGAGCTGAGTTTTTTTCTCCAGTCCTCTACAGCTCAGTTCTGGTTCATGCTTCCGGTTTGACGAGTGGGGGACCAAATCTGGCTTATGCCAGCTCATGAAGTTTGAACTGTTGTAGTGTCCCTGGGACTCTCTGCATCAGTAGGTGCCCAGCCCTTCAGGTGATGCAGAGTCCCTTAAAGTAATTAAAGTAATTTAGTGAAGCATACAGAATGAAGAGTGTCTGTCTACCCTTCCCTGGAACAAATACACATACATGGAAAAATTGAAAATAAAACACAACCTAATGAATTCATGCAATTACTGACATTTATTCCTTAAAAAGACTTTTAGTCATGCACCAAGATCAGGAAAACAGCTGTTAAGAGTGGAGTGGGGGGAACAGATTCTCAGACCATCAGAGCTGCTCTGGTGCACTAACAGACCCTTTGAAGGAATGTAAATACACCTTACTTCCATTTTTGTGCCACTTTACTCTGCCAGACTAGCATAAAGGGATTTTAGTTTAAAATGAGAATCATTTCCTCAGTTTTCAGGATAACATGTTCACAAATTAGCATAGGTAAAGCCATTGCTATCTCAAATGGAAGTGCCCCCTATTTTCTTACTTATTGGATAGATTAATTTTGATCAGCACAGTCTGGGTACTCATCCAGTCTTTTTAATGTATAAAGAGAAGCACAGCAAGAATACCAGACAAAGTGGTTACAGACATAGGGTATGCGGGAGATGGAAAGTGTAGGCTTGGTCTAAATCAGCCTAAGTTTGTTTGTTTTTTCCCTCCCCATCTTCTCACACAAGTCCGACTTCAACGGACTTTCTCCTAGGGCTAGATTCACAAAGGGGACATGGGCATTGCTGGATTGTGAACAGTTACTTGCAAGAATAAGCCTGTTGACTTGAATGAGACAGCCTTGTATGAGCGGCAACTTACCAGAGGGAATAATGGATTCCTGAACAGGGTCTATAAACTTAGTTTAACTGCAGCATTATTTCTATCTTTAGCTTACTTAATGATATTTTTTGATCTTTCTTTTACAACAGAGAATGAGGTCAGATCAGACCTTCCAAGGAGCTCAAGACTGCATAGGGATAGGTTGTGATTCAGTGCTTCCTATCAGGTTTCTTCTGAGACACAGTTTCATATGGTAACTGCTGGAGTCAAGTCACACAATTCTGTTAAAAATGACTAACATGACTCTTGAAGTGATCCCTTTGAATGCCTTTAATCTGTTGTCTTCCCCAACTGTTTCTGATGATAAATACCCCTAGCAAAGATTAGTTGCAAATGCAATGAATTAAATTAATGGTTTGGAAGAGTCAAAGGCCTGGAAACTTAGCCAGGGTAAAAGAAGATTTGAACTGAAGAAATTATTTCAATTTGTGAACACAAACAGAACATACACTCAAACAGTACTTGACCTACACTAACTTTCTAAGCATTAAGGTCTTTGTTTTGGTTGGTGTGTTTTGAGCGACTGCCAGTTTTAAAAGTTAATGTTTTCAAACAATTTTTGTTTTGTTTTGAGTAAAGTCTCCTGCCAGAGTTATATAAATATAGTCTTGCTATCTGGTTCTTCGGAACCCTCCCCTACTAGGTTTGGAATTAGGACATCTCATTAATAGTAGCAGCAATTGTGGTTCTGCAATTAGGCTACCAGGCCTGCTGTCACATACTATCACAAGTTCTCATTGACACAGCCATTCTGAAATGGCTGTCAATTTTTTAACTTACTAAGCCTGAAAAAAATGGATAAATCATTTTACTGAAAAAGGGTCCATTGCATACTCAGTGTAATGAAAAGCTTAAAACTTTAAAAAATTTTTAACCAGTTTAATTGCCCTTGTACTGTCTTGACGTTGCTGTGTTATTGCATCCTGCCACAATTGTTTACTTATACTCTTGCAACTGAGGTATGATTCCCTGCTTGCACAGGTATGCTTGTGCTAGCTAGCAGCAGGCAAGGGTGCTAACAACAGTAGGGTAGCCCTGTAGTGGTCAGTATTGGCAAAAGCTAGCTGCCCTGTGTGGAAACCTCCCTGGATCCTGTGGGTATATGCTCCTGATGGCTAGCCCATATTTGCTGCTCAATGCTGCCCGTGTTATCCCAGTTATGCAACCATTTCTAGCACGCTAGCTCTGAAATCTAGCACAGTTGTGTCTCTGTATAAGCTGGTAATCATGTTCTCCTCTCCGAGTGTGGACATAGCCAGTGACTTGATGAATATCCTGAAGATTTATTTATGTAAAGCCCAAAGAGATAGCAGGTGAAAGCTGGGCTAACTTTTAAAACTTGGCAGAAGGGATGGTGGAGGAAAAAGCATGTGCAAGTATAGGCTTGCTTGATGTGCTCAGTTACCATAACTGAGCATGTAAACTGCGTAACTGCACCTGCAAAAGGGTAGCATCGATTGAGCAGTTTCCTAGGATATGTCTACACTGGAGGCTTAAGTCAACTTAAGCAACTCAAGGGCCACATTTGGAGTTCATTAAGCCAACTTAAGCATTTGCTTAAGTTGACTTAACTCACCCTTAAAATCGACTTTAAAGGTTGTTGACTTTAAGTTGACTTAACCAAATCTGTCCACTAAAGCTGACTTAAGGCAAGAGAGCCATTTAAGCTGACTTTATAAAGTTAACTTAAGCCGGGGATCCATTTAAAGTCGACTTTATTTAAATGGGTCCCCTGGCTAAAGTCAGCTTAAACAAATGGGGCCTCTCTAAGTTGACTTAACTAAGTCAACTTTAAGTCAACCTAATAAAGTTGCCTTACCTGAGCCCTCTAGTATAGACATAGCCCTAATGCCTTAATTCAGCACAACTGGCTAAAGCCTAAGGGCCCCAGGTTTTGGAGTTGTATGATGTCAATCTAAGATGTGTCTTGAGTATTGTGAATCAGCAGCTGTTCCAAAACAGTAGCTCAGAGAGCGGGAACTACTCCATATACCTCAAAACAGTGTCACTCTCAAGACTTGTGGCTCTGAGGCCTCAGACAGCCTCAGCAGAAGATTCTGCATGTTGGTGGGTGGGGATGGGGAGGAGGGAGAATTTCAGCAGCCTTTGCCCACCTCCCGAACAGCCCTTGAATTCTGAGGTAAGGACTAGAGGGGGCTCCTTATTGCTGCACCTTTCTTGTAGGAAATTGTAAAGATCCCTTCCCTCCTTCCCCCACATATTCCCTTTAGGCTTAGCATTAGTGGCAAGATAGGCCCTGTGGCTCTCTAGAGCAGGGGTCTCAAACGTGTGGCCCATGGGCCACGTGCGGCCCCTCAAGCTATTTCCTGCAGCCCGCAATGACAGTATCATTACCGATATTTGCAATATTCTATGAAAATGGTTTCAATGGTGCGGCTCTTGGGCTAACATACTAGTCCTCATGCTGCCTGTACTAGTCCTCATATGGCCCTTGTGGTGATTTGAGTTTGAGACCCCACTGTAGAGGGCCACAGGGCCTATCTTGCCACTATCCTGCCAATGCCGGGCCTAAAGGAAATATGCGGTGGAAGGAGAAGGTCCTTTACTACAATTTCTATGGAGGCAGGAGGTAGCACATTTTCCCCTCCATGCTCCCCACAGCAGTGCCCCTACTGTACTCTGACTAGAATCCTGGACTGGCTACGGGCATGTATAAGTGCATGTACAATGTTGCAAGTACAGTTTCAAAAATGAGGCCCTGCATGTCAGTGGGAGCTGCAGCCTGGGCAGGGTTATTAGCATTTAGTGGACATCAATGTGATAAATATGTGGCTGTTGGCAGAAGCTGGCATGTTTATTGAAATACCACAGCTGCCAAAAAAAGTAGCACCAACAGCTATGGAGAAAAGCAGCTGGTGTTTTGACTCTGATCTGTCAGTATCTGGAGGGTCATTACAGCCTGCTTGACCACATTTGCATTCCTATGACTACAGAGTTTTTCCAAGGTTTCTTTAATGTTGTCCTCTTCTACTTCTTGTTTCAAATCACCTGAAGGGAGATCAAACCATAGACTTTAAGGGCATGCAACAGTCAGTACACTGAAAGAGATGCTACAGTGTTAGGCTGAATTACAGACACAGATTAATTCTATATTGTACTGAAATATAAACTTCTTAAGAGTGTTGCTTGGGAGAATTACTTCTGTGAAGAATTTGACTTATTTGCATTTGTTAACTAATTTCCATGTTTACCTCTTTCTTTTCTGTCTTCACCCTTGAAAAAGAGCTAGATGTAAAATATTAATTTTCAGGAATGCATTCCTTCATCCTCCTCTTTTTTTTTTTATTTTGCTTCTGCATTTCATACTAGGAAGGCTTGGTTCTCAGCATCAAAGTTAAAAGATGTCTAAAGAGTGCTAATGAAACAGCCTACTGAGAAAATCTTTATGGGTTAGATCCCCAGCTGCTATAAACCAGCATAGCTCCACTGAAATCAATATAGCCTTGCTGCTTTATACTATCTGAGGATCTGACCTACCTGCTTTATGATTCAGCATTCTAACCCATGTGTTTGACATGAGGACTGTTGGGATATAATATGTGGGAAAAGTCTACATAGGCAATAGATTTTTAAACTTAGAAATTCTTGGGTTTTCAAAAAGAAAAATATTAAATTTGGAAACCACTTTCTGGTTTCCTCTCAACAGTTTCAGAAAAATGTGGAGAAAAATTATACCCAGTGGGGCAGACTCCTTCCATTAGCACATAGTCTACTTTGAGCCAGTGTAAGCAGTCAGCTGGAGATTTCCCTCCAGTAGAGGAATCCCTAGGCAGCATGGCAGTTGTTTGTCCACACCTTCCACAGCCAGGATATGAGGGTAATGTCAGCAACCCAATATATCTGGTTGCTTTATGACTGTTTTTAGGCCTAATACTTCTGGCCCCTGAGCTAATTTGGCTGCAAGACTCTTGTACCCATTTTGCTTTGAGTATGGGAGGTAGTGCATGCTGGCTCCAAAAACTGAGGAACCACAAAGGTGTCTGCATTGCTTTGCCCACTCCCTCCAGATTTTTGCCTTGTCTCCACCACAGATTGTCTTGATGCTTTCAATGGGCTTCTCACACGGAAAGAAAATATCTTGCAACAGGAAGCATGGCAGTCTGATCCTTACCTAAAAGTAAGAAATGAGCCTCTTGCTGCTGCTACTTTGGAGGCAGACTCACAATTAGCTGAAAAATACTTCAGTGGTAGAGTTTTCGTGATTTCACAGTAAATGAAATGGACAGGGTCTTAATGCCAAAGTGAAAATTACCTGAATTAAGAAGGCTGCACAATAGGCCCATTGCATTATATTTCACCTCGGGTCCTGTGCTCTCATCTTGTAGAAGTTTATGTAAGTTTTGAACTAGCTTTGACTCCTTAAATGAATTTTCGATGATTTCTGAAAATAAATAATTCCAATTTTTTTAAATGAAAAATTCAGAGGTAACTTGCATATGAAAAGTGGAATGCCTGTCAAACTAAATAGAAACCAACTAACCTACCTTTATGCAGATATAAGGCCTGATCCTGTGAGGTGCTGAACATACCAAGCACTGATTACATTTCTTAAAAATTGAGAAGGCTTTAACTTTTCTTCACATTCTGACAGTTGTTGGTAGTTGACATTATCTACTGTATCTAGACATTTTTCTGTCACGACCAGTGCAGGATGTGCTGATTCATGTCTAAGACTACATTGATCTCTGAAGCTTAGTCCACAATGGAGCTTAGTGTTAATATTGACTTCTTGTAGTTGTGTCTTAAAGCATGGTACAAAACTCTCAATTGTTGTTCTTTAGATTAGACTGGAAGACTTCGGGATAGAGTCTTTTCTGTCCTATACGTGCAGCACAAATCTTAATAAATAGTAAATCCCATTTTCAAAGGTGCTGAGCATCCACGCATGTTGTTGAAGCTGATGGGAGCTGTGAGTGCTCAGCACAACTAGGAATCCAGCCTGTTAATTGTAGCACTGAAGAGGACAGTATTTTTAATTTGTTTCACTTAGAACTTATAAAGCAGGCATGGCCAAACTGGCTCAGAAGCCACATGTGGCTCTTGAATGAAAAATTGTGGCTCCTGGAAGGATGTCAGCAAATCAGTTTAGGAAACCAGCCCCAGCCTAGGAGTTCAGGTGGCAGTCGGGACGGTGGGGAGAAGTGCAGCATGGTCTGGGATGGCAGGGAGAAGTGCAGCATGCTCAGGATTTTAAAAAACTTGCCACCAGCCTGCAGTCTTCTACAGTAAGTTTTTACTGTATAGGCCTAATTTTCATGGTAACCTTAAGTAATTATTAGAATCTGACATTAGTATGATTGATATTTGTCCTCTTTTTACAATAAAATTAAAGTGTGCAATGAATTTTAAACTTTAGTAATTTTGGAGTAGGTAAAAGTATATGGCTATAGGCCTCAGTGCGGCTCTTGAAGGTTTAATAATCAACTTGTGTGGCTCTTGAGTTTCATAAGTTTGGCCACCCCTGTTATAAAGTAACCTCTATCCTATTTATCCTTTATATTATCCAAAATGCATCTGCTGGATTCTTCTCTATGATGCCATTACTTTCTCCTTGAATCCCATTGACTATTGTTTTAAGAATGAAGCCCCTATATAATTTCCAACATCTCCACACCTTTCCTCTATTCATTTTTTGCTTCCTCTCTACCAGGAGTCAGCAACCTGAAAGCTAAGAAGAGCCATTTTTAAAAACTCCTTCAAAAACCAAGTGTTTTGAGACCTGCAGTGGGTGTAGCCTGCTGCGAGCTGGGCCACGGTGCCTCTCACTGGTCCGCTGGCAGGGGCTGGGGGAGGGATCCTGGAACCGAGAGCAAGCCTCCCGCAGGGTCCTTTAGTGGCCGGGGGAGCCTGGAGCCTGTTCCAGGCCACCTGCAGGATTCCCTGGTGGCAGGAATGGGGCCCAGAGCCACAAAGGAGCAGGCAAAGAGCCTCATGCAGCCCCAGAGCCACAGGTTGCAGACCCCTGCTCTAAACTCTTCCTTGTAGGAAAGAGTTAACCTGAATACGTGGCCTGAATGATAGCTACTGTGGTAATGGGGTTACCAAGGGCAACAAGATTCTATTTAAAAGTTATGTTACCTTCTTTTTTCTCTCTCTTCCCCTCCTACATAAAGTTCTGGATGGGAACATTATTTATCACCTTTCTTACCCTTCTTCCCTGCTTGTTAAGGCTATGAAGTAACTTCTGTTGTAGGAAATAATGAGCTGGAAGGTAAAGCATCTGTGCAATATATGCAAAACCTGTAAACAGGGGTAGGGATAATTATACGCACCACATTACAAATATTCATTGTATAGGTGTTAATGTAACCATATAAGGGTCCATAAAACATTGTCAGTCATGTATGCATTTCCATACTGTTTTGGGTAAAACAGGTGTGAGGCAGCTCGTCCTTGCTCACTTGAGACGGCAGAAGACCAAACAGGCATTAAAGAACAGGTATTAAAGAGTAACAGGACAACCTGTTTGTTTATCTAACGTTACTGATACTCCTTTTGTTATCTTGGTTGCATGCTTTCTAATTCTGCCAGTAGATATCAAAGAACCTCCTGTCCCCATCTGGCAAGCATCTTCTACTTTTCCAATCCCTCCTAAAACCAACCTCTTCAAGAAATCCTATGTTCCTGCTTCTCACTGATAATCCCCAGACCATCTGCCCTCTGTACGGTTGACTGTAAATAGACCATAAGCTTTTCAAGGGTAGGAATATACCTTACATAAGGTCTGTAAATCATGCCAATTAACCGGGCTATAAAACATTTGTATTAATAACAAGAACACCACCATAAACTATTACTCAAACCAACAGTCTGGGAGGGAGAATACCTAAATTAATTGCAGATGCAATGGCCAATGCAATCAGAGCTTCATTCTGCATGATAACATGTTCACTTGTTGTCATGGAAACCAGGTGCTTCACTCCTTGTGCCTGCTGGATGGCTTTGACCACTTCCTGTTGTCAATCAAAGAAAAGAAGTGGGTCAGGAGAAAGCATAAGAAGTCAAAAGATGAGACACAAATAACACTGAGGTGAGGTGAAAAGGAAATCACATTTCACCCCTGAGTCTCTGAATTGATGGAAATGGTTCCCTTGCCGTGACTGAACTCTAATCTGGACACATTTGTTGTATTTTGTCTGCGCTGCCAGAGAAAAAGTTTGTCTGCATTAGTCATTCGCTTCTGCTTGAAAGCCATCTTAAATTCATTCAGCTGGAATAGCAAGATTTAAATGGACCTCCACTGTCCTTTTACTCATGGGCTATGTCTACACGGCCAAAGATATTTCAAAATAGCATTATTTCAAATGTATTATTTTGAAATAGAAATCTAGTGGAAAAAAAAGCAAGGAGTCTTGTGGCACTTAAAGACTAACAGATTTATTTCTCGCATGAGCTTTCATAGGAAAAAGTCCCACTTTGTCAGACACAAGCTCATGTGATAAAGAACTCTGAGTCTTTAAGTGTCACAAGACTCCTTGCTTTTTTTGCTTTACCAGATTAACATGGCTGGCCCTTTGGAACGAGTCTAGTGAAGACTCTCTATTTTGAAATAACATAGGAATTTTTATTTTGAAATAGAGAGTCTTCACTAGACGTTCTATTTTGAAATAGGTAAAGCCAGGGAAAAGTATAGGGACACTATCTCAAAAAAAAAAACAAAAAAAAACCCCAAACAAAAACAAAAAAAACCAATTCTGTGGCTTGGCATGGCTTTATTCAAAATAACTATTTTGAAAAAATTTTTCTTTTGAAATAAAAGCAGGTTGTTATTTCAAAATAGCACTTCACTTTTTCGAAGCAACAGAGTGCTTATTTCAAAATAACAAAATGCTTGCATGGACAGGTAAAAGGTTTTTTTGAAATAAGCCTCCTTATTTCAAAAAAAACTCTTCACTGTAGACATACCCATGGAGTTCATCATGCTCCAACTTTTAATTATTAAAGCTTCTAAATCTGTAGTGACTCAATTTTGCTTTATACAGCAATAGTCTACCAAGGGAAGTGGTGGGGGCAAAAACCTTAGGTGCCTTCAAAACCGAGCTTGATAAGTTTATGGAGGGAATGACATGATGGACAATGTAGCTTGGCCATTGTCTGTCTTTTACTGCTGGTGATGGGTATGATAGTGACCTGGGAAGGGGCATTGGATCGAGTGGGTTCTGAGTTATTACAGAGAAGTTCTTCTTGACTGGCTGTTGTGGACTTGCCCTCATGCTCATGGTTTAACAGATCACCATTTTTGGGGTTGGGAAGGAATTTTCCCCCAGGGCAGATTGGCTTGGGTACTGGGGGTTTTTGCCTTCCTCTGTAGCATTGGGCATGGCTCACTTGCTGGTTGATTCTCTGTATTAAAGTCTTTAAATCATGATTTGAGGACTTTAAGAGCTCAGTTATTACCGACTGATGTCTGAAATGAATGTGCTGAATTAAGTCCATTCCAATTGACAAGTGTCCGTATCACAAAACAGCCTCCACAGATGCACTGACTGACTCCTTTACGACAAGTTTCAGCAAAAGGACTGCACAGCTACGGAGTAAAAGCCACTCTCCTGTCCCACAAAGGGGTCTATGCAGGTTGGTGCTGAGGCATGTTGGAGGAGTGGTATGGAAAAGTGTGTGTGGTTGCTGTGTGTGCTGGTGGCCTAGCAGTAAGCACACAGCACAGGAATGTCAGCCAGGCAGCAAGCACTCCTGAATGACCATTTAAAAAAAAATTTTTTTTTTTAAATTCCATACTGGGGATCTACTGTGCCGCAAGAGGGATGCCAGCAATCGGTTTGCTTCTCCACGAACGCCAGCATGCTGCTGGGTATCACACCATTGCACAAGCCTGTTGAGGAGCAGCGGGTCCTGTCCCAGAATCTCTGCAGTATCAGCTGAAAAGAGAAGAATGGCATGTCCAGGTATTTACTCGGAGCCTGTACCAGAGGGTGCAATCTTTAAAAGAGAACTCTTGCAGCTGTGTGGTTCTGTGGTATGTTCACTTGCCCTGCTGATGGGCACTGCTGTTGGGTTTGCTTGGTACCACAGCCTACAAACAAGCTGTTTGTGGCTACAGTGCATGCATAAGACAGATGTAACCTTCAAGAAATTAAAATGACATAGAAGAGTGGAATGGCAGTCAGGCTGCTTTTGCTTAAGCAAAATCCCTGGCTGATCTAAAACCAGATTGCTTGGTTGAAATCAATGAGATTACACTGTTTATGCCAGCAGGGGGTTCTGGTCAGACTACTGATGTACTGTAGAGCCTGGGCAAGTTACTTAAGGGATCCATGTCTGTTTAGCCTATCTGTAAAGCAGATGTAATATAAATTTACCATCTGAACTGAAGCAATACTTAATGCAGATCTAAAATGCTCTGAGAGCCCTACAGGAGAAAATTACTATTGTCATTGCTTTGTATATAAGGTATAAGACATCTTCTATTCCCATTCTCTTATTTTTTTTCTTGCATCCACTCCATGAGCATTGTTCTAAAATTGACATCAACCTCTCCTGAATATGGCCTCTTTCCCACTCTATTCCAATGTGTCTAGGGCAATCATTATCTTTATAGTGGTAGTCCCTAGAAGTGTTCATCATGGACCAGCACTATAATATTCTAGGTTCTGTACAAATGAAAAGATGGTCTGTGTCTTAAAGAGCTTAAAATACAACTTGCACCTTACTCAAAACATGACTTTTGGATCCTGCCATAACGCACACAAGAAGAAAGGAGAACAGGCTGTAAAACAATTCCATTGCATGCAAAATTACAAGGTTTTGAATTTTGTTCTTGTTCACCATTGGAACAAATCAGAGACCTTTTTGAATTTATTTCTCTATAAAATCAACATACACAGCCAGAATAAGGGATCCCAAACTTCTGGAGGGTTGGGTGGGGGACTCATATTCAAGACCTTGCTCTAAATCAAGCAAGAAAGGTAGGAACTTTAAAGCAGATGACATCCCAGCTGAGTGTCCTAACCACTGCATTATTAGCTTTTCTGGGGATGCAGTGTTGTTATTGATCTGTATACATCCACCAGGGAACTAAGAAAATGTCTGTACACAATTTTCATCAAAACCATACATTTTTGCAGGAAGTTTAGGTTTTGACAAATCAACACATTGAGGAACAAAAAGTTGTCAAAAACAATTCCTGACTAACCCTATCTAAAACTTCACAGGTACCTGGACATGCATAATGATGCAAGAAAAAAATAAATTTTCTCAAACCTCAGAATATTTTCTTTTCAGACTTAATTTGAATTTTGAACAATATTTGCAGGAGATTCTTCTTTTGTCTGAGCCTGTTCAGCAATCCCTCATGAATCACACACTTGTCTCATGAGATACCAATATGCCAGGAATGTTAATCTTTGTGGTTGCCATTTAGAAACAACTCACTAGATAACTCAATTTATAAGAAAATGAGCCACCTGATGATAACAATGAGTCTGCATCCATTTATGAAGGTTACTTTTTCTGTAGCAAATTGCTGCCACAACCCTTAAAAGTTCTGACAGCAGCAAAAGAGAAGTGATGCATGATCCTGATGAACTCCTTTGATATCCATATAAATGCTATTGCAATTTAACTTAATTAAAGCCACATTGTTATAAAGTGTTACTGATTAAAAAAGGTTAGGAGCTGGAAAGTGCTTCTCAGTGCAAGAAAAAGTGCTGATAAAAGGGGTACTGAGGCATATAAAGTCCTTTGTTCTAGCTAAATATGATGGTGACTAGGGATCCACTCCTGTGAAGGACTGTGAGCCATCTGGCAGATGTTTATTGTCTCAGTTCCTACTGCCCACAATAGGAGTTTAGGGCATTTTGTACTTGGTAGGATCAGCTCTTACGACTCCAAAAGTGAACACCAAAGTTAAACCTGGAAGTATCTTTTCAATATATCTTTTTAGGAGACGATGTGGGAACAAGAGATGAGTGAGGCAAATTGCTTCATCTCTCCTAAATCCTTATGTAAGTATAGGGTGCTCATTCTTGTGGCCACAGACTCATTTAGAGCAGCAGTTAATAGTTGGGGGTGAGAGGATTTGCACAATCTGCTGTGCCTCCACATGTCTTAGGCAAAGGATATAGACATCCAACCTTCTCTAATACTCCTTCACTTATTAACAGGCAGTCCCGTAGCACTTTTAAAGACTAACAAATTTATTTATAGCATGAGCTTTCAGGGGAGAAAATCCCACTTTGTCAGATGCTTTGAAGAGTGGGCATAGAACAGACCCTTTCTTTTCTGTGTCGTTTAATCTTTAGCTCTAGCTTGTAGTATGCAGTTCAGTTGACTTTAAAGACATTATTTATTGCTGCTTTTCATGGGTGATAGCAGTGTTGACTTTTTTGATTGCCATGGGACCATGGTGAACACAGCTAAGAAATCAAGGATTAAGAGGTATTCCTTTTTGCCATGCAATGTTTCCTGCTTCATCTGGGCATGAAATAGGTCTTTTATGTCTTGATCACAGGACATTTGGTAAAGGCTGTATTGTGTGCCAGGCCTTCTCAAAAAGGATCCAATAGGACCATAAGATGATTTCAGAATCAACTTCAGCTCCACCCTTATTCAAAATAGATTAGGAGAGGGGGGCATTTTATATTTTTCTTCCACTTTCTCTTACCCTCAGAATATGGAGGAAGGATGGGACAGGACAAAGCCAGGGTGGCAGCATCCACATGGCAAAAGTGGTACTCAGAGTTTCTGAACCTGTCTAAACATCACCCTAACACACTCTTCCTTGGGGAGGATCTATTGTCCCAGCAAAATATCAATGACTTTCTCTCCCCCCTCAGGTCACCTCACATGAGAGGCTGGCTGTCGTTTTGAGATGAGAACAGTTTGTCTTTGTCTCAGGAGATCAGGACAGTCCAGCTAGAGACCACAAAGCTTTCTTCTAAGAGGTGCCATGCTGACAAACAAACCCAATTTAAAAGGCTTGCACCTGACCCAGTTTCTTGTTCAACTGGACTCTCTGTTGACTCTGCTGGTGATGAAGCTTTCTAAGTCCAAGTCTAATTAGAAACGATTTCAAAGGAGAGACATCTTTGTATGATCAATTTGTGGCATATGAGCCTTGTGTGAATTATGCCCACTTCCTACCTTCCAGCTATTGCTTTAAAAATCTTCTATGGCCATGTGACTAGATGCATAAATCCAGCAGGGTGGCTCTGCAATACATTGGGGAAATGAGTCGCTATTAGTAAGCACCTCCTTGCTGATAGTGTGATGCTGAAAAGCTATAAGTGCAAAGGCATCTAGACTGCTGTAATTAGAGAGAAACATGCCTTTCTAAATTCTGTAGGCATCAGCATGTCCAGCAATTGTCAGAGTAATTAATTTATACTAGATAATACAATTGACTAATTTAGTAGGCACTTATTAGTGGACACATGTTCATGAGAGTGTGTCATGCTGAGTTAATTGAGGTCAGTATTGGCACATGGGTAAATAGAACATAAGGCAATTAAAGATGGGTGACTTTTGCCCTTACTGCCACAGAAGAGTAAAACTTAAATAGCATTTTAGATTTTTCCTCCTCTACACTAGAGTATTCTTAGTTATTTCAAATTCAGAAGTGCATTCTTGTTTTAGATGTTGCTGTTGCATTGGGGCCAATTTCTGTTCTTGTTTATAGCCATGTAAATCTAAAATAACTGGAAGTCACTGGAATTTTACTGACATAAAACCAGTCTGAGTAAGAGCTGACTTGGCCTTTAGCATTTTGTAATTCAGGGCTCGTTTATTCTAATGTTTCTTAATTTCAGATATATATCCTCTGAAGCCTGTCGTCTCAACTCTGAAGTTGCCACCTTAAAATAATAGTTCAGATTGAATATTTTAGTAATTCTTTTCAAAGCGTGAGAAGGAAAAATAGGTTTATTATGCTCATCTTCCTTGTAGTTTGCAATGTCATCTATCTACCATGGGGAGAAGCAAACAGAAACTTTCTATTAAATTAAAGATCTTTTTGGTACTGGTTGTACAGATTCTAGGCTTGATTTTCTGTTGCCTTGTACCTCGTGTATTCATTTGCAAAGAGACAATCATTGTTTTATGGGAAATGGAGAGCACATTCTACTTTTTGGATGCCTAACCTGAACACCCATTCCTGCATCTTGGGCCTTAGAAGGGCAATTAGATGCATAAAATCAGTGTTGTCATACCTCATGCCCATCTGTGTGGTCAATTATAGGCCTTGGGCTTCCAGCCATGGAACTTAAACACACAGTATCATTTTTTTTACAATGCCCAAAGGGGATATGGGTCTTTTTAATGACTTGCAGCCAGATTTGTAGCATGTTGGATAAACCCACAAAAATCAGGATTAGTGAAATATTAGTGAAACTGTCCTATGTTCCCTCTTTCTCCGGGATCATTTCTATTCCCCGATTTTACACTTCATTCACTTTAAACTGTCAGATTATAAATCTCTGGCTTGATTCTCCCTACTACTATTTGGTCCCTGGGTAGTGGGTGGGCACAAGCCCACCCACTGCTAAAAACGTTCCCTGAGCCCAAGGGAGGAGTCACTGGTCCTGGGGACCAACTGATTACCGGGGACAAAATAATCAAAACTGGAACAGGTGTGAAGGGTCAAAGGAACAAAAGCAGGGAACCGGAGGGGGACACTGAGCAGAGAACCCCACACAGCGTCCACTGCTTCTGGAAGGTATCTAGGGAGTTAGCGGACGCTGCCCAGAGGAATTCCACTCAGATATGTGACTGGACTAAGTTAAATTAAAACAGTTTTGTCCAGTATATCATACCCACTATACCAAAAAACTGATGCCTCTTGACAGCCCTACTGTCATGTTAATTGTATACTTGTATGATGCCATCTATGGCTGTCAAGAGGCATGAGTTTTTTGGTGTAGTGGGTATGATATACTGGACAAAACTGTTTTAATTTAACTCTGCTTCATGTTGTCTGAGCAACTGGCCTGTTGTTTGATCACATTTCCAACGTGTGTTTTTCCCCCCTTCGCTAGTAGCTTGCAAAACACTTCAAGATAACTTTAGTCTAGCAATTCTCTACCTTGACCATCTGTTAACATTCTCAGTGTTCCAAGAAGTTTAAACTGTACAGGAGCCATTTCTGATCTCAAAAGCATCTGGATCCGCCCTGCCACACCTTCCTCCAGCATCTGAACTTTGTTAGCAACTGGAAAATGCAAGCAGAAAGAGAAAAATGATCGTTTGGAGAATGTGAACTTGAAGCTCAAGTGCTATAATAATGAAGACCATGCAAGTATCTAGACAAGGAAAATTAGATATATATAACTGACTATATACCAGTTGCTTTTCCTGTGATTATGGAACATGGAGAAGGGGTCAGCAGCCTTTAATGGTCCAGTTTAGTTGAAATAAGCCCCCTAAAGGTCAGAAATTTACAAACCTTTTATTCTTATACTGAGCTATAATCGTCCCAGGAACAGTGCTGACAAGTTACAAAGGGATAGCCAGTGGCGTTGCTGGAGGGGAAGGGGGCTCAGGGGGCCTCAGCCGCCCTGAAAGTCAGAGCAGCCCCCTGAGTAGCCAACCACTCAACTGTGCAGGGGTGCATCATCGTGCCTCTGCGCAGGAAATGCTGCCAGGCCATGGCTGGGAGGGAGCTGCCGCAGGCTGGGGGGCTGGTGGTTTTTAAAACTCCTGCCCTGTCCTGACCCTGCTCTGCACATGCTCAGAGTGGGGTCACACTGGGGGCCTCAGCCTGTGCCGTGGCCCTGCTCTCCTCCAGCACCAAGTAAGGGAGGTGAGGGTAGGCACGCTGGCACAGTGGGGAAAGGGTGTGGGGGAGGAGGTTGGGCCAGGGCAGCAGGGGCCAGCGGCAGGACCGGGGCATTAGGGAAAGGCTCAGGGGACTATGGGGGGAGGAGGGAATGATTGGGGCCCTGGCAGCTGGTGGAGGCCAGAGTCCTCCCTAATATTTAGGTGTAGTGTCGCCCCTGGGGTAGCTGTGTTAGTCTAGTTCAGGGCTGGCCAAACTTATGGAACTCAAGAGCCACACAAGTTGATTATTAAACCTTTGAGAGCCACACTAAGGCATATAGCCATATACTTTTACCTACTCCAAAATTACTAAGTTTAAAATTCATTGCACACTTTAATTTTATTGTAAAAAGAGGACAAATATTGATTGTAGTAATGTCAGATTCTAAGAATTACCTAAGGTTACCATGAAAACTAGACCTATGCAGTAAAAACCTAGCAGCTCCTCAATGTAGAAGACTGGAGGCTAGTGGAGAGTTTTTTAAAATCTCTACTATGCTGCACCTCTCCCCACTGTCCTGACACTCTCCTGAACTCCTAGGTTGGGGCTGATTTCCTAAATTTATTTGCTGATATTTTTCCGGGAACGACAGTTTTTCGTTCAGATGCCACATGTGGCTCCCAAGCCAGTTTGGCCACACCTGGTCTAGTTCAACAAAACAAACAATTAGTCCTGTGGCACTCTTAAAGACTAACAAATATATTTATTGCATGAGCTTTCATGAGGGAAAATCCCACATCATCAGACACTGAATTGTGCATGTGCCCTTATTCACTCTGTGCTTTTTCAAACCAGTTTGAGTGTGGGTCAGGGTTCAGAAGATTTGTGATCTCTTTTTGTTTATCCCTATACAAAATGTGATGCAGTAGAAATACTTTACTTAAGTTCTGTATGAAAAAGTGAAGTGCCTTTGCAGTTGAGATACTTGATGCTTCATTGTTTCAACAACATTGCTTCTATGCTCTCCTCCCCTTCTCATCCTGTTTCTCTACATCATTCTTTAGTGCAGTAATTCCTGGTATTGATCAGAAGCTACCATGGAAAACATCTGAATGCTGCTTAACTCAACTATCAAAATCTGCTTCCTCCAAGGTAATTTTGTTTTCACCTGCATGTTTTTTGTTTTCCCTGGGGGAACTCCATCAGGCAAGAATCCTTTCCTTTCTTGTACCCATCCTGCAAACATGCTGGGAAAGAAATACTAACTGTTAATTGCCTTGTCTGTAATTTTCTTTGGTTCCAGTAGCTCAAGCTGAAACCCCAGTCTCTTTAGGGTAGTAGAATTCACAGGAATCCACACCCTCTGCTTAGCACTACCAGGTTTGAATCAATTAAAGACAACTCTTGTCCCTATCTATACCTTTTTAGAACATATCTAATTGATTTCCATCTTGTGTTCAATTTGACTTCCCTTGTACTTGTTTCTTACTTCCTTTTAAAGGTGTAATCTGTGCACTTTTAGTGCGAATGGGAAGTAATTCTTCAGTATAAGGACTCTTTATACTGCCCACATTTTCAGGTTTGTGCTAATAGTGATGGCTAGCAAAGACCAGGATGAGAATAGTAGTTCACAGAATTGAAAGTGCTGTGTTCCCCACATTGCTTCTGCCTTTAAGTAAATCACAGTACATACATGTTTTCTCTGTTAAAATTCTCCAGTTCCTTTAATTAGTTCATTTCATGCAGCCTATGGTAAGTAGTAGATTTCTTTACTTGGCCCTCATGATTTTTCTCTCATGTTGTGATGCACAGCTTGCTAGTTTCCTAGAAAAAAACTCACACTTGAAAATATCATAATTTGTCTGAAATATTCCAAAGGGGTAGCTGTGTTAGTCTAGCTCAGCAAAACAAACAAGGAGTCCTGTGGTACTTTTAAAGACTAACAGATTTACTTATCGTATGAGCTTTTGCAGGAGACAATTCCACTTCCTTGAAAGATTCAAAGTGTCTGATGAAGTGGGATTTTCTCCCACAAAAGCTCATGCAATAAATTTGTGAGTCTTTAAAACTGCCACAGGACTCCTTATTTGTTTTGTTTGAAATAGGTTTGGTGGTTTTTTTTGTTTTGTTTTTTTTTGAACAATGGAGATTATCAAAATTAAGTTAGATGCAAGACCAGGGCACAAATATCTGTCAGTAACACACAGGTCAGTACTAAAGTACAATTGCAGAAGTCATTAAGATTAGCTGGCACTAGGTCTGTCCTAGAGGGAAGGATACAGGAGGAATTAAACTACAGCGTGAGGACACATTATCTTCTCTGGTGAGCCTCATGGAGCCTATAGACTATGGTAATCCATTGCTTGGTTAATAAACCTCCAAGGAAAACCTAGGTAGAGAGAGTGGGACTGGGATTCACTGAAGGGATTCTTCCTCTTGAGTCAGTTTCATGCTAATGTTCTAGATTGCCGTTAGGGGGGACTGAGCACTGGCAGTGCTCTCATTCAGATGAGAGATTAATCTATTCCCTCACTACTTGTGATCATTGAAGAGCCCACAGCACCTATTACAAGAATAACGTCAAGGGGAATTGAGAATTTATCTCCCTTTGGCACTTTTGCAAATCTCACCCCACATTCTAATGTAGGTAATTTACATCCTGCCTAACTCAATTACCGTCACCATTTCAGCTGGATAAGGTGGTATTTTTCCCTTCCTCACCTTAAAGTGTTGTGCAGCATTGCTCTGCGCTGCTAAACAGCCCTTCAATTTCCTGCAAGTGAGCGCTGCAGCAGCACTTTTTACTCCACCTTCATACTGTTTGTAGAGAGTACTCCTTGTTGCACTCTGTGTAGAGCAAGGATTCTCACACCCCAGGGGCTGGGATCCCTCAAGGGGTCATGAAGTTGTTATGGGTCAGCCCCCATTCATTCCAGGACAACAGCTGTCACCTCCAGGCATGGCTGAGAGCCAGGGCCCTTCTGAGCTGAGTGGCTAGAAAGCAGCAGCTGCTGATTGAGTGCTCTCAAGACAGCGCCATCCCTGGCAGCAGCACAGAAGTAAGAGTGGCATGGCCTGGGAGGGGTCTTCATTCTGGGGGAATGGTCATCACAGCCTGAAATATTTTCAAAGGGGGTCCCAGCAAAACATGTTGGAGGCCACTGATGAAGTACAATACCAAAGAAACCCACCCCAAGGTCCTGGGCAGGAACTTTATAAAAGCAGATGTAGAGTAAGTGCATTCATTGCCATCCAAGATATGGTGCACATGATTCTAAGGCTTAACCACTTAAGTGGACAGGTGCCTGGTTAGAGCCAAGCAGAGAAACAGCGGAAAGTCATTCTTAAGGAGCTCCAGGAACTGGATGGCAGAAACTTTAGGCTGGGACACAGGCGAAGGCCATGTCAGATCATTAGCAGAATGTTATGTATGTAGAATAGCTTAACTTTTGCTGTATATAAGCATGAGTATTATCTTAGCATTTCTGTGCTAAAAGGCACTTTAGGAGTTAGTGCTCTAGTGTTTGCTGAGACTGAAAGTAATGCTCAACTGTCTGTTACTTCCAGAGTCTTCTAGTCAAACACCTTCCTTTGTTTGAACCATGTGTCTTTCTTCATGCTCCTAAAGCACAATGCAACAGCTTCCAAGTAAGGGGACAGCTGTGTGATTTATCTGGGATTTATAGGTGTGCCTAACACACATCTATTGTGAACTTTACTGTGTTGTGCACTGGCAACTAAAGTCACTTTTCAGTAATGCCTATGTTTGTCAAGCAGTGCCACATCATTCTTAAGTGAAGGAAATATGAGCTAAATAAGGAGCTGAATAGGAACTGGATTTTCCATTTTTCTAGGAAAACCCATTGTTTCAAGAAAAAAAAAAAGTCTGTTCCAAAATTGCAAATAATGAAATTCCCAGAAATGTTTTTTTATCAAAAAATTTTAGTTGTCAAGAGGAGGAGGAAGAAAAATGATTTATCTTAACTGCTGATGTTAGGACAAGAAACAATGAATTTAAATTACAGCAAGGGTGGTTTAGGTTGGACATTAGGAAAAAATTCCTAACTGTCAGGGTGATTAACCGGTAGAATGAGTTGCCTAGGCAGGCTGTGGAATCTCTATCATTGGAGGTGTTTAAGACCGGGTTAGACAAGCACATGTCAGAGGTAGTTTAAGAGGGTACTTGGTCCTCCCAAGTATGCAGGGGGACTGGACTTGATGACCTCTCAGGGTCCCTTCCAGCTTCTGTGATTCAATTATAATTTTTAATCTTTTAATCTTGTAAAAACTTGACTTGGAGAGTTTTTAAAAAAAATTAAATGGTGAGTTATAAGAATGTCAAAATTGGATGTTTCAACCTTATTGAAAAGCTTTGTTTTTATTTTTTTCTAAGCAAAATTGTTGAACACATTTTAAAACATTTTTTGATTTTGATTAAAAATAGCACAGGACTTGCTATTTTGAATCAGGAGAAGGGCAGCATAGGAGGTGTGGCAACATGGCCCCCTGGGAGGGCCATGTTGCCAGCCAATATATAGAAAAAGGAAGGCACCCTGGGAAGGAGAAGTGCAAAACTGTTAAATCAAAATAATGGTTATTTCAAAATAACACGGCCAAATGGTATTATTTTGAAACAACCATTTCGAAATAACGGCTATTTTGATTTCAGTCTAGGTTTTATTATTTCAAAATAAGGTTCATTATTTTGAAATAACAGGGCTTGTCATTTTGAAATAATGAAACATCATCATTTGGACATGGCAATGGTCTTTGTTTTGATTTAAAAGCATCATGTGGACACAGCCTCTTAGCATCAAGAAACACCTGTATGTTGGGCTAAGTCCACTGTCATATGAATACACACACTTGTTTATGCAAGAAGTTGCATTAGAAAATTGTAGAAAAATTCTCCCCCTCTATTTTGAAATGAACATAATCCATTTAGGACAATTGACAGGGATTATGCTATGAAGTACATGACACTGAAAAATAAACAAAACCAGACACATATTATTGCTACCTTTGACACACTGGTTTGGTTAACATACAGACCCCGACTCACCAGGATACTCAACTTTAAACCAGGTGTGTAGCCAGCCCCTGACCTCTGTGCCCTTGCAAATGCAGGGTGGGCCTGGCCAAAGGAAGCTTCTGCTCATGTGACTCATGTGACTCCTAAGAGCAAAAAATGCTAAACTACAACATACAGGTCAGATTTGAACTCATTCTAAATTAGTAATGGTTTCAAAGGAGGAGGGAAGCAGTGTTGTAAAATTCCTGTGTGATACAATGTGACATGATTTCTTCCTTTCTCCCTATCCAGTTTTATATGTATCTATTGTCCTTCATGGTCTATCTTAAACTGTTATATAGTATATGTGTGCAATGTTAAGCCTTTTCAGTGGCAATTATTTAGATACCTAATAATTTCAAGCTTCTTAACTTTCTAAATGAGAGCAATCAGTCCCACTGAGTCAAGCACATGCATGGGTTATTTTGCAGAAGTGAAAGGCACCAGAGTCTGTGGCTTCAGTAGAGCTACATTAGGTGTTGACCTGTCCCTGCATGGATTCAAGTTATTTATGAATATTGGATTATCTACCAGTCCTGTACCTGGGATAGCAAGGTTTCGAAGGGCACTGAGTGCAGCATGTTGAACAGAAACATCCCCATTCTCCACGTGCTGCTCTAGAAGGTCCAAAAGCTGAAGTACCACACCCAGCTGCACCATCCGTACACAGTTGCTGTCTTAGGGAAAACAAGCATTCAGGAGAGAAGAAACAAAGTTATGCCCAACAGGGAAACACAAGGAGCTATTGGCCTAAATGTTTTGTGGTTTACCAAGCACAGAACTTGCCCTCAAGCCCAGCAAAGGTGATCTTAAGCTACCTTTATATCTGACCTGTGCTTGTTTCCAGTGCAAGTTCACTTATGCCAGCTAAACAGAGTCATAGGGCTTTGGACAACCTGTCCTTGGCCCTAGTCTACCCCATGCTGGTGGAATCCTTTGCTGCCCCCTTTAACATCATTCAATGCACTTTAGAGGCACCACAAGGACTCAGGGGGATTGAGGATATGGCCCATCAAGTGTGATTCTGATCTCAAACTAATTTTTATACTGCTGTAACTCCATCAACTTCACTGAATTAACACGTGTGAGAGGAGAACTGGGGCCATAGGTGCATAGATTCTTCTGTGTAAGGGACTGGATTCTGATCTTGCTTTATTATACTGGAGAAATTCCCCTTGACTTAATGAGTTACCTGTTTAACACTGGTAAGAGTGAAAGCAAAATAATCAATCTCAAGAAATTCTGGTTTGTGTTGCCCTTTCTCCATAATACCCTCCTTAGTGACGTATCTCTCTTGAAACTCTTACATCTGTATTTTCTGTGTATTATATGGTGATCGTGTATACCAACCCTGCATAGGCCCAGCAAGAGTTAACTTTCATGTTGGGTTTAGGAGGAAACACTCCCTCAGCATTGCAGGGCATGAGCCTGGTGGAGGGAGTACATAAAACGCAGCAGCTCAGCTCACTTTGGGCTGACTCAGAAGGAGAGCTGATGTGTGCTTCAGGCTCCTACCAGGAAGCTTCCAAAGCTCCAGCCTGAGGATGCCAAACATGCCAAATCCATTGTAGAGGATGAAGTGACAGGAATCTGCTACCCTGGAAGGACTACCAGGAGGAAGTACTACTGAAGGAATTCAGACCCCAGGGTAGGAAACAGCACAGGGAAAACACTTGTTGACATGGGAACCTGAAACCAGGAACAGTGGCTCCCCAGGGCCTTGGGTTGGGATCCTGTGGAATAGGGTGGACCTGCTCCCCCCTTCTCCTTTCCACACCTACTGTGGAGTGCGATGACTGTCTGAGGGACAACACACAACTGCCTTTTAGGGGAATACAGAACACCACCATGCAGGGCTATTGACAGCGGGATGCAAAGCCCCGAATTATTGACTCTGGTCATTAGGCTGTACTACCCTGAGAACAGGAATAGCCTTACTAACTCTCATTAGGGCAATGCTTCCTGTCCCTACCACCTTTTAATGTAAACACTGTTTGGTAAAATATGGCAGAGAGCTGAGTGCTGGGTGTCAAGGACCAGATGATCTACTGGTATAAATCTGTGAAGTTCCATTAATTTCAGTGGAACTATACCAGATGAGGATCTGGCTCTGAAAAAGGGTTTAAAATCCATATAGTATACAACAACAAAATGACTTCAACTGATTTTTGTTCAGATTTGATATTTATCTTCCTGTAACTAATTGAACTTATTTGACTGTTTTAAACCATAGGACTGTTCAATGCTATTTTCACTGCTGTGTTTCTATCTTTCTGAGCTGTACTCAGAGAAAGGATTTTTTTTCCCCCATAGGTTCCTTTTTGGTGTTTGTCTCTAGCACCATCATTACCATTGCATTTCAAGTCAACTGTGCTTTCCCCTTTCTGTTACACATCTCAGTTGAGACTTGTCAATACTTGTGACATTTAAATGTGTACTTTGTATGAAAACTGACATTCCTTGCAATTTTTGCAAATTTTATTCAAGAAAAATCTTTCAATTTCCATTTATGAATGCAGCTTTTAATGGTGATGTTTTATCTGTGATTTCTCAGACTTGCTGCCCTGAAAGCTCCTGGGTTTTGAGAGATCAGAGGAATGAGAAAATTCACAAGTCTCTTTGGGTTGCTGTGTATCCTTTCTGAAAATAAGTTAAGGATTTGCAGAACTTTACAGATAAAATATGTAGTGTGAAGTTTTAAATAGATTCAAGTCTGTACTGAAATATTCTCACTTCCTTTGAACTGTTTTTTTTTTTAAATGAGAGAGAATGAGAATACCCTTTCTCCTCTAGTAATGGGCAAACAGGCACAATCACTTCAGTGACCATCTTTTTTGTCTGTGCCAAGCTCCCAAGTGGCTCTTTCCTTCTGTGGATATTTGCCTGGATGGTAGCATCCTTCCATGCACCTTCAATTTAATGGCTCCCAGTTAACTGGCTAGAAACAGCCATTTTCTCAGCTGCAAAAGCTGACATCCTTTCACTGCCTCATCAAAGGTCCTTTAGCACTGCAATCAGACTGCCACAGGATTTTTTTTTTTTTTTTTTACTTAGATTAAAGGCTGTCCATCCATCAGCGGCACAGACTGAGGCATGACGGTGATTATTCACTTCTACATGGAATGCCTAAAATGTGGGGGTGTGGGTGGGGTGGAGGTTGGGAGATGGGGGTGGAGAGAGAGAGAGATGGCAGAGGAGACGGAAAATAAAGTGTCATTTGGCTAAACACATCAAATCTATCTTAGCAAACTTTTAAAAGCATACAGACATTTCTAGTGAGCAATACTGTACAATGTCTGATACGGTGCTAGGAAAAATGCAATTAAGAACTCAAATTTGTGTTCTATAACAGGAAAAAAAGTTAAGGATGGGGCTCTCATTTGTAAAAACAACTGTGGGCAGCCCCATTAGTTCCTCCAGTAGAACTGACCAAATATCTTATTATGATAACCAGGGGTTAAAATATAATTTGGCAGGCCCTGGAACCCTCCTGCATGGGTGGGCCCAGCTCCTGCCTCCAATATCCATTCCCCTGTGCCCCAAATTCACCCCTTCTCCCAATACCCACCCCCCCCAGCGTGAGCTAGACCACCCCAGTACTCATGGACAGTTGCGCACTGGGCTAGGAAACTACCATATATGCTCACGTATAAGCCGATCTGTGCATAAGCCAACCTCCCCCAATTCTGAGCCCCAAAAAGACGCAAAAATGGGTGACCCATGTATAAGCTGAGGTCCCATTTTGGCCTCGGCCCCTAAGCCCCCCCCCCAGCACCGCTGTCTTCCTCCTGAATTCCCGCCACCCTCCCTGATCCCCAAGCTCCTGTTGCTGCTTTTCCCCTGTCCCCCACTGCTCTCTCTACTCCCTGCTGTCTCCCTGCTCTCTCCACTCTCCCTGCTCTGTCTGGTCCCCCTGCTGTTCCCTGCTCTGTCCATTCCCTGCTGTTCACCTGCTCGCCCTCCTTCTCTGCTCCCTGCTGCTGTTCCCCAACTCCCCTTTCCCTGTCACCCCCAACCCCTGCTGCTCCTTTTACTGGCCTCCAAGACACCCCCCCCCCCAAGCCCTGGGTCCTGCTGCAGCTTCCCTGGCCTCCCTGAACCCCACCCCAATTCCCAGGCTGACCCCCTGCCCCAGGACCACCTTACCTGGTTGCTCCAGACACCAGGTTCCCCTCCTAACTCCAACCCCAGCCCAGGCCGACTGTCCAAGAGAGCTGTTCCGAGCCACACTAGGGCTCCAGCCTGGAGCATGGTCAGTGAAACTCCTGGGTTGGGGCTGTCTACCATATTGACCTGTGTATAAGCCAAGTGCCTGTTCTGAATCCAATTTCAGGAACACACAAAAAAATCTCAGCTTATACATGAATATATATGGTATGTAGCCTGCATGGCCCTTCCCCCCACCCCCGCCTGCTGGAACATGGCAGAATGCCCTTCTGGGGCCTGCTGTTTTTTGGGGCTCAGTGCTCAGGCCCCAAAAACAGAAAATGGAGCCAGAACACTGCATTCCGGGGCTTGCTATTTTTCAATGGTGGGCCCCGGAATGGTGTTCCAGGCCGTTCTGGCCTACTTTAACCCCTGATGATAACCCACAAAATGCAGAAATTCACTAGTGTCTTGAACTGGGTTACAAAAGCCTTATAGAATTAACTGAGAATGCAGGCTACAGGAAAAGCTACCTGAGGCCTACCTGTTGGCAAATTCAGGATGCCTCTACTCATTTTTAACTCTCTTATGTAAGTGTGGCTCATTTTCTGTCATAATTGGCACTACTACTTCCTCATATTCCTCTGCTTACAGTCTTCAGCAGTCACCTTTCCGTTCTTTACCTGCAGGGAACTCACTGTGACAAAATGGTCTATCTTGAATGAAGGATGAAATTTCAAAGTCACTCAATTTTTCTTCTCTCATGACGATGGGTAAAGTGTTCTAGAGCATATAAGTCACTTTTGGAAATGGGGCTTACATAGGAAGCTAAGGCACTTTGTGATTTTGGAAGTTCTACCCTATTTTAGAATGAAGGGAAGTAAGGTACACCCAGCAGCTCTGGCAGGTGAGGGGAGAGTGGATGGGATGCAGGGAATCCATGAAATAGAAGACGGAAAGGAGGTTTGCATGGAGTCCTTATGTTGTGCAATGACCTTGACCAACAGAAGTGAAGTGTTGAACCCTACAGACTGAATGAAATGGGTCTTAATGATCCACTCAGTGGCATTTTGCAATAACTTTTCAAGACTACTTTTGATTAATTTCTAATTTTCAGGTAAAGTTCCAGATATCAGAGGGCAGAACCCTGTCAGTTTTGGTGACAACTGGAAAATGAACATGAGAAAAGGCTTCCCCCCCCCCCCCCACACACAGTGCCCATTTGGTTCTGCAGGCTGCAAAACTTTGTGACAGAGGTAACTCAGCCAGTCTGCACTTCCTTCCTCTACTTTGCTTGCATAGTTCATTTTCATTGACTGAAATGAGTCACAAATGAAACTGCAGGTCACAATGAAGGTGCTATGACATTTTTGGGGTGCAGCTGTTCAAGACTGGAATAGTAGGAGCTGCTTTAGATCAGAAGCTATATTAGCTGAGTAAGAGTAAGGCTGCAGTCTTGCCCAGACAATGACCTTGAAATGATTAGCGTCCATAATTACCCCCCCCATAGTGGTATAGAAAAACAAAAGTGTGTGTGTGTGTGTTTGTGTATGAGTGTAAGAGAGAGAATGAGGGTGCTATGGAATCTAATAGTATTGCTGTCTGTAGTAACAAATAAACAATACCAGCCAACAGTTTGATGGGTAACGAATAAACAGCCTTACCATTTCTAGCAAAATTAGCAACAGCCAGTGCTCCTGTCAGCTGTAGCTGCGGGTGTTTGGATGCAAGCCAGGTACCAACCTTCTCATAGATAATACCACATCCATTAGCAAACAACTTCTGCATGGATTCATCTGTGGTACAATAAGAGAAGAGAAGCCTAAAAGTACATCTAAGCTATACTTTGCATTTATTATAGAATAGAACAGTACTACTCAAGGCATCAGAAATGTGTGACTATTGTTTCCTCTAACAGATCACCAGGGTTGGCAGGATGCTATGATTATGGGAAGATTATAAAATTGATTGTTCTAGATGTCTTACTCTAATCCACATATTCATAAGGCTAGTAGCCTTGATTTAGGATTCTCCATGCAGCTATATGCTCCACTATTGCATGAAGGGACCATCCTCATCAGAGGATGTGAAGTTTAGTATTGTGGTAGTTCAGTAGTAGATTGCCACAAACAGAAGAGTAACTCAATAGCAAATCTATGTGAATATTGGAAGAACAGAGCTGTTCACTCTGAATTGAACAGATGCCCGTGTAACTCTATCCTGCAGAGTGCTAGGTACCCTAATCTTCCCATGAAATCAGCACCTTGAAGGATGGAATCTTAAGTTGCAATGTGATCACTGTTCAGATAAAGATATTAGATCACGTAAAGGTAGAGGGGTGTGCATGTGTGTGGTTTCACATGCATGGAAATATGATAGGATTTCCAAGAGGGAACAATATATCTACTATGTTTCCAAGAATTTGATGTCAGTATGTTACCTGTTGAGATCTGCAGGTATAGGCTAAGTGTAATCTTAAGAACTGAAGCTGTCGATTTTGTGTGTGATTATACTGTAGGTAATTTGGAACTAGAACTTAATACTGGAAAATCCAAATACACTATAGTGTTTAACTTGAAAAGATGTTTGCCATACCTTTGTAACTTTTCTTAAAAGTTTAATTAAACTATAAATCACCTTGAGACTTTGGTAAGGGGTGCAATGTAAGAGCATGATTTTATGTAGTTAGTTTTTAATTCAAAGCTGCCAAGGCATACAAGGTCATCTGAACCAAATTACAATCATGATTAGCAGGGATAAATGCTAACATTTTTTCTGTACCACTTATGCCTGAGCATGGACTCCATGTGTCTCATACATCAACAGCAATATCTCAGATGTCTGACAATTTATGGTCTCTGATCTCAAGAACTGCTGCTGGACTCTGCCTTCGCTCAGTAAACTGGTTATAGTATCAGTGCAGCAGTGTGACAGGAGAAGTGAATGGCCTGAGGCAGCAGAGCATGTACTCTAGTCTTGAAGGTAAGTGTTCTCCAGTTTTGTACAAAGAAACATGACTTCTGTAGCTATTTTTGAATTCTTATGCTTCCTTCCTTCCTTAATCCAGATGACTGAAACATTGCTTCCATTTCTAAGTAATGAATGAAGAATAACTATTGGGCATTTAAATGTAATGGGTTAAGATGTTTTTGGGAGAAAAACTGAGAACAACCTTTTATCACACTTCCATGTCAAAAGCCAGTTTACTTGAAAGGATTTACCATAGTGTGGAATGTCTCCATGAGAAGGAAAGCAGACATAGGATCTTCATATAGACTTCTATGAATCAGCAGAGTTTAGTCTGTGAAGACTGGTGCAGGCACCCTCTACACGACTTGCTGGTATTCTTAGTTCATTACTTCACATCATAGCCCAGATTATGGAGTGACACTGGTTTATGCTAGCTGAGGATCTGCCCCCTTTAAAATGGGAGGTGAACCTAAGAAATATAATTCAATGCTAAATCTGAGCTTTCCTTACTTTTGGGTGGACTGTCTATTTCATTGTCTACCCCAGAGGAACCAGGCAAATCCAAAGATAAGAAGAGCTATTTTTTTTTTCAAAATTCCTTCAATAACCAGGTGTTTTGAGAGCTGCAAGGGTGTAGCCTCCTGTTGGTGAGGTGGTTGGGGGGAGTTGGGACAGAGCACCTGTCACAAGGTCCACTGGCAGTGGGGGAGGAGCCCAGAAGGCCTCTCTGTGGTGGTGGGACCCAGAGCAGGCCACCTGAAGGGTTTCCCAGTTTCAGGAGGGAGCCCAGAGTCACAAAGGGGCAGCCAAAGAGCCATATACGATTCCAGAGCCACAGGTTGCAGATCCCTGAACCAGGATATGACAGAGTTTGAGAAACACAGCTCTAGATGGACTAGACTGACATGCAAAATGCAGTTAAGATCATGGACTGTTCTTCTATTGCATTTCAATCTTTTGCTTAGGAACAGTCATAGTGACATTAGATGCCTGAAGCGAAATGTGTATACGCTTGGAGGAAAATATGGCAGCAGGAGCATTACAATCAGAGTAATTGGAAAAAAATAGTATGTCTGTTGAGAAGAATTCCCTCCAGGAATCTTGAAACAACAGGCTGCAGATGTGTCTACAGAAAAGAAATGAAAACACAGGAGCAGATGGTACTGCCTGCTGGTAAGGGGACTTTTTGCTGCTTCTGCATGCATCTCAATGCTTGTAATTCCTTTTCTTACCTCCAAGGAGCAGAGACACAATGAGATCTGACACAGCCTTCACACTGCACATATCTTCTGCCTGGGAACTGCCTTGGAGCTTCAGCAGTATCTCTGTCAGTGCCTCGTGCACACCTGCCTCTACCATTTGCACTTTCAAAACATCTGCAGAGGTCAGAAGAACACATATTAATGGTTTCTCTTTGGGTCACTGCCTAAATGGTAACTGCAAGGAGGCTAACTCCCCAATAATTTAAGACAGAATCTTTCCAGGTGCAGTAATTTGTGGGAACCTTGTTTGTAATAGGGGATATGGACACTGGAAAATATCAGTCAGTGTAAATACTCCTTTTAGCTGGATTGTTGTAATGTTTTGGGCATGGGGATAGGGCAACTGGGGAATTTCTGCTGCCATGTAAAATAGATTGGTTTTTAAAAGCTGCATTCTAGATATGTTTTACTAGGTGCGTTGTAACTTGCATGATATCTTTTAAGAATGGAAAAATACTAATACAAGAGATAAAAATATACTTCTAATAGGTGTGTGTGCTGGGGTTGCTGGCTTATAACTTGGCAGTACTATGGCCATATGTCTCCCAGTGGTGTTAATATTGAGTTTGAGCAAAACAAAACAGCTTGGATAATGTCTCCAGCTACTCCTCTTTTCACAGCAGTGTGGTGAACACTGTTTGAACACTCATTACACTACACTTTCTGCTGCTGATGAACCCTGAATAAATTGTGTGTGATATAGCAATGTCTTGAAAATATATTACATACCTGCCTTAATATTGTGATGGATGAAATGGGAAAAACTGGGCCATTTCAGACATCCCCAAGAAGGTACTTAGACATCATGCGTATTGGGAATGTCTGAGAGAAATTTGGGTATGATTTCTTTAATTATTAATAAATAGACATATAAAGGTACACATTTGAAGTTAAATATTAATAGGATTATCATTTTTCATGAAGTTACTGATGTACCATTACCTATCCTTTTGATTCATTGAAGTAGATTTGTCTCCTTAGTCAATCACTGTCAATTATGATTTTCTTAATAAAACCCAGCTTCTTTTACTTCCATTTATACCCATTACAATTTTTAAAGTGTCCCTTAGAACAGGGCTGGCCTAAGGGTTTTTCGCAAACTATGACTTTGGCACCCCCCACCATGTTTTATAAGAGATAGTATATTAATATTTTTTTTAAATAGAGAGAAAAATTCACTTATGTCTAATTTGGCACCCTTTACAACCTGGTACCCCAGGTGACTGCCTAGTTCACCTATGGCTGGGCTGGCGATGCCTTAGGATCAGTTCCAAGTAATCTTTCTGATACCCCAGTAGTCTCCTGCATTCCCATATGGTACGCAGACTGTATCATACAAGAAGTTGTCAAATGGTTCACTATAGGCTTGCTTGCTTCTTCCATGTCCCATATTTTAAAATGAAACCTTGGACCTATTGAAGTCAAGGGAATTTTGCCATTGTCACTAATCTGGCCAGGATCTCACCGTTTGTTCCTTTAATGAGGAGCTTATTCCCCTGACACCAGTAATGGAATTCCACCAACAACCCAGGAGTGTTCACTATGCCAGTATCCTCCTTATGAAGGAGACTAAGTGTCAAAACAAGAACATACCATTCTCTGCTAGCGTCTGTAGTACCTCAATGACGATTTCTAGCCTCTGATGGTTCTCTGCCCTTCTCAGCTGCTTCACTAGATGTTCAGCAACCTTTGTCTTGCTTAGAGCCTCTTTAGCTATGTCTGTGTGGATGACAATACTATTACTTTGTATGTTTTCACATCTAAATGTAATACTCTTAAAACAATCTTTCCTCAGTTGGAGATGAATGGCTGTTGCTTTGATTCTAGTGCTGTGCTAATTTTTTTCAAATCATAAATGTAATCTCTGACCATTTGGGGGGATTTAAATGGGGAAAAAATAACCTGTCTCATTTTTTCTTCTGCTGTCTAATGCACGTGTGTAATTTCTGTGGCTATGCCTTTTTAATAATGGTCAAATTAATCATGGTCCTAACTCCACTGAATTCAGTGACTTTATATCAATGACAAATTCAATCTTGTGGTTTCACAGTACATACCACTTTACCAGAACATTTCTGTGCAAGAGAAAGGAATGCAGCAAGAATCTAACCAGCCTTTTCAGGATGGGCACTCTTATAGCTTGTACGTAAGTTTTCCAAAAGCTTTTAACATGTGTGTGTCGGGAGAGAGAATTAACAATTTAAGAAAATGTGTATAAAGGATCTGGCAAAATAGACTCTGTCCAGAATGCAGTGTTGCCCACACGAAGCATGAAAAAACAAAGTCAGTCCCTCACCCAAAATCATGACAATTTAAAAAAAAATTATTTGCTCTTATTCTTGTATCTCATATAGGACAAAGATACTTAGTGAAATTAAAATGCAATGCATTGCATTTTAAATAAAAATAGTACTGTTATATACATTGTGATTGAAGTCAGTAGAATGATATCAGTTTACGCTATCTAAGGACATGGCCCATTAATTTGCTTTGGAAAGAGACTAGGATATGTATTGAGTCTTAATGATGCATGGCTGGTCAGCAACTGCTACAAGTTCTGGTGTTTAGCTGTGAAAATTTAGGGAGTCCATTTAGGCTGGCCACAAGAAGGCATATAGCAAGGAGCCAAACCTCTGTGTAACAAGAAATAAAGACAACCTTGAATTTATCCTGACTGGAGGGATACATTTCTGTGACTTCACCTGATGCTAGGTCAAAACAGTTGCCTGCTACAGCCAGTCCAACTTGCAGAAGCATTGCCAAAGTTAGCACAAGCATGCAGTTTTGCTTTGAGATCTGAAAACGATACAGCTGCAAATTTGGAAGTGTTTTAATGCTCACCTAGGTTTGCAAGGTTGCATAAGGCCAACAGGTTGACACGGACAAGTGGTTCACTCTCTGGGTAATCAGTTAATATCCTGACTAGTGATGTGATCACTCCTGCCTTCACAAGCTGTTCCTGGAGGTCACCTGGCAACAAGAATTACATTTTGGGTGAATTCATTATTGTATTAAGTAGGGCATGAAGAAGGGCTAAAGGAAGACTTAAAACAAAATTTTGCTGCAAAATATAGGCTAGAAATAAGGTGCAAATTTTAACTGTGAGGATAATCAACCATTGTAGCAACTTGGGTTGTGGTGGATAAATTATCACTGGCCATTTCAAAATCAAGGTTTTTAAAAAAAAATGTTCTAGTTAAACAGGAGTTAATTCAGAGAGATCAAGGCAAATGATCACGCTTTTCTGTCCCTTCTGGCCTTATATTATGTGATGGATCTTGACTCCACTATGCTTCCAAACTGACAAGAATTTTACTTTGCAGATTTAGGTTAATATATACTCAGCAGAGGTTCTGTATATGGATGGAAAAATGAAGAATTGGAGTCAAGAATTCTGCTGTGTCATTACAAAAGCAGAACTGCTTCTTTAAACTCTATTCTGATGATAAAACTGTGTTTTGAGAGCTGAGCAGTTGGGTCATTATAAAAAAAGGTGTTAAAAGGAATTGTAGTGAGAGTGAGCACATCTGAGACACAGGATACACTAACCTAATACAGGAAAGGATTAACATGAAGACCAAAAGGAATGAGGTATTGCAGTACTGACCACTGAAGTCAATGGTGCTGCATAAGTTTACAGGTGGTAGGAATCTGGCTCTAAGTATACATGATTATATTCCTACACTTGTGGAATTTCTGAGGACCTCACAAGTGATCAATAGCTATTTTAGTTCTGAAGTATCCAAGTCAATATTTTAATCACCAACATGTTCATTCTGTTGTTTTGGGTTTCATCAAAATAAATCACTGATGCCATACAATATGCCCAGATTTTTTCCTATGGAAAATTTTTCTAGCAGTGAAACAGCACTATTTACGTTACAAAGTTTTACCATGATAGGCAGTGCAGTGGAGTGGGAATGAGAGGGCCTGAGTTCTCTGCTCTTGACTTCCTGTGTGACCTTGGCCAAACCACTTGATCTGTGTTCCCTTAGTCAGTTTGTTTTGTTTATTAGACTAACTTCTTTGAGGGGCAGGAACTGTATCTTCTTACATGCATGTACTGTGCTTAGCACAGTGGGACCCTCATCTCAGTTGGGGTTTCAAGGCTCTATTGTAATACAAATAATAATTGCAATCTAGTAAAAGGCAGTTTAATGGAACATGCTGTTTCTGAGTGAAAGCTATTTAAAGAATTTCGCTGATGGTTGGTATTAACTTACTATAATTACAATGAGTAAAAGAAGTTATTCAAAAGTGAATATAACCCCTTAGTTATAGTCCCCTTGCTGTCAAAACCATGCTGTCTATGCTAGTGTATGTCTATTGAGGAAGTGACTGGAAACTAAACTAGGGCTCTTGGTGCATATGCGTGCCCTATGTACAACACACGTTAGCCTCAGTCTAAGTAAAAAGCCCTATTGTTAAAATGAAAGGAAAAAACACAACTTGCAGCTGTTGCCAGAATGTACAGTTACTCTTTCAGAAATCTGCATACTCACTGTTTTCATAGCAGATGCGGCCAATGGCCCTCCCCACATGAAGCAACATTTCTTGGTCTGTGCTTTCCAGGAGAGGTACCAAAGCCAGAACCAAGCCTGCACTGATACATGGCTTCTTCATTTCCTCTGCACAGACAGAAGAGAGAAGCTGGTAGGAACTTGCCTTGTTGACATAAAACCAGTAGCTTAACTGCAATGCCAATAATTAATGTCCATAGAACAAATAAGCAGACTGAAAATGTACAGGAATCATGTATGAGCATTATTTGTAGTAAAACTTTATCCATTACATACCATTCTTTGCTACCTCTGCAATCACCTGGGCTGCCTTCACTACACACCTTGGATTGCCTTTGAGAATTTGAGCAAAAGTTGGGAAAATCTCATAGGCTGCTAGCAGGCTGGAGGATCTTTGCTCTGCAATGATAAAGAGAGTTAACAACATCAGCAATAAATTACCTGCATGGTTTCAGTAGAGGTTTAGGAGTCCTGTGGCACTTAAAGACTAACAAATTTATTTATCGCACGAGCTTTCTTGGGAGAAAATCCCACTTCGTCAGATGCTTTGAAAGCTCGTGCGATAAATAAATTTGTTAGTCTTTAAGTGACATCAGACTCCTTGTTTGTTTTGGGGAACTAGACTGATATGGCTACCCCTCTGGAACTTGTCATCATGTATAATACATAAATACAGGCTCCTGTCAGCTGAGGAGGGTGTGCTGGGAGAGGGAAATTTCTCTCTCAAAAAAGGGCTGTAAAAGATGCTACTCTTTCCTGTCTGAGTGCTGGCTGATGTCAGACTTCTTATGAAAGCAAGCAAGGAGTCCTGTGGCACTTAAAGACTAACACATTTATTCTTATGCTTTCACACTGGCTGAAGCAGATTAAAACCTTGTTAGTAAAATTGGACTAAGACTGGTTATAAAAAAATATTTTCCTAGTGTAACAGAATGCCTTATGTGGTCAGTCACATATACCTTCCATCATGAAAGAGCTTTCTTCCTAATTTATCCTGGAATAATTCCATGTTGTATGTACATTAGACAGTAACAACCAGCTTTCAAAAAAGTCTCTTTACCTGCTAGAATGGATTGACCACCACTGTGCATTTTTTTTGTTTTAAAAGAACATAACCAAATTCAGATAAATAGGCCTTTATCATACATAAGATCATGGGTAGGCATTTCTAAATAGTTTGTTACTTTGCTTGAACTACAAAAACATAACATAGTTGTCATTAACTGATGCCAGATATATTACTTTAGTAGTCTGTTACAGTGTTTGTGATTTATGCCTTTTATTTTTGAGACTTCCTACGGTTGCCCTAAAACTCTAGAATTATTTACCTGTTTCCTTTCCCCAGTAATCAGAAACTTCTCATCTGAATTTTGGACTTGTTTTTCTAAAAACACAATTTCTTTTAATGAAACTCAGTAACTAACAACTTACCAAAATAGTTCTACTTATTATAGTGTAAATTGATGCCAATACTGTAGACAAAACATTTTAAACACAGGTAACAAGATTTCTTTCTAAGAGATCAAGACCAAGACAAGAGGTTTGTGTACAAAACTCAACAACATTGAATATTGAACTGCAATCAATATTTGCATAACTGTTTTTCATTGATGAAATTGATGCTAAAGCAAATGCCTGTGCTGAAAGCTGCAAGCTTCTTGAGAGCTACTGTTCCAATAAACCCGAGTCCTTAAGTACATCATCTGTTTTTCCAGACCTATGTCTCGGTGTGCAGAAAATGCCATCTGTGCCAAATTATGCAGTGCCTTTTGTTATGCAGAAAAATCACTTGGAAACATTCTTGTGCATTTTAGAGCTGTGAACCCAGTTGTGCAATTTTTACTCATGGATAAGTAATGAAGAAGATGGCTAGCAGTACAGGGCAAGATCCACTCCAGCAGAAGGATCCTTTGATGCCGTTGAGGAGGCAGAAGAGCTCTTATGTCAGCCTATCTGCAGTCAGCTTATGGGGGAGAAGGGGGTGGCATAAGACAAGCTGAAATCCACTTGACGCATTTGCTCCTCAAGGGCCTCTGTCTGAAATAAATTAAATGAGGAGGTAGGATAAAGTTCTGAAAATATGATTTAGTGGGTTTCTTTCAAGAGCTGTCAAATGCACGCGTGTTCTCCAAAGCACACTGTCTAACCTTCCAGCAGAGGCTGCGTTGCCATGGCAACTGGCTAAAGCCCTGTGCTCTGAAAGATAGGCAACTAGTGCTAAGCAAGTGCTGACAGGTAAAAACAACCCACCAATACTACCTCAGTAAAGCAAAAGTGAAGCTGCACCACAACAAGAGATTTTAGTCCTCAGGCAGGCCTACTTACTGACTCTGTTCAAAGGTGCATGATTTTATTGTATGTTTGCATGCAAAGTGCACTGGGGCTTCCAGAACCTTCTACGCAAAACAGCCGCTGGAAATAACACAAATAGATTAACAATGCTCCAGTGAATGGAAAGTGAGGGTGTCAAATTCATTTGCTGTTGTGGGCCAGATTTGACTTAAATGTACCTCAAGTGGGCCGCATACACCTTGCATTGAAATACTAGCGCCTACGCTCCCTAGCGTGGTCTTGCAGAGTGCAGTCGTAGGCTGCACAGAAGAGGTTTGCAGGCCATATCTTGCCGGTGGGCTGTATGTTTGACATCCTTGGTTGACGACTGAGCTGAACCCTTGATAAGAGTGCAAGAATGGCTTTTTCCTCACATTCAGTAGAAAGGCTGTTTCAAATGAGGATGGCTTTTATAACTTTTTCCCCTTCAAATCTGTAATAGTTTAGATAATTTTACCTTTCTGGGTTCTCGTCTTTTCTTTTAGAGGTCTGAAAAGTGGGGTGGGCAGACAGGGAAATGAGGATGTGTGGTTATTAATAGAGTGGTCAAAGAGAAATTCTTGAGTTGCAAATTGTTTATGAAAGTGGCATGTGTGGTTTATAAGGTGCTTTAGCTCCAAAGGGGTAGCCGTGTTAGTCTAGTTCAGCAAAACAAACAAGCAGTTCTGTGGCACTTAAAGGCTAACAAATTAATTGGTCACATGAGCTTTTGTGGGAGACAGTCCCACTTCATCAGATGCTTCGGGATTTTCTCCCACGAAAGCTCATGCGATCAATAAATCTGTTAGTCTTTAAAAGTGCCACAGGCGTCCTTGTTTGTTATAAAGTGGTAACATTCATTATTTGTGATTATTTGAATAAATCCTTAAGATGGTCACAAATCCAAAGTATTTCAAGACTTCTAATACAGATGTCTATTCATATGAAAATATTTTCCTGTTTAAAAGGCTTCAGTCATGCTGCCAGGGAGAAAACAAACAAACAAAACAACAAAACCTTTGACAGAAGTGATCAATCACAGACCATGAACAATGTATAACAGAATCAAAGTTTACAATGCGATCAACCTGTAGACTGAGTTTTTTTTCTAGTAGTAACACAACTCCTAACTTTCTAACATTGAATGTAGTGCTTCCCAAGTAAAATGAACATGGTAGATTGTCTTGAAAGAAGATATGCTTATGGCAACACAGTAACATGAATAGCGATAGGGTCAGCTTTCAGAATAAGATATTTGTGTAACAATTTTTTTTTATTAAAATAGGTCCAGGTGAGTATAGATTTTTCCATATTAATTATTAAAGGCTGCATTTAGTTTTCTAGCAAGATACCGTGAATCAAATTCCTGTGTTTTAATTGCTATTTAAATGTATAACTTAGCCTGTTTCTGAAGTAGGATTAAATCTGGAGTTTGTCACTTCAGATTTTTGTGATCAGTAAATTCATTGTCTGCTCACAGTCAGAGCTGAGGAAACTCCAGAATTTTAAATAAAAATGGAATTCTGTTTGCTGCTTTCTTTCGGGATCACAGGTAGCTGAAATAACACTTTGCTGAATATAGGACTAATTGTAGATTTCCTCTAATAATTATTTAAATATCTTCAGAAGTTTTATATTAAAGTCAAAATGAAGCAAACCAATGTTCCTAAAATTATATAATGTATGATTATATATGCATTGTAATGTTCCGCATGTATTTCATGGAAAGTTTTTATTTTCCAATTTGGAAGGCTTCCCTCCACCCCCCTCTGCCACATCAAAATTTCCCAGGGATTAGAATTTCCTGTTTCTAACATGAGATTGTTTATATATTGCTGCCTTTTAGCCTGTTTGTGGAGGAGACCTTTCCCACCACTTCTTCACATACAACAAAAAACAGGTTTGAGGGTGCTGGTAGATTTTAGGAGTGATCATCCTGGGTCATAGATATCATCATGATAATTGACTTAGGTCTCAATGAATTCTGTTGAGGTAGCTAGGCAATCAAAAATGGTAGGGTGAGTGATACTTAACTGTCTTCAGCAAGAGCTAGAAGAATTCCATTTAGACTTTCAAGGATCTCATCTTCAGTTTCATCTTCAAAGAGCTTGAGACGGTCCAGGTGTTGATTTAAGGACTCTGTTTAAATGAGAAACAAAGATATAACCAGATCTCTGTGACTCCATGTCATGGAGAATCCAGGCACTTCCATTAATTAAACATTCACCAAAGAATACATTGTATCAAAAAGGAGCAGCTCAAATCTTTGCTTTCCCCAGATCGCTGATAACAGAATTGCTGTTAAATAGCAAAAGTGGAAAGATACTCTGTGTATTGTAGGCATAGATCTTGTTGGGCATAGATCTTGTTGGGCATTATTAGTAAACATGCTTCTAGCTTGATATGAGTGCAAAGTTAGACTGTAAACAAGGGTGTGACAGGTTGTGTGCTGAAAAATGTTTTTTGGGCTAATTGAGGTAAACTGGAATATACTGAACTGATAAACTATTGGTCCATACAATGTTACGACCAACTAGATTCAAAATGTATAGATGTTAGTATTGAATTAAGTGATATAATTTGAAATTGTAGTCTTATCCTGTACCTAAATCCTTTGCGTTTGCACCTGGCAAGCATGGAGATAGAGTTCTTACATGGCTAATAAAGTAACCTGAGTGGTGAGCTGGAGTTGAATTGGCCAAAAGAGTCTCCCAGAACTGGATGACGTGTGCTGGATGAGGTGAGTGGAAGAGGTCCCTGAGGGAATCCCAACAGGTATTACCAATATATAAAATGAGCACATTAGTTAATCTTGGGTTCAGAATTCCCACACACATTTGTATCACAAATACAGTTTACCAAGGCCAGGTATATATGTGCAAATACTGCATTGCATAAAAAGTTTATATAAATGTGCCAAAGTGTGGTTTTTTTTTTTTTTTACAGTAAAGAATATTCTGAAAAGTTTTCAGAAAGGGAAAAGAATAGATACAGGGGTCAAAATCAGAACCCTTGTTTCTAAGCACCTCTTCCATCCTAAACACTTGAACTTCTGGTACGAGAATGAAATTAGACCCTGACCAGTTCACCCTTGGTTTAGTAAAATGTTCATTAAGAAGATGAGATTTGGCAGAACCAACATCAAAAGTATTTTTGGTGACATCCATTCCTAGAAAGGATATAAAAAAAAAAAAAAAAAAAAAAAAGGATGCACATGGTTTTAGAATTCTGGTGGGGAGGATTTATTTTTGGTTGTGGATGAACAGTGAAGAGGAGGCAAAGATTTTGAAGCAAGGATCCATGCTTTTAGGAAAATAAATTGAGCTTCTTTATGCATGAGACTTTGACCCTGATGTACATTTTCACTATCCCATAAAGAGTGAATGTCATACCCACTGATGTTGGTGGGTGCTAGACTGAGCACAAAATGTTCTTGCTTGGTGATTTATCGCCTGAATTCCTGGAATGTGGACTCTAGAACTTAAACTGGAATTTACAGAGCCTTTGTAATCTGAGCTGCAGATAAAATAATTTTTAGTACACAAGTTAGTCACTATGGCTACATCAACAACAGCAAAAGTTAATTTGAACTTGTTAGTTCAAGCTAACTGCCTTAGTTCAAACTTCTTAAGTTCAAACTAAGGGTTAGTTTGAGTCCACATCGTGCATAGTTTAATGTAACCAGTGGTACTACCTAGTTCGAACTAAGCGTTCCTTAGTTGGGACTAAGGAATCTCTTAGTTTGAACTAAGGAAAGGCTGATGTGGACAGGGACCAATTTAGTTTGAATTAAGCCTCCATAATTCAAACCAAATTGCTAGTCTAGACACAGCCTAAGAAGTTTGAGTTTTTCCATAGAAACAGTCACAGAGATTCAGTCCAGAAAATTTTCAGTTTTCCTAGGCATGATAATTTATCATTCCCATTTTTGTTTTCATAGTTCATGACATTTTCACTGTTTTTCTCTCTCTCACCAGGTCTGCCTATTAAATGAATAAAAACTTTCTAAATGTTGGTGTGCATGCTGCGCTGGAGCTGTTTTCTCTAGAAAAATAACAGGTGTCTTGTGCTGTTTTGTTTATTTGCTTATTTTTAAAGGGACTGAAAGCAATATTAAAGGCTGTTATTGCTTATGGAGAAAAAAGTCTTTTGGCTGAAATGTGAAAAAAAAAATACCAAAGCAATTAGACTCAGACTTTAAGCCTGAAGAGACCATCTTGATCACCTGGCCTGATCTCCTATACATTATGGTCAGAGAACGTCACCCAGCCATTTCTACAACAGACCCATAAGCTCTGAGTTACTAAATTCCTTCAATACTGATTTAAAGACTTTGAGTTACAGAGAATCCACCATTTACTTTAGCTCAGACCATCAGGTGACCCTGTGCCTAATGCTGCAGGGGAAGGCAGAAAACCCCCTAGGATCTCTGTAACTTTGATGTAGGGGAAAATTCCTTCCAGGCATCAAATATGGTGATCAGATGAATCCCGAGCATGTTGCCAAGACCCATCAACCAGATACCTGGGAAAGAATTCATTGTAATAATTCAGAGTTCTCCCTATTTAGTGTCCTATCTCTAGCTACTGGAGATCTTTGCTACCAGTAATTACAGCTATACCTATAATGGCAAGCAGCCATCTCATCATACCATCCCCTCTGTAAGCTTATAAAATTCAGCCTTGAGAACAGTTAGGTTTTAATCCCCACGTCTCTGCTTGGAAGGCTGTTTTTGATCTTCACCATCTGACAGTCAGAAACCTTCAACTAGTTTCAGACTTGTTGATGGCTAGTTTTTATGCATTTGTTCTTGTATGAGCATTGGCACTGAAATAACTCCTCTCCCCATCTGGTATTTATCCTGCTGATGTTTTTATAAAGAGCAATCATATCTTCCCCAGCCTTCATTTTTTTGAGCTAAACAAGCCAAGCTCCTTAGGTCTCCTCTCATAAGGTAGGTTTTCCATTCTTTTACTCATTCTAGCCATCCTTCTCTGTACTTGCTCCAGTTTGAATTCCTATTTTGTAAACATGGGACTCCAGAATAGTGCACAATATTCTAGATGAAGTCGGATCAGTGCCTTTGTAATGGCCATAATATTTCCCTATCTGTACTGGAAATGTCTCATGTGGTTCATCATAGGACAGTATTATCCTTTTCCCCAACTTCATCACATCAACAGCTCATAGCCACCTGTGGTCAGCTAACACACCCAAGTCTTTCTTCTCATCTGTCACTTTGTGATGGAGTGTCCACCCCACATAAAGCCCAAAGGGGTAATTTAGATCAACTGACTTTTGGCTGAACCTTGATAAAACTTAAGGCATGCTAAAGCTTAATTGCAAATGAAGTTCAGCTAGGAGTGGAGGAGCTGGGTAGGATCTAGAGGGGGAGGAAACCTGCAATTGCACTCCCTCATACAAGAGGGAAAAGCAGAAAGCTCCAAGGACAGCGTAAGAAGCTGTCTAAGGAAGGTGCTGTAAGGGCTGGGGGAGTAAAAAACCTAGAGCTCCTGGGTTTAGGGTCCCTGGATTGGCACCAGGTGTAGAGCCCAGGCCTGCATTTCCATGCTAGCCCTGGGGGCATTAGCAAAGAGCAGGCAGAAGGGATCAGAGTGTCCAGGTCAGTTTGCCTCAAAGGGCTTGGTACCCTTAAGATGACCAGATGTCCTGATTTTATGTGGACAGTCCAGGTATTTTATGCTTTTTCTTAAATTATCTCCATCCTCTGCTGTGGTTTTGTTTCATACTTGCAAACTGTTTGCCCTAGATACCCTGGAAGGGGGGAGAACTTTCATGCAACTTAGCTGGAGAGCTAAGCCATGAAGAGGAAAGAACTGAAGCTCCCAGTGCATGCAACATCAAAAAGTAAGTGAATGCAATGACTGGCTGGTGTAAGATCAGGCGAAGCTAATTCCTCAGATGAGCCACAAGGGGTGCCACTGGTTAGTGACTACAGCAGACCCCATGATGTGCTTCCAACCAATGTCCCCTTTTTATGCAAGAGCTCTTGTTAATGCCTAAATGAATGACTTTCCATTACTAAACTTCATTCCATTTCTATTACTCCAGTTTCCAAGGTCATACAGATCTTGTATGATATTCCAGTCCTCCTTGATACTGGCAATACTCTCAACTTGGAGTGAACTGCATATTTTATTAGCACACACTGACTTTTTTTGCAAATGTTATTCATGGAAATCTTAAATAAGATTGGTCCCAAGACCAGTCCCTGAGGAACTTTGCTAGTAATCTTTCTCTAGCGTGACAATACACTATTCTACAAAATTGGAAAATGGGCAAAGATTGCCTAGGAAAGCATACTGTGGAATGGGATCTGGTGATCTCTTATAATACATCACAAGCTAAATCTGAGTCAATAGTGTAACACAGTTGCAAAAAAAGCAAAGTGTCATTCTGGGCAGTATTAGTAGAAGTGTTGAAAGCGAGATGTGAGAAATGACTTTTTCATTCTATTCTGCACAAGGTCTTTCCTGGAGTATTGTGTCCAGTTCTGGGCACTACATTTTAGGAAAGAGCAGAGGGCAACAAAAATAATCAAAGGTTTAAAAAACACATGACCCATGAGGAAAGATTGGGAAAAAATGGATTTGTTTATTCTGAAGATTGGGGGGGGGGGAATATGATAAGTGTTCAAGTACATAAAAGGAGGAGGGTGAAGCAATTGTTCTCATTAACCTGAGAGAATAGGCCAAGAAGCAATGGCCTTAAGTTGCAGGAAGAGAGGTTTAAGTTGGACATTAGGAAAAACTTCTTGACTGTCAGTGTAGCTAAGTGCTTAGGGAGGTTGTGGAATCTTTGTCATTTTAAGTTTTAAAGAGCAGGTAGCCAAACATCTGTAATGGTCTGGTTATTATATAGTCATGTTTTGAGTGCAGGGAACTGGACTAGAGGATTCACCAATGTCCCTTGTATTTCTACATTTCTGTGATCTGTAGTCTGCCTTTTAACCAGTTCCAAATTGTGGAAGAATTCAGTGGCTGAGGTGTAACAGTGTGCCGAGGCCTAACAGTGTTGAGACACAAACTGCTCAGTAGGCCTGGGGCAGGGGGTTGGAGAAGCTGCAGTTTCTCTGTTCCACTAGCATGCCTGGAGGAGGGCCAGTAGAAGCAATTAACTGATAAGGTACGCTGTAAAGAGCTTTGCTGTGTCTGTGCTTCAAGGACAAGCTGTGTACTGAAATTTGGAGACAGAGAAGGTATGTTTGGATTTGCCTGAAGAATTCTAAAAGTCAATCTACCCGGATAAAAGAAAAACCATTTGGGTCAGCTCAATGGCGAGACCAGAGACCTGTGGCACAGATGAATTATGATTGGAGGTTATGTGGGGGTAAGGCGGATCAAAAGAAGGGGTTGTAATTGGGGGAATTTTGGTGCAAAAAGGACGGACCCAAAACTTAATTGGCTATCCAGCAATAGTTTATGCTTTGTAATATGACAGTGTTATTATATAAGGATAAGGTACACTATTCTTGAGGTCTTGGGTACTCGCCCTTGGGCCTGCAGCTGTGTAGAATAAAGCTCCATTGCTTACTAAGTTTGTGGCCCCCCGCTTACTGAGAATTCCTCTACAATTTCCACCTTTCAATTCTAATATTAATTCCCATCTTCTCCAGTTTAACTAATACATTCCCATGTGGAACTGTATCAAACATCTTACTGAGGTCCTCATAGATTAGATTCCTTTGTCTAATAAAATCAATCATCTCCGCAAAGAAACAGACTGGTGCAATCTATTTTTTTGTACAAAAGTGTTTTTTATCCTAATTACCCTTTACCTCTATGTCCTTCAGACATTTTTTTTCAAAATTTATTTTGTAGTTTCTCAGATCATGTTTTTCCTGTTCTTAAAAACAGTAATATATTAGCAGTTGTCCAATTGAGGATATGACCCCCGACTTTATGGATTCAGTACAAATCCTTGCAATTTTGTGTGCCAGGTCATTTAATATTTGTGGATGGAGATTATCCAGGTCTGCCACTTTTGTACCAATAAATGGTCTGAATTTGACTGCCACCTCAGATGTGGTAACTTCTATTTCCATATCATTGATTGAATTAGCTTCCCTGCCACAGCCCTACACTTCTCATTATTCTTTTTAAAAACTCAAGCAACGTATTCATTTAGGTGCTAGGCCATGCTTAGATTTTCTTTAATCTCTACCCCATCCTCAGTGTTCATGACACCAACTTTTTTTTCCCTGTTTATATGGCTGTAGAACCTTTTGCTATTGGTTTTAATTTCCTTTGCAAGGTCCAACTCTGCTTGGCTTTTGACAGATAATTATTTTTTCCTCTACCCTTTCTGACCTCTAAGAGGTAGTTTTCTGTGCTGATCTTTCCTATCTTCCATTTCTTGTAGGCTTCTGCTTAATAATTTGTTTGTGGTGCTTGCTCATCTGATTTGTAATGATTCTGCAACTCTTCCTTTTGAATTTTCTTCATCCTGCGTGGGATACAGGCTTCAGATTGTTTCTGCAACTTTGACTAATAAAAGTTCCAAGTCTCCTTCACATTCAGGTCCTTGTTCTTCAGTCTAGTCCACTTCACTTCTCTAATTAACTCCCTTAATTTTTAAAAGTTTGCCCTTCTGAAATAAGAACCCTAGTTGCAGACATTTTTTGTTTATCCTTCCATTTAATTTAAGCTGAATTAGTTCCTCATTACTAAAACCAAGGCTATCCTCTACAACCAATTTATCTGTGAGGTCCTTGTTACTTACTAATACTAAATCTAAAATGGCATCACCTCTGTTTATTTTGGTGGCTATATGGTAACAGAACCTTCCATCTGTCATATCAGAGAAAATCTGGACCCTACCATTATTAATAGCACTTATCTTCCAATCTATAGCTGGGAAATTAAAATCTTCCATAATCTCATAAACCCCACTAGTATTTATTCATTAAAAATATTGAAAAGGTCTCTAGCCATATTCAGATCAGATCTGGGGATTTGTAGCAAACCCCATGCATTATCCCAGTTATAGTTTATAGTTCAAAAAGACCTATTGTGTCGCTGTCTGAGCATTTAGCTTTTCTAGAACCACATACAAAGGACTGCATAGTCAGTCAAACTCCAAAAGAGGACGTGTCAAAGAAAAGCAACTTGCTTGATTGATTTTTGAATGTACAGCATTCATTAGTGATGGAAATACAGCCAGAACTGCTGGAATATGGAAATCTATAAGTAGAACCATTTCCTCTATAGCAACTGCTTGAAGCACTAGTTTCCCTTTCTACAGGGCTATGAATAACAACAACAACAAAAGGATTTCATTTGAACAAAGTGCTTCTAGAATGCAGCTTTCTTAGGAAATGCCACAAGAGCAACCCTGCCAGTTGTGCAGTCTTTAGGTTATATTTCCTAAATGCTGGGTAACATGGTGGGTTATAAATGCAGATAGAACAATTTGAGGCAGAAATTCCAAACTAAATCCCTAATATTTGAAAAATGAGAAGGCAGAAATCCCTCTCCTCTCAAAGGAGACTGTATTAAAAATAGCATGAAATATCCTTGGCCATTCATGTAGAATGGTAATTTAAAAATCCAGGTGCTTTATTGCTCCCTTGGGGACTAGATCAGTCAAGTAACATTGTATGCACAATGACATTCATAGTCCTTGAAAATATTCCATCTGGTTAGAAACTATTGTGTTAAGGAATTAAATACCATAAGGAATAGAATGAGAGAAATGGTAGAATAAAAACCATGTTCAAAAAAACAACCCTTACTTGCAGAAGAAAACTTTCAAATATTCAGTCTTAAATAACCAAATGCTCTTTTTAGATGCTGCTGTTCATTTTTTTCCCCCCAACATGTTTGCTGCATATTGGAGTGTAATCAGTGCTGGATTGGTCCTACTTATTTTTCTTGCTTTGATCCTGAAGGAGAATCATCTGGTAGAAATTCACCACGACCCTTTAATTGACAGCATATCATAATGGCACAAATACCAGTTATATTTACTCAACCTGGCTGGGAAAGGAAGTTCTATTTCACAGGAAACTGGGAATTATTCATGTTTTGTTTTTGCTCCCCATCAGACTCAAAGGTTGACACTGCAAAGTTTCTAGTAAAACAGGGCAACCTGTTCAGTACCTGCCAGCTGGGCTACCAAGGAGCTGGCTGCAAACCAGGCTGCTTAGGCAGTCTGCCTGGCTTCTGTCAAAGGTTGGACAGAATCAGCACATTTCTGCAGAATGTTTCAATTCAGTCAATGCATTTTTTCCCCCCAACAGAAATCTGTTTGTGAGAAATACTTCAACCAGTTCTAAGTGTATGTGTGTCTGAGAGAGAGAGAGAGAGCACGCCAAAAGATCCTGCCTATCCATTCAGGAGCAGGTGCAGACTCAAATCTCTACTGTCTTACCAGTAGAATGGGTACAAGGAGCCACATTCTGTTGGTGTGGGTTATGTATTTAGCAATCAGCTGAGTGGCACCAGCACTTCAAGGAACACAAGACATAAATGACTGGATATTTAATAAATTTTAATGTTGCATGTCAGCATTCAGGTCACAGAAGCTAACCTCCTCCCTAATAAAGCCAGACTTAAACCAAGTGGATCCTGTATGAGGCCCAAATATTGTGTTTGAGCTGTAGTATTATTTTTAGATAGGCATCCAAACCTTGATTTAAAGACTTCATGGTTGAGGGAGAATCCACCACATTTCTAAGTAAATTGTTGTGGTGGTTAATTGCTCTCATTAAAACATGTGCCTAATGCATAGTCTGAATTAGTCTACTTTTAGCTTCCATCCAATGATCTCAGATTGTAGCAAGTGAGATGCTGAACCTAGTTATTAAATGCTGAGAGATAGATAAAGGAAGAAATGGTTTCAGGTTTATCTTATCTGGCAATTTTAATTTAATGGGGGCAGATCCTCAGCTGCTGTAAATCAAACTAACTGTTTCAAGTGAATATTCCAATTTGTCAACCAAGAATCCAACTGTATATTTAATATTTTAAATAATTTTCTACACTAAGCACTTTGTCTACTCACCTTTAATTTCAGGGTTTTCTTTAAAAAACTGGGAATATAAAGTGCTCTGTGGTTAATCTAAAGAATACTTTGTATAGTAGATGGGAGTTTATGCTCATGAATTATAAAACTGCTACTTCAGGTTAAAAAGTACATGGCATGTTTATAATGCTGGAAAAATAGCTACGGGCACAATCAAAAATGTTTTGACAAGTTTTGTTTTAGTCTCCTAGGGTACGTCCACACGAGAGTTTTATTTTATTTTAAAACTTGCCAGGTCCAGACAACATTTTCTTATCTCGAAATAAGGAGCTTCCTTACTTCAAAATAAGGAAAGTCATTTCAATATAATAAAACCTAGTTATATATTGAAATGACCAGTTATTTCGAAACTGCAGCTCCCTGAGGTGGTGGGGCAGTCAGGGGGGACTCCAGCTCCCAGCCGGCTTTTGCCGCAGGAGCTGCACGGGGGTGCCGCAGCTCCCCAAGCTGCTTGCCCAGCCGCCGGGGTGGCGGGACAAGTGGGGAGACAGGGGGGACCTCGGCTCTCCCACCCGCGCTTGCAGCAGGAGTTGCAAGCTGGGAGCCTGGGGGAGCCACTGCACTCCCAGGCTCCCAGCTTGAAGCTCCCGCTGTGAGTGCAGGTGGGAGAGCCACGGTTCCCCTCTGTCTCCCCGCTTGCCCGGCCACCCCCGCAGTGGGGCAAGCAGCTTGGGGAGCCCCGGCCCCCCCAGGCTCCTGGCAAGCCCCTTTGCCGGCCAGCCAGCTGGTGAGCTGCCCCCTCCCTGTCCTGTCTGGACTTGCTATTTTGATTTGTTATTTTTCCTTAATTTGATTTCAGTTGAATCAAATTAAGGGTTTTATTTCGAATTTGCTTATTTCAAAATAAGCATTCAAGTGTGGACATAGCCCTACATATCTGCAAAAGTCATGCAGCTCTTTACAACATTTTGTTTTCTCAGAACACTTTTCCTCTTCAACTCTCATGTGTAATTCTACAATAACAAACCTGCCTGCATACTCAGTAGGAGAAATATAAGGCTCTAGTCTTCCTCCCCTAGGAGAAAGATCAGGTATTTATCTGGTAATGAAACAGAAGGATAAAAATCAGATGTGACTAAATACTGGTGATTGGCATGTGTGCCTACAGAAATAACAGTAACTGAAATACATGAAGTCAAATACTCCAACTCTTGCATACAAGAAGTAATGTATTACTTTAAACAATCTAACTGAAATCCTCTCAAGGGTTGCAGAAGCTGCTCCATTGACTTTAGTGAGACTGAGGTGCTACATACCATGAGTAAAGGTATTAGGATCTGACTTCTAGCCAATAATATTCCATCTTTGCAAAGGCATGACAGTGTCTCAGGATTGGCTGATGTATATTGTTTCCATTGCAAATATCTTATCTTGGAGTATAAAGTACAGTAAAGAACACACAGATTTGCCATCCCTTGAGACTTTTAAATCTGTCTTATAAGTCAGATAAACTATTATCTCTTCTCTGTGAAAAGACATATACACCCATGTTAGAAGATGTGTCTTCTGCCTTTCTTGCTGCACTCCAGGGTAGCTAAGAATTATCAGCAGACTGAAAAGCTTTTGGGAAGGGATTTTAAGGTAGTATCCAAAAGGTTACAGCGACATAATTATAAACAATTTCTCACACCTTTTCTTTTTTGTAGTGTCTCTGGACAGTGTTTGTAGGTTACTCATGTCTAGTACATAGTCAGAAAGAATTAACTAGAAGTAAATTTTCAGGATTATACAAATCAAACAAGTTGTTGCTACTCCCTAAGTTATCCATGTTGACAAATAGCAGTGGGAGAAGGCTATATGTTTTCCTGAAGAGTGACTTGTTTTTCTTCATGGAATGCTTTTAGAAGAATGATGCTGCTCTCCCTTTCACTATCTGGAGACCTCTATTGTATTAAAAGTTAACATAAACTTAAACACGGGGGACTAGTTAAAAAAAACCCTTGGAAAAAAAATGGACAAAAGTATATCTGGGAAAGAGGGATCCCTAATTTGTAGGCTTGGGCCGAATGTGCCTTGCAGATTTCGGAGTATGATGATGCTGAGCTCAGTTTATGACATGGGTATGTGTGCATGGGACGAAAGATGAGCATAGGCTATTCTCTACTTCCCAGATCCTTGGCTTGATAGGGAGCTTCTCTAAATTATTCACTCTGGCTGAACGGTTCCCTAAAAACTAATCTCTTGACTGGGCATCATTAGGACATGCCGTGTTCTCTCTTAGGCTCATCCTGGTTTGCCTCCCTCAGGAAACACTGACTAAGCCATGTGAGGGAGCCAGGAAGTCATCTGTAAAATGTGGCGTCTCATTTGCTGACTCTAACTGTAGAGGAAAGTCAAGCTGCCTAACTGCTGTTTTGTTTTTAGCTGCTGGTGAATTAAAACATGCAATTTCTGACCATCTGTCAAGGAAAGTACAAATACAAGCAATTAACTTCTGATATTCAAATTAGGCCTGGCCTTTAGGTGTTTGAAGAGTTGCTAAGGTGACTGGCAGTGTCACAAAACTTGACCCCAAGATGTCAGATTGCTAAAGATGCCACTGAAAATTTTTTCCAAATATGAGCTGTTCAGAAGTGCTTAAAACCCTAATGGGCAGCGGCTTGATGATTCTAAATGTTTTAAAATAATTTGCTTCATGAGAAATATAGGGATACCCACTATTTCTTTGGGGTCAAGGGGGGGAAAAAATCACAGGTGGTTCTCTAGTCATCCTATAGCCTTGAGTCAGCCAATGTCCTCCCTAAATAAACTCATCTGAGTATAGTACGATACAAAGCTGAACTTTCATGTAATTTTAACTCTGGTTTAGATCCAAATACAGGTTTAAACTGTGTGACGTGGACTTCTCTGTTCAGTGGACCTATCTGAACATTTAATGCCAGTGTCCAAAACTCTTCAGTAGTTAATTCTGAGACCAAGTATAGATCTGACTTTCGTGACTCTGGCCTATAACTGTGCTTCACATAAGTGATACAGCTAAACTTCTGTGAATGATGATGGTATTGCGCTTCTCAGTGTCTTTTGACAGATGATTTATGCATAATATTGGCATTATGCACTAACTCAACTGCCTACCCTGCAGACTGATTGGTGTTAGAGAGAAGAAATGAGAGAGGACTAAATTAAAATGACCGAAAATGCTTTTGCCAGCTGGGCCAGGTCTTGTGGTTTCTTTTTTCCTTACAAAAGGGAAAGACCTTTAACTAGAGAACTGCAGTCCTTGCACTTTGTTCATGTCAAGGAGATTTCCATTTTATATGAACAAAGCTGATCCAGATCAAAAACTGTTGTGGGTTGAGGGATGCAGTGCAAGGTTCTACTTTTAGCCATGCCATAGCAGAACATTGAGGGGGGGTGTCATTTATCTTTCCTTTTCTTAAAGTGTTTAAACACATTCATTTTTTTTGTGGGTCTTACTGATGGTGCCTCCAAAAATGGACTGAGAACAAGTCCTGCATTGGTAAATTGATGGTAGTGTAACCCATGTGCTTAAAAAGGAGCAGTTTCTTTTAGTGATCTTTGCAGGGTGGGTTACCTCGCTGGGTGGATTTAGCTGCTCAGAAACCAGAAGTTTCTGGAACTAGGGAGTGGTAGCACTTTGAGCATGCTCCACATTTTTTTTTTTCCTATTCTGGATGTAATCAGAAGTCTGGGAGCAGCAGCCCAGAGAGGAGCAGGTACCAAGAGCTGCATAGTCTACATGCTCAGTGATTGAGTCAGAGGAACTGCCCCAGGAATGGACTGCAGGATGTTTTCTCCCTGCTTTGAACTATTTTGCAGGGGAATTTTCTGTTGTGGGACTGAGAGCTAGTTGACCCGTGGACAGGCTACATGGTGCTGGTTAAAGAGAAGAAAGAAAGGACTGCATGGATTCCAGCTGAAGATTCTTGTAGCCAGAGAAGATGAGGACTGCTTCTGTATTGCACTCAAGCCTCATGGACGGCAACTGAGATAATGGCGACTCCACCTGAACTTTGGGACTCTTGGATTTTCCTGTTTTCTTTAAGTCCATTTTGGTTTCTTAGGATCAGGTTTGTTAGTTAATAATTTTTATTCTAAGTAGTATTTTGTTGTGGGATGGGAACTCTGAACAGTCTTTGTTGTGAGTCTCTTTAGACCTGAATCCTGGTTTTCCAGCTGCTTTCTCCAGGGGTTTCTCTCTGTTAGGCACTGGAGAGGGGCTAAAGAATGAATTCTAGCTCTCCTGAAGGCTACTGTAGGACAGGGTAATCTATTTGCCTTTCTTAATCTGTGATTTTTTTTTTTTTAGCTTTGGTTTGGAAACAATGAATCTCTACAAGAGTACTGTTTTGAAGCTCATGAATATCTGTGCAAAATGCGACTTACAGGATATTCAGTATTTTCTGTCTGCTTTTTTTGTTATTAATCAAACACACAGGTATTTTTTAAACAAATAATTGGGATTTAAGAATGATAAAACAGTTCAGGTAAAATGATTGTTTGGGTATGCAAAATGTTTATTCCAAACAGGTAGCTGTGTTAGGCTTGTTCAGCAAAACAAACAAGGAGTCCTGTCTGACTTTTAAAGACTAACAAATTAATTTATTCTATGAGCTTCCATGCGAGAAGATCCCGCTTCATCAGACTCTTTGAAGACGGGAAACTTCCAGAACGGGAGAAAGATAAATTCAAGGAAGTGCAAGCCATAGAATCAAGTCAGATTGTTACAGCAGATCAATGCAATAGTTTAGATTTAAACACTGGGAACAGCGTATAGAAGAAGATGAGATCAAATCCCCTGTTGTACAGATCAAAGGGAATTTGTGATGCTCCGGACGTCTTCATAAATGTAAATCTTACAGTAAAATACCCTTTCTTCTCAAATGTGGGCTACCTCTTCTGTCTGTAGTGGGTATTCACTCACAGTGACATTACATTTTTAAACCTCTTGAGAAAGTGTCACAGGACCCACTCAGGGAGCCCAGCATCATAAGCCACTATGGTACCCATCGGCCTTAGCAAGAGAGCTTTGCTGACACTAAGATGCGTGACCTCTCCCTGCCACAAAAATCTGTCTATCCCATTAGCAAAGCTTGTTAAGACTTTAACAAGCTAAACCTTGCCATGCAGCTAATGTTCAGCATACCCCAAGTTCCTCATAGGCACCTTGCTGCATTGTCCAGTCCCTATCCTTGTGATTCCCACAGAAAATTAACCAAGTCTGCTGCTTCCAAGGAGACAAATTCACCAGCCCGTTAGTTGAACTGACAACCCACATTTGACTTCAGTACACAGCACTGAGAGAGCTTAAAATTTATTTAAAAAAAGGACATAGATGGAAATGATACTAAGCATGAGATGATAATATTGACCTTTCTGACCTTAGAGTCTATGGCTATGTCTACACCTAAAGCTTAGTTTAGATTTGCTTAGTTTGAACTAGTCACACTTCTTTTTAGTTCAGACTTACTTTAGTTAGTTGTATCTAGTTCAAACTAAAAGTTGGTTTGAACTAATGAAACGTGGTTAGTTCGAACTAACCACTAGTTTGAACTTATTTAGTTCAAACTAGCATGATTACATCATGCTAGTTTGAACCAGCCAAAGTTGCTGGTTTGAACTAAGTGGTTAGTTCGAACTTAGCTTTGGCTAGTTAAAACAAACAAACAAAAAAATTGGCTAGTGTAGGCATGGTTCAGATTGGTCTGGCCTAAGCTTGCTATAGGCTATAAGTCTGCAAGAGAAAACAGACAGGCATGGTTACAAATGAAACAAAAATAACATCCTTTCTAGAGTCTAAAATTTTTCTTCAGGAAGCTACAATCTTTACTTAAGCATCTTTCTCATGTCAAGTTAGCAGCATCTCCAGCCACTTGGACAGGTGGGTCCATTGCTCCAGAATCAGAGGGGTATCTCCTTTGTTTCCCATGAGATAGATAATGGGGAATGCCCTTTCTTCCAAAATCTTGGAAATAATACTCTGAAGAATAAACCAAGATGAGGTTCCTTCCTTTCCCCTACTACATGTTGTTCAGGATTCAGGTGTCAAGCCCCCTCTCCATCCTCAGAGTAATTTGCTTTCTTAATTGACTTGGTCACTTTACCACAAATACAAATGTACTTCTATTTTCCTTTGTAATGAAGCTATGTGGTGGTTCTTATCTATTTGTCCATGCAGACAGGTAAAGTCCCATTCTTTTGTTTGAGGCAGGCTTGTCTATTTACTACTCCCATTACACATTTTATGTACACATTTCCAGTATAACCCTTTACATGTAATGTGTGTGTATCAAACAATGCTATTTATGCCCAGTGTGCCACCAGTTTATCCAAAGAGTGCCTTCTATGTATTCAGGGTAAATACTCTGACAAGAGGATGCTGCGTGTGCCCTTTGCTGGCTGACATGAAGGAGTTTTTAGGGTCATGGTCCCTTTCCTATATTGTGCTATTGTAACCAGGCACCCTTTCCTAAACAGTTGTTTTTGACTGCTGTAAAACACTTGCTACATAATCACCATCCTTTCTGTGGTGCACAAAGGGATTTTGGCCTGTATGTGTTCTGAAGTATTTTGAGATTTTTCCAGAAGACAACTACTCTGCTAAATTCTGTTTTCATTTACACAAGTGTAAAGTCAGTAACTCTGAATCAGCATTCACTACAGCAGTGTTTCCCAACCAGTGTGCCATGGCACATCGATGTGCAAAGAGGTGTACCACATAAATTTTTTGAAAAAGTACCCGTGAGCACATCTGATTGGCTGTCTGCCTCACTGCCTTACCTCCTGCAGGGGTGGTGTAATAAATCAGAGTTTGATCTCCCTCTCTTTCTTCCTCCCCTTCTGTGTGAACAATGGGTTGGCTCCTCTGCCTCTCCACTCCCCTCTTGGAGCCACCAGCTTGGGGTGGGTGGGAAGAGCACCTGGAGTTTGAAATGTGTTGCTGTTTCAGGGAGAAGCTTGGGAATCACTGTGCCACAGACAGACTTGACAGTCTTCTTTTTGACACATGAGGTTATTTTGTTGTAATAGCTACATTTCTGGGTTGGTTCAGTGTACCAAGATGATGTTGTCATTGTTTAAATGAATGGAGTTTCTTCAGGTTTACATCCATATAACTAAGCAGGATTTGACCCAACATATTTTCAACCCAAATAAAATAGTAATTGGGCTTATTCTGCATTTGCGATTGTAGCAAAGCACTGAAATCTATGAGACTACCCACAGGATTAAAGTCCAACATGCATGTAGGATTTTGCTGGACTGACTCCTGGATGAAGCAATCCTTATGTATTATTGAAGTTTCTAGATAAATATAGTATATATGTTTGGATATTAGGGAATCTAAGCAGAAAAGTGCTAATGCAACATAAAAGGTGTCTCTAAAATGTTGCCTTTAACAATGCCCACTCACTATTGAGTAAACCACATAGGAATTACATTCAAAGAAGGTGAAGACATGTTTGGTCAGTACAGAGAAGAGTTGACTGAAAGTCTTCCGAGTTCCATCAGAGAATGTGATGTACAAAAGATAACCCAGTTTAAAATAATAATAAAGACAGTAATTGGAAGCTGGATGTGGGCACTTAACCAGTTCAGTTGCACAAGACTTACGGCTTGTCTACCTTTGGACATTCAGGACAGTTAAGGTTAATCAATTAAAAGGTGTTAAGTAAATGAGAATAATTTAAAGCACATTAAAACCATGTGAATGTTGTCACTCAGGAGTAAAGTGCCCTAAATTCCCAGTAACTTAATCTGGCCCTGGGTTCAGCAGGGTGCTGAGCACTCTCATATTCACTAGGAGTTGAGTTTGCTCAGGACCACTCAGAACCTTGCAAGTTTGAATCCCATTGGCCAGATTCTTAACTGGTACCCATCAGTATAACTACTCACTTCAGTGGAGCTGATTTTCCCTCAGGTACAGGCACAACAAGCTTTACTTACTCCAATTTATTAAACACACCTGACACTCCAGCCTCATTCCAATTCTATGTAAAAAGCATAAACCAAAGGCAGCAACTGTGGAATTTCCCTGTGGTATTGGTGTACTAGTGCATAAGGCTGCAGAAGAATTAAATAGCCTATTGTCAGATACTGTGGAATCTGAGCCACACATGTAAAGAATTCCCAGTATCATCTAGTTAAGTTGCAATAGTGCTGAGAAATGAGTATTAAATTGTTCCAGAAGAATAAATATTTCTTTCAGAAGGAAAAGGTTCACATATCCATGCCAGATGTGTGGTGGTTACCATTTGTTATTTTATTGTTCATAGTTTTCATTAAACTAGGGACCAGAAACAATATCATGTGCATGACCTATTGCACACTGTGAATAGCAATTACAAAAGAGCAGAAGTGAAAAATTGGCAAGCAAATCATAATCTGTAGCTTATTCTTTTAAATACTTGCTGAATACTGAATACAGAAAATGGGACTGATTCATGAAGAATAAATAAATCAAAAAAGTTCTAGTTCAGCTGTCTCTAGTATTTATTCTGTAGGCAAGAACTAAGTCCAGATAATCTTGTGTTATATCTCTTTACCTTATGTGGGATATTGCATTAGAACTGGCTCTTATCCTGTTTATGATGTTTAATTTAATTTTAATGTCTGTGCAGTGCTCTGAATGCTACTGGGAGGTGGTATTTTTTTTTAAATTACTTTAAAATTATTAATATTCATTAAGGTAATTGTTCTAAACAGTCATTCGGTTGTCATAATCTGCTTAGGGACAGCTTCTTCTACACTTACTCATGTTTACTCTGAGATTAGACCTAAGGACATCACTGGGGCTAAGTGCAGACTAAATTACAATAATGAGAATTAGGGTGACAGAAATTGGCCCTTAATATTTGATTAGTGCTTGCTGGTTTTTTTCCCCTCAGTAGAAGAACAGAATTTAAATCTCAAAAGTATATTTCAACTCTAGTATGACCATGACCTCTTTTACAAAGCAAGACAATTCAAATATAGGCTTTACCCTCCTCCTTTACTTAGTCAGTTGCTAGGACTTGTTGACACACTTACGTCCAGACCATTTTGAATTCAGCGCTTCCTCCCTTCCCCCCCAGCCAACATCTGACAACACATACCTAGATCTGTATACAACCTACTTGGCTTGATGTGTCTTGTCCTGTGCAGCCAATGGGTGTGATAAATCAGTTAACCTTGCCCCTCAGATTGCTGTGCTATGTTTTATTTTGTTCTTGCAAATTGGTGAGTTCGTGGGTCTGTATGAAGTTAGATTCAATGCCTTCCAGCTTGTTAATATTCAAAGGCACCTTATTGTTTACACTTGGTTTTTCGGGACTGGTTTTGTTCCAAGACCATTTGATACACAAAACAAAAGATTTCAGGTCTCTTTAGTATGGCATGTATTGGAATATCAACCATCCATAATTAAATGATCCTCAAGCAATTCCCAACACCACATATATATGAAATCCCAAACATATTTGCAATTCCTATGTGAAGAAATTTAAAAAAATGAGTGAAGAAAAATTAAACATTATGTATTCAATATAAATTCCATCTAAATTTAATATGTGCTCTACTCACCCATAAAAACACAGATCTCCAAACTGGTGACAATAGAGAATAACCGATCTGTAGTGTGAAGCTCTGTCCTTTACAGCTACCAAGCTGTGAATAAGGAGAATATTTTATAGCTCTCAGGAAGAGAAGCAGCTGACAGCTTGTGCGCTCTCTCTCTTCCATGACCCTGATCTTCAAATGCATCTAATACTCCCTAATTACTTAATCCTCCACCACTGCTTGTGCTTCCAGTTCTTAGATGTCATTAACAGAAATGGAAACATGGTAATTATTATACCAGCAGAGAACCTTTAGGAACTTCAACATAGATTCTGTTGAATCTACCTATGCTCTCACTTAGGGGAGTGACTATTGAGCTAAATAAGAGGCAAGTTTTCAAAAAAGCCCAGACCCCACTTAGCACTTAAAGCTCTGATCAGTTTTTAAAAATGCTCAGAACCCAGGAGTTACTCAGTGATGAAAATCTGGCCTCTTTGTGTGTGCAGGTCTTTAGACAGCCAGATCCTAAGCAATTGAACCCAGTTAATCATTGCTTACCTTTCATATTCATCCTAAAAGAAGTCATATACATTTTTCATAAACATCTGTTCAAAACCTGAAACTGCCCTATCCAAACTAATTCTTGTTAGCACACATTAAAAACATTTTGCAATTAAAAGAAAAATCGGTATTATTTTTCAACCAAGATTTTTAAAAAATCATTTTTCTGCATTTTTCAACCAACTCTACTTTATTTTGTGAGTTGGGGTGACAGGGTGAACTAGGTAAAGAGTTTTCCTGCTGCAAGCCTTAGGATCCTGCCATACCCATCCCTGGAAAACAGCAGTGGAGAAGACCTCCAAACAGCCTAAACAGGCTGCAGGGGAAGCAGCCAATTAGGATCAAGGAGGGTTATATAAAAGGAGCTACAGTACCAGAGACAAGCCATTAGTTCCTTCCTAGAGCAGTACATATGGTGCCCCTGGCTTACTAAAGGGCTGCAGTATTATGAACAGCTCATGCTGATGGGAAGTTGGGGGAGTAAGTAACAACTCTTAGCTGACCGCTGGGCCTGAACATATGGGCCCTGCGATGAGGGTGAAGCATTGGGGAATGCTGGGGCCATGAGGCAGTGGCCTAGGGAACTGAATCCAGTTAATTAAAAAGCCATGGCAGCTTTTTTTTTAAAGTCCCTGGGCTGGGATCCTGCTCATAGGCCCCTAGGAAAGTGGCCTACTCTTGGAAGGTCTGGAGGGGGAACTGAATTGTGAAGCAGCCCAGCTGGAGCAATGGGACCTGCACAGACCAAAGAGGGTGAAATAACTGACACTAGCAAGGAAGACTTTGGGTTATAGCTCAATACCAGGACTGGCACTATTTAAAGATAGCAGACACCTGAAGAGAGGGGTAAGGTGGATACCATGTCATAACTCTTTAACAGTCAAAGGGAAATGTGGCTGTTATAAACAGTTACAAACCCCAGCTATAGGGTTAAGGGGACGAATGCTTGTTAACACTATAGCAGTGGTTTTCAAACTTCTTCCTCGGGACCCAGTTGAAAAAAATCATTTATGCCAGTGACCCAATAATTACATCTTTGAGTATTGCATTCCAGTCTTTCAGTGGTGGCAGCAGGGGGTGCTGCGACCCAGTACTGGGTCCCAACGCTAAGTTTGAAAACCACTACTCTATACCAGAAAGTACATTGAACTCCTGTCTGTGGTGCCACTCGGCTGATATTAAATGGTAGTGTTTATTGTAGTAGCATGGTGCTCAATAAAGTTTGCTACTGATACTTTGAAGCTGTAGAATCATGGTGCTAGGACCACTGAGTGGTGTTTACTCCATTTAAACACTAAATCCTACAGACAACAGTCATTGTATTAGCCAGCTTCAAGTTTTAAACACTAGTAAAGGAATAGGAAGTCTAGACTTGTTAAAGACAGTCTACTGATAAGTGAAAAAAGGTTAAAAGCGGCATTCTCCCCTCCAGAATCCCATCCTGTAAGGGTAGGCTGACCGATGAGATTTTTTTCAGTCACAATGGGATGTTTGACGTTCCAAGTGTATTGGAAAATAAAGGTCTTAAGCTCCATTACATTCAATAATAAAAATTGCTTACATATTCATGATGATATCATGCTGGCAAATGCAGAAAAATGGTATGTTCCATGGACATCAATGTACTGGGAAAAAAGTTTCCAGGTATCTAGAATCATATAGACATGACACGCTGGAGACCAAGAAGAATCAATACTGTAGATGAGCAGGCCATGCAGAGAGCCTGCTGTTGTGCAAAATGTGGAAGTGTGCATAATGAAGTGACACATAACTGCACAGATACTGGGCTAGGTTGTTGAGAGTCCTAACAAGAATTGCCACATGCTGTCAACATGTGCAGAGGTAGTGAAATTGCAGAATAAATGCAAGTGAGAGGAATAAATGCTGGCATTTCACAGGCAGATGCAATAAATTCTATAGCCCAAAGAGTGACAAAACACAAGTGCAAAACAGCACGGAGTCACAGTTTAATACAGAGTAGCAGGTGGTGATATTGCAGCATTGAGTATGCCTGTATGGATGAGCCCCTCCCCCCCACTCAATATCCAGGGGAAATCTTGCTATTGATTTTACTAAGATGGGATCAGGTCCAGAGAGATCTGTAGAAAGGAAGAATAGTTTGGTTTTGGTTATGTTTTTCTTTTTTCCAAAAGGTGGTCACAGCGAAATGAAGTATATAGCTGAAGCACAGAGAAAAGCACATGTGATGATCTCTTCAAGAAATCACACATCACGTAGATGCAGTGAATACCAATGGGACAACAGAGTTTCATAGCACAGCATAAAGCACTCACAAGCAGCCAGGTCTTGAAAGCCTGTGCCAAATTAACTGTGGTTCTATGTGCAAACTAATGAGCTACAAAGATTACTGCAAAACAAGACAGGATGGGAATCCAGATTCACAGATGGAGCCAAGCTAAAATTATGTTACAGTTCTGATGTTGCTCTTCTGTAACCCACTGAATTGCATGTACTGTGTAATAACTGTATTACAGTAGCACCTAAAGGCCCAAAGGAGATCATTCAACTCCTAGAATGACAGGGTCCCAAAGACACAGAAAAAACAATACCTGCTTCTGAAAAGCTTATAACCTAAATTGCCAAGGCAGAGAAAGGATGGGAGAGGAAACCAAAACACAGAGGTGAAGTGAATTGGCCATGTAACTGCTAGAACTAGCTATACAATTTAATGCCTGTTAATATTTGGTGTGAATAACGCATTGATAATACAACTATCCTTGCATAAATTAGCCAACAAAAGCATTTGGATTTTTAAAAGGGAGAATAAAGTGCTGTATGATTATGATTGTAAGTAAAACAGCTTCATTTTCAGACAAAATTGGACACCTGTCTTGATATGAAAAGTGAAAATCAGGAAACACAAAAAATGTTGCCAAAAGCCTCCTCTACACTGGGTAGTATGCAGTAACTCTAAGTGAGATCAGATTTCTTCTCCTTTGAATACCAATGAAAGGATACTTCAATCTGTTCATGATTCTAGTCAATGCAATTATTAGAGAGCCAATAAAAGATTTTAAGACCAGAAAACATCATCAGCTCACTTGTAAGGCATAATGTTTCTATAACTGAGTTTAAAATAAATCTAAGTGAAACATAAGGGTAAGCGGAGGAGTTAGAACAGAGGGTGAGAATGGTAGAGGCTAGAGCAGGGTTCAGGATCATGCTTTAATATACTTACTTAAAAGAGAATTTGAATGAAGGTATGATGCTTTAGAAGACTAGAGATGATGTTCTGGTTTCACTGACCTAAAGAGTAAAATTCCCCTTAACTTCAGTCAGGGCTTAAATTTTACCCTAGAGGATTTTAAATTTCACCCTTGAGGACCCAGTTGTGTCTGAAACATTTGGCCGTGTGCTGGTGGTGGTGTAGAGATGTATTACCTTATAGGAATCTCTAGGAGAGTGTGAGTCTCTGGCAGGAGTAATCCTCTCACACCTGCATAGGCAAGCAAGCCTACTGCATTAGCCCTCAAACACTCATTGAGGAAATCACTTAATGACTTTCTGCTTACAAATGGCAATCAGTTTGTGTTCTGAAGCATGAAGATGAAGAGTCCAGATTACTTAATCTTCATAATGTGCTTAGAGATCCTTTTTAGGAACTAGCATTATGATGAAATAGAAGTAATAATAAGATTGTACAACTAGAGATGCTACTCATGTGTGTAAATCTTTCACAAAAAGCATATAGAGTAATAACAGGAGTCCACCATGGGCTTGTCTGCATAAGACCCTTGCACTGGTTTAACAAAAGCTGTGTTCTAAACCAGTGGTTTTCAAACTTTTCTTCTTGGGACTTCATTGAAAAAAATAATTTATGCCCATGACATGATTCTGGGCCAGGAAGTGGCAATCTTTGCCAGCGCCTGTGCCAACCCATCCTCCTTGACCCCTCAGCCCTGTGGTGGCCCTTCCCTCCATGTGGCAGGCGCGCTGGGCAGCTTCTTTCCATTGAATGCCTGGGAATGGGTCCCCAAGCACACTGCAGACAGGGTCCACTCCAGGCAGCTTCTTTTCAGGGCATGCCTGTGAATAGGTCCCCAGGCATGCTGTGGAGAGGGGCTGCGACCCAGTATCTAAGGGTCTGTGACCCACGGTTAGAATACCAGTCTTCTAAACTGGTTTAGTGTACTCTTCTCTGTACTCCCTCATTTCCGTTTGAGTGGCTGCTTTTGGTTTAGCTGAAGTCAGTGAGTCATTTCTACTAAATCAAAGGAAACTATTCTTAAACTGAAATAAGAATATACCCAGGACAGGAGCTTGCACTGGTTTAAATAAATCAGTTTTCAAAACAATTTACAGTAAACGGTTGTGACTTTCTAGTGTCAACACTCGATAACTCAACTCTCGATAACAAGGCTGCTGGTCTACTAAAGGTGATGTCCCAAACTACAAATCTTCTTTACAATTTAAAATTCATTGTTTATTTAATATAGTGCAGGGTTTAAAAACAAAAAACACCCCCCCCCCCCGGTCTTCTCCACTGCGGTCAAATCCAGGAATGCTTATCTTTCTCTGGAGCAATGTTCTTCTCTAGCATGCAGTAGGTCAGCCTGAATAATATGGTTCTTATATTACATTTTCATTTCTTGCTTTGTGAGCAGCAGGCTTGATTGGGCTTATGGTTTTCTTTTGCACCTGTTTAGGTGCTGATCCAGAAGAGCACTTAAATCGACATGTGACCGAGTGATACCATTGACCACCATGTCAGGAGTAAGGGTATGCAGCACAAGCAGTCTGGAAGCAGGGCCTTTTGCTGAGCCAGTCTCTAGGCAACTTTACAAGCAAATCTGGCCTATAACAAGCTGCCTGATTGGCTGCAGCCCTTGATCAGGGGAGTCAGCAGAGAGGTCTTAAGTGCATCAGTTAACTTTGCAAAGTATTTGCTCATGCCTATGATTATGCCTGTGCCTGCTTGTTCTCAGTCCTGTTCTTGTCTTCTTCAAGCCCTGTCCAGCCCTAGCCCCACCTTGCCTTGCTCTAGGTAACCTGGTCCTGAGTGTCAGCTCAGATTCCCAACTTCTGGTCTAAGTATTGGGCGTGACTCTCCTTGTTCTAGTCACTGACACAATGAGACCAGGCTCATATTTAGTGTAAAGTGGACTGGAACCTTAGCGCACATCTCAAAGCAAAATGTCCCTCCTGGGAATCAAATGGCTCTGCTTAGTCAGCTTATGGATACCCCCTGAGAGAAGTAAGGGCTGACTTAGTCTACAGTATTTTTAAACATTTTATTGGTTTGATGGAAATTGATTCATCAAGGAAATGTTGGGAATGTATTACAACTAAAAACATACCAACTAGCAATATGGGATAGAGGAATCTTTCGGCTGACTGATTTTTTTCTCCTTCTCTCCTCCTCCCCAGTCCATTTTCTGTAGGCATAAATGATGTAGAAACTTCTAGTCACACGTTAGAAAAATGAAAATAGACAAGGTTTATTGTTGGGCATTCTAAATGTTTGCTGCTGGAGGCAGATGGAGGTCCTTATAAGTATTGGGTTGGCACTGCCTGTCTGCCACGCACCTGCTGTGTGACCTCAAGCGAGTCACATCCCCTTTCTTCTGTTTTCTCTGCCTTCCTTTGGTTTGTCTCATTTTAATAGAACATGTTAGCAGAAAGAACTATCTCTTGCTAACTGCTTATGCAGTACTTAGCACCTTTGGGTCTCGATCTCAACTGGAGGGTTGCTAATGAAAGAGAATGAATGTCAAGATTCTGATAGTTTCTTTCCTCAACGTTCCTTATTGCAACCCTGTAACTAGGCGATTTTGCTTCCTATTTTGTGTGAATTTAGGGCTGCTATAATAAAAATAAATATCCACTGCTTTTAATCTTCTTTAACTACAATGGAAAAGCAGCACATATAAGGCTGACAGGCAGGGTTATTTTACTTTCACAACTTAAAGAACCCCCATTATTCTCTCTCTTTCTCTAATCATACTTTTTATGAGCTGATGGAGAAACTTATAAGGAGCTTGTCTGGAGTTCTCAGATGACAGGCAAAGACCTTGAGCTGAAGCCTATGCTTTTGGGGGCCAATAAGATACTGCCTTTCTGAGAGGAGGCAAATGAGGAAGAGTTGTGGTGCTAATAAAGAGGGTATTTCTGGAGGGTGAACAAGTGACTAACACAAATATGTGTAATAGCATGTGCTCCCAGCTGAATTTAGCTCTTGTTAGGTAGCTTGTATATGAGGATTCAGGCTGGTGGTAGCTGTGTTATGCTACTCTGTTTTCTTTTCCTTGGTGAATCATTTTCACAAGGCCCACTTGCTAATGTTTCTCAGAATTGTCAAAACATAGCCATGTTGGACTGGAGCTGCAGGAGTTTCACTGGAGGAGCTCAGATCAGCTTTCTCAGAGCCTTAAGTATTATTAATATCAGCATGATGGCCAAATTCCTATGTCAATACATATGCCTATTCCCATGCCAAAGCTGTAACAGTCTAACCTGATCCTATGACTTACACTTCTCTGCATTTATTTTCCTCCCATTCCATTAGTTCTGCATCTTCAAACATCTGACGAAGAGGGATTTTTCTCCCACAAAAGTTCATGCAGTAAATGCATTTGTCAGTCTTTAAAAGTGCTATTGGACTCCTTGTCTGTTTTGCTTAACTAGACTAAGACGGCTACCCCTTTGGAATTTGTCATTCCAAATTTGCCAATGCAGTTACTACACTGCCCTAGCTGTAGATTTGGATGATTATTCTTCCCTTCCTTAACTTCTTGTTGAGTAGTGCTTCTGGGGCAGAATGGATACTTTAATTCTAGTCCATAGGAGGATGCATTCCAGCATTAGGTGAAGGGATTGTTGAAGTATGGACAGAAGACCTCTCATCATTCTTAATCACAGGTGAAATTCCCTTTGATTTTAATGGGATTTTTGTTCTTTTTGCAGTGGCTGTGCCTATATGGACCTCCAAGCGTAAATTGTTTTGTGATCATGAAAGGGACGATATGGTTATGTCTACACTAGGAAATGTTAGTTTGAATTTGTTAATTCAAACTAATAAATTCAAGTTTAGTTCAAACTAAACTCGAATTTATTACTTCAGATTAACAAAGTGGATTAATTTGACTTAACGTTAACTTGAATCAGTCCACTTTGTTAATTTGAACTAACTGCCCTTAATTCAAATTTATTAAATTCAAATTAAGGGTTAATCCTAGTCTATACCAGTGGTTCCCAAGCTTTTCTCTGCCATGGCACACCTTGATACCTTCAAATTTTTTGAGGCACACCACTATTAAAAACTCATGAATATTCAAATTAAATTACTTATGAATATTCATGGACCATGGCACAGTGTTTCCAAAATGCTCCTATGTGAGGTAGTAGGGGTAGCAGAGCAGGAGTGGCAAAACAGGGGAGGTCAGGAGCCATGTGCAGCAGCAGGAGTCAATGTGGGGAGGACAGCAGGGCAGGGGTGGCAAAAGAAGACAAAGGCAGCCATGTGGGGAGCAGCACAAGGATGGCGAGAGAGGAAGGGAGAACAAGAGTGGCTTTGTGGGGGCCAGGGAGGAATCTGGGGAGCAGGAAGGTAGGGCAGGGGAGCATGGCACAGCACCCACTTCCCCCTTCTCCACAGTGGCTCCCTGCCACCCAGGGCAGATCCTCACCCCACGGCTGCTCCCTCCCACCCCAGTGGGTCCCGTCCTCCCCTCACCCAGCTCTCTGCTGCCTGTGTAGGACCCTCCCATCACTGCAGGGGCCAGAACGAGCCCTCCAGCCCCCAACTACACCCCCCCCACAGCCACACCCCAACCCCCACCTACACCCCCCCACCAACCAGCCACCCCACAACTCCAGCTACACACCCTCTGCTACATATCCACTCCCACCCACCTCTGCTACACACACACATCTGCTGCACACAACCCCCAGCACCCCCCCCCACCCCAAGTCCTTACCTGGGCTGTTTGCAGGCTGCCTGACACAAGCTGCTCTGCCCTGCAGGGGGAGGTTCACGCACTCCCAACTTCCTGCCCCTTTCTGCTGGCTGGGCCTAAGGTGGAGACACCGGCATGCTGCGTTCAGGCTGCTCCTGCTATTTTTAGGGGGACCCCTGGAACTCCACATTCCAGTGCCTTCCTCTATTTTTAGGGGGGCCAGAAGGCTGCTTGCCTAAAAATAGGGGGCTCCAAAACTGTTTTCCAGTGCCTTCCCCCTTACTTTAACCCCTGCCTTTTCCCAGCCCTGCACAGCCCAAGTGGCTGGGCTGAGCAGGGAGGGAACTTTAACTCCAGCTCTTGGGGATGCTTGCGGCACACTTTGGGTGTTGCCATGGCACACCAGTTGGTCCCTGGCACACTGGTTGGGAACCACTGGTCTATACCATCCTTAGTTAAAACAAAGGCTTGAACTAGAGGCTTAGTTCAAACTAACTGGTAGATTTTACTAATTCGAACTAAGCTTTCATTAGTTTGAATTGAGGAATTCCTTAATTCAAACTAATGAAAGCCTAGTGTAGACAGGTACTAAATTAGTTCAGATTAAGCCTCCTTAATTCAAACTAATTTGCAAGTGTAGACATTCCCTATAAGTCAAAGGTGATATGAGCTTTTACTGTGTTTTATCATAATTTTTCTGGTAGTTTTTTAAATTAAGCCAAGAATACAGGCCTTTACAATTATTCCAAGAATGGTGACTACATGGATTCTATTTGCAGCTGTGTTTTAATTTGCTGTGTGGTATTGGAAAACCGTGGGAACCATTTTGTCAGGTACATAGCCAACCTCTGGTTTCTAGCCAGGTCCCTGAATCTTCAGGGTGGGCCTAGCCAATGTTAGCTTCTGATCATGTGAACGGAACCTGTCCTGAGGCATTCCACTTGTTAATTAGCAATTGGAGCTGTGAGAGGAGAGAAGAGAGGTAACATGATGAGATCTGCCTACCACAGCGGTGTGAACTTTACCATGTAGCTGCAGGGCCAGCCCACTCCTGTCTATGTCTCTGCTCTCCATACTTCAGTTTACCTGTCTTTAAAATAGAAACACTACTTGCCTATCTCACTGGATCATTGTGAGGCTTCACTGATTAGTGTTTGTAGATCAGTTCTGAAGGTCTCAGATAACAAGTGCCATAGAAGTGCAAAGCTCAGAATTCTGATGTATGGGGAACATGAGAACATATACCACTAACTACTGAATGGAATAAGAGCTGCTCATCTATGTCATATGCCTTGTATTGCTAATAGCTAATGGAGATTCTCCCATACTTTATGTGATGGGACCCTCTGTTATGGAGCAGAAGGATCAGACATCTATTCCCCTCTGCTAAGTATCATAATGTTCAGCACATAGACAACTGTGAAGTACTAGATTATCATGGATTTGCCACAATATTTTATTAAAAAAACAAAGAAGGCTCCTTTCCACCCCTGGTTCCCTAGCTCTATGGAGTTGGGAGACATCACTTCCTGTTAAAATTTAACCTTTCTAATCCTACACACTTCCCAGAAAGTTCCCCATGAGAAACTTCCTGAAGTTTACTTCGTTTTCATTCACTTTTCTGGGAAAGAAATAGGTAGTAATTGCAAATAATGACAGTCTTGAAGGATGTTGGCCAGTCCCTAAGGCAAGAGAAGTGCTGTTCTCCCGTGCTTATTGAAAAGACCTCAGGGTGGGCTTTAAGTGCTGGTGGGGAGAGAGGGCCACCTGACTGCTGAACCTGGACTGGGTGTTGGACTTAAGAAGATGGAAGCCCAGCAGGAGAGAGCTGGCTAAAGGGGAGGACATGAGTGAGCAGTCACAGGAGAATACAAGGCAGGTAAAGTTGTACTGAAGATAGCAAGTAGGAGGGCCTGAGAGTGGCTACTCATGAAAAGCAAAGAACAACCCAAAGGAGTCCAGAAGAGGCTTGGGAGAGTTGGAAGGGAGCCTGAGGAGAGAGAAAGTTGAAACAGAGAATGGGCAGAAGAATGAAGAAGAGGGAAGAGATCCATTCAGAAAGGGGGTCTAGGTCCAGGTTGAGACGCTGGCAGAAATTTCTTTTATTTTTTGGACTTAGATTCCCTAGAAGGGGTGGACATTGGCCAGTGACTTAGCTGGAGGGCCAAGACACTACAGCAAGTCACTTTTTTTGCTGGAGTAGGCTGAAGCTTATTATGGGGGAACTGAGGCAGGCTTTTACGTCTTGCCATGAGAAGGTGCTCTGAGGTGGTTAATCTTGCTACCCAAAACTCTCCAGATGCCAGATATCACAATTAGAGTTGAATGGAGAATGACACATATGTTTTGAAATCTAGTTTTGTTCTGGTTTAGAATTAAATCAAAATGTGAATTTTTTAAATTGAAATCTGAACTTCTGGAGTTGAAACTGTGGGTATTTTGCTATGGCCTGGTGGTTAGGATGCTGTCTTGCTTGATTCAGAGTAACATTTTTTTGCTGGTCATTTTGAATCAAGTTGTGCAGGTCCTTGAGCTGAGGCCTTTCCAAACACATGCGCAAAGCACCAGGCTGTCGAAAGTCTCTTTTGCTTCCACTCCTGTCAACAAAAACTTAATCAAAAAGCAATACATTTCCCTAAACCATGTTGATTTTGACAAAATTCCTTTTAATCAAAAATCTTTCAGCCAGCTCTAATATAATTCCTGTGTGTGGAGATAAGTACTACATAGAAAATAAGATCATTCTGTTTTGTACAATTAGTGTACTTATCACTCAAGGGAAAGATTTAGAAAAGAGTGTCAGATTCAATTGTTTGCAATTTATCTCCTTCAAGATCTGTGGAGCAACAGTCCATATTCTTGAATATTAGATGCAATTAATTAGATTGTCACTTGACAAGTACTAGCGAGAGAGTATGTCTGATATGTAATCTGTTAATTATGCTTTTAAAAATCTCCTCTCTGCATCTCAGCTCCTCCTTTTCTGTGCACCTCCTTGTTTCAAAAGGAGATTAGCAGGGTTTCTTGCATTAGGAAGTCTATGTTTTGGTGACATCTCTCTTCTTTATCCTCCTACCAGTTCTGTGACTTTTCTTCTTTGTGTTTATTAATGACCATGGTATGTTATATTGTTCATCTTTGATTGTTAATACTGAGGGACCAAAGGGCTAATGCAGTGCCCATTTGAAATAAATGGCAAATGCCATTGACTTCAGTGGCCTTTGGATTAGGTCCTAATTGCTGGCTGGCTGCCCCAAAAGAGCATGAAGGTTTTAACCTCTTAGGGAGAGGACTGGTAGAGTTTGTAGCTCAACTAGGTTAGAAGTAGCTTAGGTAGGGCTGCAGTCCCTGATATATGAAGTGCCATCGATAAATGGGTAAGAGTCCAACCTAACACAAAGAAGACCCTTAAATGTAAATGTCCTGGTTAAGTACTCCTTGTTAGCTGAAAAGATATTCTGACTTGCTTAAAGAAATATAAACTATATGTATTTTTGTATATTTGATGTTGTTTTGTACCATGACACAATCAAATTACTTCTTTTAAGGACTGTCAAAGAATTAAAAAATAATGATAGTAGGTAACTAAGAACCATTGCCCCTCCTCCTTAGTGTAAATATTTCCAGTCTCATTCACATATTCATAGAGTAGTGGTTTCCAACTTGTGGCCCAGAAGTAGCCCAGGCGGAGGGTGGGGCTGAAGAAAGGACCTGGTGCTTACTGTGTTTCCATAAGGCTAAAAGGTTGGTGCAGGCTCCTTGCTGCAGCCAATAATATCAGAAATCAGCACTCCTCTCCCCTGGCTGTAGCAGAGAGCGTGGCAAAGCACTCCGCCTAGGATGGTGAACTAGAACCAGAGGAAGGGGAAATCAGTGCTCCCATTCACTCACTCCAACAGAGAGCAAAACACTGCCTGTGTCCCTAGGTGCTTGGGTCTCTGCTGGAGTCAGAGGGAGAGGAGAAGTTATCTCCATCCCCCTGAATGCAGAAGAGGGCCACTGTCTAGGTACTTAGATGGAGTGCATGGGGCTACAGGATGCATGCAGTTTTCCTGCTGTGGCCAGGGAGCTGCAAGTTCAATAAGGAGACAGCCTCTTCTGGCTGTGGTGGTGTGAGGAGAGGCTGCTGGCAGAGACTGTTAGCCCTGGTGATATCAGTGGCCCTTGAGCCAAAAAGTCTGGGAACCACAGTGGCAGGGGTTGTAACCAGATGTAATACTTCTGGCAGCTCCTGCCACTGACTTGAGTGAGCCTGGGCCACTTCCTGCCACCGGTCACACATCTGGAAACAGGAAATTTGGGTGGTGATTGGCCAAAAGCAGTCTGATGCTCTAAGCATATGTGAAATGTCTGCAGCAGAAGCAAAACATTGGGTGGGCCTGCTTTCAAAGTGAATGGGCCATAGGCCATCCAGGTCCACCAGCAGCTATACCCTTGCACTGTGGTAGAGTGTCAGTGTTTGGTGTTCAACTTTGTTGAATTGGAATAGATTTACTGACATTCCTTTGTTTTATTTTTAAACTCATAATTCAGTACTGACATCTCCCTCTCTTCTCCCCCTTTTTCTCATTTTTAAAAACAACAAAGATCTTGAATTTTAAAGGCCCACTTATCAACTCTCTGCATTTTCCTGGAGTTCAATATTTTTGGAGGCTATTGTCTATTTAATCCCTGTTCTACATACTGTATGTCTGTGGTACCTTGCCTTGGTAATGCAAACATAATTCAACTTGCTGTGCAACAGTTTTTATTTTCAGAAAATAAAAGGTTATGTAGCATTTTTGCAACACAGCAATAATAGCCAAATAAATATGGTTTTCTGAGTATTTATATGAACTTGATGGTGAAAGCAACAAAGGGAGGGCAGATGGGAAGCTAAATTCATTAACCCACTTCTAGGGTCAGATCTGACTGAGCCTTGTTTAGTGCAGATGGAAGTGACGAAGAGGAGGGGTCAAAGGCTGCCTAGAGCTTCCTTTCTCGTGTCTCCATCCTGGGGCTGCTTCGGAGCCCGATGTAACTCCAAGGAACATCAGGGTTGCTGTAAGTTTTATGGCTGGGTCTCATGTGGCTACTCAGATCACTGGCTAGCTGGGGGGTTCCAGCTACACTCCTTCTCTATCCAAGCTTCTGGCTGGGGAAGGCTACATGGGGATTTTAGAGCTATTGCATGGTCTGTGTGTCATCTAGGAATTCCTTTTCTGTAGTGGGGGAATCCTGAGGCTTAGGATCTGGCCTCTCTATATATACTTGAAACGTGAAATGCACAGCCCTGATGTTGCAATGACTTAAACACATGGTTATCTTTACGTAGCATGAGTAATCCCATTGACTTCAATTGTGTCACTCAGAAGGCGTACAGTTAAGCACATGCCTAACTGTCTGCAGGATTCAATCATATGTTTCTCCACTTACAGCAGGACTAACAAAGAAAGAAGTCACTGAAGATTTTAAATCTGCAGGAAAATCCAATCCTAGAGAGGGATAAAAAGCTGCCTAGTTTTCATTTCTATAACTGTAATTACAGTAAGAGGGATTATTATTTTATATGATCAAAGTACAGACTAAATGAAATTACCAGACTAAAACTGTTGCATTATCCTAATGCCTTCTGGCAGTTGCCGTCTTTGAGTGCTGGTTTCTGTGGACTGTTCAGTGACATCTGGGCTTTGGAGAGTTCATGGTCTAGAATCCTGGAGGCCAAGGCCGGAAGGGACCATTAGATCGTCTAGTCTGACCTTCAGCCTAACAGAGGCCATTAAACTTCATCCTATTGACCTGCAAAACACACTAGATTATGAAGCCTGATATGTCAAATTAGTTACCTCTTATGATTCTGTAGAACAGATCAGAGTGACCTCATGAGAGTTATTGCAACTTCTCTGGTGTTTAAAATTCTGTTTTAATTTTCTCTTCAGAGTAACCAGTGCCACAGGAGTCCTTGTTTGTTTTGCTGAAATGGACCAACACAGCTATTTCTCTGGAATTTAGGAACTAATCCCCCAGTATAGGAATAAGGGTGGAGAGGAAGCAGTGTGGAAACATGAGGGACTTGATTTGTGGGTATTTTTGGCCACCTCAACCTGCAAAAAAAGAATGTGGCTAATCCAACTGACTTTAGTGGGATTCCTATGTTTCCCTGCCAGAAGGAACCACTGTGATTGTGATCATCTAGTTCAGGGGTGGCCAAACTTATGGAACTCAAGAGTCACAAAAGTTGATTATTAAACTTTGGAGAGCTGCGCTGAGGCAGATAGCCATATACTTTTACCTACTCCAAAATTACTACGTTTAAAATTCATTGCACTCTTCAATTTTATCATAAAAAGAGGGCAAAATATTGATCCTACTAATGTTAGATTCTAATAATTACTTCAGGTTACCATGAAAACTAGGCCTATACAGTAAAAACTTAGCTGTCACTCAATGTAGAAGACTGCAGGCTAGTGGCAAGTTTTTAAAGTCCCGACCATGCCACCACTTCTCTCTGCTGACCCCAAACATGCAGCTGCCTCAACCCCCTCTTAAACCCCTAGGCCCTGATGCTGGCTCACCCGGGCCGAACCCCCCTCCATAGGTCCCCCTTACCTAGCCATGCTGGTGGCTAGGCACAGGCTGCCACCCCCACACTGCCAAGCATGCTCTGAGCATGCTCAGGGCAAGAGATTTAAAACTCCTAGGCTGAGGCTGATTTCCTAAATTGATTTGCTGACATTCTTCTGCGAGCTGCACTTTTTCATTCAAGAGCCACAGTTTGGCTATGCCTGATCTAGTCTGACTTCCTGTGCAATTGAGGTCATTGAACTTCCCCAAAATAATTTCCAGAGCAAGTACTTTAGAAGAAATCTAATCGTGATTGAAGAATTGCTGGCAAGGGAGAATCCACTACAACCCTTCCTAAATTGTTAATTTATAACTTTATTTCCAGTCTGAATTACTTTAGTTTCAACTCCAGTCAGTGGGTCATATTATACCTCTCTCTGTTAGATGATCAAATATTTATTTCCCATGTAGCTATGTGGACTGTAATGAAGTCACTCTTTAACCTTTACTTTGTTAAGCTAAAAGTTACTCACAGGAATAATGGTTTGCAAGGCAGGGATCCTGTATAGTAACAGAAAACAAGGGAAGAAAAAATTCCGCAGAAGAGATGTTATGGAAGCACACAGTGTTTTTAAATAACAATTTTTGAACAGCCAGTTGCTCTCTAACAGCTCTGTCTTAGGGCCTCGTATGGCAAACCACTTAATTATATGCTTAAGTCACTTTGAAGTCAGTGTAGTAGTTAAACATATGTTTAATGGTTTTGCTGAACTGGAGCCCAAAAGAATGTAGTGGAAAAGAACAAATAGCCATGAACAGATATGTTCAAGAAAACTTTTCTTTAGAACAATGTGGTTGGTGGGTGAACAGAAACAGAAACTTGTAGAAGAACTCATGAAATGCTAAACTTTGATACTCAACCAGGTTTCTGGAAGGAAATGATTGTATAGAAAAGTACATATGTGGAAATGGACAGTACTAATGAAAATGTAAATACTGTATGAATACCTTAGATTTGACAGTATTGCTTTGAATTTTCCCTTTAAAATTGATTGATTTTTAATTGTGGTAATGTCTGTTTTCTAAGCACTACACTGAAAATCTACAAATGAGCAAAAGATCTAGTCCAATGTTCAAGAATGAATGAATGGCTGTTATGTGTTATCTAGAGAATACTTTGCCAATGAATACTACATGACTGAAATGATGTATTCAATATATGTTGTTAAAATAGCATATTGGCACTTTGCATGATATGTATATGAATTAAGGTGGCTTTAACAGTGTGCAAAACAATGTACTCAGATTTTTTGCAAGACACTATTTGATCATAAAACCAAGCAACCATCATCCTTAAATGACCATGCACTTTAGTCATTGAGGTACTGTGGCTTGCCTAACCCTTCAGTGCTGATTGAGCTAGAATAATATACCATATTGATTTAATCCTTTCCTGTGGTGTACATGCACACAGAAAGCTAATGAGACATTTACTGGTGTGGATTCTCAACTGGTGGTAATTAGGTTAATCCCTGTGGAGATCAGTGGTCTTTGCTTTAGCTGAACATTGGGCCTACTATAAATCTGCATGTTATGTTAATCATGCAGTAATAAAAAGCCCCACATACCTAGAGATTTAAAATGAGTTTGGTTTGTGCAAAATTAACTCTGATCCTTTAGCCACTGCTGGCCTTTCTTAGAGTGTGCTAGGACCCAGATCAGGAGGTTACCGATATTTGGGTTTGGATCAGATAAATTGGGTTCTCTGGACTGTTAGAAGAGAAGACTGAGACATAGGCTATGTCTATACTGTAATATAAGCCCAGGGTTATTGGACTCGAGTCCAGGAACCCTGGGTGTAAAAGCCTTGCCTTGAGCAACCACACTGATTTGTTACTCTAAGGTAAGAATTTTTGAGCCTGGTTCAATTCCAGGATCCACACTGCAGTATGCACAAATGAGTCCAACTGACTTTACTTCCAACGTTTTGGTGCTCTCCTGAAATGTGGTCACTCTAGCCTTTTGGTTCCTGATACAATGAGGGAAAATTAGACTGTTCATCCACTTGTCATAGTAAGTTGTCGCAGACCACCAACACATCCTACCTAGCTGCTATTTTGGTCTGCACATTTCAAAACAATGGTAGCAAGCCAACCTGGAGGATTCACCATTTCAAGATCTTGTTTTCACTTTCATTTTAGTTTTAGGAGACAGGCAGAGTTTCCATGAGATGCTGAAGGATATTTCAGTTGCAGTTTTTGACCCACCAAAATCCCCTCGTGGAGAAGGATGACACTGTAGACATGGCAGACTCAAACTGGCTAATGCTGCTTGTGACTCTTTGCATAGGCATTGATGACTCCTATATAGACTGGTGCTTCTGGAGCACAGCTACATGCACAGACTGTAGAGATCACATTCTCATGCAGACCTGGGATGACCAGCAGTGGGTCCAGAGCTTTTGCATCAAGAAAGCTACCTATCTGGAGCTTTGTGAGCAGCTTGCCCTGAGTGGCAACACAACCCATGCATGTGGATGGCCATGTTGGTCCAGTGTTGGTACAGAAGCTGACCACTCCAGACTGCTGCAGTTTTTTGTTTTGCAAAGCCAACTGTGGGTAAAGTGATTGTACAGGTTTCTCAGACAATCAGTGTGTGATTTACCCATGGTGGTCAGCATAAAGAATATCTCTGATGTAATCACCAATTGTGAGAGAATGGGGCCTCCAGACTGAATGGGGGCCATCGATGGGACTCAGATGCCCACAGTTTGTCCTCCTCAAGGAGCACATGAATACGTACACTTCAAAGGATACTAGTCCATTATTACTTAAGACCGTTTGGACCACAAAGGTTTATTTATGGGTGCAGCATGGACTGCATTGTAAAAGTTGATGATGCTAAGTTTTCCAGTGAAAGTTCATCTACATTCATGGACAGGCTGGGACCCTATTTCCACCAAATGACATTGTTACAGATGGAGTTACCATCCCTACTGTTCTGTTGGCCAGGAGGTCTTTAGGTGTACTTTTTTTGCCTGGGCTTATGAAACCATATCCTAATCTGAGTGCCTTGCAAAAGAAGATTCAATTAAACTCAGAGCAGGTGCAGAATAGTAGTTGATTGCACATTTGGAAGCTGGGATTCTTGCTGGCACAATTTACAGACACATTGAGATGCCTGTCATCATTCCGTCGCCATTATTGTGGCTTGTTGTGTTCATTGTCCCCTGTGTAAAGTCAAAGGTCAGCCATTTCACCATGAATACTCCTACAACGGTAATGGATATTTTCTCAAGCAGTTTGCCAACTGCTGTCTCCATCCTGACATAAACAGGAGCAATGTGGCTAATGGAAGATGAATCTGTTAGAATTCTTATGGCAGTGTGCATAATGGGGTTGCACATCAAAAAGTTAAGTGTGTGCTGACTAACTGTACTGTTGCACAGTATTTGCTGTTGCATATGAGATGGCAAGGGCTGAGGTCCTTGGGGTTGGAACATCCGCTCCCTGTGAAGAACCTGCCATTTTTCTGGGAAGGTTGTTGTGTATCTTGGCTTTTGCTGGTATCTTGCTCAGATGGCTTTTGTTTGTCTGTGTTCACTTGAGCTTATGCCTCAGTAAACTGGGGATATACTTCAGCCTCTGGTCATTGTGCAATGAACAGGTATTGTCACCATATGCCATGAATGGGGGCATTGGTTGTTATGGACTTCTCCACAAATGAAAGGACTGTTGATGAAAGAGGGCATGGTGCTGCCTCACTGTGGATTGGTGTGTATAGCTATACGGAAAGACTATCTGTGGACACAACTGCCCTGTTGTCCCTAACAGTGTATTTATATTTATTACTTGAAATTCACACTATGCGATGTAGTGAGAGCAATAGACTTTCTTCACTAAATAAAAGCCTTTATTTGTGAACATGAATATATTACAAAAATATATATATATATAGCATTGCCAGGCAGGGAAGCTGTTATCAGAACCCCAACCAGTTAAAAAAACAAACAAACAAACAATAAACCAAACATTCATCAGTGTATATAATGAAACCTGGGCTGGCACAGAATGCTTTTTCAGCTACCCAGTGAGCAGCGCTGCCTCACTGGTGTTTGTGGTCTCTCCGGCTGTGTCTAGCATCAATTTGGGCAACACAGTTGTTCAGAAGTGTGAATATTCCACCCCTGACTGACGTAAGTTACACTGGCATGGCCCAACAGCTGCTACCAAATGTCAGAAATCCCCACCAAAACCGGGCTGATTGTAGTGAGGCTGGCAAACTTTCTGTGCTCCAGCACACTCAACGAGTAGGGTGCCATCAAAACAACCACCTCTCTTCCAGTGGTTCCCAACCTTTTCTCTGTGTGGCACACCTTGACACCTTTAATTATTTTGAGGCACACCAACATATGGTCTCCAAATGAGCCTATAAATATTCATGAGCCAATCAAGAACTCAAGTAGTTTTTCAAAACATTCCATGGCGCACCTGCTCCGACCTGATGGCACAGCCGTGTGCCATGGCATACTGGTTGGGAAACACTGCTCTATTCTCTTTAGTAATTGAATGCTATGCTGAATTATACTATTCAGCCACTAGCTGCCATGTATGTAACAGATCTTACATAAGTCGTAACATTAAAGGAGCTTCTTCTAAACCCTTCTGGGTGTGTATCTGGCTCAGAGGGAAACTCTGGGGCCAATCCATATCTAGTATAGAAACATGACTCTTTTTGTGTGCACTTAGTGTCCAGGTAGTGCCACTGTACAGGTAAAGAGCCTGCTGTGTCCAGAGGCATGACCACCCAACCAGGTAATGGTCCAGAGTGTTCCTAGTCTGAAGTGCTGGGGACCATGAAGGGGGAAGCTGCTCAAACCAATCTTCTCTTACATTATCTCCCCCCATCATCTAACATTCCTGTTCTGGGAACTGAGATGCAGGGGTATGTCTTCCAGAGCAGCAGCCTGCCTGTACCTTTCCACTTGCAATGAAACCTTCTCTTGTACCTGCATGCTGGCCTTCTTTAGAATGCCAAGCATACATTTTTCTTGGAAATGCTTCCTCTTCAACTGATCCGGAATACTACAGACACTCAGGGTTCTGCCGGAGAGTGTCCAAACTGCTGAGATACAAGGTCAGTTGAAGTTCAGAGATGTACAAGCAGTTGTAAAACAGAATATTATTCTCTTTATAATTCACAGATGGTTCAGTGGTTGAGAACAGGAAATTCATGGCCACAAAATGTTCAGTTTTACAAAGTATCTTCAGCATGGTGCAAGAGAAATGTTTCAGCTCCTAGAACTCTATGGACACAACTAGGTTAAAAAGCTATGCAGAGGACAGTAGTCTAATAATCACACTTGATTTTAGAAATTGTAGATCTGCTATGGCGTTGGAGGAGGAGGAGGAGAACCATGGCTTCCTGTGTAAGCCCCCTCTGTCATTTCAGACATTTCAGATGTCATAAGAATCCTTACAATTCCAGAATGGCAAAGAGATATTTTATTCCAAGTGTTACCAACTTTGCCCACCAACTCGGGGTATGCTCATTTATTAGGGTTGCTTTCTCTATGGGGAAGATGGTAATTCTATTAGTGTGCTGCTTGTGCCACTTGTGTTTCTATATAGGTGCGTCTGAGCGGACCGGGTCTATCAGCACTCTCAGCTGACCCCTTATGTGTCCTTGAACTCAGTAGGCTGGGTCACACAGCACTTCTCTGCTGCTACCCTTATGTGCCCATGTACCACACCAAACTAGGCTTGATTGTGGATCTTGAGCAGGCTGGGTCAAAACAGCACTTGTCACGTGTCACCCTTATATGCCCCTGGAGTCAATCAGGCTACTATCCCTATCAATCAGCGAACCTTACAGGGTTGTGGGCATTACAGGGATCTTTGGCTAGGTAATAGAAGCGTTGCTGCAAAGTGATATAAAGAAACCAAGACCACGAAGGAGAGGGAATGATGTCTTAAAAGAGTCTGGAAACTGGCTTAATAACAAAAGGCATTTTATTGCTAGGTATCTAAAACTTGCAATAATAATAATAATAATTACAAAAGAGAGAAGAATACCCCAAAATACCCAGTTACAGCCTTGATAAACATACAAGGAAAGAAGAACACCCAGCTACAATATTACCTAGATTCTACTGTATCAGGCCTAGAGAGAGAGTCATAATTAACAGAGAGGGAGAGAGGTTGGGGCAGGGAGGTCTCACCACTCTGTGTAGCAGAAAGGTTTCCAGGTTGTGCAGATCAGGGTCAGAGGCTGGATGGAAACCAAGCTCCCACAGCAATCAGCAAGAAAGAAAAGCCAAATCCCAGTGGAAATGATACAGCTTTAGATCCAAGCATCAGGACTCAGGACTCAATCCAGACTCCCACAGGATTCAGACAGGATCCAGTCAGGACTTGCACAGGACACACACTACACACACACCACTGCACTACTGTTGGATGTGGGTAAAGGTTTTTTATAAGGACTTGTTTAAGTGGCCAATACACATTCCTGACTGGGTGTAATGGTTCAGAGAAGCTCACAATACAGTCAGGCAGACTCAGTATTTTGGGTATCAATTATCATGTCTGTGACTAGAATGGTCTGATAATTGCGGAGTTTGTTTGGGTTGGTGTGAGATCCCCCATCAGGCAATGCTTCTCTGCTTCTTCAATCCCAGGGTTCAGTGCGGTTCTTGCTTTGGAGCCTGGCTCTCCATAGTCAATGCAAATAAGGCTCCATTTACTGTGCTGATGGCTTTTGGATATGGGTAGATAAGGATGTCTCCCATTTCCTACTGTTTTTGGTTTTCAGTTCAAACAGAGGTTGGGGGATGGGGGGGGGGGCACAGGCTGGATACTATGCTCTGATTCCTCAAGAACACAGAGCTAACATGTAACACAAGTTGCTGGGGAAAAGCAAGCCAGGTATGCCATAGAAGCTCTCAGGCTCCTGGTGACTGCATTTTTACAAGTGCAATGTGCTGGTAGGGTTCTAAGGTGCTCTCCTCCTACCCCCCAATCCATTTTCCAAAACATGACTGAATACATGGAGCTCCTGCTATAGAAAAGGTTTGTAGCAGCTATTACTATCTGGGTGTGGGTCAAAATTCATGGGGTAATCAACAAAATGCAGCAATAGATCTACATGGATAACTGCTTCCCTCTTTGTTGACAAGTTCCGGAGGGGTAACTGTATTGGTCTAGTTCAGCAAAACAAGTGCCGCAGGACTCCTTGTTTGTTCTGCTTCCTAGCAGTGTCTGGTATAACCTGTTATGATTTGCAGGCAAATAATTGCTCATACAGATTTCCTGACCTCTCCCAAACATTTTGATGCTTCTACCTGAGCTTTTACCATCCTCCCCTGCAGGGTCCTAAGGCCTAGGCCCAAGTTGAACAGAATTGTGTATAGTTGGAAGGGTGATTTGGGCTTGAGCTCAGGCTAAGATTGAAGTGTAGATATAGCCACTGTCATTTCTCTGCTTATATGAACCCAGTGAAATGGAGTTTCTTAAAGGAGGTGGAAGTGGGGTGGAGTCTGTTTTGAAACTGTGAATCCCCTAATAGTGTAAAAAAAACAACTGTATTTCAGACAAGCTTTTAAATTAATAGATTGACAGCATGCACCTTTGTAAATGTTTGTCCAGATACACCTTACTTGTCCCAGGCCCCTAAGATTTGCAGTTTCCTGTGTGTGAGCAAGGAACCAGACTTTCTTACTTGCAGCGCATGTCTTCACAGCACAGTGTATGGAGTGAGTAGCACCTGCTTTCCTTACAGGATCATTCTGGGACTTGTCTATGTGTGAGTTGCAGAGAGGGGGTAATAGCACTGCTGACTGACCAAATAAGGACTGCAATGATCTTTCCCAAAGCTGACAGAGGCAAATTGTAATGCTGCCATCTGGAGTCCATAGCAGCCGTGCAACAAGGGTCTCCCCCAGCACAGTGTAGGCCAATGATTTTTCAGACCAAAGGCTGGGACTCAGTACTGGGTCACAGATGCTCAGATACTGGGTAGCAGCACCCCTTTGCTACCTCTGCCAACAGACTATAATGCATTGCTCAAAGATGTCATTGTTGGTCACAAGTGTGTATGATTATTTTTTTTCTCAACTGGGCCCTGAGAAAAAAAGAGAATGAAAACTCTTAGTGTCAGATACTCCCTCAATTTCTCCACACATGCAAACTGTTGCACAAACTTGTCAGCTAAGGTATTGATTAAAGCACTTACCAGTGTCAGTATTTCAGTCCTTTTTCAAGGACTGCCTCTATTGCTCAAATATAGTGAATCAAACTATATACATCAAACTCCATATTAACTCTTGACCTAGACCCTTAGGGCTTCTGCTTTGGGGGACTTCTGCTGCCTACACTGCAGATATCCCTAGCAGCTACCTTACCACATGGTATTATACTTTCTCTGTATCCTTTCTCTGCAGTACATGCTACTTGAAAAGCCTCTCTTTCCTGCAGCAGTCCCCATCAGCTCAGCTACTTGTTGGATTTGATGAAATGACCTTCCAGCTATCACCTGATCTCTGGCTTCCCAGCCAGGAGGCTGCTCATTCATTACAGGTGGGGCTGTTCCCAACTCCCTTTAAAAGCCCATCCCATGGTGACAAACTTCTTCTCCCAATTAGCAAAAGGAGCTGCAGATACAGACATCTAGGTATCTTATGTAAAGAAAGGCAGAGCTGCTGGTTGCTTTCTGTGTGTTGAGACAGAAAGGAGCAATGTTTTGGTTAGGGTCTGTCCATCTAACCTTTCATAACCATTAAATTCAGATGCACAACTTAGAAAACTGGAGCAAGTCTTACAGTGACATAAACTGATGCAACCAGTAAGTGTGACCATCATTTACTGCAGTATTTCCCAAACTGCATTCTGTGTGATGTGAATAGGTGTTCTGTGGGAAAAAAACTTGATGGTAGCAACATTTTTCCTTCTCTTTTAAATTCACTTTTTAGCAAAACCTGTGGCAATTTTTTTGGTTATGTAGCCCCCCACCAGCCTGTATGCATTCTGTCTATATATTCCAAGCCCAGAAGGGTTCTGTGGCCAAACTATTTTGGGAAATGCCAATTTACTGAATGCTTCTCTAAATTAGAAATGGTCAAATTGTTCCATCTGGCCCTATGGTAAAAAAAATTTGTTCTGAGACTCAGTTTGTATGTGAAGAATCAATGGAGAGGTAACATTTTCTAATTAAACTATAAAGCTATGGAAAGTGGCTTGCAGACCCTAACTGCATTATTATTAATGGGTATTAGTGTAGTAAAGGCTTTCTGCAAACCTTGTGCTTGGATCATGTAATGATAGTATTAAATGTATGTAAGGGTGGCTGCTGTTGTATGCAACACTTGGTTGTTGGGGGAGGAAAGCATTTTAACTACTGGATGGTTTCTTTATGTATGTTCTTTATAATTTGGCCTGTTTTCACTTTTTTTTTTTTTTTAAGGGGAATTTTGTTGCATGAGCTAGATAGTCTTCACATGTGAACTCCTGATCTCTTCCCCTGGCCCTTTTCTTATACATGCCTTGCTTTGGGAATCCAATTATAGCTATTTGAATTCTCCCAAAGGATATTTATTTTTAAGCAAACTAAGAAGATTTCCAGTAGAGCATTGTTAACAGTATGTGATTTCTAAATATGGCTTCTCAAATTTTTAGGGTCATATTGCTGAACCATATGGTGTTGCAGTAGTGCGTAGGTGCCTTAACCAAGAATAGAGGCCTGTTGGGCTAAGTGCTGTATGCATTTCCAACAGGAGAAAGGCCCTAACCAAAGAGTTCATAAACTAAACAGACAAGATGGGAAAAGTGGTAGGCGGGGAGAAAGAGGGGGAGGAGTCGTGTTTGTTCCTTTTCTATCTCTGTAGAATGGGGATAGGAAAACTTGCCCAAAGTCACCCAGGATGTCTGTGACAGAGCAGGCACATGAACACCAGTCTCCTGCATCGTGGTCCAGGTCACAATCCTCAAGGCCATTCTTTTATTCCTGTAATTCAGTTACTCATAATTTTACTCAGTACTGCTGAACTTTGTTACTCTGCTGTTATTCATCAGTTTGAAACCATTTAGAAGATGCTTCTCCACAAGTCAAAACACAACATGGTGTCTCTTAAAAATCAGTTGGCAATGTTTAGCCCTGTATGATCTTGTGCAACTTCAGTGGAGCTTCTCCAGCATAATAAAGGTCTGGAAGATTTTTGTCATTTGACTGTTTACTAGCTACTGTTTCACACCTACGGTCTGTAGTATGTAAACATGTACGTTAATCTTAGGTGCTTGAGAGTTGGGTGTTCAAGTCAAAATCTGGATCCCTAAAAGGGGTTCTGGGCACTGTAAAGGCTACTGCACTCATAATGACCTGGCTATAGCAATGCACTTAAACACAAGTTTAATTTTAGGCCGCTGCATGGCCCCACTGAAGTCAGTGGAATTATTCATGTGCTGACAGGCCTGGATCCTGTGCAACAGCTTTGGCTTAGAGGTGTTAATCAATGAATGTGAAAACAATGAGTTTAAACGCTGATCTCAGGAACCATAGTGTAAATTTGAAGTGTTTTCACAGAAGTGAATGGGTCAAGTCTGGATTTATGTCAAAGCAGGTGAGAACATATTTGGTCCAATAACTTCAATTTTAAAAAAATGCCATCTTAGTTAAGAAACAACACAGTCCTTACTGTACCCTGGGAACTCATTCTTACAAGGGTTGGGGTGATATAAACCAGGGTTCTGAGCAACCCATTGGACTGTTTAACATATTAAAATATCTAGTAATTTATGAAATCCTTTATCCATATATCTGTATTGTTAATGGATTGTGTAACCTGGAGTTCCCTGGGTCAAATTGTATGTTGTTTAGGCGTAGTCAGGGCTGAGGGTGGTGTTAAGTAATACTGTGCCAGTGGTAGTGTAGGATAAGGCTGTGCCTCAGTTGCTCATTGAGGCCTGAGGGAATGAGAAGGTTGCACTGTCCAGCCATGAGTGAAGTGCTCAATAGGCCAGCATGGAAGGAAGAGGGATAAGACTTTGCCCCTTCTGTATATCTGTGTCCCATAGGAGGTGACCTCTGCATTCCCTCGAAGGCAAGGGTGGTGGTAGTCTTGGCCCCTGTACGGTATGGGCAAAGGAAAGGAGAGGGTCAGAAATCATCTGGCTTTTTGTGAGAGGATAAAATATGTACAGTGAGAACAGGAAAGCATACTTTTGCTGCAGTTGGCAGCATCTACTGTATTATTGGTCCACTCTCATGGGCTGTGGCAGTCCTGTAGTCAAGGAGAATCCTATACACTGTGCTTAGAGTATTAGGCCCTGCCTTCTGGAAAACATGCTGGGTTTTGTTCCCCAATAAGGTGATGGGAAGGTGTGCTGCATTTACAATAAGATGGGGGAAGAGTGGACTTACTAAGCACCTTGATAAGTCAACAGATATTTGAGAAAGGAAACATGTAACTTGTAACAAAACATTTCTTAGGGAGTTTATTGTAGTGCATTTCACTGAAAATGAACTTGATCCTGAAGAAATGAATTCCAGTGGCAATTGGCTCCTGGACTCCACAGATACAATTATTCACTCTTCTAAAGGAGAAACACTTCATTTTCTACAGTTGTAGGATGCTGAATTCTTTCCCAAGGGTGGAGAGCCTGTAATTATGCTGGTGACTGGGATCCTAGGAGTGAAGATGGAAGAATTCAGCAAACCCGATGTGATGTGCTAAAGTAAACTAGGACTAGCAGCCTGTGAGTACAGCTTTCTTCTACGATGATGTCTCCATTCTAGAAGTCACAGGGGTGGAAGGGAGAGAAGGGGGAAGCAAATAAGAGGTTTATACAGTCTCAAGACCTAACACTTAGGCATCAGACATCAATCCATTCAACTTCAGAGCACCACCCTAACTGGGGGAAAGAATTGCCCCATCCCTACGCTGTAGGGATGTCTCCAGTCCTGGGATGAGGGACTTCAGTATTTCATATCAGCCAGTACTATTTGAGAGCATTGGGCTTCAGTCCTATATAAGTTACTAAATTTAAACTGCATGCCTGGATTGCCATGGCCAGGCCTATGTCTAAAGAGAGTAGCCTTTTGGCCTGTTACAGGGTGATAGGGGCAAGAGTTCACTGGGCTCTTGGTATTCCCAGTGTCAGGTTAGAACAACTCCCAGGCTGTTGTACCTATGTCAAAGCCAAGTCAGAAGCATGCAGAAACTCAGGAAGCCATAACTGTCTCCCTGCATTCTTTACTGCACTGATCAGATGTCTTCTCTAGCAAAGGATCTGGTCCAAAGTGCTTGATTATTTCTGGGTAAATAGGGAATAATAGTCCACAGAAGTCAGCAGAATTGCATAATACAAATGAAAGAAGAATGTGGCCCAATTTTTTAAAAATAAAACAGCTCAGGGACCTCTGATTTTGTGTATCTGTGAATCTATAACCTCCCCCTTCTCCACACCTCCGTGAACTGTACCTTTAAATTTCTAGGATTCTGCTGAAGTCAGCTGCTGTTTTGTGTACAGTTCATATGCAGCCTGAAGGGGCCACATACTGTGCTCCATCTTATGGAGCCTCTGCTGTGTTCATTTTTGCTTATTTCCTTTAACCTACGATAAAAGTCAGCCAGAGTGAACGTGTAAGTTCCTCTCCAGCTGTGGAAAAATGGTACAGGACTTGCTAAGTGTCCAGCACTCACTGTGTGGTTCACCTGTGTTCATTTTCTGTCACTGCCTAGACTACAATATTCAGATTGAACCCATATATAGTACTATGGATGGAGGGAATTCACAACAGCTGTGTAAGCTGCAGGTAGGAAAGTTTACACAGTTGTATTAACCTTCCACCCTTTGTAATGTAGGTCAGAATTTCAAAGGCCCTCTACCAATTGAAACAAAATTGGAGTGCTGCCCTTTCCAACCAATTTGTCAAAGCTTTGAGAAATTTTGCTGAACTATGCAGACTTTCACAGGCTCCAGAGTAATCAGATGTAGAACAGTGGTGGCAGGCAGGGCACAAAGGGAGAGATCTCAAGTCCTCTTATGTTGTGGAATTGCTGCTAGGCAAAACTAATGCAGAACTGACTTCTTAGTAAGGGCAGTGTTAAAGTGAATACACCATAGACCATTTTATTTTCTGCAACCCTGTACTACAAACGGGTGCTTTTTTGTATTAATTTCCAGAGGCGTCGCTTGCGCTGGGTACCTGGGGCATGTGCCCCAAATCCCAGCGCTGGTGCTCTGGATCTCCGGCCCAATCGGGCCAGGGATCTGGGGCCTGGCTGCCTGCGGCCATGGCAGGAAATCCAGGGCCTGGCTGCCCGTGGCCGCTTCCAGCTCCGTCCCTGGCTGGGAGTCCAGGGCCTGGCCACCCACAGTAGTGGCGGCCCCATCCCTGGCTGGGTATCTGGGGTCCGGCCACCCACGGCCACAGTGAGGAATCCGGGGCCCAGCTGCCTGTGGTGGCGGCAGCCCCGTCCCCAGCTGGGGATGCGGGGCCTGGCCTCCCGTGGCTGCTTCCGGCTCCGTCCCCGGCCGGGGATGCAGGGCCTAACTGCCCGTGGTGGTGCGGCAGCTTCTGGCCCCATCCCTGGCCAGGGGGTGGGGCCTGCCAGCTGGGGGTGGGAGCTGCAGGGCCTGGGCCCGTGCCCTGGGTCCGTCCCCAGGCCAGCGACGCCTCTGTTAATTGCTCTAATTTTTTTTTCTTGATATCCAGAATATTTCTCTCTTTTAGGAACTTTAAACTTTAGGAATGTCCCATTGTTGGGCTGGGGACAGATGAATGATTTGCTTCCACTTCAAGCATTCTGCGTGTCCTACCCATGGTCTTTGGAGGCCTGCATACATCTTCTGTTACTCTCTTAGTGGGTTAAAAATAAGGGCTGAAGATTTGGATTTTTGGTCTTCCATAATGCAAAAAGTAATGTATCTCTTGTCTTAATAAGGGAAGTATGGTATAGTTGTTAGATGAAGCGACTGACTAGTTCTTGAGTCTATATTCATACCTGCAATGAACTTGTGCACAAGGGGAAATTCCTTACTTTTTTGGTGTCCTTCTTTTTTTTTCCATTGCATAGATATAACAAAACACGTGTATTCTAGGTGTAGTGGGAGTCTTTTTATAACTGAATGTTTAAGTGTTTGGAAATGCTCAGGTGAAAGCACCTAGAGCATTATGAGGAATTAATACTAAAAAGGGGTATAAAACTGGCGGTGACTTTTATAGCTCTTTATTGGCTTTTCTGATGTGCATGTTGGATTGATTATCAGGGTTCTTCTATAATAACCATATCCACTCAGGAGCTAAGTTCCAAGAACAAATGAATGTTGGAGTACTGCAAAGATTTAACTTGTAACCAGAGAGCCAGCAGTGTTTTCAGAGGGCTCCTAAATACAGATTCTCTTTTCTCTCTCATAGGTTTGTAACTGTTGACCCCACTCTTTGGTATAAATGGTCCTTGCTCAGCAAAAAATTGTTGTCCTCAGGGTACCATTCCTGATTTACAGCAATGTAAATGAGAAGAGAATCAGGTCCTTACCATCCATATATATTAATTTGTTTGATATTGTACTGCAGTTTGTTTTTAGGATAAACACCGTTTTTCCAATAGGTCACACAGCAGCTATTTTCTTCAGCACTTGCTATCTAAGATTCTAAATTTATCTGTTGTGTATTTTGGTAGTGCCTGGCATCATGAACCAGAACTCCATTATGCTATAGATACACAGGATAATCCCTGCTTCAAAGACAATCTCACTACTGTTTGCAGGCCCCACTCAGACACATGGAAAAATAAAATCACAGTAAAATAAATATACCTTCATCCCAAATCTATGGGTTATTCTCAGCTGGTCACTTCACAGAATCCCTTGTCTAGATGAAGGATCTTTATTAGTTACTTTAGGATTCTGGACCATGTGACATAATCCTTGCAACCCTGTAAGGGGTAGAATGCAACAGAGGATTGAAAGGGGCTTTCCTAAGCATCTTTTGCTAATGAACTTCTGTGTAGCTAGTGCAAGGAAGAGAGGCCCTCCTGAAGAGCTGACCTATGGTTGCCAGACTCCAATCTTAAGTACTTAAGATTGAATTATGTAGGGTTTTTTTTAACTTTATGTTGTTCAGGACTAAGGAAAGCAACTGTAAAATCATTGACTTCTTTGAGCACAGGCAGTGATGGGAATGTGGGATACCCCCTCCCTCTTTTTTTGCTGCATGTCATATATAGCCTTTGGGAGGTGGATGGATTTGCTGTTCCCTGTTTACAAGAGCAACCAAAAATTATATATAGTGAAGATCATGAAATAAAAGATCAACATATCTTCTTTTGGTTTTCCAGGTCAGCAAATTGCATAACTATTTCAGAAGAAAAATTTGGGACATAAGTTCTAAATTAAATCTCTTGCTTTTCTTCATTTTTGTGTGCATTTGCAGTTTTATTCTTACTGCAAATCCTTTAGGATGCTGTTCAGAACAGTTCCTACCTGGCTGCCTTCCTGCATCTCTGAAGCAGAGCTGACTTGAGCCCTTAGAGGGAGCCACAGACCTGACTATGGCTTTTTGAAGTAAAAAACAGCCAGCCTATCTATAATTAAGGGGGAAAAAATGTTCAGGATTGTCTCTTTGCATTTTTCTAATTGACAGTGACGCCTATGCACATCAGATACAGTGGTGGTTTGTTTTGGTGAGTGCTCTAATGCATTTGCTTCTCCTGATGCTAGCCTTTTGTTAGGGACTCGAAAAAATGTGAATTTTATCTTGCTTTCACATTATCACCTTGCCTTTTCTCCTCATCTTCGCACGGAAACCATTTTATTTCAGATTTCTCTGCTCTTACTCTAATGTTGACACAGCAGTTAAACTCCAGGGTTGGCCAGTTATGTATAGACTGCTGCCCAGCTCCTCACAAAACCCACCAAAAAACAAATACCTGGGGGTAGGCGGCTAAATTCACTGCATGGAAAATGCATCCATGAATGCCTGCTTTTATGTTTGCTCTGTCATTCTTTTCTCTGTCCTCTTTCAAGGGGAAGGCTCATTTTGCTATCTTGATTTACTGTCTGTGGATTGTAACTGAATACTTTATGTAGATTACATAACTAAGGTAGGTTTATATGGGTGCGCCATAAAAACTAACAGGAAATGCTATTCTCATGTAGTGACCCTCTTCCTATCTGAGGGGCAGGCTATTCAGTTCTGCGCTGACAGTGCATATTTCATAAAGAAAATGGATAAGGAAACAAACATGACTTTGCCAACTAAACACTTTCTCTGTGTCTTAAAAACCCCACCCTAAACCAGCTTTATGTGTCAATTGAGTATTCTTAAAGGTACTGAAGTGACATGCCATGGACTCAATTCCTTTGTTTAGCTGCATGACATCTAAACTTTGAAGTGGCAGTAGCAGCCTGACACATCCAAGCCACCAGGCAGAGGGAAAACTTTAGGGATAAAAGGTACTTGAGTCTCCAAGGCCAATCAGTCCCATGTTTGCTCTTGAGACTGCTAATTAGGGTGCTAGTTGCGGTGACCGTTTCTGCAATGAGAGAAGCTGTTTTCTAAACATTGGTATAATGTTATTCACTCTGCATAGCCAAAACATTTAGGATAGTCAAAATGTAGACAATGAGAAGTTCTTATCTGTGGGGAAACCTTTTATAATACCTAGGAAGCACAGTTGTGCAGAAGTTGCATATCCCATTGTCAGCCTCCAAAGCATTTGAAAGACTATTGGAAGCCTTTCTGGTGTCAGCACAGCATCACTACAAGACTTAAATGAGTGGTTTTCAAACTTTTTTCTTTGGGACCCAGTTGAAGAAAATCATTTATGCCCACGACCCAACAATTACATCTTTGAGCAATGCATTCCATTCTGGCGGCAGCAGCAGCAGCAGAGGGGGCTGCGACCCAGTGCCTGAGGGTTTGTGGCCAAGTACTGGGTCCTGACCCTCAGTTCGAAAACCACTGACCTAGATGTGGGTTTGTCATGCTGTGGTACTGCTCTTCTGTATTCTGTAGAAATAACTATGTAGCTGGTGCATCAAAAAGCTTAGAAGCCTGCATTTAAGACATCTGCAGCTGCTTTAAGGAATTAAATGGCAAGGTTGAGTTCCAACCACTGAGGTATTGAAGAGCTGGCATGCCCAGTGTTCAGGCACTTATAGTAGCTGTGCAGCTGAGCTGAGATGGACAGAGCATGTTGTCCATATGCCAGCTCAGGGTGGCCAAACTTATGGACCTCAAGAGCCACACAAGTTGAATATTAAACCTTCAAGAGCCGCAATGATCGTCTTCATGTCACAGCTGGAAAAAGCTGCTGACCAGATAGGTCTAGTTAGGAACTATTCTCAGCTATATAAAGAAGTCAGTTACTTCTCCTCATTCATTTTGACTTAGAGCATGATGAGGTAAATTTCATTGACTTCTCAGAACAGTTAACTGTGAGCCATCTCTCTCACATCAACATGTGTCAATTCTTTTCTGAATTTATTATATAGTCTTTATATAAAACTCTATTCTCAGTGGCCCAGCTTTCAGTCCGTGAAGGGAGAGAACCATATACAGAGATATATAAACATCTGTGCTGGCACAACTTCATTGTAGCATGAGGCACTGTAACTAAGATAATACATTCCTGATGCTCAAATGTGCATTACTGGCTTAAACATTCATATAAAACCAGATGTCAAGTAATAGAGAGGCATTATCATCCAGAATGATGTTTTCTGTGAAGAGGCACGAGCAATGTGTAAAGCCTAGTGCTTTTTCTAAAATGATCCTCGCAGGCTTGACAAAGAGTTACAACTGTGCAGGAAGGCTTTTGCATTTGACATGCCGGGAAATAAGTGTCTGAAGAAACTGCATCTTAGAGGGGAGCACAGCAAGGGAAGCTTTGTGTGAGCTGACCTGGCAAACAGAGATGGCATGTAGAGGTTCTTATTATCCATGTGAGGCTCATTATGAGGTGATAGATTAAAATCTGATATTCAGATCTCCTAGTCTTCGATGGAAGAATTAGCAGTGTGTGAACTGGACTGTTACTTGGTGAGTAGTGAGCGCCAAATTCTCTTTTTTAAAAAAAGAAGGGAAGTGATGCTGAAAGGGTTGTGACAGCTATAACAGAAACTGTGACGCTGGTAAGAGAGAGAACATTGTTTCCTGGCCTGAATTGTGTATTCTGATAGGTTACAAAAATTTATACTTCTACCAAATGACAGGTCAGTAGGCAGTGACTAATGTTATATTACCCATTTGTTAGCAATAATAGTTTGGTATGGGGACGGGGAGCTTCTATCTTTCATTCCTAATACAGGACTTTCTCCAGCAAGGTACAGTGCTTCCCAGATGAGGTGACAGGGTGCCATGTGACTTCCTATGGAAGTCCTTAGGGTTTGGAGTACTGAATTGTTTTCAGGAGGTACTAAGCTATGGATCCACAAAGTGTCATTGGACCAGAGATGGAATGAGTAAGCCTTTGTAGCCTGGTGGGTAGGACATCACGTGGAGGATCCAGTATCCAATACCCTGATCCAATTACTTTGTTTTTCCACAGTGGAACAACTTCAACAGGAGAGACTGAGGAGTTCCCTCTTCCCCTGCCCCCATGGACTCATGGTTGGAGCAATGTTCTGGGTGGTGGGAGGCCTCAATTCACATTTTTTCTCTCCCTATGCTTGGAAAGGGAATAGAACCTGAGTCTTCCTGCGAGAATTCTCCAACCACTAGGCTAAAAGTTATAAAGTGGGCAAAAACCAACCCACTCCCTTGATTATTATTTTTAATGAAACCCAATGTGGTAGGTGGCCTCTATGAATGCCTGCTGGATCTGCCCTGCATGTAAGGTAGATGGCTGCACATCTATGTTTCCTCGATTCATGGATTGCTTAAGGGAGGAGACAGGCATCTAGATGCTTACAGCAAAGCAGTGGTGTATGTGCTCAGGACAGAAATTTAGGCACTGAGGGAATCCTTACTCTGAAAAGTTAAGCACTGAGTGAGGTTTAGGTGCCTCCAGGATTGGCTGGGACTTTGTGGAGTCTACAATTGAGACTTAGGCACCTAAAGAAGTACTTCACAGGCCCATATTATTCAAAGGTTCTGTACATCTGGGACTTGTATTTGGATCCAAACTCATCCTGGTAGGTTGGGTATTATCAGGATATCTACAAGCACTTGTGTCGTTATGTATGACTGAGATTTTTCCATCCATTTGGGTATCCTGAATCTACAAGTAGACAGGCAGGAAAAAAAAAAAGTCCGTGAAATGTCATTGAGCAACAGCAAGCTAAGGCCGGTTAGAGCAACTTTGACCTTTTCTGGCCCTACTGTATTATTGTGTGTCACCCCTTCAATAAACAAGCACACAACCCCACAGAACAGACCAACTAGTTTCCATGTTCCAACTGGCACTAAAAGCATATGAGAAGGTAGTAAAGTTGAAAACAATACATTAAGAGGATGTTTGAAGCACTAGGCCATAAAATAGGCAACCACTAACTGGACAAGAAAAACAATAGCATGTTTTATATGGTCTCTCATTACTTTTGTCAGGTGCTGCCACTGGCTTATGTCAGAAGAACTGTTGTTCTCTCCCCAGGGCCGGCTCAAGGGGCTGTGGTGCCCCAGCCAGCTTTTGCTTTAACACCCCCCTCTCCCCCCCAGGGTGGAACCTGGCCTTTGCTCTGGGCCAGCTTCACCCTGGGGGCGGGAAGGGCTAGCCCAGAGGTCAGGCAAGAAAGCAGAGCCCAGCCCTCTGGCTCTCACAGAGTTGCTGGCTCAGTGTAGGGAGGAATGGAACAGGAATGCAGAGTCTGGTTTCTTAGCTGCCATTAAGCCAGTGGTTGTCAAACTTTTTTTCTTGGAACCTATCTCTGGACCCCTCTACCATGTGGTGACCCTCCACTGAAAAAAAGCAGCTGCCACCAGAAAACTTGAACAGTGACCTTGGGGGTGTGTGGGGGGCAGGGGGCGGGGAATCTCTCATAGCTTTCATCCTTTTTCTTGAGGTTTCTATTGCTTCTTTGAAATCTACACATCTAATTTGAGATTGCCTATGTGGAACATGCAGTGGGTGATCCCACATGCCATATTCCTGTCTCAAATCAGGAAGTACGTCAAGTCTCTGAAATTGCATGTAGTAGCCTGGAGTGTGTGTGTGTGTGTGTGTGTGTGTGTGAGAGAGAGAGAGAGAGCTTCTTGCAAAGGGGTGGAGAAATGAGATGGAAGTGCTGATACAGAGGAAGGAGAAGAGAGCCAATGCCAGGCTGGAAAGAAAGGTCCTGTCTGTTGCTCAGCCTGTCCAAGTCCCTCCAGGTCCTGTTCCCTTCTCCACTGCCCAGTCCCAGGAACTGAAGCAGCCCCTTGGGGTTCCACTTTCACCTCTGCACTTCATCTGCTCCCTGAGTCTGCATAAGTTTCCATGAACACACCATGGTCCACAATATTGTGATTGAAGGGGTGCTAGCCCTCTCTACTTGGTCTGGTGACCCCTGTTGCTGTCATTGCATATAAGGCAGCAACACAATGGGGCTATCCACTCCCCCCATCAGATTTTAGGAGCTTGTTGTAACTTCTTCTTCTAGGAGATATATCCCTGAGTTGGATTTTATTCTGTTACTTAGGCTTTCTAATTGTAGAAAAAATAGTATACTTTGTAACACAGGCTCCTACTAAAACAGTTTGCTTTTCTGTTCTCTCTTTAATTATCAGTCAAAAGCAATGTTCCCTCTAAGGGGAGAGGGCAGCTGAGCAACGCCTGTTGCTCGCTGCACTCCCCCCCCCCCGGGCCCGCTGCGCAGCCCCCCCCGCTCCCGGCAGCATGCCCCCCGCTCCCACTCGCCTCCCCTCGCTCCTGGCAGCAGCCCCCCTGCTCCCAGCATCACCCCCCCACTCCTGGCAGCAGTCCCTCCCCCCGCTCCCACTCCCCCCCCAACCCCCACAAACTTACCTTGGGGCTGGACTCGAGCGGCAGGGCCAGCCCTAACTCCTGGGCCAGAGAAGCTCTACGGAGCATGCCCAGATTTTCTGGGCATGCTCCATTAGAGCTTCTCTGGGCGGGAGTTTTCAAAACTCCCTGCTCCACAGGAGCTCTATTGAGGGACTCTGTGTGGCTGCGGTGGGCTGCGCTGCAGCGCACTAGCGCAGATAACAGGGAACATTGGTCAAAAAAAGCTCTGGAGTTTTGATTAAAATCTACAAGTTATAATTTTTGTTGCAAGCAAAGGAATTCTCAACCCACTGAAAAAAGAGGCAAGTCATAATTTGCAAAAATAACTGCAATCCTCATATCCCAGAAATAGTTCAAAGTGTTTTCTTCTCTTCATTGGGTCTATTGATAAAAAAAAACACAAAGGTTGCTTGCCAGTGACCTCAGTCCTTTTCATATGAATGAGAAAAGCCTGAAGAGATACTGATTCAGAGAGGAGGCATAGAGGTTGTTTGAACAACAATTAGCACCTCATTGTTAATCCTAATGACTCACTTTTGTTGCAATGCTCTTTGTTGAAGGCTGATACTGTGTTACAACTAACAGGCTGCATGAACACTCCCTTAAGCAACTTTCCTGTCTCTCCCATCCTTCCCATTTGGTTAGGTTTAGGATTTTAAACAATGTTAAACTTTAAGGCAGAGCAACTACAATTAAAGGTGAGCAGATCAAACTCCTTGTGAATAAATTTGCTACAAATTTATCTTTTGCCCCAATCTAGAATCATCATTTATAAATGTTCCTCAAATAGTTTGGGTAAATGATTTTCAGGCAATGAATTATTTGTTTCAATTCTTCACTACTCGTTTTTCTTACTGTGTAATTGGTCAACCCAGAGACTTGGCATTTTCATGAATACTCAGTGGTTATCTGAATACCTGTGTTTATATCACTTTGTACTTCAGTTTGTCTTCCTGCAAAAATACCTGGAGCTTTTCCAGCATCTGAATCTATTAGGCAACCTAGAGATGCCACTCTCTCTCTCTCTCTCCTTATCACACTTAAATGCACATAATCCTTGATGAAGAGTTTGCTCTTCACATTGTGGTAACTTGTGATAAGGATTTGACTTCTGTTCTGTGAAGTCAAATAAAATCTAATAAAAAAGATGAAGAATGGGCACGGCAGTGAAACCACCTGCCCTGAAGCCTTTGCAAGGGTGAGTCTCTTTCAATTAGTGACAAAATGTGAAGCTATAATTGTAATATAATTGAGTAAAAGCAGAGAAACAAAGGCCATATACCCCAAGGCTGCCTCCTCCTTCAATTCATGAGCAAATAAAATAGAATATATTGCTGCTCTTTCACTTTCTTCCTCCTCTTTCTGCACCCCCCAGGTGCTTCCTTGCCAAGCTACATTTTTCTCCTCCCCATTCCCCCACCATTGTTTTATGAGATGAGATTTCACAACATGAGATGCTCTGAACAGCAAATCATGCAACTGAGCCTGAAATTCAATGCTCAGGGCTGCTGGGACTTGAGGTTTTGGTCTGATTCACAAAACAACGGTCGTAAATTCGTATCACAACTTTAATGTCTGTATCTAGAGCCAAACTTCCATCAAATTGAGAATGTCTGTTTGGATTTGGGGTTTTGGTTCAAGCTCATGTCTAACATGGAAGAACAGGTGTTTTCAATTTAATTATAAGATATTGGACATCAAGAAGCAGTACAGTCACTGTAAGTTAGTGTGTTTATGCCTATATGAGGAAAAGTTGGCCTGATGAATAGGTTGTTAGCCTGCAGCCTGGGAAACCAGCTTCAACTCAGTCTGCCCCATTTTTTGTGCCTTAATTCCATGCCTGTAAAATGGGGATAATAACACACTCTAATTAAGGGGTTTTATAAGGGTATATACACCTTAAAACAATGTTCAGATACCACAGTAAGGATGAGCCATATCAGTACCTTGATCATACTATGCCCATCAGGGCTGGAATTCTGAGGAAAAAATAGTACATGATCACATAATTAAAGACTTTAATATAACATGTACATGGAAGAGGGTGGAATTTAAGGTTGCACAGATAACTACAAATCTGGAATTTTCTAAAGATACATCTTCACTGATGGCAGCAAATTTGTCGCCACCAGATCCATTTATCCTGATCAATTGAGCACTTAGTAAAGACATGCTCAATTGATCTAGAAGTTTATCTAATAAAACCATCCCTTCAGGTGGAATAACACTGCATTGAAAAATGTATTTCCTGTTGTTGCAGTGCAATAAAGAGCATGTGTTGAAGCAAAGTTATAAAGTTGACTGGAGTGACGCAAGCTATTCTGTGTGGCTTGTATAACTTCCACCAATTGCTGCTGAATTTTGCCAGCCACGGAGGCTAGGCCTCAATGTTTGGCTCTGGAGCCGTTTTATAACAAAACTTTGTGTGTGCATGCGTGTGTGTGTGTGTGTGCGTGCGTGCGTGCGTGCGTGCATTTAATTAATTTCCTGATATTTTTTAAAGGGAAAAAAAGTGAAGAAAATTCTATTAGGTGCACTACCAGGCTCCCCATCATACATCACCTGCAAGTTTAGAAGCCTGAACATTGTGTCACAAAATACCATTTGAGCTACTGACTAAATCAGCTGACAGTAGGACAAAACTGGTACATCGGGGGAAGGAGTGATTCTCTAGAGCTGTGTGTGTATGGTGACTGGGGCAGCTTGGCCAGTTCCCCCTCTCTGTCTCTCCCAGAAGTTGCAAGGAACATGATACTGGGGAGGGAGATTCCCAATACAGCTCAGCTTTCTGGGTTGGGGGAATGTTAGAATGACAGAGACAGTCAGTGGAAGGGAGTGCCAATCCCACGGGGTGGCTGCAAAGTAGGGAAGGAAGCAGTGGGTTGTTAGGATCAGGAATTCAAGGGTATTAGGGATAGCCTACCAAGTGCAAGACATCTTGCCTGGCCTGTATGCATTTCCACAAGTTTTGCAGCAGCTGCATTTCCTCCTATAGCTGCTAGAGGCTGCTGAAGAGCCTGATTTTAACGATTCAGGCTGTTTCTGTTTCCCTAGATAATGCCACTGCTGGATTCCTGTAGGAAGGTAGGCCTGAGGTAAGTACAGCAGCCTATGTAATGATGACAGAGCATCAGGTGGGCTCACTACTAGCCTGTACTTGTCGAACAGCCAGCTGTGTACTCTTTCTCCCAGAAAGTCGCTACAGAAACTCCAAAACCCTATCTCCGAAGCAGCCAAAGCCTAGCTTTCCAGCCAGATGCCTTTGTTCTCAGATAGCATCTCCATCTACTAACCTACCTCAGCCTGCCAGGTATCTTATCACTCACCCAGTCCCTAATGAACCTACCCTAAAACACCTGACAGACCCTTGATACCTATCTTTCCCAGCTATCTCAGCAATCTGAGGGTGTTAAGCTGACAACCAGCATCCACTAACCTCAGATGCCTTAGAATTCTTACTGAATTTGCAAATCCCAGATAGCTGCTGGCAGCCAGCATTGTGCAGCTGTCCCTTCACTTGCTGGGGTGGGGTGTATTGATCATAAGTGGAAGTTGGCAGCCATGTGCAAATGATTAGCAAATATGCCCATTCACTCAAATAAATGGCATAATATGTCACCTGTGAAGCTACATAACACTTTGCAATTATGCACAAGGTATAGGAAGAACGCAGACTGGTTGCTGACCATGTTGGGTCCCCAGAGGTGGATGTTCACTGGATTTGGCCGTGGAGGAGCCTGGCTTTCTCTCCCAATTTCACATGTTACAGTTGTTCTGTCAGCTCTTAGACAATTCCAGCACAGTACCCACTGACTCTTTGGCAGTGGCATGGGCCGTGCCTGAAAATGTTTGTTTCATTATTTTGGCAGACAGCCAAACTTTTCCCAAGGAATGAAAACCAGAGAAGGGGTATTACACTTTTCCAGTTTCTATTTCAGCAGAAGAGGAATAGAATTCCACAGGACCAATAAAAGACGTTTCAGTATCTCCTGGGCTTTCCTCTTGTTGAACATCTTGCTGCAAACACTGGTGCTGTAAGAGCTTCTAAAAGAAAAATCATAAGAATCCTTTATAATGGAAAATGTTAGATGACCTTAAATATACTGGGTTCATGCTTATGTAGGAGTGGAAAAGCAGGCCCAGTGTCTTAATATTTCCCTTGTGCAGCACTGAGCATGCTCTCTGGTATTTTAATAATCAATACATATAAATGAACAAAAGGTTTTGAATATACTGCCTGAGAACCAAGGGCCACAGTCTCTCTTCTTTGGCCTGTGCAGTGCATAACATAGGTAGGAGGCATTACAGTGTCTTTATGCGAGTGTTTTCAGCCCAGCCTCTGACGTAAGTTAGAGCAGTCCCAGAGAAAATCAGACACATCACATCTCTAACTACATCATGCTGAAAACAGGTAAGAACATGCTGCCTGCTCACTTCTTTAGTCATCTGTGTGCTTGAACAGTAAACACATCTTTTTCTCCAGGTACAAAATGAACAAATGAATTAACCCAAGAGTTTCATAGTCCACATAAACTGTGGAGAAGTGCCTCTCATCTTATTAACATTAATTTACTATTTATTAAGTAACAAGATTTTCCTGGCTTCTGTTGCATTTGCTGAATCACCATCTGCTGGCTTTAGGTAAGCATAAGAGGTGGTGATGATGATGATACCAGGGCTGGCACACCCTGCTAAGACTCGTTAGGGAGATTAGACTAGGATATAGTGTGCAAACTAGTTTTCTCTCTTATCAGAGAAGATCAGTTCCCCAAGGGAATTGGAGTGACATAGATAGTTCTGGTGTAACTGTTACTTTTAGCCATGACATCATTCAGAGCCCAACAGCACTACAAGGCTGGGAGTACATTGCTGCAGAATGGGAACCCATTCACTTGATATAGTGCCGTAGGCTGTGCCTCCCTTTTTGCCAAAGTTTCTCTGTTTATTGAAGAATTTACTAGTGAATGCCTATTCTGGAGTCTGCTATTTTTTCCTCCTGGCAGTAAAGTTCACTCAAGTGGCTTCTCATTGTTCACGGGGTGCTTCATTCCCCCCCCCACTTGACACCTGTTGCTTTCTTCAATGGGTAAGAAGCCCAGGGAATTCTGTCATCGGGAAAGAAAGGAGAGCAGAGCATGTATGTGAGAAGAGGATCGGCCCAAGAAGAATCTAAACTGCAGCCGTGGGAGAGTTCTCTAGCTTTGGAGAACACTGAAGCTGCGATTTTTGCCCCCACACCCTTTTGTTGCTGTGACGGGGGCTGGTCGTGAGTCCTCTGGGGGGTTTTGTGAGTTGTCATGCTGCAACAAATTTTGCGTGATATGTACATTGACCCTGAACTTCTGGCAGAACTGAATGAAGAGCAGAAACACATCCTGTTCTACAAAATGAGGGAAGAGCAGCTGAGGCGCTGGAGGGAGAGAGAGGAAAAAGAACAAAAGAAGGAAGCTGCATTGAAAAGAACAGAAAAACTCAAGCAAAGTAAGCTTTGCAAATCTTTTATGAACATAGGCAGGGGCTCGACAGAGAGGGGCCTATGTGATATACTGGAAGAAGATCTGCTGTAAGGCAATTGGTAAATGAAATATATCACTTAGGGGTAATATTGCCAAGTGGCTAGAATAGGGGAGTGTGTGTTTGGCTCAAACTCTCTACCATCTGTCCACTGGCACAGGGTGATAATCATTTATTGCTTCTATAGTCCAAGAGTAATTTACTAATCCAGAAAGGTAGAAACAAGGGAGGACACTTCTACTCAGGCTGCCCTGAAGCACAGCATTATTGGTGTGGCGGTGCAATTTAAGAACCAACCACTGCCCAGAGTTGTATCTATGGCTGTAAGTAAGCTAGCCTTTAATCTGTCTGGCCTAAATTTTCAGAAGTGACCAAAGATGATTGGGTGCCTGATTTTCAGACTTCTGGAAAAAAGTTCCAAAGGGATAGCCATGTTCGTCTGGTTCAGCAAAATGAGCAAGGAGTCCTGTGGCACTTAAAAGAGTAACAAATTTATATATTGCATGAGCTTTCATGGAAGAAACTCCCACTTGGTCAGACACTTTGAAGATGAGGAATTTACAGAATGGGAGGAAGTGTCTGACCAAGTGGGAGTTTCTCCCATAAAAGAAGGTAATTTGTTAATTTTAAAAAGTGCCACAGGACTCCTTGTTTGTTCTGGGGAAAAAAAAGGTGTCTCAAATTGGGTGCCTGGGAATAGTGACTTTTGGTTCTTCAAGTGGCTTTTGGAAATGTAGGTTTCTGTGCCTCAGTTCCTCGATCTGTAAAATGTCTGTAGTAATCCTAATCTTTCTCAGATGGGTGTTAAGAGAATTAATGTGTGTACCTTACCTGGATAACACCATAGGATTTCAGAATCCTGGCCTTACACAGCCCCCCAACCCCCAGTTCTTGTGTGTGGAGACAAAGAATACAGTATTGTCATTTCTGTGCAAATGTGTGATTGTGGATTACAAGTAACTTTTCCATATGTTTGAACAATAATTGTCTGCTGAGCTCATTTTTTCCCTCCACAAACCCTTGCTAGTATAGAAGGTTTATCCATGATTGCAGAGATTCAGAAAACTTGTTAAGGCTCAGAATTAACTGGATGAACCAAAACTCAGAACAAACCTTTTCTTAAGTCACTAAATTGTCATCTCTATGCTTTGCTAATGCAGAATTCTGATGAGCATATATGTACTGTGTACATTAGGGTGCAACTGAGGTGCAAGTCTTGATTCCCAGCTTTAGATATGTGTGCTGATTTCACTTGGAGGACTTAACTGAGCATGTTTGTGTTTTAAGAAGCTCTAGGGCAGGCTCACCCAACCTGTGGCCTGGGGGGCCAGAATCTGGCCCGCCAAGGGCTCTTATCCTGCCCGAGGAGCCACTGCATGCACCCTCTCTTGCCACTGCTGCCACTTTCTTCCTGCCTTACCATGCCATGCTCCTCTCCCTGCCCTTTACCTCTTTTGTCACCCCTGCCCTCCTCTTCATGCTCCTCCTTCCTTGCCACACTCCCCTGCTAGCTACACACCCTTGTCAAACTGCCCCTCTTCTCCTCTGCTGCCCCACATGGCTACTCCTGACCTCCTCTTTCTTGCCCTGCTTCCCACACTCTCCCCTACCATTCCATATTGCCACTCTTGCCCTATCATCTCTTCCTTGCCAGCATTGCTTTTACAGGACATTTCCAGATTTACAGAAACAAAATGAATTTGTAAGCTGATGCTTATTTTTGACTGTTTAAATTTTATTAATAGTAAGATGAATTTCTGTGTCTTATGTAGCCAAAATTTGCTCACTGGCCCCCGAGTGAGAAAAGAATTGCAATGTGGCCCCTCATCCAAAAAGGTTGGACACCCCTGCTCTAGGACTTGTTTTGCAAGGTGCTGAGTACATACCAATGGATGTTTTACATTATGCAGCCAGGGTTTTTGAAGTCATGCCTTGATCATATGCTTTACTCATGACTTTTCCTAGAGACCCACTGAGACAGTTCCACTGAGTGAGAGTTTGTATTATCATGCTCTCTCTAAAATGGCTGAATGTTAACATACAAAGGTATTCTTAAAGCACACTCCAATAGGGGAATGCAGATACACTGTGGTTTATCATCAAATGGGATAAATTTATACTGTTGTCCACATGAAGACCTGGAGGATCCTATTTTACTTAATTTCTTATTTACATCCTGGCAAAGTCCTTAAACACATTAGAGAAGGTCTTCCTTTATGAAAGATCACCTCCACATTGCTTCTTTCCTACAGCACAGAAAGCTTGTTCACTTTGATTTGCAGCTGAGGAAAAAATTAAAAATGCAGTTCAGATCCACACACCAAAACAATAGGATAGTATCAAGATAATCTGAATTACACTCATTCTCTGAGGAAGACAGATGTAGAAAAATCTAATGGCAAAAATATTTATGACAATTTCTCATACTGACATCTAAATTTCCATAAATGAATTGTATATTAAACCTATTCACCAGTAGTGCAGATGCCATTTTCTAGGTAACTAATTTTCTGATTTATAAAGAATAAGACAAAAGGGAAGAAAAAAAGCAGAGTAACCTATAGACCAGGGGTCTCAAACTCAAATCACCATGAGGGCTGCAGGAGGTCCAGTACAGGGCCGCATGAGGCTAGTATGCTAGCCTGAGGGCCACACCGCTAAAACCTTTTCATACAACAATATTGCAAATATTGGTAACAATAGTATTGTTGCAGGCCGCAGGAAATAGCTTTAGGGGACACATGTGGCCCATGGGCCATGTGTTTGAGACCCCTGCTATAGACCATATTTGGGCATCACAACAGGGACACACATAACAAAGCTACACAATGACCCACCTTCCTTTTGCACTTCTTTTCTCAAATGCCACTATAGTATATCCTGATGGTTTTCCAGATTTTTTTAAACCTTTATTTAACACTTATTCCACCAGCAATGAGTTTTGCTGTGTCCTTGATTATAATAATGATCTGACACACAAGAGTGCTGGTGAGAGTTTGGGCTGAATTTTCAAAAGGAGGTGAGGGGAATGAAACTGACTGGGCGTAACTCTAGAATTGTTCTGAAAAATGTTTCTATTTTGCCATGTCTCAGTCAGCTGACATGGGTTTACTATGCTAGTCCATCTGTTAACTGTTCAGATTCACATTAGTTGGATTTATTGGGAGGTACTGCAGCCAATTGCTAGGTCTGGAGACTTTGGGTTCTAGTCCTGGCTGTGCTGCTGGCTGACCTTGGGCAGGTCATTTTCTTTTAGCCCCACTTTCTCCATCTGTGAAATAGGGTTAATGATACAGATGTGCTTGGAGATCTTTAAAAGAAAAGTGCTAGGTGTTACTATTATCCTACAGATCTGTAATTCAGTCATCTCATCAAGAAACTGGCTTCTTGCAAGGAAAATGTGTCATAGTTCAACCAGAAATCATGGGCCTGGTGCAGGAGTTACTGGGTGGAATTTTATGGATCTGTGTTGTGCAAGAGCTCAGACTAGGTGATCATAGTGGTTCTTTCTGGCCTTAATATCTGTGAATGTTTAAGAAATTGCTATGTCTCTTACCTGAGTCTCTGCTTGCTGCAGTCTGTTGCTAGGACTAACTGCACACTGCAGTTTTCAAGCAGGCTTTCTTATAAATGTGAACTCTCTGGTTATTAACCCTTTGGAAACAAGATGAGACTGTTACTGTCTGTTAGCTCATGAATACTTGATGTAGGAAGAAAACACTATTGCAGTTGAGCATATTTACCAAAGCAAATTCAGTGTTTTTCCACTGAATTTTAGCATCATTTCTTCTTTAAATGATTATTTATGGACCAAAAGGGACAGCTTTTTAACAGGGATTTCAGAGCCTGAGAGGTACTGACAAGCTGTGTGTGTTACAAGATTAGTGCAGAGCAAAGATATCTGTGTACGTTATCCAGCATCGGATCTGATAGGTAAGCTCCTGGATAACTTCTGATGGCACCAAGTTGAAAACAGCCTTATTCTATAGCTCATTTTTATAGAAGGGTAATTGCTGCTCACATTCAAAGAGGGATGGAATTGGGACCAGAAACCACACTGCATGTTTGTACTTTTTTAGATGATAAAAGGAAAGGATCAGCTGGACAATACTGGCTATAAATGAATTCAGAACATTCAACTTTAAACTTTAAAATATTCTTAAATGATTTTCAGAGAGGTCCAAGCATAGGAGAGGTGCATGTAATTTATTTTCCAACATACTGGCATTACAGGTGGGCAATATGCCTGTATAAGTTCTGAGTATACTTTCAACTGGGAGGTTATAATTGTCTGGTATGAAACTGATACTACAGTGAACCTTAGTTTGTGGGCCAGTAAGATGTCTGGAGTCATGCTAGAGACCAGATTTAAAAATAGTATATGCTTTTGTGTTTCTTTAAGGAAGTATGTTTGTATGGTGGAAAGCATGAAAATGTATTGTGAACAAACCCATTCTTTTTGCTTTTTTGGATCTTTTTGTGTCTTTGCTACATTTGCTAATAATCATAGTCCTTGAGACTGTAAAGAAGCAAACATTTACTCCATCTCCTCTTTGATCCTGCAGGGATATACCACAATATAATTATTTCCATGGCAACAGTCAGTAATTCCATAAATATCGGATTATGAGTTCATTACATGATCAGGCCCCAGCAGAAGAATCTGATCTATAAAGAGCTGATGTTTGGAGGTGCCAAGACCAAGTAATTCCCATTCATATATTAATACAATGTGTTTAAATCCCCTCCTTTTCAAAAAGGAAGCAAAACTACACAGCAGTGAATGGATGTTAGAAGGGTTTTTTCTCTAAGTTGATTTTAAAAAAGGATGTGTTTTGATACTGCTCCAAGCTCTGGAGTATAAACTTGGCAGAGAGAGATTAATGGTCAGTGAGCAGGTGTGGAAGACAAATAGAATTTATCTCAGTGGCTCTGTAACTTACTGCATCTTCAGGTTTTTTTTTTTTCACAAGAATATTGCTATCAAATAATTACGCTGTATATTTTAACAGAAATGACCCCTGGAAATCATGTTTCTAAAGCATTTACATGTCAGTGACCCCACTCAGTCACTCTGAGACATCTTAACTGTCAGAAACATACACTTTCACACTGTATTTTCTCACTTTACAGTTCGTCAGTTTCTGAGATGCTGGACCGAACATCAAAGATGTGCAACAGTAATGACTCCAGAGCCTCTGGTTACCATTTCCCACCCAACCAGCTTCAGTTAGAGTCTGGCTTGGGACAGAATAAAGGGAAACTCCTGAAAAAGCCAAGAAGGAGACAGTTTGCTGGCCCAGCGATGAGCCAGAACAGTGTGCATGTACATGTGTGCTTTCTCACACAAGCAAATGAGGGGACAAGCCTGACCCATTTACAAAGGGGCTAGGTTTAGTTTCACTTTTGGAGGTTCTGAGTTTGGCAGCTGACAGCATAGGAGAACAGTCATGGAGTCTGTGCTGTTGTTACCAGTCTCCACAAAAGAGAATTTTGAACTGTTGTGGGGTCTAGCACATGGGTCAGGTAGCTCCAGCATTGCAGGCACCAGTGGTTGAGGAGACAGAAAACCAACCTGGTGCTGGCTACCTAAAGCCCATCTATACCTCCCCAGAACTCTGGACCAGGGAGCCAGGATAGGACCCAGTCCCACCCAGGGGTGAAAACATGGTAAGAGAGAGAGAGCCCCTTGTGCCTTTTTTTCTTTCTTAAAAGATGACAAATATTTGTAGGGTTGCTACACTCATCTCTAGATTCAACCTAGGCAATCTATCTGCCTGGGAATGTGCCTGGGAGGCATCTGGGAGCAGGGCATACTTGTGAATATTGGGAGATGGGGAATTTCTTGTATTGCTGATACAACAGTCTTGGAGTTATCCTCAATCCTTTCTTTCTCTATATCCTTTTCCTGTTCCTAGTAAAGTCCTCCTTTATTTATAGTGCTGGTTTTGGTCACAACATTTCGTGTGTTGGGATTTGTATTTTTGTATTTGTTTCTTGAGTATGGGTTATACTCCTTGTTAAGATTAGTGGTGTTCATTTTTGTTTTCATTTTGTTTTTGTGGTTTTTGGCCAAGTGACAGTATCCTGGCATGGAGAAGGGTCAACTGAGAAGGGATGAGAAATTTCTGATGCTTCCTCCTCCTAATCAAAACTATGCTTTTGGATTGATATGAATGAAGAAGGGGATGTATGGTGTTAAAGTTTAAGGAAAAATAGTTCATTCAATTGTCAAAATAAGGACAATGGAAAAATATAAACTCTTCCTATTATAACAAAACAGTAGGGCCAACAAGTTCAGAGTTGGTAGGAAGATACCCCTTTTAAGAGGGGAAATATTTTTGAATGTACTGGTGAATTATTACTTTTTTAATTTGACCAAATGATAACTAATTGTACATCCACAGTGTATGCATTATTTTGACCTAGCCTTTTTTCCCCTAAGAAAGTAAAGTGCAAATCTAAGGAAGCTGCTGACTTAAGTCTTGTCTAAACGCCCAGTGCTGGGAGTTGGCCAACAGGGAATGGATCATTCTGATAGTTCCCCTCTTCTTTTCATTCTCTTTGAAATGTCTGGTCTTGGCCACTCTCAGAAGAAGATATTGGGCTGGATGAACAGTTGGTCTGACTCAGTATGGCTAGTCTTATGTTATGGTAAGAGCATGATGCAAAAATCTGAGGGGCAAACTTATTTGCATCCTTCAAAACTACTAATGATATTTATGGGCTATAAAAAAGAGCTCTGCAGTCACTGCAAGGTGCCTTCAAATGGCCCAATCAGTTGTACATTTAATTTAACTTAATTCAGTCACTGGTACAACCTCAATTCTGCCTCTTTGCACACAGGCCTTGTAATTAGGTCTCCAAATATGGATCACATTTATGTTGCCTTACATGAGATACATGAACTATTTCACTCCCCTATCCAAACTTGATAGTCTGTAACCATATTAAAAAAAACATTTAAAGACAGTGCTGGGTGAATAATATTCATTGAATTCCTTTTTTTCATATATATTATTAGATTTTTGATTTTTTGAGTACCTGCTTAGGTCGTTATAAGCCCTAGTATGGCACAAGTGTAGAGAATGCAAAACCACCTAGCTAGCAAAAATACTTTTATATTTTTACCAAGTTGTCTAAATGCCCTCTATCTACTTGATTAAAATAAGTGAGGAAACTAAAAGTGAGAACATTCTCTTTACTCCTTCTCTGTGTTCCACTTGCATTCTCCCAATCTTTGTGGACAAACCATACCTATTTTTGTTGTGTTTATACTGTTGGATGTTGCTATGGCAGATGGTGTTGCTAGCTCTATTAATCTGAACGTGTAAGCACTTAAGAAAGATGCTTATAGTAAGCTATACTGCAGTTCTCTCTCCCTTCCTCCCCAATACTTTCAGAAGTGGCCTGCAGATTATACCCTTATTATTAAATGTTGTCTGGTGCCAATAAATTAGAACTTTTAAAGCTACATCTGTGCAACACACCACTGATTGCAGTGTGTTGTGTATATGTAGCTACACACCACAGCAAAGAGAAGGCTGCATTCCACTGTGGTGTGTAGCTGTGTGTGTCTGTGAAAGGCTCTGGTAAAATGGAGTAAGCAGAGAAAGGCTTCAGCAGCAGCAAGCTGATGGAGGCTTTGCCTCTGGCAGGTATCTTTCCCTGCACTGGGGGAAGACCTCCAGCAGCAGGAAATTATGCTGCAAAAAATAGCATTGTAGATGGGAAGGCCCATCTTGGGCAACTAGAGAACCATATAGGATAAGATCTCTGGTGTATACGGTATACACATAGTGAGATGTAGGCTGCTCTTCACTGACTTGACTTGCCTGAACCACAGCCTACCATCCACACTGCTCTTCATACCCATGCAAGAAAAGCTATGCAGGTATATACATGCTGCCAAAAAACGCATGTAGCTTGGGGTGTGAATAGCAGGTTGTGTAGATGCTATATGCTACTTAGCTTGCTAAAAATAGAAGCAAGGTTGGCATGGGCTTCAGTACTGGCTGCTCAAGGCAACCTGCCCTTCTTGGATAGGTCCTCACTTATGCAGCCCAGGTTGTAGCTTCAGCCATGTTCTCTTAGGACAACCTAGATTTTGAGTCATGTTGCTCTTTCCCCACCCCTCACCTATAGTAAGGAGGAGTCTTTCCTGTGGTAGCTGGGTGCCTGCTTTCTGATCTCACCCACCCCCAGCCCTTCAAGAACTCTCCTCCTCATTTTATCTCGCAGGCTAATGACAAGTGTATCCCTAATCTCCAAGTCCCTGACACTGGCTGTTCACAGGATTTCTAGGTCCTCTGCACCCAAAGATACAGCGTACTCCAATTCACCACTTTTACTTTAACCATGGTGACAGTAATCAACACAGCCCTCATGAGCACTGAAAATATAATGCAAGTAGGCTTATTTAAAGAAGAATAAACATTTAGATAGAAATGAGAGGAAGTGATAAGATGCAAGAGACTACAATACAAAATAAAATGAGAACTCAGTTCTTCACTGACCAATAGCTCCCTTTCTTAGCTAATAAAATGGGTTTCAGTGTCTCAGAGAGCTGCCTGGCTTCACAAGAACCAGAACACAAATATTCACAAAAGTGTACCGAAAACAGTCTTTGTTTCTATTCTATTCATGGCCGGGGCAAAGCTCTGTCTATTGCAGTGTCCCTTTTTCTCACTGGACAGGTATTGATTGTTCGGTGAAGCAGTTGGTGGTTTTCCATTGATAGTTTTGTGAGCGAGCAGGGTTAGTAAACTGAGACTTGCGTTATCTCGCTGGCTGATGAGGAAGAGTGACCATTCCCTCTTTCTTGAATGGACCATCACCAAGGCAGACCCTTTCCTGGTGATTAATTTCTACTCCAAGCCCATAGAGCATCCTTTCAACATATTTTATATTTTTAAAATATTACATGTGCAATGATTGAGTCTCAACAAGTAACATGCTTTTGGCAACACCTCATGTGATATCCCTTATGAAAAAATACCCTACAAGATTTGAGTTTCATATAGTGAGTTTGTCAGGTTTGAGGAGAGATTGAGCTGTTTACAAAGAACAAGGGGTCTCAGTCTTGTATCCCCAATTTTTTATTTTTAGCAAACTATAATATAGCAAGGGCAGGCACATGTACAGGAACTGCCATTCACACTGCTGGCTATGTTGCAGAAATGCTTTGCGAAGCTCTTTACTGATGTCCTACCCAAGCACACTTCAGGGAATAGCTTGTGCAGTGAACTTGGTGGGATAGGTATATGGGGTCTATCCCACAACTCACAGTGTCTCTTTTTCTATCCTAAAATCCTATTCAGTGTATGTACAGGAAGTACAGCTCAGAATGGAATAGCCTTTACCTTGAAGATTTTTGAAATCCAAGCAGAAACCTTTGAAGAAGATCTAAAAGTTGTTAGCTCTGAACAGAGTGCGGAAGCTGGTGATTAAATCTTATCCAGAACACACACCGTGCTTTAAAGTCTATCAGGTATCTAAATTCAGAGGGAACAAAAACAACTCCCCAGAAGCTACAGTGTGTCTTGAAACTACAAAGGGAAATCAGGCTGCTCAGCCTTGTGCCAGAGTGCTGAATGCCAATATAGCCTGTTTCAAATGCACATTAGGTTTCCAGAGAATTTAGTTTCTGTAGAGTAATCATAGCAGAGAGAGGCAGAAAGACAAGGAATATTTTAGACAGAGATGAGGGTCAAAGAATGGTTTTATGAAGCCAAAGTTTTATAATGGCAAAAGAAGGGAAGCTGTTTATATTTGGTCTACTTCTTTATCCAACCATAACAAACAAGAAGTCCTGTGGCACGTTTAAAAACTAACAAATTTATTTATCTCATGAGCTTTTGTAGGGGAAAATCCCACTTCATCAGATGCTTTAGAAATGGTGGTAGAAAGTCAAACCAGGGAGAAATTAGACTTTATCAGTGGAGACACAGGGCTGTGTTTTAAAAGCTTATTAAGCAAAGTTTAAATTTCATTTCATGTGTGCGGGATTCTAAATCAGTGGTGCACTCACTCACTTCTTAAAACTATAATTTTAGTTAGCCTGTTGTTCTCCATGCAATACAATGGCAGCTGGGTTACTTGCACACTCATGCTCTCTTTGCTATATTAAGCATGCAGCCTGTGTCTGAGTATCTGCGTGTCTGGAAGACTTGACACCAAATTGGGCTCTGAGATGCACTTTGGAGGAGGTCCCTCACAAAAACTGGAAATGGATAACAAATGGGAAGTGTCAGAGATGCCATAATTGTTAGAACAATGATAAATGACCCTTCAAAAAGGAAGCTGACTCCAGCAACATTCCATCAACTGCTGCCTCTGTTATTTTAAATGGCTTTTAATTAACAGCATACATGCAAATGAATCCAGATTGAAAACCAGAACTCCTATAAAAAGAAAGCTATGCTTCTGCCCACCTGCCCTAGTTGCTACAGGCACCAAAAGACTATTTTTTCCATACATTTCAAAGCATGCTAAATCTTATTTCCAGTGTGACTGTTATGACTGGCTTAATATTCAAGCCAGATCTCTCTTCGTCATTGCAAATCAGATGGCCCCCTCCCCAAAACCTTCAGATTGTGCTCACTCCTTTCTTTTAAGGAGACTGGTGGGAAATATGGGAACTTCTGCCCGTAGTCATTGTGACTCATCTACCATAGGGATAACCACATAACAGCTTGAAGGCCAAAGTGCATCCTACAGAAGCCTAAAACTCGCATAATGGTTGTCCTCTGGCTCATTATATATTGGCAGCAGAGTCAGTAGACAGTAATGACTTTTATAGGCAAGAGCCTTGAGCTTACTACTGCTCTCTGAGGTGGTCTTTTATGTTTTCATTGCTGTGAGCTCAAGCCAGAAACAATTTTGGTTAATCTATCACACAAGCTACTATGCAAGCACAAGCAAATACTATCATTCAAAATGACATGGTTTGATATGTTTGTGGTAATCAGTATATGTATGTTTTCCATGCATAGTAAGTATAGCCTTGTACCTCCCGGAAAGTTGCCATGGAGGCCTGTTGGTGCTGTGAAGATTTTGGATGACAGCATGCTACTCCAAGAGCAGCTAAAGAAAAAATGTCACCACCCTGTGCACAGTGTAGATCTTGCAATAGATGGAAGGCTGAAATCCGTGAATGATACTCCGTCATAGATCTGTTGCAAGTAGAGAACGCTGTACCTCAATGGACATAATTTTGCTCTATAGCAGTTTATTGGGGTGCTTTGGTAAGAAGCACTGTTCTCTTTAAGGCATGCACGTGTGGCTGTGCACAACTTTTCTGGCCCCAGCGTGCACACGTTGGCCGGCAGCGCATGGGGCTGGGGCTTGGTGGCTGAGATCTGAGCAGCTGGCCAGAGAGGAGGCACTGCCAGCTCCCACAGCCCCACAGTGAGCACTGTCTCTGAACCCAAGCCTCTCACGGCAGCACCAGGCTGGAGAAAGAAGAAAAGACTGGCTGCAACGAGAAGCTCAGGCTCAGAGACAGCGCTCACTGTGGGGCTTTGGGAGCGGTCGATGTCTCCCTAATTGCCAGCAGCTCAGATTTCAGCTAAGGAGCTGAGCAGAGCAGTGCCTGCAGGGTGTCCTTGGCACTGGCAGGTGTGCAGCCAGGGAGGAGGTGGAGCCTGCTGTCTGCTTTCTTTTTCTCTTTATTTCTCTTCTTTCCATCTCTGTTTTCTTTCTCTTCCTTCCATCTTTTTTTCTCTTTTTTCTCCTTCCTTTCTTGTTTCCTTTCTTCTTTCCTTCTTTTTTCTTTCCTTCCTTCTCTCTCTTCTCATTTGCCTGCCTTCTTTTTCTTTTCTTTCTTTCTTTCTCTTCCTTCCTTTTTTGTTTCCTTCCTTCTTTCTTTTTCTTCTCTCATTTCTCTTTTCCTTCCTTCTTTTTCTTCCTTCCCTCTCTCTTTTCACTTCCCTTTCTTCTTTCTTTTTCTCGTTTCCTCTCTCTGCCTTCCTTTTCTCTTTGTCCTATTTTTCCTTTCTCTTTCTACCTCTTTTCTTTCTCTTTCTTCTCTCTTCCCTTCCTTCTTTCTTTTTTCTCTCATCCTCTTCTTTCCTCATCTCCATTTTTAAAAAAAACTTTAAAAATGAGTTTAATTAAAAAGCTTTCTAAAAACTAAATTTCAAATAAAAATTTACACAAATTCAATTAAACCAAATTAATTCTATTTACAATAAACACATTTTAAAACATAGGCCTATTTTGAACAAAAGAAGCAAGGAGTCCTGTGGCACTTAAAGATTAACAGATTTATTTATCGCATGAACTTTTGTGGGAGAAAATCCCACTTTGTCAGATGCTTTGAAGATGGGGGAATTTACAGAATGGGATGAAAATAAATGCAAGGGGGTGTAAGGCATGGGATCAGGTCATACTGCAAGAGTAAATCAGAGCAGTTGTTAAGATTCAAACACTGGAAAACAGCATGTAGACATGGGTGAAGTCAAATCACCTGTTGTAATGGAAGAAGAATCTGTAGTCCCAATTTAATCCTACTTTCACACAATCAAATCTGCATATCAATTCTAATCTAGATGTTTCTCTTTGAAGTCTTGACTCACAGGACTCACAAGTTACCATAAGGCAAAATTTCTGGTCACGAACTAAAGTTTTTGCTTATGACATCCCAATCCTTAAAAGGAACATTGCTCTGGGACCATTAAGACAGCTTAAATGCTGTCAGTGATAACTAGCTGGCCTCCCTGTGAACTGTAACTCTGCATGTAGAACACAGGAGATGAGGGTATTAGGTAGAAATGTGACAGCTAGGATCCAGATTGAATATAATTTTGGTCTTGGTTTATTTGAAAGCCATGAATTAGTTTCATTTGATTGTATAGCAAATTTGGGTAAATGCTAAATAACTTACATGTTTTTATTAATTAAAAAACAACTTTAAATAACAGCTTTTATTCACTTTTCATTTTTCTAGATTTTTCAATAATTTTTGTTGCTTGAGCTTGCACACAGATTTTATTCAGAAAAAGTTTTACACACGGGTTGAAAATTTTGCACACAAGCTGCCAAACCTTAGAGGAAATATTGAAAAGAAGTTATCTTAAATGAACAATTTGTAGAGGGCTAACTTTGTTAAATTATAGTCTAACCACCAGAGATGGAATAGACCAATAAGTTATCCGGTCTGTGTCCCTTCTAATGCAGGTTTGTTTCAAATAGTACTTTTGTTTCAAGTGTTCTGTCAAGTCTGATTTCTGTGCCTTAAGCAGTGAGGTTTTCCCCCCTTCCTATAGCAGATTATATCTTAGTCTTCCATATAGATGAAGAAAAGGCTTGGGGCAAAGGTATTATACTGAAGCTCAGAAGATTTGTGTTGAATTCCTGACTTCATCCCAGAATCCCTGTATGAACTTTTTCTAGTCATTTAATATCTCTGTGCCTCATATTGCAGCTATAAAATGAAAATAGTAATACTCTTCATTGTAGTTACTCTGTATTTTCTATTTAGATTTTAAGATCCTTTGGCAAGGAGCTGTCTCTTGCTGCGTCTAATTTTTTTTTTTTTTAAAGGTGGGGGAGTGTTTGTCCTGTTTGATGGGAAGTATTGAAACAAAACTAAGTTTTCATTTAATTTTTTGAACTGTATACCTTATAGGCAACCACTTCTTGATTGCCAGAGCAGGAAAACACAGTCTGTAAAAGTAAATCAGTGAAAGAAATTTCACTTCTAGAACTGATTTTCAACATGTAAATACTTGTATGACCTCTCCATTGCCATAGCATGTGGGCACCTGACAGTCTGTAATGGAGTTTACCTCATAAGGATCTTGTAAGGCTGGGAAGAACTATACCCTCTATTTACAAGCGGGGGTAGAGATTGTGACTTGACCAGGATCATACAGAAAAGTCTGTAGTGGAACAAGGAGCTGAACCCAGGTCTCCAAGTCCTTTTAGTGCCTTTACCATTGGGTTCAGCTTTCCTTTCTTGGTCTCATTTTGGTCTAAAATAGTATAGTTTTCTCTTAACTGGACTTGTAGATTGCAAATACTTGGAGTCAAGAGTTCCATTTTCATGTCAGACTTTCCAAAAGTTACTTATTTCTTCTGCTGCCTGCTCATCACATTGTCTTTTTAGATGCTATTTCTTTGAGAAACTACAAAGCTTTAGGATCAGATTGGACAGTGAATCCCATCTCCAGCTTTATGGGGAGTATTACTGTTATTGGTTTGGGGACAGATTTGCATGGGAGGCAGTTCTTGAGGTAAAATTTAGACTGTGGGTAGAAGTGAAAAAACTGTTTTTGCTTGTTCTGAAGAAAAAAATGAAATAAAGACGTGTGATGCTCCAGCTGAATTGGCTTAAAATTGGACATGCTGTGGAGAGCTGGCTGGCTATTGCTGATGTTTAAAATTGTCAGGTTGGTAGATTATGCTACCGTCTTTCATCCTGAAAGATGGATGTGTATATTGTTATTAGCATTGTGCCAACTGATAAATTACACTGGTGTGTTTGAGGGAGCTTATATATCTGATGCCTGTGTGGCTGGAAGAAAGACCGACCGTTTTGAAAAAAAGAAAGAAAGCAATTTCTAAAGACATGAAGTTTTTTGATTTATATGGCTGTGTATTAATGGGGAAAACTTGTGCCTATGAGAAATATGTAAATAGGCTGGAGATGCAGGAAACCTAAAGAAACATGAAAGGAGTACACACACTTCAAGGGAGGGGCAGTATTTTGTTCTCTGGATCTGCTAAACTCATAAATAAGCAGCAGGAATCTCAGAACAACGGTGAGATATGACTTCTCCCAGTTACCCTAGTAAATAGATGCTAGGATATTAGGACACAAGGATGATGCCTGTTCACAAAAACTTTTTAATGGGGTTACTATCTATTTGCTCTCATAAATGTATGAGATTGATAGCATTGTCGAAAGCCAGATGTAATGAATGCAGCCCACCCCCTAGTTAACAGAACAACTCTGTCAAGAAAACCTACATCAAGCAGTATAACGTATCACATGGTGATTTTATTTTTTATTATATCTATTTGCATTTAGAAACACAAACTGAACACTGTACAAAATATAGTTCCTGCCCCGTAATAGTTAGTGTGGGTAGGCAAGACATGGGGTTGGGGGGTGGAGGAGATGGGGGATGGAGGATGATGTGGTTTGGCCAAGGTCATACATCAGTCACATGGATTTATAACTCCTGAACCAGCACCCCCAGGAGACCAATGCTGGCTTGAGGCCAACCAATTTTATTTTATATATGGTTGAAGCCAGGTATGTAAGTAGGCTCTTCTAGGCAAGGCCTATGGCTTCATATGTGGACTGGCCTAATATGTTCTAGATGCCACAATACAAATAATAGGTAGTAACTATAATAGAGAAATAAAAAGTGATAGGGAACATGGACAAGGCTCACTTAAGGATAATCAACCAAAAATATGGATGTTTATCTAAAGTTCATATGCAATTTTTTGTCTGTAAGGGATGCTAAAAACTCTTTCCAAATGTGCTACTCTCATTTGAGGAAAGCCCCATGGGATCCCTCTGCTCTCTGCTGGCTGCATGTCTGCATTCCTTCTGAGAACTATGGCCATACAAAGCACAGACTAGTGTCAGTCCTTGACCAAAAGAGTTTACAATCTAAAAGACAACCCAAAGCAGATGGGGTATGCTGGGACATTCAGGGACAAATAACTTGGGATTTGCCTTTTAAATTACTAGTAGAGATTAGTTTTGAGGACTTCATGGACTTTTAGGAGTGATTTGAAAGTGTAGATGGCTGTGGCTTTGTAATTTGTATAAAGAGGGAATTCAGACTATAGGAAGAAGCAATGGAGAGTGGAGTGGAAGGAGATGTATGTTATGCCAAGAGTGGCATTGTTGGCATAGACTCTGTGAAATAGAATAAGGCCTGGAATAGGACCTGCAATATGATATTCAGAGGTACCCAATGGGGCATAGTGTGGAAGGCCTTAGCAAGTGAAGACAAGAAGTTTGGATGAGATTTTCAGAGGTCCTCAATGTTGGCTGAACTCTGCTCTTGAAACCAAACCACTGATGCCAGTTAAAGCAGAGTTAGGCCAAAACTGAGAACTCTTGAAAACTTCACCTTTTAAACTTGATGTGGAGCCATAACCTTGAGTTCAAGGTCATGTCTTCATGAACCTCACTTAACATTCTCAAAAAACTTGTGAATTTGGACTGAAGTTGGGGCTGTGAAACCCAGCCAACCTTGCTTCATTCTCGTCTATAGCTTACCCATTGTATTCCACAAGCCTAAGAAACCCATCTGAAGTTGTCCTCCAGTAAGTTCAGTAAGAATTAAAATTTAACAAGACTGAAAAGGCAGGAGTTGATTTAGTTTCCAATCTGTGTAAACCAAACTCTTCAGCATCCCCATAGCTCTGGAATTTGCTTTATGCTTTTGCACCTGTTCAGATAGCTTAATTTAGCTATGAATTTATCTGATATTTTGTTATGAATTTATTCCTGGCGATCACTTTCAAGTGGTGGCTTTGAAGGACTCTCATAAAGTTTCATGGGTGGATTATAAAAACAGATAACCATCAATGGCCATTAAATGGGGCAAAACTTTAGTTTAGTCCCCTGCCTAAATTAAAACTTGAGTAAAAATCTGAAGTTCTGCCTAACTGGGGTTTCCACCTCTAGCTGCATGTGTTATTTTTTTTGTACTGAGTGTTTGTGGTGGTGGTGATGACACTGTCATGTAGCTTTGACTACACACAAGAAAAGACAGCATTTCGCTACTGGGTGAATTAATGCCAGAGTATGGGACCTGATTCACCACTACAGCATTCCATATTTGTGTCAGTGGAACTACATTCAAATCAATGGAATAACAGCATCGCAATGCAATAGTGAGTCAGATCCAGATGTGGTTTTCCTGTAGGGCTTTACAGTTTTCTTGGCAGTTTTCTGCCAATAACTAGTTCACTCTAGGTTCCCCGTGTTTGTGAAGGATGTTTTAAAGCAATCTCAATGAGTAAGCAAGCAGTATGACGGTAAGAGGGGAGGTATTTGGATGTACAGATGCTTTCTTTCCTGTTTAAAATAGAAAGGAAAAGGGATGAGACGTATTAGACGTAAAATATATTACGATTTAGGTTGATTTATGTGGGGCCTGATCTAATGTCAATTTAAGGCAACAGGTGTCCTTCAGTTGACTTCAGTGGGATTTTCATAGCTCAGTGGTTCTCAACTTTTTGTGGGTTGTGACACATTTGGGAGCATATCATGACCCTGTATGTCACACCAGTCAACCCCTTCAAAGCTGAATCCAGCTATCTCCCTGGCTCTCCACAGCACGCTTCCCACTGTGTGGTGATACAGTGATGTGTCCTGACGCAGTCATTGAGAACCACTGTCATAGCTCAAAAGATGTGATCCATATGTTTTAAAAAAGGTTATATATAGTTTATCTAGGTTTAAAAAAAAAACAACAACAACAAAAAACCCCCAACAGTTCTATGCAATACAATCCATTTACAAACTACCAAAAAAGCCTTATTTACTCTAAAAGAAATGTTTCTGCAATATATGCAATGCTATTTGGAGCCATTAGATCTCCTGTATTCTATGAACTTACAACTGGAAGTGGTAAAGTAGAAGCTGAATAACCAGAAAAAATGCATTTGCAATAGCTGTATCTTATATATGTGTAACTAGGCGTTGTCAGTCCCATTCACTTAATTTTTCCTTTCTATTGTTGGATCAAAATGAGGAATTTATTCACAAAAATGAAACTGAAGGTCAAAGTAGGGACCTTGGGAAGTGACCCGTGAGAGCTAAGCCATTCCTAGCACCTCAGGCTCAATATCAGTGCCTGACTTCACACACAGTAACATGTGTTGCCATGTAGAGGTACAGTGGAGCATGCCAAGGCTGAAGGTTGAGTTCTACTTCTTAACACTCCTTTATTTGATGGATTTAAATTGCCAGTGCATTTTCATATGAACTGAACTTGAGCCTGTTGCTTAATAAGCCCTTTCCATGTTTATTTTGGTGTCTGTTGCAGGTAATGACAAACATGTGCAGTGGCTGCATGGGAGTGATGGTGAGGTCTGGGTCTGGATAATGGGCGACTACCCAGGTGATAAGCCATACGAGCAGATTTCAGAGGAGCTAATGGCAGAACGAGCCAGGCAGCAAGCACAGAAGGAGGCAGAAGAACTATGGTGAGGATTTACGAGTCTGAATTTCATAGGATCATAGAGTTAGAAGGGACCTCATGAGGTCATCTAGTCCAACCCCCTGCCAAAAAAAGCAGGACCACACTCACTAAATCATCCCAGCCAGGGTTTTATCTAACTAGGCCTTAAATATCTCCAAAGATAGAAATTCCACCATTTCCCTAGAAAGCCCATTCCAATGCTTCATGACGCTCCTAGTAAGAAAGTTTTTCCTAATATCCAACCTCAACCTCCCCAGGTGCAACTTAAAACCATTGTTCCTTGTCCTGTCCTCTGTTACTACTGAGAACAGCCAAGCTCTGTTCTCCTTGGAGCATCCCTTCAAGTAGTTGAAGGTTGCTATCAAATCCCCCCTCAGTCTTATCATCTGCAAGCTAAATAAGCCTAGTTCCTTCAGTCTCTTTTCGTAAGTCTTGTGCTCTAGCCCCTTGATCATTTATGTTGCCCTCTGCTGGACTCTTTCTAATTTGTCCACATGCTTTTTGTAGTGGGGTGCCCCAAACTGGACACAGTATTCCAGATGTGGCCTCACCAGTGCTGAATAGAGTGGAATGATCACATCCCGTGATCTGCTGGCAGCACTTCTACTGATGCAGCCCAGTATGCCATTGGCCTTTTTGGCAGCAAGAGGATAGTGTTGACTCATATCCAGCTTCCCATCCACCACGACCCCCAGGTCCTTTTCTACAGTGCTGCTACTTAGCTCATTGTTCTCCAGCCTGTAGCAGTGCATGGGCTTTTTTCCATCCCAAGTGCAAGACTTTGCACTTGTCCTTGTTGAACCTCATGAGATTTCTATTGGCCCACTACTCCAATTTATCTAGGTCTCCTTGAATCCTGTCTCTGCCCTGCAGCATGTCTACCATTCCCCCTAGCTTGGTCTCATCTGCAAACTTACTGAGTGTGCAATCTATCCCATCATCGAGATCATTAATGAAAATGTTGAACAGAACTGGCCCCAGGGCTGACCTCTGGGGCACAACACTCCTTATTGGTTGCCAACTAGACATGGAACCATTGATTCCTACACGCTGAAACCATTGATTTAGCCAGTTTTCTATCCACCTTACAGTCCACACATCCAACCCATACTTCCTTAACTTGCTGACGAGACTGCTGTGAGAAACTGTATCAAAAGCTTTGCTAAAGTTGAGGTATATCATGGCTCTTCCCACATCCACAAATCCAGTCATCTCATCACAGAAGTTGGTGAGGTTGTTCAGGCACGATTTACCCTTGATGAATCCATGCTGACTGTTCCTGATCACTCTATTATCCTCCAAGTGTTTCAGGATGGATTCTTTGAGAACCTGCTCCATGATTTTTCCAGAGATTGAGGTGATGCTGATTGGTCTGTAATTCCCCGGATCTTCCTTTTTCCCTTTCTTGAAGATAGGCACTATATTTGCTTTCTTCCAGTCCTCTGGCACCTGCCCTTTTTACCACGAGTTTTCAAAGATAATGGCCAGCAGTACTCATTGGCCAACTCCCTCAGCACCTTTGGATGCTGTTCATCTGCCCCCATGTACTTGTGCACATCTAGCTTCTTTAAATAGTCCCTAACCTGACCTTCTGTCACCAAGGACCTCTCCTTCTCTCCATTCTGCCATACTGAGTGTAGTGTGCTGGGAGCTGGCCCTGCCTGTGGAAACTGAAGTGAAAAAAGCATTGAGCACTTCAGCTTTTTCCTCATCCTCCACCATGAGGATACCTGCCCCATTCAGTAAGGGACCTACAGCATCCTTGATCCTTTGTTTGTTATTCACATACTTGTAGAACCCCTTCCTGTTATCCTTCACATCCCTTGCTAGCTGCAACTCCAATTGTCCTTTGGCCTTTCTGATTTTATCCCCGCAGTCCTGAGCAATATCTTTGTATGCCTCCTTAGTCATCTGTCCAAGCTTCCACTTCCTGTAAGCTTCCTTTTTACGTTTTAGCTCAGTGCAGAGTTCTCTGTTAAGCCACAGGGGCACCTTCCTCATTTGCTGTTGTTTCTGCTCATCGGGATGGTATCTTCCTGCGCCCTTACGTAAAGAGGCTGCAAGATGGCCACTTCCAGAAGAGGCAAGATGGCTGCCACCAGTGGAGACAAAATGGCTGCCTCCAGAAGAGGCAAGATGGCTGCTACGGGGCTGTCACTCAAACCGGAAGGTAAGGGGCAGGACAGGAAGTATAAAGCCTGGGCCAAGGAGCTCATTCCAGCCCTGGCCACCGGAGGAGACGGATGGCTCCCTCCGGGCTCCTCAGACCCAGCTGTTTCTCCGGCCGAGGAGACCCGGGCCTACCAGCCGGCCTCCAGCCCCATATCGGGATGACTGGCTTGGGCCTCCCATGGCGGGCATCCCATGGGAGGAGACCTCTCTGCCTGCGGTGGATAGGCAGTGGGCCCAACAGGAACCTCAGCCCCCCCCTGATGTTAGGGAGGGGCTGGAGTACGGAGAATGGACCCCCAGCAGCTGTTGGGGAAGACCTGGAGGAACTGCCCCTGGCTCTGCCCGAAGTGGATCCCTCTGGGGGAGAGGTCCTGGAGGAGCTCCCCCTCGCCTTGGACCCGGTGGACCTACCCGAGCTGCCCCCCGAGGAGATGGAGGTTGCCCTGGAATTTCTGGACCTGCCACCACCGGATGCTATGGAGGGCTTCTACTCTGTGCCGCTCAGCGAGTACCCCGAGGATGTTGAGGATGGGACAGACCAGGTACTAATGGGAGAGGGGGAGGGCAGTAGCCCAGGGGAGTTACACACCCCCATATCGGGGTCAGTGTGTTGCAGTCGGATCCCCGCTGACCCCCGGGTTAAAATGCCCGGCCTCTGTTAGGGCCCTGGGCTAGGACACGGTGGAGTAGGGTGGGCCGGTGTCTTCCCTCCTCCTCTCCCCCCTTTCCTGAGACGTTGACCCCGAGTGCTACCCCTCCTTGTTTGACCCCTACTGAAGCGTGACTTGTGGACTGTACGCCTGGTTAAGGGCACGGGACTCCGGGTGAACTGTCCTACCCGGCCTCTAAACTGATAGTTACCTCCCCTTGTGGGTTGGTAACGTACTGCCTGCTACCCTTCACCTGGGGGAAAGGCTGACCAGCGGGAACACTTGAGCAAATAACTCCCCAAACTGCCCACCACGGGGTGACCTCCCAGTGGGCCAAACGAACCTCTCGCTTACACGTGGTGGAGAGTGCAGGCATTTTCCTGAGACAAGGTACCAGGCAAGGACCCTGTATTATGTACCCTCTATCTTGTTAGAAAGTTGGACTCCGAGTCCAAGCAGCATAATGGGCCAGTTCTTGGGACCCACCCTTTGAAGGCAAAGGCACCGGGACAGGGGCCTGGGGGTGGAAAAAGGGATTGTACTGACCCTAAGATGGAGTTAGAGCAGCTTATTAAATGGTGAGCTGAGGCTCAGCAGTGGCAGCAAGCGGCTCAAATGCAACAAATGCAGGACCACCAGATGGCTCTGCTGGAGCAGCAGCAGCAGTTCATGCAGCAGATGGTGAGCCAACACCTAGGAGACCAGCAGCAAAAGGCCCTAGACCAGTTGGCCGCTGGGCTTGCCCAACAACGGGCTGCCCCTGGGGCGGCTTTGGGAAACCTCCTAACTTCAGCCTTGCCGCTGCACCTGATGAAGATGGGCCCTGAGGATGACCCTGAAGCCTTCCTAATCACTTTTGAAAGAGTGGCGACGATGGCAGGTTGGGCCTGCAAGCAGTGGGCTCCCATGCTTGCCCCATACTTAACCGAGACTGCCCAGGCCGCCTACCGGGCCTTGTCTGACTGGGAGGTCCAGAACTACGAGCAAGTGAGGGCAGCAATCCTGGATGCTCTGGATGTGAACCCGGAAACATTCTGCCGCCAGCTTTGGGCAAAAACCTATACAGAAGGGGCGAGACCACGGACCGTGACCCAAGAGGTGAAGGACCTCTGTCCATGCTGACTCCAGCCAGAATTGCACACGGCCCAGGAGGTTGTAGAGCAAGTGGCCCTGGAACATTATATTCATATCCGCCCTGCTTGAGGTCGGGCCTGGGTCCTTCGGCACCGCGGTTGCGCTGATGGAGGATTTTCTTGTGGCCGAGACACCTCTCAGACCCACACTGACACCTGCGGCCCGAAACACGGGGGCACGAGACGTCCCCTTGAGTCAAACTCCCAAGGGATCACGAACCACCTGTCTTGCTGTGACGATACATTGGCCCGAACCTCCATCTTGTCCTATCCCCAAGCCGCAGGTCGGGCCAGTGGGACGGGGGTATGCATCCCCATTGGGAATGGCCTCAACCAGAGAGGCCTCTCACCCAGCGTCCTGGACTCCCTTGAACCCATCAGGGACCGGGCCCTGTTTTACTTGTGGCTAATTTGGACACTTACAGCGACAGTGCCCCAGAACGGATTGTGCGTTCGGGCGTGCTTATACTGGGGACACCTGCCTCATCCAGGGAATAGATACCCCCTTGATGGTTCCCATCTGATTGGGTGACAAGTGTCTTACTGCCTTGGTAGACTCGGGGTGTGAACAGACTTTGGTGCGTCAAAGCCCCACCCTTAAAACGGGGGTGGTTCCAAGTTAATATCGCTCCAGGGTATACATGGGGATACTCGGACCTACCCCAGTGCTACAGTTACTCTCACCATTAATGACAGCACCCATGATCTGGTCGTGGGCATAACCCCTGGGCTGCCTTACCCGGTAATTCTGGGCCGCGATTGGCCCACTTTCTCTCAGGTCCTGGAGTCAGTGAACCGCGCCCTTAGTGACCCCCAGCTAGCCTTGGGGGGTGAGACGAATGAACCCGAAGCTGATGACCAAGGGGAGCCAGGCTCTTCCGCCCAGCCAGGACTGGTGGAAGGCCCTGAGGAACCGGGCGATGGTGAGCCCCCCGACCCTGAGGACCCAATCTGGGACTTTGGGCAGGCCCAGAGAGAAGACCCGTCCCTGACTCATGCCTACAAACAGGTAACAGCGATTGATGGCCAGCCAATGGGTCTTCAAAGCCTGTATCAAGGCCCTCACTTCGAGTTAAAACGTGACCGACTATACCGTGTGAGCCAAGATCCTAAATCACAGCAATCCCTCACGCAGCTCGTCGTTTCTAGGGCTCGTTGAAGGGCCGTACTTCGGCTAGCCCATGACATCCCAGCGGCAGGGCAGCTCGGGGCTGAGAAGATCCTCTCCTGGATTACCACCCGGTTTTACTGGCCTGGGGTCCACCGGGATGTGAAAAACTACGTGCCTCATGCCGCGACTGCCAGCTATCTGTGTCTGCGAAACTCCCACGGGCTCCGTTGGTCCCACTCCCGGTGATTAGCATACCCTTTGAATGAGTTGCGATGGATTTAATGGGACCCCTACAAAAGAGCACCGCTGGGTACCAGTACTTGCTGGTCATCATGGACTATGCTACCTGTTTCCCTGAGGCTATCCTGCTCCGGAATGCCTCAGCGAAAGCTATTGCAGCTGGACTTATGAAAATCTTTGCTTGGGTGGGTCTGCCCTGGGAAATTTTAACAGATCAAGGCACCAACTTCACGTCCCACGTACTTCGAGAAGTGTGTGCCCTCCTGGGGATTTGACAGTTACGTACCTCTGTGTAGCATCCGCAGACTGATGGCCTAGTGGAAACGTTTAATCGCACCCTAAAGGGGATGCTCCACAAATTCCCTCCCGAGGATCTCCGCCGCTGGGACCAGCTGATGCCTCCTTTGCTCTTGGCAATCCAGGAGGTGCCTCAAGCCTCTACACAATTTTTGCCATTTGAACTACTATATGGGAGGCAACCGCGAGGCCTACTGGACTTAATGCACGAAACCTGGGAGGAGACCCCTTCCATGAGTCAGGGGTTGCTACGCTATGTGACCCAGCTTTACGACAACCTTGCCAGGGTCTGAGAAATGGCGAAACAAAACTTAGAGGAGGCTCAGGAGGTTCAGAGTGTTGCCTATAATAAAGGAGCTTGCACCGGAACCCTCCACCCTGGAGACCGAGCCCTTGTACTTCTGCCCACGGAAGGCTCCAAACTCCTTGCCCGTTGGCAGGGGCCATACGAGATTGTCCGCCAGGTAGGGCCCGTCAACTATGAAGTGCACCAACCCGATAAGAGACGGAAAACACAGGTCTGCCACATAAATTTGTTAAAAAAATGGACGGAACGGGAGGCCTTAATGATCACCCCAGAACCCCAAGACCCAGAGCTGGGGCCCCAGCTTCCTTTGCCGCTGGACCCAATGGTACCGACCCTGATGGACACTCTCACCCCTCCTCAAAAGGCACAAGCCCAAGAAATAATGCGGACCTTTTCACAAACCTTCACCACCATACCTGGCTGACTGGTGGGCTTCCAACACACCATTTACACAAATCCCGGCGAAGTCGTGAGATGGATAAATCAGCCACTTCCGTACCGCATGAAGAAAGCTCTTGAGGAGGAAGTATGGAAGATGTTGGAGCTGGGTATGATTGAGCCCTCGAAGAGCGAGTGGAGGAGCCCCATAGTACTTGTTCCAAAATCAGATGGTTCAATAAGGTTCTGTATTGATTTCCGAAAAGTAAATGCCATTTCACAGTTCGATGCCTACCCATGCCCTGAATTGATGAACTACTGGAAAGGCTAGGAAGGGCTAGTTATATCTCCACCCTCAATCTGTTGAAGGAGTATTGGCAGACCCCCTGCCCCCAGGGTCCAAAGTAAAGACCGCATTTGCAACACCACAAGGACTCTTCCACTTCACTCAGATGCCCTTTGGCCTCCATGGGGCCCCTGCCACGTTTCAAAGAATGATGGACCAACTACTAGAGAAGCATCGGCCATACGTGGCCGCTTACTTAGATGATGTAGTCATCTATAGTACCACCTGGGAGGACCACCTCCTGAGATTGGCAGCAGTGTTAGGAACTCTTCAAGAAGCTGGGTTGACTGCCCATCCCCAAAAATGCTAGATTGGGTTCCGAGAGATCACGTATTTGGGGTATGTGCTGGGACAGGGACGAGTAAGACCTTTGATCGACATGGTACAAGCCATCCGGGAACAACCCGCCCTGACAACCAAAAGGGGGATATGACAATTTTTGGGCTTGGTCAGTTACTATCGCCGATTTGTTCCCAATTTTGCAACCCTCGCCACTCCACTGACTAACCTACTGACCAAGAACCAACCCTAATTGGGTCCGCTGGACCACCGAATGTGCCCGGGTGTTCCAGGCCTTCAAGGACTGCCTCTGTAGGGAACCAGTCCTCCGTAACCCTGATTTTAGCTGAGAATTTATTGTACAGACAGATGCCTCAGCGGTGGGACTCGGGGCGGTACTCTCCCAGGTCTTCGACAAAGAAGAACATCCCATATTATACATCAGCCGTAAATTGTTCCCACAAGAAAGGAATTACTTGACCATAGAGAAGGAGGTGCTGGCTATCAAATGGGCCCTTGAAGCGCTCAGATATTACCTTCTAGGGACTCACTGTGTAGTGGTGACTGATCGTCAACTCCTAAAATGGCTCCAAAAAATGAAGGACACTAAGCCGTGACTGATGCGCTGGTACCTTGCTCTATAGCCCTTCTCAGTTACAATTCAACACTGGGTGGGTCGAGACCATACCAATGTGGATAGCCTCTTCCGACTGGGGGGAGAAGGTGGGCCCAGCCCCGAAGCCCAGTGGCTGAACTTGGGGGGGATTGTAAAGAGGCTGCAAGATGGCCACCTCCAGAAGAGGCAAGATGGCTGCCACCAGTGGAGACAAAATGGTCCCCTCCAGAAGAGGCAAGATGGCTGCCACGGGGCTGTCACTCAAACCAGAAGGTAAGGGGCGGGACAGGAAGTATAAAGCCTGGGCCAGGGAGCTCATTCCAGCCCTGGCCACCGGAGGAGATGGATGGCTCCCTCCAGGCTCCTCAGACCCAGCTCTCTCCCCGGCCGAGGAGACCCGGGCCTACCCGCTGGCGTCCAGCCCCATACTGGGATGGCTGGCTTGGGCCTCCCATGGTGGGCATCCCATGGGAGGAGCCCCCTCTGCCTGCGGTGGATAGGCAGTGGGACCAACAGGAACCTTAGCCCCCCCCCCCGATGTTAGGGAGGGCCTGGAGTATGGAGAATGGACCCCAGCAGCTGTCGGGAAGGACCTGGAGGAACTGCCCCTGGCTCCGCCCGAAGCGGACCCCTGTGGGGGAGAGGTCCTGGAGGAGCTCCCCCTCGCCTTGGACCCGGTGGACCTACCCGAGCTGCCCCCTGAGGAGATGGAGGTTGCCCTGGAATTTCCGGACCTACCACCACTGGACGCTATGGAGGGCTTCTACTCTGTGCCGCTCAGCGAGTACCCCGAGGATGTTGAGGATGGGACAGACCAGGTACTAATGGGAGAGGGGGAGGGCAGTAGCCCAGGGGAGTTACACACCCCCATATCGGGGTCAATGTGTTGCGGTCGGATCCCCGCTGACCCCCGGGTTAAAATGCCCGGCCTCTGTTAGGGCCCTGGGCTGGGACACGGTGGAGTAGGGTGGGCCAGTGTCCTCCCTCCTCCTCTCCCCCCTTTCCCGAGACGTTGACCCCGAGTGCTACCCCTCCTTGTTTGACCCCGACTGAAGCGTGACTTGTGGACTGTACGCCTGGTTAAGGGCACGGGACTCTGGGTGAACTGTCCTACCCGGCCTCTAAACTGATAGTTACCTCCCCTTGTGGGTTGGTAACGTACTGCCCGCTACCCTTCCTGGGGGAAAGGCTGACCAGCGGGAACACTTGAGCAAATAACTCCCCAAACTGCCCACCGGGGGCGACCTCCAGGTGGGCCGAACAAACCTCTCACTTATACTTTAGCAGGCTTTCTTTAAAATACATCCAGCTCTCTTGGATGTCTTTCCCCTTCAGATCAGCCTCCCAAGGGATCCTGCCCGTCAGTTCCCTGAGGGAGCCAAATCTGCTTTTCTGAAGTCCAGGGTCTGTTTTTGGTTTCTCTCCTTTTTTCCATTAATCAGCATCTTGAACTCTACAGTCTCATGGTCACTGCTGCCCAGGTCGTCACTCACTTCTGCTCCCCTGATCAATTCTTCTCTGTTTGTGAGGAGCAGGTTGAGAAGTGCAAGTCCCCTAGTTGGTTCCTCCAGCATTTGTATCAGGAAGTTGTCCTCAGCACTCTCCTGGATTGTCTGTGCACTGCTGTCTTGCCCTCCTAGCAGATGTCAGGGTAATTGAAGTCCCCCATGAGAACTGGGGCCTGTGATCTGGAAACTTCTGCCAATTGTCCATAGAATGCTTCACCTACCTTCTCTTTCTGATCTGGCGGTCTATAGCAGACACCCACCACGACATCCCCCTTGTTGCTCTCCCCTCTAAACTTAACCCACAGACTTTCAGCTGGCTCGTTCCTGCTTCCATAGCGGAGCTCTGAGCAGTCATAGAGCTCTTTTACATATAGCACTACTGCTCCCCATCTTCTTCCCTGCCTGTCCTTCACCCACACTCCCAGAGGCCTGTAGTCACTTTTGATCTGCTGAGGATCACCTCTCATAGTAGCACTGGTTCCCACATGGATGAGTAGCATGGGGTAATAGTCAGAGGGGTGGATGATTCTTGTCAATCCCTCTGTAACATCTTGGATACAGGCCCCCGGCAGGCAGCATGCTTCCTAAGAAGCCTTGTCAGAGTGACAGATGGGTGCCTCCGTCCCCCTTAGAAGAGATGTGTGATGGTTGTAATCCTCCCAGCTTGGGGGTGCATTGTGTTTCATCTTCCACCTCATCCATCGTCTCTAGTGTCATGTAACTGGTCTTCACCACAACAGAGAGTGGGATGGGAACAGGGGTGGAGCAGTATCTGCTGCCAGAGGTAACAAGCTGCCAGTGTCGTCCCTGTGCCACAGGAATCTCATCCTTCTCCAGTGGTGTAGCAGTAGTCTTTGGCAGCTGGATAGTATCCTTATCCTTGCATGTCTCCTCGTGGATGCTGTTGAGGAACTTCTCCAGGGCATGGATACTCCTTCGCCTAGACACCTCCTCCTGTAACTCTCCCACTTGCCTCCTGAGAGATTCCACCAGAAGACACCTGTCACTTTGATGCATCTCCCCAGCCTGAATGTCTGTGACAGGGAAATGCAGGCCACAGTCCCTGCAAGTCTACACCAGGGTCTGGGTAGAGATATCCATGGTCAGAATGTCTGTCTGGCTACAGGCACTGGTGGAGGAGATGGAAGGGGTGCTGGCACAAGCAGTGCAGCTCCTCTTCACCATTGTGGCCTCACCAACTCCTTCCCAATGTCCCTCTCAAACTCCCCTGTTTACAGTCCCCCTGGTCACTCAGCAGCTGGCTTTTAAGGCCTTCTGCCTAGGTCGGCCCTTCCCCTTGTTAAGCACACAGGGGAAGGATGATCACAAGGCTGATTGAGACTGATCAAAGGTGAGCAGGGAACAATGGTACAAAGAGCCACCAGACAATCACAGTCCCAGTTCCCACAGTAACTGACAAATAACAGAAATCACCTGCAGGGAAAGACAAACACACATTCAGCAATTCACTCACCCAAGCTTCCGCTGTCTCCCTTGCTTCTCCAGCTAAAGGATTGCCTTTGCTTCCCTCTCAGGGCTTCACCAACTCCTTCCCTCTCAGATTCCCCTGTTACTTAAGACTCTTAAATGAAAAATGCTCCGTTTCAAACCAAACAACATCAGCTATGTCTAGGCTCAATCTTGTTGCCTAAACCATCCACCTGTTTGATTAGGGTGTTTTCTAGTTTGCAGTCTGCAATTAGATGACAAATTGTACATCTCTGCTGCAGTCAGGGATACAGATTTCTGGCTGAAGTTTGGTACACAAAGCCCATTACTGAATGGCTTATTTGCATTTTAGTATAATTACTCTACCCTGTAGAATATAGTAATTGACTGTGGAAAAGGCCATTAACTGTATTTCTAATGGACTATGTGACAGCTTTGGAATTGGTCAGAAGGTATTTTTGATGCTCAGTAGCACTGAGAGCCGAGGCTCTTTGCAGATCTCACTCTTTGTGATAACACACTGAAGTGTTAGAACCACATGCTGTCATTTCATATTTATTCTTTCCATTAGATATTCTTAAATCACAATATGCTGCTTTTGAGTACAGATGCTGCATATTTAGCTTTGGATTCAGAAGTCAATCTATGCTGCTTCTGCTTCTGACATTGTCACCAGTAATAAAGATTTTGGCACTGGAATTTCATGGGTAGTTTTGCTGACATTTGAGGCACAATGGATTCCAGATCACTATCCCATTGTTGCCTCAGCTTTAGTTTGCCTTACTAACAAGAAATATCTGGTTTTCATCAAAAAGAGTAATAGATGGTCTCAACCAAAGACATCCAGTGAATCATTCTCTGATGTAGAAGGTGCTATTTTTAGTCACTTTCCAAGACTTAAAAGTGTCTGTCGTCTGGGTATGTGCTTGGAATCAGGGGTGTGTGTCTGTGCGTCCATTTTCCTATCCTCTTACTTGAACCATTTAGTATTATTGATAGCAATGAGAATGTAGGTTTGTTTTCTCAGTAATGGTGTCTTCTCAGACCAATTTCTATAACTACTTCTTTTCCCTAAATTCTTCAATGAAGGAAGCAAAAAGAGGCTGAAATTACAAAGAAATTCCGGGATGCTATGGCTAAGGAGAAAGCCAGAATAGTGGCAGAAAAATGGAAGATAGAAACGGAAGATCGTAAAGCAGCCAAACTGATGGAGGAAAAGATTCAGGAGGAATTAAAGGTTTGCCCATAATCACCTTTAGCCGTTATAGTCTCTTTCCCATATAGATTCCCTGTAATTTGTAAGCATTACAATTTCTCCTGGCATGTACAGATAGGCTAGCACCATTGTATTAATTAGTACAGCTGGGTGAATAACTTTAAATATTGCATATCACATGCCCAAATGTGACAACAGTGATTGCATATGTTGTTCAGTTAACAAATTAAATTGATTGCAGTTCTATAGATGCTGGATGAATAATAAGGGGACCAGAAAATGTACTTGTGGAATAAATGTTTTTAAAGTTCTTAAAATGATTTGAAAAACCTATTCAGTGAATATTTATTTGACAAGCATTTAGTGTTTGTATTTAATCTCAAAATGCTTTCTTTTTTTAAAGACTTTTAATATAAAAAGGGGCTGATCCTACTCCAATTAAAGTAATGAGGCAAATGGCAACTGACTGTAGGAGAAGGTCATTTGATTGTTTATTGACTTTAGTTGCATTTTTGTACATCATCTTTCATATGGTCAGTTCTTAACTTGTATGCCAGTCTGCACTGCAGATGCTACAGCAGCATAGGTACGGTTCTGTTGCTGTGCTTTGATAGTGCAGTACTGTAGACACTCCCTACATCAATGCACAGGCTTTCCTGTTAATAAAGTTTGATTTATCTCTGAGAGGTGGCAATTAGGTCTATCTATTTTTAAGTGTAGATGAGGTTTTAGTTTTTTTAATCTCTTGTTATTTTGTATTTATTTAAAGTAGTTCTTTTTCTTTTATTCCATTTTTCATGAAAAAGAGCCACAAACTCTCACTCAGTCACTCATAACTAAACCATGCTAGAGAAGGACCTGGTTTAAAATGGCTTTGCCTGCAGATAAATTCATCCCGGTCATTCCTCTTGGAGACAGAACTGAGGTGTGTATTATGGAGGCACAGGACTGGTAGGTAATACAGTCTGCTTGAAGATCCTCAAAGAAAACCTTTGGATCTCCAGTCACCTTGCATCTTAGGTCATTTGCATCTGACAAAATGGGCACCAGCCCATGAAAGCTTATGCATCAAAAAGCTTTTTTTAGTCTCTTAAGATGCCACAGGAGTCCTTCTTGTTTTGTTGAAAATGGACTAGCATGGCTATCTCTCTGAAACCTTTCGATCTTAGGCGATCTGCATATGGCATCTAATAAATGGCTCTCATCTCCCCTGAGCATTGACATGTTGGTTGTACTGTCCTCCTTTTTGGGACTGTCCATATGTTTTCACTGCTACCAGTGTGTAGAAATCATTGAGAGAGTTAATATTCCTCATTACACAAACTCCATGAGCTGAAATATCCAGCTTCAATGCATGCAACTATTTCTGATCAGTTATGGTCCCTTCCATAAGGGAGCATGCAATGTTGATTGACATCACTGAGGCGCCAGTACTTACTGACAGGCTAAATAATTAGTTTCATTTGGTGTCAACTGGTTAGCTTGTGTAGTGTTGGGGTGGGGGAGTTGCTGATGAGTATGTGGAGCATGGCAGTGTAACATATCTTCTAGCTTCTTGTTTGCACAAGGTCACTGAAAATTTTTGTGCAATTAATTTGAATTTACACCTGTCCTTTTCTTAAAAGAGAGGAGAATTAGGCCCTTTGATCTTATGTCAAAGAAACAATATAATAAACTAATAATGAAACTATAACTTTCAATATGCTTTATTAAGGCCTGGGCTATAAGCAGAATAACTATTGTTTGTGCTAGTCCACCTCTGCTTCTTAGAAAGGAAAGCCCTCTTGATCCTGTGGTGCTGCTTGTGTCAGTTGCCACTCATACACCATGACAACTTCTAGAATTGTTTTCCATCTGAGTCAAATGTAGTGGAATGAAGCCCTTCAAGCTGAATGCCACTCTTCTGTCAGTAACAAAGCAATGTTAACAAGTAGTCTCATGGCAGCTTCAGTGGTCAGCGAACCTACTATATGCATTTTAAATAAATTATTCTATTCAAAGCTTTTGGTACAAATTTAAAGTAATAGTGTCAGAGTTTGCCTCCACTTAAATCGGTGTAAATCTGTAATTAGTGAAGTGATTAACTCTTGCTCCCACACACTACTTCTGGGTACTGGGGAGGTATCTCACAATATGTAACAAAAATTGGCTTGCATGTTGTGAAGCTGGAAGTGTTGGAAGACATACACTGGGATAATTAATGTGTTGATGCCATTCTGACCTTCAAATGCCAAAATTCTGCTATGTTTTTGCTCAAGCACTGTTCAGAAAAATATATGATTTAAAGTTATTTTACAGGAGGAAACAAGTTCATGGTATTTTCCTCTAGCATAATCCAAAAACACCTGCAAGGATTTTGTTGAGAATTAAACAAAGCAAAACTACCTTAAACCAGAGGCTACTTCAGAAGAAAATTTTCAGCCCCACATGTGAATGCTTTGATGCAGGAATACATGAGGTTATGGATGAAAATGCCTTTACGATAGTAGTTTATTGTAGGTGCTACCACCTCCTGTAATAATAGAACAACACATTGTAACTTAACTCTTGCAGTCACGTCTGCACCTCATTAACCTTGGGAGACAAGTAACATCAGTAGGCACCGCATTGGCACAGAGTTTAGCTTGCACAGGTCCAACTACAATTTGTAATATAACAAATTTTTGCTCCCTAAACATTTAAAAAACATCGCCTCAAGCCCTAATAAGATTTTCTTTTAAAAGTAATACTGAAGTGTAAGTTTCCTTAAAAACATATCGGTGACTTTACTGCTTCCCCAGATGGCAGTCTTGGTCAGTTGTTAAGCTTTATGTTCTCAGATATGTCCATTTCTTAACTTCCTCCCCATTTATTCCTTTTGCAGCCACCAAACTTAGTATTTATATAAAGTCCATTCAAAATAATAAAATGAGATGATAGGAAAGTGGCACTTAGCATTAAAAAATATATATATAGCTTTACTTACCTCCAACTACAAGAGGTGAGTTAAGTGGAAAAAAAAAAGGCTATGGTGAAAAAGGTGAATCTGTTGATTATCTATTCATGTTTGACTGCAATCAGCAAAATCCTGAAGAAATGTGCCTTCCATGAATGATTCAGGGGATGGAATGAGATCTAGATCAGTTAACAATCCCACATTAACAAGTATATAATAGTTAACACCTCGTTAATCATCCGTCTGTGATGATGACCGGATCATATGTAAAACAGTATCCAAAAAAGGGAATAAAAACATGAATGCCTTTAAAGTTTCATCATTGTGAAGCATTTTGATTTGGGAAATTGAAGTTCACTGTCCATTTTGCTGATGTGTTTAATTTCAAGCCATATTGCATCACAAATCCCACTTTTTAGTTAGCTTTTGTTCTTCTTGGCATATCCTGGGACTTTAAAGTTGGCTAGATTAAATAAATTGTATTTTCACTTATCAAAGTGAATGATGATCCCTGTTTCCTTTTGCCAATACTAATCATACCTTTCTTGGTGCTTCTTAAGCAGGGATGCATTTAATTTCTGATGCCAGCATTAAAATGTTGACTACTCTGTCTTGCAATTTCATGACAACTCTTCTTTTTTTTACACCTTTTGTAGTGGATAAATAAGGAAGCCAATTACAGGCATTAATCTTATGTTAATTCACAAACCTATGTGAGTATGGGCACCAATTTTTACTTTGATCACTTCCTGCGACTGTTTTTCTTGAAGAATGTTGCGTAACAAGCAGACTGGCCAAAATGAAAGATGTGAGTCTTGGTCGGCCATATGAGAGCAGAATTGTTCAGCTACACTTTAGAAATAATGGTGGTGTGATCCCTTTAATGACTGTTTTACCTGCTCCCCATTCCTTAAGGAAATCTTAGTGGTAATCAACTAGCTGCATGACAACTTGAAATGCCTGCTAGGATGAACGATAGCAAAATAGCTGACTGCAAAGCTAGACTGTTTTGTTTGTTTGTTTATGAAATGTTTGCAAAATGAAATGCATACTAACCAAAACTTTGAAAGTTTTTTCCCCAAAATATTTAAAAATAGCTGGTGGGTTTGAATGCTTATGAGAAAGATTTGATTCTAAAGAGCTAGGTCAGTAATTCCTACCCTTTTCTCTGCTGAGGCACATCTTGATATCTTTTATTATTTTGAGACACACCACCATACAGTCTCCAAATAACCTCATGAATATTCATGAGCCAATCCAGAACTCTGAGTGAGTTTTCAAAAAATTCCGTGGCACACCTGCCCAGGCTTCAGGGCACAGCTGTGTGCCACTGGTTGGGAAACACTGAGCTAGGTATTGGTGGTATTCTGTGAGATCATTATACTTGCATCACTTCTGAACAACTCAAGACTTGTCTGTATAAACCCATACATGCAGTAGTTAAAGTATAATTTGAAGGGCCCCAGAACCTTCCTCATCTCTGGGCCCCCTTCCTGTATTGTCCAGTCCCCCTTCTTGCATGTGTGGACCCAATTTTTCTAGATTCTGGAAGCTGGGCCCTGGAACTCTGGCCCTTCAGATTTGTGGGCTCTGGGGCATTCTGGTTTTCTTTAACCCCTGAATACATGTCTGGGCGCTAAAGGTTTCCTAGAGTGCTTGATCTTCTACTCTGCTTTGAAACGGGAGTAGACCCAAGCACATTAAGGAGTTTCTGCAGATTCCACATTGCCAGTTAGCATGTGGCATGTTAGATTTACACACCAGTTTACTGCTCACTGTCTGTTTCTGTGGAAAATCCCCATCTTGTCATTTGAACCAAAATTCTTCAGGGAAGAAGAGCAAGTTATATAACAGGGGTGGCCAAACTTATGGAACTCAAGAGCTGCACAAGTCGATTATTAAACTGTGGAGAGCCACACTGAGGCATATAACCACATACTTTTACCTATTCCAAAATTACTAAGCTTAAAATTTATTGCACACTTTAATTTTATCTTAAAAACAGGGCAAATATTGATCCTACTAATGTGAGATTCTAATAATTACTTAAGGTTACCATGAAAACTAGGCATATAAAGTAAAAACTAAGCTGCTGCTGGATGCAGAATACTGAAGGCTAGTGGCAAGTTTTTTAAAATCTGGGCAGTAACTTTTCAGTGCAGCGCATAAAAGCTCTCACAGGTGCTGATCTCTAAGTATTGCACAATGTTTTGATTTAACAAAGTTCATTGTGGAATACAATGCTTCACAGTAGTAAGTTTTGCTAGAATTTGAAAGTAATCTACATTAAGTTTTAAACTTTTCTCCTTTGTATTTTCATTTCTTAGTATCCCATGTCATGTTTAGGACTTGTAAAACATAATTTTGAAAAGGAGTAAGCTGTATTAGGGCCTGTGAGAAAATCTAAACGTGCCACAGCTTCCCCGACCATGCTGTGCTTTCCTCCCTCTCCCGTTGTCGCATTCCTGATGTCTCTTACCATGCTGCTGCTTCTCTGCTGTCCCTAACCATTGCTCACTTCTCCCACTGTCTCGCACTATGCTGTCCTTCCCTGCAATGTTCCCTCTAAGCTAATGATGCAGCTTAGCAATTTTTGGATGCAGCTGAGCAAGTTCCCTCCTGGTTCACCAAGCCAGTGCCGGGCCTCATTGGATCCCGAAATGCATCTATAACTTGCTCAGCTGCATTATCAGCTTGGAAGGAACACTGCTCCTGTCTCCTCCCATAACAACTTAACTGTCCTGGGAAACACTTTCCTGCTCCATACATGACCGAACACTTGTCTTTCAAAACAGGCTTGGTTCTGTGGAATAGGATTCTGCAAAAAATAATTCTGAAGGGGGAGGGTGCTATGGAAAACAGCTCATCCCTAGTCCCAATGCCTCAGGGTCTCTGAAAAGCCTCAAGTGTCCAGCGCTCCAAAGAGGTAGCCATGTTAGGCTAGTTCAGGAAAACAAACAAGGAGTCCTGTGGCACTTTTAAAGACTAATACATTTATTTATCGCATGACCTTTCATAGGAGAAATGTGATAAATACATGTTAGTCTTTTAAAGCTCCACAAAACTCCTTGTTTAACTGTTCAGAGCTCAATCTAAAGGTTTCTATAGAGTTGGCTAGAAGGAGTAGGATTCTTCATTGGCTTATTCCTTCTCCCTCTGATACAATGGAAGATTTTTTTAACCTGTTTTCCTAACTGCCATACTTGTAAAGGGAGTCCATGAGGTGCCCATACGTTCATAAAGTGCTGTGGACAGGACTGAGACTGCCCTAGCATGTGGTATAAGGTAAATACAAAACAAACAAATAAATCCACCCAAACCAACCAGACCAAAATAAAATTTAAAAAAACAAACAAAGTACACAAAATAAACAAAAAAAAGCAAAATAAAATCCACACTGAAATCTATGAAACAGAAAATAACTAACAATAATTTGTTAGTCTTTTAGTCCTTAACAGCTTGTCTCCTCCCTGATCCCCCCCAGTCACTTCCCTTATTGCCTCCATTCCCTGACGTTCCCTTCTGTCCTTAGACCCCCCAATCCCCAACACTTCCCTGAGGTGCCAGCTGTTCCTCCCTCACCCTTCTCTGAGCTGGGGCTGCTACTCCCCCCCCCCCGGTCTCTCCAAGCTAAAGGCTGCGGCTCCCTCCTCCCCTGAGCTCTCCGCTGCCGGCTCCCTCGTCCTCCCCACCCTCCTCTCAGCTGCTGCCTGAGGAGCTACCTGACAGGCCAGAGTTTTTAGCTCTCCCAGCCTAAAGCAGCTCCCTGTCTGCGAGCTGCGCTTTTTCTTTGAAGAGTTGAATGCAGCTCGCGAGCCGCAGTTTGGCCACACCTGTTATATAAAGTCCCCATTCAAGCTAGCACCCCTGTCCAGGACAGCACTAAGGATAAGGCATGTGCTTAAATCCCATAAAAGTCAGTGGGATGTAAGCATGTGCCTACATGCTTTGCTGCTGTCTGGATTAAACCTTATCAATTTTAAAAGGGATAGCCGTGTTAGTCTAGTCCAGTGAAAAAACAACAAGGAGTTGTGTGGCACTTTAAGACTAACAGATTTATTTTTTGCATGAGCTTTCATGGGAGAAGATCCCACTTCCTCAGATGCTTCAAAGATTAAACCTGGATTAAGCCTGCTGCTGTCTGGATGTGATTCTGCAGATATTGATTACTAGCCTCAGAGTTTAGTAATAGGTAGTCTCACTCAGTTGTGTGTCTCTGTTCATGGTTCAATCACTATGAGTACAGTTGTGTAAGGTGTTAAGGACTTTTGCTTGGTCCAGCAAAGCACTTAAAGCTCACACTTATCTTGAAACATGTGCATCAGTTTCTCTGATGTCATGTGGACTATTCACATGTTTCAAGTTAAGCTTGTGCTTAGGTATTTTGCTGGATCAGGTCAGAGTGCTCGGTGCAGTGGGGCGAAAGGGCTTTACCCTAGGCGCCAGTTTAAAAGGGCGCTGCAGGGAAGCCATCGCCCCTGCTGCCTCTGGCCGTGGCAGGGAAGCAATTGCCTCCATTTGCTCTGGCCACACAGGGGATTGCTTTCCCCGTCATGGCTAGAGGCAGCAGGGGGGATTGCTTTCCTGCTGGCCACAGCAAGAGGCGGTGTGGCGGGGGGTTCCTTCTCCCTGTGGTGGCGGGATAGGGACCCCCATTGCTGGTTCTGGCCATGGCGGGGAAGAGTCACAACCCCTCTCCACACTGCTGTATAGATGGGCCCCAGATTGGGGCTGGGGGTGGGAGTGCCTTTGGGGCTGCTTGCCCTGGGTGCTGGAACCCCTAGTTTTGGCCCTAGCTTGGTGCCTTGCAGTTCTCAGCACTATACTCCATAATTAGCATATTTATGTGTGATGCTGGCAGACCGGGTGACAGCTCATACCATGGCCCTAACCTCACTGAATGTTTGCAAAGGCACAGCTGTTGACTGTGCATTGTGGGCAGAAATACATCCTTTTTTTTTTTCATTTTATATCTGCTGCATATTAATTTCATTTGTTGACCCCTAGTTCTTATGTTATTTGGAGAAGTAAATAGTATTTCCTTATTTTCTTTCTCCATATCAGTCATGATTTTATAGACCTCTATCTTATTCTCTCTTAGTCATTTCTCTTCCAAGTTGAAAAGTCCCAATCTAAGTAATTTTTCCTTCATACAGAAGCTTTTCCATACCCTTTATTGTTTTTAGTTGCCTTTTTCTGTACCTTTTCCATTTCCATATATCCTTTTTGAGATAGGGCAACCAGTTCTTTACATAGTATTTAAGGTGTGAGCATTTAATGAATTCATAAAGAGGCAATATTTTATCTTCTCTTATTATGTATCCTCTTTGTAATGATTCCCAAAGCTTCATTAGCTTTTCTTACTGCTGCTGCACATTCAGTGGATGTTTTCCAGAGAATTATTCAAAACAACTCCAAGATCTTTCTTGAATGGTAACAGCTAATTTAGATGCCATCATTTTATAACCTCTGTAGCCCATGGTTTAAAATTATAGCAAGAGTTTGTATTCTAAACCTCTATAATTATGTAACTTAACAAACAGGACAAGAAGCATTGGTTAAGGTAAAGTACTTGTCCAGAACTTAAAGATGACCCATTGAAGGCAATAAATTTATTTGTGTCATATTGAAAGATAGAGACATTGATTGCATTCTTAATTCCTTTCAGAAAGAAATGACTTATGCATGAACTCATTCCACTAGTTTTCAGTTCTGGAGTGAGGGTCTAAAAATTCCTGACAAGAAGAAACTGAATTTCTTTTATGCCGTCTGGGTTCTGTGGGGCAAAAATTTCTAAACATCATCATAGAGATCCCCATGCTGCTTAGCATGGATTAGCCCTGAAAAGATATTCAGTGCCAAATAATACTTTGGTCACTTTTTGAAGATTGGCTGAACTCACTTGTGTATATTTATTTTGCCTGCTTTAACCTGTAAATAACTCTCTTATTTCTTTTTCCTAGATAATAAACCTTTAGCTAGTTTATTACAGGGATTGGCTATAAGCATTGTCTTTAGTGAGAGATCTAAAGTGCAAATTGATTTTAGGTATGTGCTGGATCTTTTGGGGCTGGAAGCAATCTCAATATTTTGTGAGGTTTTTGATGTAAGTGATCATTTCTCACGAAGACCAGCCATGTTGGCTTGCCAAGGACTGACTGTATGGCACTACCTATGACTCCATTATAAGAATTCATATGTGTACTGAATTGGTGAAATATAATTCTAGACTATACAGTCAGTTTGGGGTGTCTGCCCTGCTTTTTGACAGTCTGCTTGAGGTTGGCACACAATCGTAAGCCAGCCCAGGCAGCCTGACAGTAGTATCCAGGCATATGACAAGTAGCTTGTTGGTAGGGCCTTATCTGATATAACTAACTCCATTTAACTTAGTGGGCTACTGAAGGATGAAATGGTGCATTCTCTCTTAATCTCAGTAATCTAGTATTAGGTACCTCATAGTTCTGATCAATAACTTTGAGCACAAAGAAAGGAAAATCTTAGTGCTGTTTTTGTTGTATATGGAAGACCTTTTTCATCCAGCTGCCATTTTAGTTAATGAGTTGTCTAATTTATGTTGGGCAACAGCACTTATGGTTTTCCTATCCTGTATTTTTGAAAGGTATCACATTTCTAATAATGAAATATCTATTTTCCTACTTATGGTAATAATGGCTGTGCTAATGGATTGTCTTTAGGTTATTTGCCAGGAAGTAGCATCTAGAGCTGATATTTTTCACAGGCAGGTAGATTTACACGACAAATTTGAGCTGCTAATGAAAACAGATTATGTTTCGTTATAGTTCCTTACACCCTGAAAGGATCCCAGTGTGCAAGGATAGCTATCACCAGTGATATGCAGCTTCTTCCTGAGTGAAACACAGCAGGCTAGATTTTCAGCTGCTGTAAATCTGAGGATTTAAAGCTGATGATCTGGCCAAGCAATTGTAAACTGTGCATAGGAACACTATGCCACCATTTAAAGCACAAAGCAAAAATACTATCTTCTTTGAGACTTGGGGGGAATAGAGGTAGGCAAAATAGAACTACCTGCATTGGAATTAGGCTAAGGGAGTAAAGTTAGTTCTTGGAGAAAATGCCAGAGGATCTTTCATAATTTGAAATGATCACAATCTCAGTTTTATTTCTTACCTTTAGGACAGAGCAGGAGGGGACCTCTGTGCCATAACACCATGCTAGAGCATTGGCTTTGTTGACACTTGGACTGTGTGTTTTAGAGAATTTCTACCATGTGTAATTAAAACTGTAGGCCATGTGTAACACACTTCAGAGCAGTGATGCTCAGATGAAGTCTCACAAAGTTTGTGGCTCTTTAATATGTCTCCTGAAGCACATGATATAAAAACACTGTGTGATTTGATTATTAACCAATCTAAGCTATCAACCAGTTAGGATGCTTTTACTATGTTATTAACTAAGTAAGTTATCAACTTGTGCATGTTATTAACTTATTTGCTGTGAGAAAATGTATAGTAAATTAATGAATGAATATAAAAATTACTGTGGCTCTTTTGGGTCTGGTGACTGCTAATTTGACTCTTGAACCACTGAGATTTGAGTGTGACTGCTCTGGAGTTTCTGCATAAGCAATCCTGCTTTGCTTGCTTTTAGCCACATATAGGCACACCACACAATAGCACAGTCATTAAATTATACTGTCCCCTGTGTGATGATGAGATAGCAGTACCGCTGGCCATTATCTCTGAAAACTTGTGGCAAATGGGGGAGGTGCCAGAGGACTGGAGAAAAGCAAATATAGTGCCTATCTTCAAGAAAGGGAAAAAGGAGGATCCGGGGAATTACAGGTCAGCCTCATCTCAATCTCTGGAAAAATCATGGAGCAGGTTCTCAAAGAATCCATCCTGAAACACTTGGAGGAAAATAGAGTGATCAGAAACAGTTAGCATGGATTCACCAAATGGTAAATTGTGCCTGACCAACCTCATCAGCTTCTATGATGAAATGATTGGATACATGGATGCGGGAAGAGTTGTTGACATGATATACCTTGACTTCAGCAAGGCTTTTGATATGGTTTCCCGCAGCAGTCTCGTCGGCAAGTTAAGAAGTTATGGGTTGGATATGTGGACTGAAGGTGGATAGAGAACTGGTTAGATCAAAGGTTTCAGCATGTAGGAATCAATGGCTCCGTGTCTAGCTGGCAACCAGTAACGAGTGTTGTGCCCCAGGGGTCAATCCTGGGGCCAGTTCTGCTCAACATTTTCATTAATGATCTTGATGATGGGATAGACTGCGCACTCAGTAAGTTTGTGGATGACACCAAGCTGGGGGGAATGGTAGACATGCTGGAGGGCAGAGACAGGATTCAGGGAGACCTAGATAAATTGGAGTAGTGGGCCAATAGAAATCTCATAAGGTTCAACAAGGACAAGTGCAAAGTCATGCACTTGGGACAGAAAAACCCCATGCACTGCTACAGGTTGGAGAGTGATCAGCTAAGTAGCAGCACTGTAGAAAAGAACTTGGGGGTCATGGTGGATGGGAAGCTGGATATGAGTCAACACTGTGCTCTTGCTGCCAAAAAAGCCAATGGCATATTGGGCTGCATCAGCAGAAGTGTTGCCAGCAGATCGAGGGATGTGATCATTCCCCTCTATTTGGCACTGGTGAGGCCGCATCTGGAATACTGTGTCCAGTTTTGGGCTCCCCACTACAAAAAGGACATGGACAAACTAGAGTCCAGCAGAGGGCAACATAAATGATCAAGGGGCTGGAGTACAAGACCTATGAAGAAAGACTGACGTAACTATGTTTATTTAGCCTGCAGACGAGAAGACTGAGGGGGGATTTGATAGCAACCTTCAACTATTTGAAGGGATGCTCCAAAGAGAACGGAGCTCTGCTGTTCTTGGTAGTAAAAGAGGACAGAACAAGGAGCAACGGTTTCAAGTTGCACCTGGGGAGGTTGAGGTTGGATATTAGGAAAAACTTTCTTAGTAGGCAAGTGGTGAAGCGTTGGAATGGGCTACCTAGGGAAGTGGTGGAATCTTCATCTTTGGAGGTATTTAAGGCCTGGTTAGACAAAACCCTGGCTGGGATAATTTAGTGAGTGTTGTCCTGCTTTTTTTGGCAGGGGGTTGGACTAGATGACCTCATGAGGTCCCTTCTAACCCTATGATTCTATGACTGGAGGAGCAATGGTAACTGCAGCTAGTTTGCAAGCATTTCTCATCTGCATTAGGACTTTAACATTAGAAACTAACCTGAGCTGAAAAGGAATATTATTTAGACTTGGCTGCATAATTGCAAAACAGTTTAACAGTTTGGGGTTTCTAGAATTATTTAGTAAACACATTTTCCAGTGGAGGCAAGACCAGAGCAAGTATAGCTACTTACTAAACAGCCAGAATAATTTGCTGCAGCACATGGGTGTTTCTTGACTATTTGCAACCAAGTACTATTCAAGAATTGACTATGCAACTTCCTCCTTAGCTTGTAAGGTATGAAGGGATCACAGTAGAAGGTGCTGGTTATGCAAGCCATCAGTCAGGGTGTGATTTGTGGATTTTTAGAGATGTTTATAAGTTCCTTCTCAAAGCTGGATTTCACCTGCAAAAAGCAGAGAAACTAGTCATTTTCCCAGTGGGCTGTGTGAAAGCACATCTGAACATTGCTTTTCATGGTTGTATGTATTAAAGCCCCCTTCTCACATACACTCTCTTATGACTGTTGATATTTTTTTAATGCACTTTACTTTTTTTCTGAGAGAGAGGGAGACTGGTATATGAGAGAGGAGTTTTGAGTCCAGAATAAAATAATACATTTGTAAGTGCTTATTATTTCATAACGATTTCTTCTTTGACTTTAATTATGTTCCTTACATGTCTGAAGAGGGTTTCTCTTTATTTATTTTTGGTTTTGTTTTTAAGGTAACTTTCTCACCAGACAGGATATCCTCCATCACTCAGAGTTCTGCCCTGGATTCTATTGTTTTCCAGGCTACTTAGATCTCTTTCCAAACAGCATCAACATCAAACAAATTTCTTTATGAAAATGCTGTGTATGATGTAAGAGGGCTGTTGGGAGAATCTGTTTAATTCTATTACATATGGATCAGTTTGGGGTGTTAAATGGAGACAGTGCTTAAATTCCATGCTCCCCTTGCTCAGTAGAAGGCTGATTTATTTGTATTCTGTCTGAGTTGGTAGAAGAGACATTCAGCATTGAAGGGATCGCAGTAGGAGGGATAGGGCTAGAAATGAATCAAGACCCTATTAATGTCTTCAATATATTTTAAAGAGTAGAGTCAGGATGGCTGGAGTAGCTCATGAATGTGAGCGCCAGCCTCAGGGCAGCCTGTCAAGAAGCAGGGCACAAACCCCAAGCTGTCTGTCAGTTCTATATTTAGACTCATCAACTGAGTGATAAGTGTAAACTTCTGAAGAACTATAGCAGCCTAACCATGGAGTTAGACAATCCCTTTGGGTATTCCCATCTGTCTTGACATGCAGACACACTTACCTTTGTGACAGAAGGTCCCATATGCCTAAAATCACAACCGTATTCAGTTTACTTTCCATCCCAAGATATTAGTCATTTACCCCAGGTCAACTGCACTTCATATCAAACATCAAAGACCAGGCTCATAGCCAATCCTGTAGTCAACTAACTACAGATTCATTAACTAAGAAAAAATGAGTTATTAACAAGTTTAAAATGGATAAATATGGACATAAATGAGTTATGTTCTTAGTTTTCAAAATGTAATAGAAGCTGCTGCTTCTGCTGCAATATGCAAGCTTTCCATGCCCTTCCCTTCCCCCAGCATTCAAGTTGTAATGGAATGAATGCTTGTGCAGGTCCCCTCTTCCTGGCATGAGGAAAGTGATCAAGAAATTCCTTTGTCCACTCAAGTTCCTCAATTCTTTGTCTGGTGTCTGTGGGGCTTCTGTTGTTGAGGAGATGACGACACCTCTTGTGGTAAACTAGTTTTTCACTTGTGATAATACTTCTCTTCTGACTGGGAGAAGGAGGGGTAGAGGTTTGTAGTTGCAGAGCAGACACTTAGACTATGGTTACATGACATCGTTTACAGATGCAGCTGAGCTGCTGTAGCATGTCTGGTGAAGACACTCTAAGATGATGGGAGAGAGCTTTGCCATCACCTTACTAACTCCTGCGCCTGCAAGAGCTGGTAAAAATGTCAATGGGAGAAACTCTCCCATTGACAAAGCACTGTCTACATGGACACTGAGGTTAGTATAACAAATAAGGAGTCCTGTGGCACTTTTGAAGACTATGCATAAGTTTTTGTGGGAGAAAATCCAAGCATCTGGCAAAGTGGGATTTTCTCCTGTGAAAGGTCATGCAATAAATAAATCTGTTAGTCTTTAAAAGTGCCACAGGATTTCTTGTTTGTTTCGCTAAACTAGATTAACATGGCCAGTCCTTTGGAATTAGTTTCGTATAATTTATGTTGCTCACGAGTATGGATTATTCACAGCCCTGAGTGATGAAAGTTGCACAGAGGTTATCTGTAGTGTAGACAGAACCTTAAACATGACCTTTACAGCATAGATACAGATATTCAAAGTAAGACTAATACTTACTGTATGCTAAGCTTAATAGCATCCCACAAGCATTTTGTGAAGTCTAAACACATGCTTATAAACTTAACATCTATTTTAGCAGTTCTAGCACACAGGTGAAGCAGACGGGTTTCCAGCTAGGCATTTGTCAGCTTTCAGTGGTCTGGCACCTGCTCTGTCAGTCATACGTAGTATAGTGCTAGTCTGTCTTAAGAGGTTCTAAGAGCAGTCTAGTTGTTTCTCTCCCATACATAGTGATTTGGAGCTGTTATACAGACAAGGAATCCTGTGGCACTTAAAGACTAACAAATTTGTTTATTGTATGAACTTTTGTGGGAGAAAATCCCACTTTGTCAGATGCTTTGAAGATGGGGAAACTTACAGAATGGGAGGAAATAAATGTAGGGGAGTATAAGTCATGCGTACAGGTCGCACTGTAACAGCAAATCAAAACAGTTGTAAAGATTCAAACACTGGTGAACAGTATACAGAGGAAGATGAGGTCAAATTGCCTGCTGTAATGAGATAAAAATCCAGTGTCCCAATTAAGTCCTGAAGCAGTGCAACCAAATTTCCAATTAAATTCAATCTCAGCAGCTTCTCTTTGAAACCTTGATCTAGTATTCATCTGTGTGAGCACAGCAATTAGCAAATCATTAATGCAGTGATCACAAAGATTGAAATGCTGACCCACTGGTTTTAGAATGTTGTGATGTCTGATGTCAGATATGTGCCCACTTATTCTTTTGTGCAAAGACTGTCTTCTTTGTCCAATACATAAGGCAGATGGGCATTTCTTGCACATGATGGCATAAAATCACATTGGTGGATGAGCAGGTGAATGAGCTTTTGAAGGAGTAGCTGGCTTGATTACATCCTGTGATGGTGTCTTTTGTGCAGATATGTGAGCAAAGTTGGCAGCTTGGTTTGTTGCAGGGGTATGTGCCTGCTTTAATGGTTCTGTTGTTAGGTCTGTATTTGCAAATTTGGTTGTATTGCCTCAGGACTTAATCGGGACATTGGAGTTTTATCTCATTACAACAGGTGATTTGATCTCATCTTCCTCTGTATGCTGTTCCCCAGTGTTGGAATCTTTACAACTGTTTTGATTTGCTGTTACAGTGTGACCTGTACCCATGACTTATACTCAGGGGTTAAAGTAGGCCGTAACGTGGCAAAATGCCGTTCCAGGGCCCGCTATTTTAGGGACTCAGTGTTCCAGGGCCCCTAAGAATAGAAAATGGAGCCAGAATGCTGCATTCCAGGGCCAACATTTAAAAATAGCAGGTCCATGAATGCAGCATTCTGGTTTCATGTTCTATTTTTAGTGGTCTGAATGCTGGGCCTCTAAAAATAGCAGGCCCTGGAGCAGCATTCCACCATGTTCCATCAGGCAGGGGCAGGGGCCAGGGGTGTGCTGGGAGGCTCAAGCCCCTGCCCTTCCACACCCCACTGCAACCCGGGGCCTACCACCCGCACCTCCCCAGCCATGCTGCCACCAGTAAGTGCGAGGCTGGCCAGGCTCATGCTGGTGGGAGGTATTGGGGGTGGGGCGCTGGCACGTGAGGGAGCAGGAGCTGGAGTCTGGGATGCCCACCCATGAAGGAACATTTCAGAGCCCCCCAAATTATACTTAAACCCATTTTTATACTCCCCTGCATTTATTTCCTCCCGTTCTTTAAGTTCCCTCATGTTCAAAGTGTCTGACAAAGTGGGATTTTCGCCCACAAAAGCTCATGTAATAAATAAATTTGTTAATTTTTAAGTGCCACAGGACTCCTTGTTTGTTTTTACTGAACTGGACTAACATAGCTGCCCCTTTGGAACTTGGAGCTGTTATGTGATTCGTCGGCATGTCATTATTGGCATCCATTATTTCAGGTGGGAAGACTTCAATTTGAGTTTATTAGGAGCAACAAGCCTTTAAAGTTAAAGGGCTAGATCCTCTGCTGGTGTCGCTCCATTGAGAGTCGCAGAGAAACCTTGATTTACACCACCTGAAAATCTGACCCATTAAAATAACCAAGCAGTCCTATGGCACTTTTAAAGACTAATAAACTTATTTGTCACATGAGCTTGCATGGGCAGAATACCACATCATCAGAGGCATGAAATGCAGGGTACAGTATGAAAGGGGAACTATGAATGCATAGAAGGGTAAATCACATGGTCAATTCAGAATTATTTCAGCAAACCAAGTGAGCCGTCTGTATTCAAACAGTGTATCCCTCTAGAATTTGGACCATTAAAAGTTCTCATACCACTCGGGAAAGAGTCCAAGTTATTGCAGAAGATGGAGACTTGTAGCTGTTTTACTTTTCCATTCCCTGATGATAATTGCTTGTAATTAGTAAATTGCTTACTTTTTTCTAATCACTTTGAAATGTCAATGGACATAAAACACCTAGAATTGTATCATTTGGCTGAATACCATGAAGCAAACCATTCCTGAAAACCTAAGACACCTGGCCTTGTTTATTCACACTTGACAAACTATGACTGTCATTTCTTCATCCTTGTTAGTAAAAGTCATTTTTCCTTAAGTATACCTTTTTAGTGTGCTCCATACCTCTGAACAACCTAGTCTCTGTTATCTCTTCTGACTCTCATTGAGATCTTAAAGGTCACAAATGACACACAAGTGCTGCTTGCTTTGAAGAGTCTCCTTTGGAAAAAAAAAAAAAAACAGTTCCTCAGATCTTGGTGACAAAAAAGCTCCCACAGTCTCAACAATTTATAAAGTGCCAAAGGAAGTTGCTTTGAAGTGGGAAAGCAATGTAATCTCCAGAAACCAGGTTGCTTACATGTCCCAAAGGAGCCTCCCACCAGTTAGCTGCCACTTCTGTTACAGGTGGTAAGCCATGCAAAGACTTGTTGCTGTGAGACCACCTTTAATGGAATGGGGCAGCTGCTGTTTGCCTGACTCTGTCCAGAGTGAGAGAAGCAAAGATAGGACAGAGGGCCTTCTTAGGAACCAGATTAGCTTTTTTTTTTCTTTTTTTTTTTTTCAAGATATTATAACAACAAAAATCATATTTATGGAACAAAGGATTACATGAATTAATAATATTAATACCTCATATTTGTACCTCACCTTTCAAGCAACGATCAGATAGTTATGACAGAACTAACAATGAGAAACTTCAGCCAAGATCTTGCAGAAATTTCTGCAGCTGCTTAGCATTTATCATTTATGTGAGGAGACCCACAGAGCAGGGACCATGACTGTTGACATGTATACCATGAAGCATGTCCATGTTTGCAGGAGTGGATGCTTGTTAAAATCCACACTGCAGATCAGTGCTAGGCTCAGGAACTGAGGCAGAATGTCTGGTGCATGAATGCCACCTTCTAACCATGAATCACAGTCAAACTGATACACATCCAAAGTGAATCCAGTTAATTTGAGTGAGTTACTCCTAAATTTCACCAGTATGACTAAGACCAGAATCTGGCTTTGCCTTTCTATATGCCCCTTACTCAAAATGCAGTAAGATTTTAGTGAGAGGGACCTCCTCCGCCTATTGTTAGAGTCTAGCACAATAGAGCTCTGAACCTCACAGAAGCTTTTAGTGGATACCATAATATGATAATCTGAGTGATTTATCCCAATGTATACTGGTCTCTTTTTGTTTCCTACATAGCTAAGTCTGTCTAAATAAACCATCTGATTTTATTTTTCTTCTTGTGGCAGGAGGTGTCTGGCTGGTAGTTGGTTTAAACTGGGGCCAAACCCGCAGCACATTCTTAGTCACTAATACTCAAATACTGTGAGGCTGGGGTGGATGATGGCTTTGGTTTCCGATGCTGCTGTGCAAAGCAATGAATTCCACCTTTTCTCTTGTCTAGTATAGTGTGATGAAAGTAGAAAAGGCTTAACATGTAAAGATTCAAAAAAATTATCTCCCTTCACTATTATTACTGCCCTATTTGTGACTCAGTAAGCAGTATCTGAATTTCCATTGAGAAGAGAAGTGGTTAGTTTCAATACAGTGCTCTGACAGAAGAAGTTAAGAGAGAAAAATCAATATTAAATCTCCATGGCTCTGCCATGATACAAATAAATAACAGTTAAGACGGTCCCCTTTTATGGTGCAAACTGGTCTGCTCAAGATGGCTCTGAGGTTAGAAAGAAACAGGAAAAATAGCAGTGCCATGTTCTCAAGATTGCTCAGTATGTGTTCTGAAAACATGAATAACTCATTCTCTTTCAAGCAACTACTCCTGTCTACTCACCTGATGAAACCATATTTGTGCAAGCCCACAAGGGAAACCTTGCAGTGCTTTCTCCCTTAGCCATCTCCTCCTAGTTTTAGCCCGTAAAAAATTACCGTGTTAGCAAACTGCAAACACTGAAGTCTTCTGGAAGGAAAGGTATTAAAAAATAACTGCTGAGAATCAGCCACTGGCATCAGAAGATGATCATGGCTATTAAATACTGCTGTCATGCTAACTTATTCTGAGGTCCTGTTCAGATTTCACACATAGGCTACTGTAAACCAGCCTGGATTGGATGAGAAACCTCTAAATTGCTAAACTAATACTCCAGTATGGGAACTTTGGATCTGAAATTGGGATGGGCAGAATATGGACAGGGAAGTTCTGAGTGTTAGAAATACCACTAGTCCACTTATCTAATATCACTCCATTCACTTGTATATAGTGTTTAATTAATAAAATAGACTGTGATTTATTCTGGTCATGTCATATATCCTTCTGTGATGAAGATTTTCTAGCTGTATAATTGCTTTTATTTTCAGATTTATAAATTATATCTTTCCACAAAATTCAGAGTGTATGAACATGGTGTAAAAACACAAAAGTACATTTGAAATCATTCTCATCCAAAATCACTTCCTTTCTCCACCCCATCCCACCAAATACTTGAGAACAGAAAGAAATCAGTGCAACAGTTTTAGATTATTCCTTAAAATATTTCATCTTGCATGCCATATCAGGACACAGTGATCAGATGTAACAGGTTGTGTTCCATTTATTTACATGTCTACAGTAAGTTTTAGTGAGTTTACCACCTTGAGATGGGTTATAGGTTCATTTTAGGTTGGGATTTTCAAAAGGGCTCAGTGTTGGTTTAGTTCTGCTTCTACTGAAATTATTTGTAAAAATCCCACCTGAAAAGAGCAGTTAAGTCAGTATGGAGCTCTTATGAAAATCCCATCCTTAATCCTTCAACAAAGTCGTTTAAGGGAAATTCTAAAAAGCCTAAATTATATGGAAAAATTCAAAGTAAACACTTATAAAGCCAACCTACCAATCAACCAACCGAAATAAAAAAAATACCATTGTTGAATTTTACTCCTCCTGGTATTATGGTGCTGTCCATGGACTTTAGCTAGAATTAAAATTATAGAATTTTTCTGGAGTGTTTTGGTATGAAATTCTTTTATCAGTGTAGAATGAAATGATGACTGAATTATGACAAAGTGCTTGTTGAAATGGTTGTATTGACCCCAAAGGAAGTATCGCTCATTTCATTGCACCACAGATTACTGAGATGTTCCTTGTCCATTTTTCCTTGTGAAAAGGTCTTGCATTAGATGAGTGAGAAATTGTATTGAAGTCTGCGGGCTCAGTTCTCCACTGCATCAAAGCTTGCTCTGTATAATGAAAAGGGGAGTGCCATCAGGAAACTGGAGGCTAGGAAACATGTTCTTTGATCATGCCACACTGATATTGCATTTTGTTTAGGATGCTAAACAAAGAAAACCAGAGCAGTAATTCAAGCAGGTTTAATGAATTCTCCTGTTCCTACAATAGAACAGAATATCTTTGAGATTAAAGCTCTGTCACCAATGCGGATGCACATGGTATGGGAATAATAGCATGACTTGCAGATGTATAACTTGTGGTATGTCATTGGCAGAGGAGTCCCACCAAGCTGACACAGCAAGTTTTCAGGTTAAACTTCAGAAAGTCTAGCTATCATAGACACTCTGATGTTCCTCCACTACTGTAGCATCAGGGCACCACCCCAGTAGATAGGGAAGTGCTATTCTTCCCATTGTATAGATAACTTTATCTCCTTTTTCAAGAAAAGAGAGGAAGAAGAAAGGCAAAGAGGTGAAGAACAGATACGGCAGCAGGAGGAACGTAGAGCAAAAGAGTTGTATCTGAGCCTCAAGCAAGCTCAACAGCACAGCCAACACAATGAATGTGAAGACCAGGAGTGGGAAGAACAGTGTGAGTAAACTTAATGAATATAAAATATGCAAAAAGCCTTGCTAAGTGTGTGGTAAGTGCCATGTGGAAGCCTATAACAAGAAAGGTGGTTGGGGAACCTGCTCTTTAAACAACCACTGAAAGAAGCATTACTTTCTACATAAACTTATGTTTTATAAGGTAGATTCTACATCCAGTTTTCCAAAATGATTCAAGTAAAAAATGCATTAGTGATTTTTATACCTTGCATAGTGCAAAATTACATACAATTTTGCTGAAAGCAGCCAATTTGTCCTTATGTTGCAAATTTCAGTCACTTTGCCAATTTCATATTTCTTCTGCATCATCATTCATTTTCTGCAGTGGAAACTAGCTCCTGCAGGTGGGACCAAAGAAAATGACTGGATTTTTTTTGTCCAGTGTATTTTATAAAGTCTGGTTTCTCTGGTAAATTTCCATGACTTCAAAGGATTGTTTTCAGTTAGAACAGGATCTTGAATAGATCTTTATGGCATTGCTATTGTAACAACATTGTTCACGTTGGTTCCTGAAATATTTTATAAATATCAGTGTGACTGGCAAAATTTTAAAATCACAAGAGAAGCTTGAGTTCACTAACAGCCATGTAGGTGGCATGACGCATGTGACTGTAGGTAAGTAAGATTCTCACTAGTGTTACATTAGGATGGTTCTAACAGGATACAGGAAATAAAATATGATTAGCTGTGTTTGTAATCTAGTGATGACTGGCATATACTGTGTTTTCCCTTTTTAAATGTGTATCACCCTTATTGAAAAGAATGACCCAGTTGTACTGAAGGAAGAATTTATTTTGTACTTCCTCACCTACATTGATTTGATTACACAGCACAAAAAGAGGTAGATATATGCAGATGGCTTTAATCCTTAACGGTAAAATTAAGCTAGTTGTAACAATAAAAGTCTTGTGGCATCTTAAAGACTGACAAATTTCTTTGAGCATAAGCTTTTGTGGGCTGCAACCCACTTTGTCAGATGTGTGGGTTTGCAGCCCATGAAATGTTATGCCTGAAGAAATTTGTTAGCTGTTAAGGTGCCATGGGACTTCCGTTGTTGTGGCTATATGGCTGCCCTCATCAGCTAGTTATGTATAAATGAAAGATTAATGAAGTATGCACTTGAAATGACTTTGATATGGGTCAACAATAGATGTTGCATGGGATGATTTGGTACCTCATGAAGTAGGGAAAGTTAAGCTTCAGAGATTGTGTGCTGTAATCTTGCTAATTTATATATGTTAATAGTAAAGGAAAACCAATAACAGTAAAAGAAATACTGCAAAATGCATGGTGTTTGGTTTTGTAGTTTTATTCAATTAGTTCAGGAATTCATTAAGACTGATTACCAAAGTCCTGTTGCCTGTCATTCATATGAAATTAAATAATTTAGTACAAAATTAATTTTATATGTAACATATATTGGTGGATAGCTCGCTGATCTAGTTTGTCAAAATGAATACTCTATAGATTCAATTTTTCAATAAAGAAAAGTCAGCTATTCCTAGGAATTTTTTTAAATTCCAGGTTGTTCATTCCGAAATGTAAAAGGTATCCTTTTGTACTCTAGATCTCTGAGGGTTTTGTAGAAGAGTGGGAGAGAAGGCTTTTCACTCAAGACCATTCCAGTTTACACTAGCTGAGCTTCTCAACTAGAGAATGGTATTCAGAACCCCATTCAGATGGCAGAGACAGAAACAGAGGAAATTTGTAAGACTGGTGTCAAAAGAAATATCTTGCATATGGAAATGAGCAACAAAACAAAATACTGCAAATTTTACTAAAAGCAGGAAGTATTTTCTGTGTTGCACACATTCTGTTTTTAAAATGAAACAAACAAAAACCTGGACAGTGTTCTGAAATGAATGCTGAATTATAGGACTATGAGATGAAAAGGGCAGTATCACAGGGACTGTGATAGGAGAAAAGGGAAATGAGGAACAGGCTAAGAAATAAAGCAAATTTCAGCCAGAGTTTCTGAAATGGTTCAGAACACAGATTTTTCTAGCCTGCATTTATTTTGTGGTCATTCAACACTGCTTCAGGTGCATCATTTACTGACATTGTTTGCAAGAGTTAATTTTCATAGAGTAGGCAAACTTTTAGAAGGAACCTAAATTAGTGTAACTTGCTTCATCATCTCTTACCCAGAAACTGTTATGTTCACAAACCTCGATGCCCCCTAATCTTCCTTACATTCCCTTCAAGTTAACTAGCATCACAGCTACATGCCAATGGGTAACTTCAACTCTTACCTGTCATGTCACTTCTAAATTTGTCCCACTGGGTTGATTTTCCTCACACACTGCTTTCACACTGCTGTAAATCTATTACAATCAATCAGTTTACTCCAGCTTTACACTGGTGTTACTGATAAGAAAATCAGATCCACTGAGTCAGAATATGTCTGAATTAATGGAACTTGTATAGAGAGGGCTGGAAAAGGAGAACAGAGCAAGAAAGGTCACTAGTAGCATATGGAATGTGTATGTGAAAGTAGGTTTAAGGAAGTAAAGGAGTGTAATGCCACCATGAATTCAAATTCAAACCCTCCCCATTTGTGAGCTGGTTCTCTATTCGGGATTTAAGCTCCCCATTGCAACACCATGGCAAAAGTTTACAGTCCTGTTAGCCTTGCAGTAACTCTGCTTGGCCCCTGCTGTAAATACTAAATAAATAAAAAAACTAAAGGCCATGCATACGCAAAGGAGGCACTGGCAGGTGCAGCATTAGCATCTTTTGCCATTCTGCACCTGCAGCTGAAGCCATATTACCCATTAGGACTTGAGCCAAGTTCTATCTTGTCTTACCTCCATGAACTCCGCAATAGCAGGGGGTCATGACTGAAGAGGAGCAGCAGTGTTAGTGCATCTGTTGTGGAGGGCAAATGTAGGAATGATATTGATGACACTAATAATTTATTGAGTAGAAGGAGTTTAGAAAGGAATGGGATTTATCTCTCACCATCACATTATTCCTCAGCTGTTTACTGCCAAAGCAATAGGCATAGATGAAGTGTTTGCTAATTTTGGTTTCTGTTGTTCACTTCAGTTCACTTGATTGTGCCAAATAACAATAAAACCCTTAGAACTGCAGTAGCATCACTTTGCAAAAGTTAATTGAAATACATATTTTTAGTGCTTTTTAATAGACTAAATGTCTAGTGTGGAATGCCTTGAGTAATTGTCACTATAAAAAAAACAATTGACATTGGAAATGTAATTATACATTTAGATTTCACATGCTGGACATATGATAGGAATGTCTTGGAGAGCAGCTGTCAGTTGATACAAGTATACAAGGGTACAATTATATTAACAGAATAGTGTACTAAAGGAATAATGTGAATAAGATTAGTGGAAGAGTGAACCAGGAAGTCCATATTTGTATGTTTGTAATGGGTAATAATAGCATAAGGTTGAAAAGAAAGGCACTCTATAGAACTTGCTCAGCTTTGTTCCTAACCACATTAAAATCCATGTCATAGATTCCGAAAGCATTCCCACTGGAGGTCTAGTTCGATCTCTACAGTTACATCTGTTTGTTCCACAACTGCAAACAAAGGACTCGTAAAATAACACAAGGAAAAATATTTTAATACTTATAATACTGTAAAATGTATTAGTGAAATAACTAATTTGATAGAAAATAGCAAAACTTACTGATTACTATGTTAATTAAACATTGTTTAACCGCCTCTATTCATCTTCAAAGTGAGCATGTATGCTCAACAAGAGCAGAGTAACTACTGCAAAAAAGTCTGTACATTTTTTTTTTGTTTGAATTTTTAAAGGAATTTGCTTAGGCTGTGTTAACACTACCACTTTGTGTTTGCTTTCCATAACAATTCAAGTGAATATGTTTACTGGCAAGGATGTTTGTGGAAAGAGTGACTTTTAAGCAAATAAGACCCTGTTCAGGCACACATTTACGCACATGCTTAATTTTAAGTATGTGCAGGAGGCTTCTTGATTTTAATGAGCCTCAGAGTACTTTGTTGAATGCCTCTACTTACAGCTTTAAAAAAGCAGATTGTTGACCAGGAGCCATACTGCAGAATATTTATGGGAAATCAGCTTCCAACGGGGAACAAAAGCATACCATGTGTCTTGCATGCGCACTAAAAATGTTGAATTTTGAATTTGAATATTAAATAGTCATTATGAACTGCTCGTAAACAAGCTATAGAATAAGAATTATTAACAAGGGCACAGCTGAACCAAAATCTTTTAAAATTGAGATGCATATTGATAGAGCATTATATTTTTGCAGAACTCACCCAGCTCCAGCTGTGTGTCTCAGCTCTTCAAAAGCACAAAATAGACCATAAAAAATGGAGAGCTCGTAATCATTCACGAATGATGTGACTAATTCAAGATCAGTCCTCTAGCACTGCATGAATTGATCCATATCAAAGGATCTAATGTTAGACTCCTTCAGAACTGAAAAGAGGGATTTCCTGACTCTGTGTGGAAATGTAGAAGGCAGTGCTCTACTTTCAATAAAACAATATCTTGGGCTTGTTTAGAAGATTTTAGGGTTGGTGAAACCAGGTGAGACTAAAGAAGGCCAGATCAGATCTCAGGCCAGACTCCAAGCTGAATTTTCCCAATGCTTCAGGCTACTTAAGACAAGTTCTTTTGGTCTCACTGTCACAAACTGTGCAGATCAGGGTCACCATATGTCTGTTGCTGCAATTCCCAGTTTGAAGAATGTAGATAACATTTCCCTGCCTCACAACAAAGATTGGAGAATAACATCCATTAATGACTGAGGGGACTTGCGTAGTATGGTGATGAGGGCCTGCCACTGAATGGCTGGACCTTGAAAGCAAGCAGCTCAGCCTTGCTGCTAGCCAGATAACTGTCCTCCAGCTGAGTATGATGGAGATGTAGTTATAATGTCTGACCCCAGCTGCAGGGGTCAGACAGAGGATTACTTAAACTGATCTCAGACTTGGAGGAGACCCAGGAGAGACAAGCAAGGGGAGTTCCTAGAGTGGGAAGAGTCCAGGGATGGCACACTAGAATAGATTCAAAGGTAAGCTCTATATGGTTCAGAGATGGGAACCAAGAAGCAGAGGATGCAGGAAGCCCAAGAAGAATTATTAGAGTAGGTATTTATGAGGATATACAGTTGGGCATTCTCTTATCATGGAGGGGGTTTGAATCAGCTGCTTCTCAGTGGGAAGACTGAGTGGGGTGTGAAGAAACAGCCTGCAGAGGGGACTGGATAAGAAAACCCCTGTGCAACTGATGGTGAGTGTGTGTCATGACAGGGCCATGTGAGTACTCTGAGAGAGATGCAAACTTATGGTCAGGACTGATCCTCTAGTCTAGGCTGACCTTTTTTGATTTTATGCTATGAGGATCTTGTACCCAGTGTCTGTGGTGTGTTAAACATACACACTCTACTGCACAGAGTATCTTTGGTCAGTCAAACAGGAAAAATAACCCATTCATAGAGTGAATAATACCAGACGTCGAAGCTCCTTTTGCCTTCCTGTGATGGGGTGGAAGGCAGAAGCTACAGTGTGTTCTGAAAGACAGTGCATAGTGCAGAGATTGTAACTACTGACTGTGAAGGGATTCAGCATAACAATATTGGTGCTGGTCTGTATCACAGCATAAAGATCTGGAGAAAGTAATGTCAGACAGGGCATTGACAATCAAGATTTCATTAACCAGCCTCATGATAAGAACAAGGAAGCCAAAATTGTTAAGAGATATAGGGCCAAATACACCCGGATGTTTCTATGAATGGCGTTCTGAGTGCAGAGAAAGACATGGCAAGCTGAGAACGAACCCCATGACTTGCATGATCTTTGGACCACCTTGAGGTTGCTCGCTATGGAGACAGTGGGACAGAAAATGGTTTCTCCCCACCTTTTCATTTCCCCTCACTGGCATTGGGCATTCCAGGCATACATTTAATGCCACTGACATTGGATCATTAGGTCATATGAATTCCTTCTCATAGTCAGTGGATTCCCTAGAGGGAGGTCAGTGGAGTCTGGGAACAGCACGACAGCAAAGCTCCTGCAATGTATTTGCTGTCTTGAGCAGCATGGAATCTGGGAGCCATTAGAAAGACAGAGCGCCTCTGTCAGCTTGTCAGGGATCCCTGTGTGCTGGGAGGCTAAATTCGCACTCACTCTGAGAAGCAAGCCAGTGAGAACTGTGCACCTTTCTTGCTGACAGAATGAACAGTGAGAGATCCTGCAAGTCCATGTGGATAGCTGTATAGTTTTTCAGTTCCTTCTGTTGAGAGGGTGACTGTAAAACAGAGAAAGACAGAATTCATTCCTGGTGTCACTGTGTGTATGTGTGACAAAATATAAGAGAAAGGAAGGGCTGTCAGTCAGTGAACAAAGTTACTCTGGAAAAGGCTAGTGAATGTTAATGTTAAACAGTTTCAAGCAATGCTACAGTTTAGGAACACCACTCTTCACACACAGAGCAACCCCCTAGATGGTAGAAGTATGCTATCTTTATACGGAACAGGAAAATACAGTCCAGGTCACTGTCCCCTACTGATATACAAGTGTTAACTAAAGTAAGGATTGCAGACATTTGGCTGCTACTCTGTTGAGCTATGTGTTTTGCTGAGTGAAATGGAGCATGCAGATTTTCTCTTTCTTTCTTTCTTCCTTCTGACAGGCTAAATAGGGAAGCCTGGAGGAATAGGCAGGGGTTAAAGTAAGGGGGAAAGCACTGGAACGCAGTTCTGGGGCTCCCTATTTTTAGGCTGGCAGTGTTCCGGGGCCCCTAAAAACAGAGGAATGTGATGGAACACTCTATTCCGGGGCTCCCCTAAAAATAGCTACAGCAGCTGAAACACAGCGTTCTGGTGGCTCTACCTTAAGCCCTGCTCCTCCTTAAGCCCAGCCAGCAGAGAGCTGTGGCAGGCTGGGAGTTTGTGAACCCCCCTCCCCCCCCCACAGGGCTGAGCAGCTTGTGACTGGAAGCAGCTTCCAGCTGGTCAGCCAGCCTGCAAACAGCTGAGGTAAAGGGTTGGTGGGGAGTGCTGGGGGTTGTGTGTGTGTCTGGGGCAGGGGGTTAAAGTGTGCTGGAATGCCCCAGAACGATGCTCCAGGGCCTTTTATTTTTAAGGGCTCAGCATTCTGGGGCCCCTAAGCATAAAATGTGGAGCCAGAACTCTGTCTTCTTGGGCCCACCATTGAAAAATGCAGGCCCCAGAACACTGCATTCCAGGTCCACATTCTATTTTTAGGGGCCTGAAAGCTGGGCCCCTAAAAATAGAAGGTCCTGGAGCATCGTTCTGCTGTGTTCCAGTGGGCAGGGGACAGGGGGAGGGGCTAGGGGTGTTACTAGAGGCTCAAGCCCCACCCCAATCCCTCCCCTTCTAGGCCCAGCTCCCAATCTGGGGCCTGTAGCCCAAGCCCCAGCAGTGGCACTGCTCTGGGGCCCACCTCCCCTGCTGCACTGCTGTTGGTGAGTGTGGGGGTGGCTGGCTTGTGCAGGGTGGGGGGGGGTGGCAGGAGCTGGGGTCCAGGGGGGCCCACCGGCGTGGGAAAGGGGCCCACCAGTGTGGGAGCATTCTGGGGCCCCCCAAATTATACTTTAACCCTTGGTCTGGGGGTGCCTGTGTTTGTGTGTCTGGGGGTGGGTATTGGGCAGGGGGTGGGGTTGGGGACAGTTATTGAGGGCCCACCCATGCTGGAGGGCTCTGGGGTCGGCCAAATTATACTTTAACCCCAGGGAATAGGGTTCTAGAGAACTCAAGATTCTTTAGTATATTATGAACTATGATTCCAGCTCTAACCTTCCTTACCATGCAGCATTGCACTCCAGACTCGTCTTCACTGCTGCTGGTGGCATTGTTACATAGAGAACAATTATATTTAGAGCAATCAGTGTTTTGTGTCTCACATTCTAAAGATAAAACAGGAAATCTTACCACTCAAATTACACATTAGTATCATTTTATTTGTACAGTGAACAGTGAAAACTATTTATTTTATGCACTAGTTCAGTTCTCTACCCATAGCTGAAAATTCAGGGTGAATTTTTAGTTAGAACAACTATATTTACCCAAACTAATTCTATACCCAAGTGTATAGATGAAAGCACCAGACTAAAACAGGATATTTTTTCTTGGATCACTTATTAAATCTGATCTCTTTATTTTCTTCCACTCCAGGCCACCTGTTAGCCTTTAAGGCTAGTGAACCTCCAAAGTTTGTGGATGTTCCTTGGTCCTTTGTTTTCATATAGATTTTCTTGTAAGATCTGCTCATTCTTTAATTATTTCTTGTCTCCATTGAGTGGTTCCATAATACACATAAATCAATATATATTTATGCTAATTTCACCCCTGGAGTAAAAACCAAAGGCATGCAGGCAGCTTCGTGAAATGTGGCTGTCTAGCAGAATAATTGTGTGCATGCATACTTTGCCAGGGTCAGATATCACTGCAGACGGTGAGAGGTTGTTGTGTATGTGTTGCATGCACAACAGTGTACTACACGCACAGAGCCTTTCTTGCTTTTTACAAATCTTGTATGCATTAAGAACTGCACAGTGAGTATTCATTTATCAACTCACTACTTTCCTGGTGCCTCGAGCCCTGTTTTGATGATTTTTGAGACATAAATAACTTCAGGCACACAAATTATTCCAGTACAAAAAAACCCCTTAACATCCAGCAAAGCAAATATTAAAGAATCAAGCTACCGCCTCCAGTAGCAATTATCAATCCTGCCATGACTACTCTGGCTTAGAAAAGGGCTCTTTGAACTAGAACATGTCTGTAGATACTGTGCATTGCGGTGGCACAAAGGATATTGCTCCTCAGATCCTTAATGGGGGAATGCTTATACTTAAGAATAATTGAACAGCAAATTGTGGATACTTGGGCTAGCCCTCATGGAAAAGACACATGAGCAAAAAGTGTGTTTACAATAAAAATATTTACAATTATGGTGGACACAGTTTATATCCTGCAGAGTTAAGGTAACAAAACTGTTTCCATTATACCCTTTTGTTTCCAAGTTCTCATAATTTTTGGCAGCATTCTCTTTCTGGGTAGATAACTAATGTTCGTGATATTGGTAAAAGCTTCTGATTTATTGAACTATTCCAGTAGTCAAATGATGATGAAACAGGTGTAAAATTCTTAATTTTGACCTTTTGAATACTCAAGTTCTAAATTAAGAGTACCCAGGAGGTCTCAGGATAGCTCATCTCTGGTGGTCGCAGTTGAGGATAGCAGCCTTATAATTCCATATTTATGGAAATGATAATATTTTACATGCTGGGGCTGTTCACTTTTTTTCAGAGAAAAATGCAGATTCAGTAACACTAAACCATTCTGTGAATTTGTGTCAGTTGTGCTGATTTGTTCCTTTTGAGGGAAATGATCAGAAAGAGTCTAAATGTCTAAACATTCTCAAAATGAAACATTTCATTTTTTAATTTTAAACAACTTTTTGTTTCAAAATGTCCTTATTCAGTTTTTTTAAAAATATCCACAGACTATTAAAATTGGTAGAAATTGATGCAACAAAATTAGATTCTTCTGAAATGAAACATTCTGTTAAACCTGAAATGAATTATTTTGACTCTTCAAAATTCCAACTGAGTTAAAAAAAAAACAACTGTTATTTGTCTGGCTCTGGTTACGAGTCCCTATCTGCTAGTAGGCAAAGGATAGGCTTCTGTATTGTATGCAAATCCTAGGTTCTGACTCAGGTTTGAGCTCAACCTCCCTGTCTGTCCCCATTGAAATCAGTCAGAGCCAGGTCAACAAGCATTCAGGACCCGGGTCCTAGGGTTGTGCTGGGGGTAGTGAGTCAGAGCCTCAGTCCCACTGAAACTCTGGTCCAAACCCTGTCATTGTGCAGTATGAGTGCAGGTCAAGCTGCAGAGCTGGGTCAGAAGGCTTGGATGCATTAGTGTGACTATGAGACACAGGTCCTGCAATTTAAACCAAATCTTATAACTCAGTGTGAGTACTCAGGTAGGTGTAGGCTTGGAAACATGTCCACAAGCCCAGGTGCTAGAGATCTGGGTGTTTAGTGCAGTGTAGGCAAACCTTGGTAACCTCAGCAACAGAGCTTGGTTCTCCAGCTGCTGGTATTCATATTTTTTACTGCCTTACCAAAGTACGAAGCTGTGCTTTCCTGTCACTTTTAACATTTTCTATTTTAAAAATGGGATGCTAGAGGGGGTGTGGTCAAAGGGAGTGAAAGAGGAAAAACTGCCAAGCAAAAACCCATAACTGGAAGTGTTCCTTATTCCAAATTTAGTTTTTATAAATAAGTGTGTTGAAAGCGACTGGCATCTGAGACTGAAACAGCTGGTAAGAGAAGAGATCTAAGTAGACCAGGGAACATTTTTTTAAAATGAAAAAAACATTAATATACTCAAAACAGTAGGTAAAGGGTGTACATACACTTCCGCCTCTGTGATTCTATCCCATAGGAACTGCTTTCTTTAGTAGAAAGTTATCCTCATATGTCCCACCAATTATTTTTATATTATTCTGAAGAATATTCAAATACATAGCCATACTCTAATAGCATTGACTCACCATGGTAAGCATTAAGTACTAGGCCATTGAGCCCTGATCCATCAAAGCACTTATGCATGCATTTAATTATAACCATGTGAATAGTCCCACTCAATCCAGCTATTCAGATGCTGAAATTAAGCATGGGTTTAGTGTTTTTCTTAAACAGGGTATTGGTTGCTGAAGGTATGAGGTCAAAGATTGAGTTTCTCATAATGCAGCCAGACTGGGTCTAAAATGCATGCCCTGTAACAGCCTATTGCTATTAACCGGTACTCTACCTTGTCTCAAAAGATTGACCATTGAGGTTATGCCATTGTCTTGGTGTCTCAATTTGGCACGCTTTCACTACCAGTGAGTCCATACCTGATATCTCCAAGCCATACATCCCTGTGACATGCCCAACACAGTGTGAACTTCTGTTACTCAGAGCAAAAAAAAATTCCTGCTCAGTCCTGGTGGTGGTGAATTTATGATCTGAAATATGAGTTTAGATTTCCTTTATCTTACACAACTGCAGAGGGCATTAGCCAAACCATTATTCATCCTTTTGATGGCCATTTTTAGTATTAGAATCTGAATGTTTTTAAGATCAGTCAATAGACAGGAATGAATTTAGATAATTGTTCCATAAAGGAAAGGGTAAAGAGTCATATATACACTTTGAAACCACAAACAGCTCTTTCTTCCCCACCCAGTGCGCCGCTCAAAGGCTGCAGATGAGGAAAGGAGTCATAAAGCACGCAGGGCTCGGGATGAATATCGACGGCAATCGTTGCGAGCCATCCAGAAAGGAAAAGTGGCTGGCTTGAGTAACCTGTTCAAGGGGACCAGCCTGAGCAGTGAACCAGAGACAAAGCTGACCAGCAACAATTCTGGCCTGCTAATGACTGTCACGACACCAACCAGGTTTGTTTGTATTATAGGTGACTCCTAAAATATGATCCTTCAGTCATGTGCTTTCCATCCCCATTTTAATAAGTGCTGCTTTTTTGTTTGTTGAGATTCCCCAGTGTTGTTCTTGACCCTGACTAGAAAGCAGATATTTAAAAAAACATCAAAATGGATCGGCTTCATGAAGTCAGTTAGATGGCATTTGTTTTAAAAAGGATTTTTTAGCATCTGTAAAAAATGACATAGGTCTTATCAAATCATTGACTTTTTAAAAAACTTTAGGACTGAGATAAAGAGAGACTCAAATGGAGAAGTTCTCAAGCAAACTTTAGCCCTGCAGTCTAGAAATAACTGCTGCTCAAGTGGTCTTTGACACATTTCACAGAGAGCTGTCAAACTCTTAAGTCTCAGCAGTTTTGAGTTTTCTTCAGGCAAAATCAAGTGTCTTCTGAAATTTTTTAATCTATTGATCCTTCATCTTTCTCTTTGGTAAACTGTGTGGTGTCCAGAAGTGAAAAACAATCCACCGCAGTGCCCTATCTGCTTTGAAATTTATCAGTTGCTTCTTGCAGATTTATATGTTGCCATTTTATAGTCTTAATTTGTCTTGGTAAGATGAATGTGATAATATGAACTGGGCAAAGTGGTGAAGTTTAAAAAAATCACCACATTCAGAGAAGAGTGAGTCCCTTCCTTATCAACTTTTATTTTTCCTTTTACCACCACATCTTGCAATTTTCAGTCATTGTGCTTATGATCTCTGGCAGCTCAGCAGCACCAAAAGGACTTCCTGCGCAGGGTTTGTGTTCTGTTTTGATAAGCATTCTCTTTTGCTGGTTGTGTGAGATACAGAAATTCATTGCTAATGGTTGTTGAAATTCCCAGTTTGATGAGGAATCAAAATTTCTCTGTCTGAAAGGCAGTGGGATCTCTCCGCCCGCCATCAAGTCATTTGTCAAAACAATCTTCTAGTTATTTTTATTTTTCCAAACCACTTACTTTATTTCAGAAAAGACTCTTTGATGTAATAAAAACACTAATAAAGATAGTAAATTTGGAAAACCAGTGACTGTAATTTAGCCTGAAGTTCTCCACTTTCTAAATGGAGTTATTTACTATTGAATTGGGTGGTGTTCAATGTGAATTTCTCACGAGTGTGGCTGAGAAGACTTGAAAAAGACTTCAATCCTTACCCAGCTCTTGTCCAAAACTGTTTATCCCTCCCCAGCTCACATCTTGGTTTAATAATTATCACTGTATTTGTTATCTCCTAAGGCATCTTTTTGTCCCTGCATGACTAGACTGTTGTTTAGACTAAATGCCTGCCAAAGATATCAGGGAGAGTAAGAACTCTCCTTAATAAGCCTTTGCCTAGGCAACCCACATCTTGAATCTTCAAACATAGAAGTAACAACTGCCACGTACCTGATTATTCCCTACATGGGAGGGAGGTGACTAAGTAGAGAACTGTCTAGCCAAAGTATTATTGCTCCAATGAGCTGACCACTGCAGCTAAAAAGGCATGCCATGTGTTGTAATCTGCTACTGGCATGGTATGTCAGCAGATTACTGCTTCTCTGGGGAAGTGGATAAACACTGTGTTTCCAGAGAGGAGTCCCTGAATCCCAGTGCTTTCAAAGAATAATCCTGTAGCGGTGCAGTTGTGGACTGCCTTTTCAGTTCAAAGCTATGTCTAAAGTCACAGTGGAATGGTGCTTTTCTTTCTCTCTCTCTTAATTTCTGCATGTGATCCCTGTTTCCTTTACCTTCTGTGTTCTTTGAAAAGCTCGTCTTGGTTTTTATTCCCCCACCCCCGGTCCTCTTCCCTGTCTCTTTTTCCCTGCTGATTTTCTGTTTGTTCAAATCATTTTGCTCATTTACTCATTGTTTGTCTTTATCTGTAAAGTAACAGCAATATTTTTTTTCCTTCTTCCCGTACCCTGCTCACTGTGTCAGTGTAGTGTTTGTAGAAATCAAGTGAGAGCAATTTCATGATTTGGCCTAGGTGAAAAACTGCTCTAAACCATCCCATTTAACTTATGCCTAATCAGTTTCCACAATGCAGGTGGAATCCTATTTATCTGTCACTCATTCACAGAATTGGAGAGAAGAGAGTTCTGGGCTATGGGGGCCCAGGAGTGGGTCACATGTCTAGGCCACCCGTAAAAAATCTTGAAACACAGCAATATCTGGGGGAATTTGTCATGCCTCCATGTCTTAGTATAGTTTGCTTTCTTCTCTATGTAGAAAGCGCTCATCTCTCTATCTGTTGTTATCATATGAGAGCTGCTTTTCCATGTACTTAGTTCAAATGCCACAGTATTGATTTGTGTGTATTTCTGTGTTTGCATTATTTTTATTTCACTTTATTTTTTACTGCCTACAAAAACAGGCATTTGGGAATAATTTTTGGTTGCTTACTGTATTCTTTCTGCTAAGAGATATCTAGTCCTGCCAGAGCATGCTCTTAAAATAAATTAGATATTATAAAAGGAAGTTCCTTTGATCTCTGCCTTCACATATTCAACTGCCATTTTGACAGCGTGGGGAGGGATCTAGGCAGTGGGATGTTTTAGTGCCATGAAAAGAAAGAATGCATTAATAGAGGGCCAGTGTATTTTACCTAACAGAATTCCCTTTCCCCTTCCTCACTAGGTTCCGTATTTTGGTTCAGGTGGGTCAGGCTCAGCTGGGTGTGGAAGAGTTCCTGACCCTCTAAGGGCTCTGCACCTTCTATATCCTCCTTTGAAACAAGCTCACCACCATTGTGTAGTTTAGTGGTACCTTCTCCTCTGGATGTTGCAAGGTGTCCACTGTTACTTGTAATGGGGTCACCACTCAGCATGGCATGTAGCTCAAGATAGCAGTGGCAGCTCTTGAAAGCAGAACCAGATTTTTTTTTTTGTTGCCCTCCTTTGTCTTTTGGTAGGACTGACACTGTTCCTCTCTTTTTTTTGCTCGATAGTGCTAATTGACCCTGTTGTACCTCTGGCCTTTGCAATATTCAAACAAACATTTTTACTTCTGATGCAATTTCACAGCTGGACCTGCGCTGCCCTTCTTCACCACAAGTTGATGAGATCCAGGGCTTCTGTCCTGCACCATTCAGCAGCATGGGGCTTGCCTGATTTTTTTTGTTTAAAGCTATGGCTTGTCTTGGAATCATACGGGAATTATAAGATACCAAGCATGAGCTAGCAAGAAGAGAGCAAAAAAAGCAAGGGGTCTTGTGACAACTAAAGACTAACAGATTTATTTATTGCATGAGCTTTCGTGGGAGAAAATCCCACTTTGTCAGATGCTTTGAAGAGAGGGAATTTACAGAATTGGATGAGAATAAATGCAGGGGAGTGTAAGACGTGGGATCAGGTCATTCTGCAACAGCAAATCAGAGCATTTGTAAGGATTCAGACTCTAGGGAACAGCACACGGGGAAAGTGAAGTCAAATTACCTGTGATAATGTGGAAAGAATCCATAGCCGTGATTCAGCCCTGCTGTCACACAATCTAATCTGCATATTAGTTCAATTTTGGCTGTTTCTCTTTGAAGTCTTGATGTCCCATTGATTTTTTTGAGGACCATTATTAACAAATCATCACTGGAGTGATTAGGAAGATGGAAGTGCTCAGCAACTGGTTTTTTTTCTTTTTTGTGTTATGATTTCTGATGTCAGTTTTGTGCCCATTTATTCTTCTGTGTAGGGACTGTCCTGTTTGTCCAATATATAAGGTATGGGGGCATTTCTGGCACATGATGGCATAAATCACATTAGTGGATGAGCAGGTGAACGACCCTTTGATGGAGTAGCTGGCTTGATTAGGTCCTGACACCACTGTATGGCATACCAGTCACTATGCCTGGACCTGGCTTAACATGCAGAGGATTCACACAATAGGTGAGAAGCAGCCTTTGCCTGCAAATAATAATCTTTTGTCTATGATAAAATCAAAGAAATAATAGAGAAGAATTGAGCAGGATGAAAATTTTCCACTAAAACCTATTAACAGAAAATAGCTATTGGACACAATTGAAGCATTAGTGGTAGAATTTCTTTTGTCAAAAAAGTGGATTTTCATCAGAAAACACCCCCACCCTCATCTGGTTATTCAGTGAAATTTAAAAAAAAAAAAAAAAAAAAGGTAAGTGGAAGAAAAACAGATATTTTTGTTTAATTTTTATTTTTTTCAATGGGAGAAGAAAAATCCCAATGAACTCTTATGATTAGCTCTATTTTCTCCTACTCTATGACCAGGGTTCAAATTATTTTTGTACCACATCTGCATAACATCAGTCTCCAATTGTTTGTGTTTTCAATACAGTAAAACTTGGGAGCGTCCTTCTAGACCTATTTCCAGAGAAATCATCATTCGCTGGTTCAAGGAGGAGCAGCTTCCACGGCGTGCTGGGTTTGAGAAGAACACTAGTGTTATTGCACCGTGGTTTCATGGTAATTCATTACTCTTTATTCTTTCATATAACTGAGGCTGAAGGACCTTCACAGTTGAAGTAATGGGTTACAGAATACCTTTTGTTTGTTTTTTTTTGCAAGGAATTGAAACATAATAGGCACTCTCAGTCACATCTCTAGTGAGAAATAATCTTGTTCACCTTTCTCAGAAAGGCTGGTATAACATAGATTGTTGTCTGATAAGTAATGTCTGTCCATTATCTTTATCATGGAGGGAGTCTTCCCCACTTTTCCCCCCCCCTGTTTTGTAGCTGAATTTATGACACTTGCCAGTTGTCCTCCTATTTTTTTTTTAGCATTATCAGAGACTGCAGTGCACAACTGAATGCCTGGAATAATATTTGGGAGTGGGTGGGTGGGGGGGAATCTCATTTTTATTCTGGTTTACAAACACAGTTTTTATGCTTGCTATAATTATAAAGGAGGGAACCAAGCATTCTGGTCATTACTTTAAAAAAATGTGGTTGACACAAAGATTTCTATTTATGAACATGAATCTGTTTTAGACCTGAGTCGCAATATTCTTTTCATCTGAATGTTAGGAATTAGAGCGTTATTGTAGGTGTGGTGAGCCTGCCCTTTGTATGACTCCAATTATTGTTTCTTATTATGGGGCCTCTAGGCTGTGTGCTTTTAGATAATCCCTCACTTTAGTGGAGAGTGCTTTGATAGAAGTGAGCCTCCCTCACTCCCTGTTCTCATATCATAAATAAGTTAAATGTGCTTATTGAGACTTATAACTCAGCTAATCTGTTACAAGGAAGAAATAGAGAAGTACAGTTATGGACAGCTCTTGTCTGGCTCTAGGTTGTGGTTCCAAACCCTCCTCATTTTACACAACTTCTTACTTAAGTAGTTTAAAACACATCAGCAAGCTGCTGTTTTCAGTTGTTTGAAGTACCAATCCAAAAGAAAAGTGGATAACTTGTAAATATTATACATTTCAATTTTTTATGAGAATGATGCAGACAAAAGAAAGATATTTGAATTGGGCTGTCTCCAGCAGGTAATTAATGTGATAATTGTATTTTCTCTAGTTTACAGTGTATGCAAGATAGAAGGAGCAAACATTCAGCTACATGATTTATTTCTTATTTATAGTTCAAGCAGTTCTAGGAAAGAGAGTATCTGTGAACGTTTGCAGGAATAAAGTCATCTGAAGTCAGCTCATCAGCATTTGCAACTGGCTTTTTTTTTTTTTTTTTGCTATTGGCAGACATGCTGGTGGGCAAGGCTTTTCTCTCCAGAGTGTTTGAGAGAAGCTTGTTTACATGAATACACATGTGCAAAAGTCATCCAGCTCATGATGCAAAGCCCAGTGAGGTCAATGGATATCTTTTCACTGATTTCAATGGCCTTTAAATATGTCTCCAAAGGTATGACTACACTACACGGTAAACCAAGGTCTTTAGGACACACCCTTGTGGATTCAGTGTTTCCAAGCCCTTGCTTGAGCATCCGTACTCCACTATAAAACTGAGTTTACTGTGGTTGAACCCAACAGTCATGACACTATACAGACGACCTAACTTGGACCTGAAGCTTGACCTGTGTCCATACTGCCAGATGACAGGATTTGGGGTCTGAACCACTCTTCTAGCAGGATTCTAGGATCCAGGTCCTGAGCTTGCTGACTCAAGTCAGACTGGTTTAAGTGTGAATGGAAGAGTGGGCTGGGCTCAAACTTGAGTCAAAGCCTGGGTTTAGTGTGAAGTGTAGATATACACATAGTCAGTATAAGAACCTGACAGCTCATAGTCCCTGTTGAATCCCTTACATCATGTGATTCCTTCTCAGAGAGTGTGACTTTATGTACTGAAATTTCACAAAACTCACAAGAATTAATACATCCCCTTTTCTCCTTCTTCTCCTAGGGGCCAAAACTGGCCCATGGGGGCTTTCAAATTGGGCTGTTTATCTCAGTAAGAGGGAGCGCACTGGAACGCCTTTCTGGGGCCCACTATTTTCAAGGGCTCAGCATTATGGGGCCCCTAAAAATAGAATGTGGAGCTGGAACGCTGTGTTCCGGGGCCCACCATTGAAAAATAGCAGGCCCCGGAATGCAGCGTTCCAGGTCCATGTTCTACTTTTAGGGGCCTGAATGCTGGGCCACTAAAAATAGCAGGCCCTGGAGCTGTGTTCCACCACGCTCCAGCAGGCAGGGGAGGAGGCAGGGGCTGAGGGCAAGGGCTAGGGGCATTACTGGGGGCTCAAACCCCTCCCCTTCCACTCCCCACCCCCAGCCTGGAGCTTGCAGCATCGGCCCCAGACGCGGCGCTGCTGGGACCTGGTGCCTACTACCCCCACCTCCCCAGCCCCACCGCCACTGAGTGTGGGGGTGGCTGGCTCATGCTGGGGGAGCTATGGGGGGCAGGGGGTGGAGTGCTGGCACAGGGGGGCAGGAGCTGGAGCCCGTGGGCCCACCTGTGTGGGAGGGAGGCCTACTAGTGTGGGAGTGTTCCGGGGCGCCCGTATTATACTTTAACCCCTGGTTGCTCTGCTTCTGCTAGCTGAAGAAGGAAACCACTGCTTAAGGACCAAGGGGGACAGTATTGCCATAGGTCTGCAAGAGTGGTACAGACTTCTTTCTGTACCCAAGGGGATGGAAGATCAGTGCTCTCTTCCCCTGCTGCAGCAGGGCACATAGCAAAACACTCTACCTGGATCAATAGTTGCTGGGGTTCCTGCTGGAGCCGGAGGGAGGGGAACACTGATCTGTCCCCCTGGCTGCAGAAGGGAGTCACTGCCTAGGGACCCAAGTGGAGCACGCAGGGCTACAGGATATGTTCAATTTCCCTGCTGCAGTCAAGGGGCTGGGAGATCAGCAAGGAGGCTACCTCCTTGCTGGACTACTTCTGTCTGGCTGCAGTGACAGGGCTGCTGATGAACCAGTTAGGACCCGCCATGCATGAGGAGAGGCAGGACTTTAAAAATCAGTGCCTTCTGGTTTGGCCTGCACTTAGCTACCCACCATGATTTACCTACAAGGCCATGTACTTCAGTGCATAGTGCCAGGCACTCATCTACATTAGTGCTTTGTCTGTTAGTTTGTTACATACTGTGAGTAAATTGTAGGTGTAAAATAGTGAATATAAAAATGATCACAGTAGCTTCAAATTGCTCACTTTAAATGCATAGTGATTTGTAGTCCTTCATGGTGTGTGCATCAATACATTTTTTTATGACCTGGTGGTGATGGCCTTTTAGGTTGTAAAAATCATATTTGTGGCCCGCAAGCTGAAATGCTTGGGAGCCACTGGTTTAGTCAGTAGCATGTTTTAATTAGTTTACTCGTCTTTCCTAAAATTATTTGTTTTTTTTCTTTACTCTGTCTTCTCATTAATAGAACAGTGGGTTACTTACCAGTAACCGTCCTTCTTCAAGATGGGCTGCTTGGATCCATTCAGTAATAGGTATCTCTATGCCGGAGCGCCAGATTGGTCAGAAAAACTTGTCCTAGCCTGTCAGAAGAGGGGAGGCGGCCACCGCCCCTCGTGCCACCCGCGGCTATATATACGGCCACCTCCCCACCCCCTCCTCAGTTCCTCAGAGTTGCCAACTCCAGAAGCGGGGATTGAGGGGAGGGACCTGAATGGATCTGAGCAGCCCATCTCAAAAAAGGACGGTTACTGGTAAGTAACCCACCGTTCTTCTTCAAACGCTGCTCGGATGCATTCAGTAATAGGTGACTACTAGCCATCCTGATGGATGGTGGGTGGACTTGGTATTTCCGCCTTCAGCACAGCAACAAGCTCTGTAAGGTAGAGGCCCCGCAGCAAGATGCTCACTGGAGTCAAGAAGCGAGCAGGCTTTGATGGGCCCAGAAGAAGCAAGAGCTGGAGAAAAAGGACGCAACCTAACAAAAACGAGTTGCATAGGTGCTCTGCATAGGAGGGAAAATGTGGAGTGTAACCAACAGACTACAATGTCTGGGCATAGACCATGTGACATGGACTTGAAGGAGAACACTAAAAGCTAGCAAATGAGACTAGCCATATGGGCGTCTTGTGCGAGAACAAAGAAAGGGTAGGCACAGAGCACCCGAAGGCTTAGCAGGAGCCATGTGGTCATGGACTGATCTGGTGACTACTGAGTACACAGGAAGAAGTAAGGGAATGACTATGCCCCTTATCTAGGATGCAACCAAGCAAGCCGTCTGGTTAAGAGAGAAAATGAGGATACAGGGTTGTAAGATGGGCTCGAGGGCGACTGAGAAGACCATGAGACACTAAGCCGCGGCATATAGAGTTGAGTCAAGCAGGACAGGGGCCTACGATATGTTAGTTAACAACCTGGTAGTGCAGAAGTGCACGTTTTCAGCTGAGCAGGCACCACGAACGGGTTCTCGCAGGAGAGAGGTTCCGGGAGAGGTCACTAACAGCAAGATGGCCTGAGGCAGTGCTGATGAGATGGTACTACTAGGGCCCGCAGGGTTCTGGAATGCAGAGGAGGACCCTGCTGGTCTAAGCTTGTAGGGTTTGCATCGTGAAGCTCTCATTAAGGCGCGGGGAGGGGGAGAGAGGGACGGGAGAGAACTCTTACAACTGTCTGGTCACCCCCTTGGCAATCGAAAGAATCGAAGGAGAGCCGTGAAAGGCCACCGACTCAGTACCTATAGTGCTTGCCAGAGGGATAACGTTACCACGTTGCCATGCCAGGGCTGCCAAGGAGAAACTCTTCAATACATGGATATTGAAGATCTCCGCTGCCAAGGGAGGTTCCTTCCTAAGCTAGAGAATGGTACCATAACAGGGTGGCAGCTGTCGCATCTGAAGGATACCCTGGGATCAGAGAACCCAACCAAGTTTTCTCCCCAGCGGGAGCCAGAGGGTGAATAAAAAGGGGGGGTACAACCCCAAACTGTTATATGTTGAATAGAAGTAGGTTCTCTGTCTATCATGCCATTGGTTGGGCAGTGGGTGTCAATGGGTCAATGAAAATGGAAAAAGGGGACCGCAGAACTGCCAGGTGCCACCAACGCGCATGGGGGGACCCCCAGTAGCACTAAGGGACTACGCGCGGCGTAATGAGACAGTCCAGTGGGAAGGCAGGGTGGAAGGGGGGGTTGTGTCCTGCCAGGGAATAGGACTGTAGAGCAAGAAGATTATGCAAGTACCCTGGAAGTAGGGAACCTTCTGTCTGATGGAGACAGCTATCCAGAAGGCAGTGGATACCGAGGTGGGAAATATAGGTGGGAGAGCACTCGAAGAGATGGACCCTACACAGTTTCCCAACGTATGGTCGTAAATACATGTTCCCTCTCAGGGTTTGAAAGGGTGCCCCCAGCCGTGTTTTGGTGAGGTCAGGGCAGAGTGGGCTACCTTGAAGAGGGGGGTAGACAATGGTGAGGGTTCCTGAGGTGGACTCCTGGTTCCCACTAGATCACCAGAAGGTGGAGACGTGGAACCATGCAAGGGAGGGAAGAAAGGAGGAGTAGGCTGTACCTTGGGCCCTTGCAGGTGTAAAGACCCTCTCTAAAAGATACCTTCCCGATTAAATTAGCTGTCCAGGTAGCTATATTGCTACACAGATGTGTCCCCTTCAGTGCGCAGGAGATACTCCTGTCAAATGGGGGTTGGGGTCGCAGCACAGAAACGATGGTGCGACCAGGGGTATCCCCTCCCCTTCCCCTGACCTGGATATGAGGGGGCCTACCTGGGACACCCATCATGGCCACAGGCACAGTCCTGTTACAAGTAGGCTTTGGATGTGCACGTCTTGGAGCCCCTGCAGCAGCTGAGGCTACAACGAGACACGCCTCCGTTCCTTGGCGAGGTGTTAGGGTGGGGAACGCAGTGGGGAATATCTGGGAAGGAAGGCTGCTAGGAGTAGAAGAGGGACAGTTTCCATCTTCAGGAAAGTCGCTGCTTAAGGGGTGTGGGGGGGGTAGATACAGTATTGGGGTACTGGCACCGTAGGCAGGTGTCATTGTGTTGTTGGCCCCCGGCATCCCGATTTAAGTCCTGCTCCCACGATTGGAGAAGGGGAAGAACAAGGAAGGATTGGGATGATTCCCACTGGTCCTGCCTTCCCTAGAGAAGGGGGAGTGGGTTGGCCGTCTGTGGCAGTGATGCCCTAGGGTCCCCTGCACCCTAAGGATAAAGAGGGTGGCAGTGATCAGAGGGGACCCTCCTTGTGAAAAGGGGAAGCAAAGGCCCACTTCTCACCATGGGTAAAGTGGGAAGGAAAGGGACTGTCCTGCCAGGGGAAGTGTGGAGCTAAGTCGGGAGGATGGGTCTGGGAGGAAGGAAGCCAAAGTATTTGGACTCTCCTCGAGGATCCTGGGCTGTGCCCACCACAGAGAGGGTTTCAAGGGGAAACAAGACATTCCCCTCAAAGGGCAGGTCAAGAACTGCCTGCTGTGCGTTAGGGGGTGCTCTAGCCTCCCTATGCCATGCTACCCTGCGGAGGGTAAGCGGCAAGGCCATGGTGTGAGCAGCAGTGTCCACCACATCATGTGCCAAAAGGAGGAGGTCTTGCGAGATTACATTGCCTTCCTTCAGGAAGGCATCATATTCTTCCCTGGCCTCAAGTGGAAGCATATTCCTAAATTTCCCGAGTGACTCCTAGACATCCAGCAAGTGTCTGCTGGTTATAGCCTGGTTGTTTTGCCACTTGTAATTGGAAGGCCGATGAAGAATAAACATTACGGCCTAGCAGATCCAGCTCCCTGGTTTCCCTGAAGAGGGGAAGGGGGTCCCTGGGGGGTTCCCCATCCCCGACTGCCATCTGGACCACGTCCCTGGGGGGAACTGGGTGGCCAGGGAGGGAGGGGTAGCCCAACTCGGATACCCGACACTTCATGCTCGCCGAATCCAAAGCCGGGGAGACAGAACTTGGGCTCTGCCACTGGGAGCATGCGAGGTTCCGTACACTCGGGTGGGGCGGGACTGCTAAGGGTGCCATTGAGACGAAGGCTGGCCTGAAGAGGGTATCAGGGGGAAGACTCAAGGGCTCCACCTCCATACCTAAATGGACTGTAGCCCGGCACAATAGGTCAAAATGTGCCGAAAGGTTTCCCGCAAAAGACTCTGGTGCCGGGGACAGTGTGGCACCGGGAGCCCGCTGTGGACGAGAGGGAATTCCCTGGGGGGACCATTCTTGTGGCCAAAACTGGAAAGGTGATGGGGCCAATTTGCGGTGCCAAGGCCATTTGGAACCCCTAGATGGTCCCTCTTCCAGGCTGAAGATGGGGAAAGGGGATCGAGATTCCTGGCCCGGTGCTGGCGGTGGAGTGGTGCCAGCCTCCGCTGGAGTAGAAGATGGGGGACTGGAAGGTGAGGGTGAGCATCCCGGGTGAAACCCAGGCCTTCAAGATGAAGGCGGGTTTGCCCCTTCTGATCGGAGGTGGGGCAGGGGGAGTTGGGAGTAGCAGCAAGGCTTGTGCTTCCTCCACTGCTTCTGGGGTGGACGGGACGAGAAGCAACTCTACTTGAGTCACGGGCAAGTCCTCGCAGGGGGAGGGAGGACTGCCCAAGCAGAAAGGCTCCCGCTCCTGTGGCACCGGGCTCTGCGGTGCGGAGGGTGGAGTCAGCAGCTGCCGGGGCGAGCTTGGCACTGCCGAGGCTGGGCTGTACCATGCCGTCAGTGCCGGAGATGACATGGCGCAGTGCTGAGGCAAGCCCGGCACCGTCAGTGCCAGGCTAACTGAGGTCGACTTCGATTGGTGCTGAGGCGCTGGGTAGACTCTGTGGTGCTGGAGTCGGCACTGAAGTGGTGGTGCAGTGGTGGCCACCGGTGGCACAGGCTCCGGCTCTGAGCTGGGTCTTAGTGCCAGGTGTGAACCCAAAACCTCGAGTGAAGGGTGCTGAGCCTCCTCTGAAGCTAGGGCACAGCATTGCTGTGCTCTCTCCTTGATCGTTCTGGGTTTGAAGAAGAGACAAATGGAACACGCCGAGACCATGTGGTCCTTGCCCAGGCACCTAAGGCACTTCCTGTGGAGGTTGTCCTGGGGGAAGGCCTTGCTGCACTCGGCGCAGGGTTTGAACCCTGACATCATCGACATGATGTTCCGGTCTGGTGTTGGGGACTCTCGTGGTGGAGTTAAATCCACGAAGAGATGTACCCAGCCAGACAGTGAGTTGAAGACAAAGGGACAGGCTGCTTGTGATTTGCAAGGAGCGGACGTTCCAATTCCAACGCTCAAGGCAGAAGAAATGAAACTGAGGAGGGGGTGGGGAGGTGGCCATATATATAGCCATGGGTGGCACGAGGGGTGGTGGCCGCCTCCCCTCTTCTGACAGGCTAGGACAAGTTTTTTCCGACCAATCCGGCGCTCCGGCATGGAGACAGTTATTACTGAATGCATCCGAGCAGCGCTCGAAGAAGAAATTCAGTTCCCTCCTGCTTCAAGCAACGTTTTTAGTTCTCCTTCTCCCCCTGGTTCACTGAGTTTTAAAAGCTGCATATTGTGTAGGGGAGCCATACTAGCTTCAGACAGACACTCAGAATGTGACTGCTACTTCAGTGAGAGCAATGAATCTCAGAAATGCTACATTGCAGAAAATTTCATGCCAGAACCAGGAGAGATGGAAATCTCATATTTAAATTAATCCTGATGGAAACCTGGAACTTACCAAGTGCTAAATGTCTCTTGAGTGAGTACCATTGACTATTATGACAGCTGGGGGGGTCTCTCAAACTTGTTGTATCACAATCTTGAGTGAGTCCTTGAATTACCCATTACTCAGTTGCTCTATCAGTATAATGGGATAATGCATCACAAGGGTATTTTCAAACTTCTGTAAAAGATCTGAAGTACTTTGAGATCCTTGGATGAAATGGGCTAAAGAAGGGTAAAATATCATGGAATATGATCATCAGTTATGAGAACAGCGCTGTAACTAGGTCCTCAGATTGTTTAAAATGATGTAATTCCACTGACATCTTTGGAGCTATGCTGATCTAGATCAGCTGAGGAAATAGCCCTCTGTCTCTTAGCCAAGATAAAGCTTCAGTCCACTTGATATCTTTAAATTTTAATGTAAATATGTAGAACCACTTAATGGTGCTAGCTAGAAAATGAAGGCTTTTTCAACATGGGAATAAAATCATAGACCCAAATATAATAAAGATCACAGTCTTCCTCTACCATATTCCATCTTTTGCTAATTATGCTAAGCCAGATGTTCGTGCAAATTCTAATTTCTCTAGCACGTACATATGGGACATTCTATCTACCTAATACTTCACCTCCAGTTTCCTTTGGAGAAGTTGGACCAGATCTTTGGTTTTGACTAAATTGCCTTTGTGCTGTAAAATGGATTAAAAGACACTAAACAATTGCAGCATGGGAAGCTATAATCTATTGGATGGAGCTCAGAGGCAAGCAGTCACATGTTATATTCCTAGATCAGCCACTAATGTACTGGGTGACCTTAGGCAAGTCATCCTATGTTTTTCTTTGCCTTGCTTTTCATCCACCTGTAAAATAGATACAATAAACAATGTATATGTCCTATACAATCTTACCTTAAAAGTGCTGTAATTATACAATAGATTAGTTAGATTTACTATATGGTAACAACTGGAATAAATGGAAAAGACCTTTTTAAGATTCTAACTAGTATTTCTTTCCTTAATCTCCAAAAATATTGTGAGGAAAAGTCAATTTCAGCTCCAAGAATAGAATAGAAATATTCTCAGAATTGAAATAATATTAATCTCATCACCCAACCACGTGGAAAATGTATTGTTTAGTTATGGTAACTGATCTTTTTGGTTTGTGTTCAAGAAGCTGCAGTCAGTTCTTGAAAATTATTAATTTGAAGACGGAGGTGCAAGTTGCAGTTCCATAGTAAAGAGTGAGTTGTGTACTATGCTGAAAGCAGGGATTCAGCTTTTCTTTAAGTCTGTAGAATACATTCCATCCTTCCCCAAAATTATAGCACTTACTCTTTGGGTACAGAATGAATTTTGGAACATTTTTAAAAAGAAATCTGTTAATTAGTATGAGTTAAAATTATGGTTAAAAGGGTTCCTTAAAAATGTAGAGCCACTTTTTGTCCTATATGCTATCAGCTAAAACATTGTCTGTCTACAGAAATTGGCAGACAGGTGAATCTTGAGTAGGTCTGGTGTTGTGTGTATGTGTGTTACAGAAATGCTTAGAATTCATGATTCCCCCTCTCACTATTATTCTCCTTCAAAACAAGCAGAAAACTATTTTCCTTCAGAGCCCATGACAAGAACTGCCTTCTTTCAAAATGGCCACCATCTCTCATTATCAGTAGACTGAAACCCGGCTTGACTTCAATAAAGATGGTCATTACCTCCATTCACTTGCTTTTCCCTGTCACCTGACAGCATGAGAGGCAGCTTAGCTTCACTTCCACTGGGAGGTTTTGGTTGTCAATTGGCATATGATCCCTCAAGGACTTCAGGTAGCTGGGGCTGCTTGAATATCAAGGAGCCAGGACCAGCTTCTTGGCTACCCTAACCATACCTTGGTTCAAGCGATAATGTGGGCTAATTCTCATTTGTATAGCACCCTTTGCAACAATCTTAAGGAAATTGTAAAAATCACTTATTATCTGAATACCTAAGCCTGGAAAATTAAAGATTCACAATTTCATAATTGATAACCTATCCACTAAATGGTGAATGTGAACTCTGAGGACACAATAGAATGATCACTTCTTTGGCTCAATGCTAGAAATGCATGAAACTTGCTATGATTTCCAATTCAGGCTGAGCTTTGTCAAGATCAGTGAATCTTGAGTTTTAGGTAAGCTTTGAGTGGGATTTATGGTTACAGATGGAAAGCTGTTTTACATGGATGACAGCTGGAGACAGGTAAAACTGGGCTGTTTTGACTGAGTTTTGCTTTGATTTGGGGAGTTTTGAAACCTCAGTGCAACTCATGCCAAAGTAAAATGAAAAAGTTTATCAATGTTCCCCCATCTGTTGCTGAGTATTGCCAAATGCCATCACATACGTCTGCAAACAACCATGGTGGTTGTCAGTTAGCTGCAAACATATGATATAGGCCAGGAATATAATTCCTTTTGGCAATGAAAGAGTAGACCCTACACTCCTAACACTTATGTGTTCTGTGCTGTAAAGTGGGATAGTGGTTGCTGAAACACAGGCTAATTCTTCGTTCTTTGCGTTGTTGTCCTGTTTTCCTTCTTTCTGTTTCAACTCCACTTAGGCATGCAGGTCTTTTCCTACTCAAACTGGCATGTCAGTTGTTACTTCTGGGAAAGCTCAGATGTGGCAAACTTTCAAATCCTGAATTTTGGCTCACACATAGGTTGTCTCAAATCATTCAAGTATCATTTAGCAAACAAGAACCAGACTCTAAAATTATCTCAGTCTTTGTTAAGATTTGAAAGTCCTTGATGTCCAAATGAAATCTACCTACATTCTGTCAATGTACCTACATTATGTCAAGCTCTCTCAGAGATGTGCTGAGGACATAGACTCATAGACTCTAAGGTCAGAAGGGACCAATATGATCATCTAGTTTGACCTCCCGCACACTGCAGGCCACAAAACCTCACCCACGTACTCCTACAATGAACTTCAAACCCATAACTGAGCTCTTAAAGTCCTCAATCATGATTTAAAGACTTTAATACAGAGAATCAACCAGCAAGTGAGCCATGCCCAATGCTACAGAGGAAGGCAAAAACCCGCAGTACCCAAGCCAATCTGCCCTGGGGGAAAATTCCTTCCTGACCCCAAATATGGTGATCAGTTAAACCCTGAGCATGAGGGCAAGTCCACAACAGCCAGTCAAGAAGAACTTCTCTGTAATAACTCAGAACACACTCGATCCAATGCCCCTTCCCGGGTCACTATCATACCCATCACCAGCAGTAAAAGACAGACAATGGCCAAGCTACACTGTCCATCATATCATTCCCTCCATAAACTTATCAAGCTCTGTTTTGAAGGCATCTAAGGTTTTTGCCCCCACCACTTCCCTTGGTAGACTATTCCAGAACTTTACTCCTCTGATGGTTAGGAATCTGCATCTAATTTCAAGCCTAAATTTTCTGAAGGACAGTTTGTATCCATTTGTTCTTGTGTCCACATTGGCGCTGTGTTCAAATAATTCCTCGCCCTCTCTTGTATTGATCCCTCTAATGTATTTGTAAAGAGCAATCATATCTCCTCTCAGCCGTCTTTTGCTCAGACTAAACAAACCAAGCTCTTTAAGTCATCTCTCATAGGAAACATTTTCCATTCCACGAATCATCCTTGTAGCCCTTCTTTGCACCTGTTTCAGTTTGACTTCATCTTTCTTAAACATGGGTGACCAGAGCCATACACAATACTCCAAGTGAGGTCACACCAGCGCCTTGTATAACGGTACTAACACCTCCATATCTCTACTGGAAATACCCCTTCTGATACATCTCAGGACCGCATTAGTTTTTTTCACTGCCACATCGCATTGGCGACTCATTGTCGTTCTGTGATCAACCGGTACGCCCAGGTCCTTCTCCTCCCCTGTCACTTTCAGCTGATGGATTACCAACTTATAAGAAAAATTCCTGTTATTTGTCCCTAAGTGCATGACCTTGCACTTCCCATTGTTGAATTTCATCCTATTTCTAATGCTCCACTTTAGAAGGTCATCCAAATCATTGTGTATGCTATCCCGATCCTCCTCCGTATTGGCAATACCTCCCAGCTTGGTGTCATCTGCAAACTTAATTAGCACATTCCCACTTTTTGTGCCAAGGTCAGTAACGAAAAGGTTGAATAAGATGAGTCCTAGGACCGATCCTTGGGGAACTCCACTAGTAACCTCCTTCCAGCTAGACAGTTCACCTTTCACTATGACCTTCTGTAGTCTCCCCTGTAACCAGTTCTTTAGCCACCTTTCTATTTTCATATTAATCACCATCTCCCCCAATTTAACTAATAATTTCCTGTGTGGAACTGTATCAAATGCCTTGCTGAAATCTAAGTAAATTAGGTCCACCACGTTCCCCTTATCCAAAAAATCTGTTATCTTCTCAAAAAAGGAGATCAGGTTGGTCAGGCATGATCTACCTTTTGTAAAGCCGTGCTGTATTTTATCACAGTTACCATTTTCCTCAATATCCTTAAGTACTTTCTCCTTCAAAATTTTCTCCAGGACCTTGCATACTGCTGAAGTCAAACTGACAGGCCTGTAGTTACCTGGATCACTTTTACTCCCTTTCTTGAAAATAGGGACTACATTAGCAATTCTCCAGTCATAAGGTACAACCCCTGTGTTCACCAATACTTTAAAAATCCTAGCTAAAAGGGCCGGCAATTTCATGAGAAAGTTCCTTCAATATTCTTGGATGAAGATTATCTGGACCCCCCTGATTTAGTTCCATTAAGCATCTGAAGCTTGGCTTCCACCTCAGATATGGTAATTTCCACTTCTACATTCCCATTAGCTGCCCTACCTCTGTCCCCAGTCTTACCATCACCCTCATAAAAGACAGAGGCAAAGTACTTATTTAGATATTCAGCCGTGTCTAGATTATCCTTGATCTCTACCCCATCTTCAGTGTATAGTGGTCCAACCTCCTCCTCCTGTGTTTTCCTTCTATTTACATGGCTGAAGAACCTTTTACTATTGGTTTTGATTCCCTTTGCAAGGTCCAACTCTGCTTGGCTTTTGGCCTTCCTCACTTGATCCCTACATGCTCTGACCTCTAAAAGGTAGTCCTCCTTTCCTATTCCTCACAACTGCCACTCCTTGTAGGCCTTGTGTTTCCTCCTAATCACCTGTTTAAGATGCACATTCATCCAGCTTGGTTTAGAACCCATGCCTGAAAATTGTTTCCTCTTGTTTGGAATGCAGGATTCAGATAGTTCCTGCAGCTTTGTCTTGAAGCAGTTCCAAGCATCCTCAATGTTCATATCCATTAATTCTTTGGATGAGTCCACTTCCTTAGCTAATTCCCTTAATTTTTTGAAGTTAGCCCTTTTGAAGTCAAAGACTCTGGTCACAGATTTATTTTTGTTTACCCTTCCATTCAGTTTAAATTGTCCTAGGAATCACTATTACAAACATGTTACTGTCTTGTATCTATTGTATGCCATTAATGAAGTAGCTTAGGTGTTTCACTGACAGGGAGTCTTTCTGAAAGCAGGAGAGTCAGTGAAGAGACATCTAACTATGTCCAAAAGTACCGTTTAGATCAAGAATTCTTTGTTTAATGGCTTTTCTCCCCCCTGTTGTTTGTGGCATGAAACGCTTTCCAATGCAAGTAGCCACAGGATGGTTCTGCAGAGTGGACACCTTCAGTATGGGAGAAAAAATATGTAACATTCCCACATGCCGAACACTTTTAAGACTTCGTGGTGTGGTGTTTTGTTTTGTTTGAGAATAACCTTGCCGCAGGGATAGGGTCCAACAACAAGATTTCTTGTAGTGGCTATTGAAATGAGTGTTTTCTCAGGGACACAAGTATTTTTGCTGTTTGGTTTGATCATGCAGCAATAAATACAGTTTGCTTGTTTGTGCATAAAAACACACACTTATTGTTCTCTAAGGTGGGAACTGAATAAGTAAAAGAGCATGATAAGATGAAATGAAGTAAATGCCTCTGGAGATATGGAACATCTTTGAATGAATTATCAATTTTCCCATTGTTACTTAACTGCCTCTTTTTGCTTGTTTGATCTGCTTTTTTGAGAACACAGAGGGATGGATCCTCAACTTGTTTATATATAGAAACTGAATTATGGATCAGTTAATGGAGAACAGGGCCTTATCCGAAGTCAATGGGAGTCTTTCCATTGACTTCAAAAGACTTTGGGTATGGTCCATAATGATAAATTCTGTACATGGAATGTGAGGTTAGCTCTGAAAGCAGCAGGGAATAACTAAATAGCAGCAGCTACAGTTTTAGCCCTCAACAACAATTTATCAGGTAGTGTGCATGTGCTCACAGATCAGTTCTGAGGCACTGTGTTATATACAGTATTTGAAGTCAAAAGGGGCAGAAGAAAAATATACACTGAGGAAAAAATATATAAAGCCAAGATGACTTGCCCAGCAGAGCGCATGAACTGATGTACACAGCCAAAATCAGCCTTTTCTAAGGCCTTATCTACATTACAGAGTGTTGTTGACACAAGTTATGCCAATGTTCAGACACCACTGTAATTAAATTGCTGTGACACATCTTCACTATGCTCCTGGTGTCAGTGAAGGCTGAAGTGCATTTACACTATCAGCTCTTGCATCAGCACAGGGGGCAGTGCATTATGGGTAGCTATCCCACTGTGCAGCTGAACATGGGGTGCTTTGGGAAGGGTTTGCAATGCCTCATGGGACAGGCACTGCATCACATGACGGAGGTTTCTGAATCCCATTGTTCCACAGGCATCATACTAGATTGACAGACAACTGTCCTGTCAGCCAAACTGACATTGCTGAGCACAAACACAAGAAGCCCATAGGAGTGTGTGAGTGGGTGGGAGACTGTGTGATTGTGTGTGTGTGTGTGTGTGTGTGTGTGTGTGTGTGAGAGAGAGAGAGAGAGTGTGTGTGTGTGTGTGTGTGTGTGTGTGTGTGTGTGTGTGTGTGTATTGGCAGACAGTGAGAGTGGCCTCATGCTGTCATTTTAAGTTCAGACAGCCGCTGGAAGCAACCAGGTCTGAGGCAGAAGCTGGTGTACAAACATCTGGCATTCCCGTGACCCTTCAACCACAGCTCAGTAGCGACCTGTACGCTAGTGAGAGGAAGGGAACACCCCAAATCAGCCCCTGCCTGCCTGCCTATGGACAGCACATCAGGAGTCTTTCCATCCCTCCTCCCACACTGCTGCATGACTGTCCTAGCAGAGCAGAATTGATTCCCGCTGAGTTCTCCTGTAGCTTAGTCCTCCAATAGACCCGAGATCCATTCCCTTTACTGTAGTCTAGGCAGGCATGTGTTTGCTCCCTGGAGCTGGTGTTCTCAGCTGGGAAGTAGCAGTATGAGCAATTTCAGAACTTCCTGGGAATTTAAAAGAGGAAGGTACATGCCTATATAGCTAGAATATAGGGCAATGCAGCAGAGTTCAAAAGAGTGAGCAGAGTAGTCAGGGTGGGCATTGTGAGACAGCTGTAGGAGCCCAGTTACAGCACACGGCATCTCTGCTGACCCCTTTCTGCTCTAGCTTTGCCACAAAAAGCTCTATGCCTCCTGTTGATGCGCTTTTATTTTGTTGCCAAAGCAGTGGGGTTTTCCTAGCGGGAGAAGCATTGTAATGTGTATGTCACCAGAAGCTGACTTCTGGTAACCAAAGCAGTGTGTAGTGTAGGCTTGCCCTTAGTCAGAGATTTTCTGGTTATTTTCATACCAACTGAAGTCACTATGCATAGTTGAGTGGGACAGGAAAAAAATAATTCTTGTGATCATAGCCTTAGGACAGAATGAGTCATCCTCCTCCTTCCCATCCAGAATTGCCTTATTCAAGAAATGACAAGTCTGTCATGCAATGTTCCCTCTAAGGTTTGGCGGCTTGTGTGCAAAATTTTCAACCCGTGTGCAGAACTTTTTCTGAATAAAATTTTTGTGCAAATTCATGTGATGGAAATTATTGAAAAGTATAGGACAATGAAAAATTAAGTTATTTAAAATTGTTTTATTAATACTTTGAATGTATTCTATGCTTATGTGACATTGTGTCATCAATTCTTCAGTGTTGTTTGTCTGCCTTTGTCAGTTTTCCAAAATGAATAAGGACATAAAAAAAGTTAAAGGGAAAGCAGCTAATTTGCCTTGTTTTTCATTTTGCACAGCAGCCCATTTTACAATTTAAAAAAATTTGTCCGAAATTGTATTTGGCCAGTTCAAATGTGTCCCTTTGTTTGTTTTATACTTAATTGGTCGCTCTTAGTAATTTTAATCATGATACGCTTTATTCTCCTTCATTTTATTAGTGGTTGCTATATATTTTCCCCCCAATTTAGCCCTTCCCTAAGAAGCAACAGGCCAAAAGTTAAACAATCCAACACAGAACTTGAACCCATGACCCTGACATTATAAGGCTGCTGCTCTACTAACTGAGCTATGAAGATACCATCAACAGTAAAACAAAACAAAACCACAAAAAAATAAAAAGGCACGCTTCTAGGACTAAATGATAATTATGTACTCCACTGCCACTTGATATTTTTTCCCCTCCTTATAAACTGCTCTTTGTTAGTTTTTTAAACATTCTATGTACCAGAAATGAAAAGCTGATCCTCAGCTGCGCTTAAGGCCTGCCCCCCCCACCCATCTTCAGCTGCTCTCCCAGGCTGCCCCCTCCCCCAGCTGATCCTTGGCCATGGTTCAAGCTGCCCCCTCTTCCAATCCTCAGCAACTTTGCCAGCCTGAACTCCCAGCCCTAGGCCAAACCTCAGCAGTTCTGCTGGCATGGCCCTGCCCCACTCCCCCCCCCCCCACTGATCCTCAGCTGCTTTCCCAGCCTGGCCCTGCCTGGCCCCGGCCCCTCCCAGCTGCTCTGCTGGCCTTGCCCTGCCCAGCCCCAGCACTCCCGCCCCAGCCGATCCTTGGCCACTTTTCCTCCCCCACCTGGCCGATCCTCGACTGCTTTGATGGCCTCGCTCTGCCCATCCCCGGCACCCCTCCCCACTGCGCAGCTGGCCTGGCCCCAGCCCTGCTCCATCCCCTGCACCGGCAGATCCTTGGCCGCTTTTCCGGCCTGGCCCTCCCTGGCCCCGGCCCCACTCCCCCCCCACCGCCCGGCTGATCCTTGGCCACTTTGCCAGCCTTGCCCTGCTTGGCCCCGCCTCCCCCTGCTACTCAGCTGGTCCAGCCCATCCCAGCCCTGCTCCCCCCCCCACCCCTGCCGATCCTCCGCCGCTTTGTCTGCCTTGCCATGGCCCCGCTGCCTTCTCCCAACTGATGCTCTGCTGGCCTGCCCAGCCAATCCTGGGCTGTGCTGCTGGCTTGGCCCTCCCTGTGCACTGGAATGGGACAGCCTTGCGTGGGGAGGTTTTTTTTAGGTGCGCGGCCGCGCAGCTGCGCACCTTAGAGGGAACATAGCTGTCATGTCTTTGTTACTACAGTGCATGCTGTGCCAGTCAGAAAGGTGACATAGGTCTCCAGTGGCACAGAGTTGACATAAATGTTATTATTGGATACCAGTCCACACACCCAGGGACTTGTCTTTAGGGGACATGCTCTACTTGGGAAGAGTGGTTGTTGGCAACTGGTTGTTTTGTGTGAACTAATGTCATAATCCTGTTCCAAATGGACCTGTCCATGTCCAGAAATCATGGACATGCACTTAGCACTAAATGGTACCTGGGTTGGCAATCATAGCACAAAGACCATGGATTGCATCAGTCTGGAGACTTGTCCCTAGAGCGGCTCCCACTTAAACAGGGCTGAGTTTTATTGTTGTGGATACATGGGGAAGAATGTACTTCTGTTGCCTTATATTTTTCATTTTCTGTGGATAAACAGGTTTCTTCAGTGTTCAGGGTTGACAGTCCAGCACTCTTGACCACTGCTGGATTCAGAACAGAGGAATGAACATACATCTCACCATTGTAGAACACGCTGAATCCCCTTCGTCCACTCTTCTTATAAAAGGACTGCTGTGCCACAAATGGGACAAGTCAGTCTAGGAAAAATTAGGTGACTAATATTTGGGGAGTATATTGAGAGGGTGCTTCCTGGGGACCACTACATTTTTTAACCAAACCCTTGAAGTGGTAGTCTCCAGGCATCAGAACATTGTCTTAAAAATAGACAATATGCCCTGCCAGGTTATGTATTTGTGGATCATGAATGGATTCACTATATAATAATGATGTGATCCCAGTGTAACCTGCTAGGATGGGCTCAAATGCGTTCACTTGCCCCTCTCCATTGCCCAACAGAGAAACCTCTGCAGAAAGCAGCTGGAGAGCCAGGATCCAGTCTTTTCAGGACTCACAGCGAGGACTGCTCAGAGTTCCCATCCCACAACAAACTATTACTCAGAATAAACATAACAATGAACTTTATTTGTTAACTTAACCAAACTTATCCTAAGAACCAAAATGAAACTTAAACAAAACAGTAAGAAACCCAGAAGTCCCAAAGTTCAGGTGGAGTCACTCTTATCTCAATCGTAGTCTTTTAAGTCCTTGAGACTTAAATGCAAAACAGAAGCCATCCTCATCATCTCTAGCTGCAGGAATCTTCAGGCGAATGCCATGCAGTCCTTTCTTCCTCCCGTGTAGCCAGCACCACACAATCAGGTCACTGGCCATACAGCTCTCAGTTCTATTGCAGACACTTCCCCTGCAAAACTGTCCAAAGCAGGGAGAAAACATCCTGCAGTTCACTCTCACGCAGCTCCTTTCACTCAGTCCCTGAGCACATGGACGCTGCAGCTATCTCTGTTTGCTCCTCCCCAGGCTGCTCTTCTCAGGCTTTTCCCTGGGCATGTAACTCCAGCATAACAATAAAACTTGTGGAGCATGCTCAATGTGCTACCACACCCTCTTACCAAAAAGTTCTGGTTTCTGGGCTGCAAAATCTGCCCAGCAATGTAACCCAGCCATAAGGGCTCCCTGAAAGAGATTACTCCTTTTTAGGCACATGGGTTACACCAGCTTTGTATTCACTGGGCAATGGTCCATAGCTTTGATATCACCATATCAGTCCCAGCCATCTGACTAAAATTGTGAGGTACATCTCATATGACAGTATTTTTCAAGCACAGCCTAGTGTTCCGTGAATATGTGCTAAATGTTTGGATTCCTTAGGGGCTACCAGTAGCTGATGATGGATATGTTGAGCCCAGTAATGTATGGCAAGAAAATCTGACAAGTTCATAAAGTGTCATTCAGTTCTCAACTTCTCCCTCTGGAAGCTAGAGGTATTATTTTATTGGTTCTCAGAAATGAGAAATGAGTGGATTATGCCATTCCACTTAGCTCTCAATAATTTTTATTCTGTCAGGCTTTTGGATCTTTTTTCTTTTTTTTTTTTTTTTGTCTTTACAGTTCAGAAATGTTGGCATAGAAAAGTTTCTAGCAAACAGAAGAAATGTTTTAAACCCATGGTTCTACTTGTAAGTGCACAGAGTTTCAAAGTGAGGTAACATGATCTGTGGCATGCAGCAGGGAGGAACGAAGCACAATAGAGCATCAGAGTTATTACTCTGAAATGAGAGTGAAGTAACTGAATAATTCATGTGAATAGGCTAGTCACTAATGCAAAGATAGGCTTCCCTGTCCCTTAATGCTAGGTTATCTTCCCTGCTTTTTGTTTAACTGGGACGGAAGTGTTATTTTTCTGAAGAAGTAGAGAGTGGTTAGAATGAGATTGTTTTGCTGGGCAGGTGCTTGTTACTAAAAATAGGTAAATACACAAAGTGTGTGACTACAGATGTAAAGAGATATTTGCCTGGTGGAGAGTGTGAAAAGTTTAGAAAATGTGCCTGTCAGGTACATTGAATATGAACTGCGTTGGTATTGGAAGATTTTTAAGAACAGATCTGTGTCATTCCAAGGTTTAGGTGGCATCAGACTATCCTTTTCCTTTAGTATGCTCCAGCACAGGACCTCATGTGCTGAAGCAAAATAATAATAAGAAAGAACAAAATAATTTGAAACTGACTATACATTCTGTTATCATGTTTGGAGATGATATATATGTAAACTAATCAGTAAGGTTAAAAAGTAGCATTTATTTAGAGTAAATAAAGTATGAGGACTTTATAGTAAATAGGGTATAAGGACCTTCATTTTGAAAAATTAAAAAAGATATAAAAAGCAAGGACAGCGCTCTAACAAGTGACCTAGAAGAAGAAAGTATTTCTTGGTAGAAGTATTTCTTCTTTGGACATGGAATATGACAAAGTTGCCATTTTAGAAAAACAAACAAAATCTAAACCAAAAACAGCTGCTTATAAACATATAGATCACCTTCCGTTGATATGCATTTATTTCTCTGTTACATCCGTATCACACTAATTATCGCCTAATTCTGTATAAATTATTTAGAAATGGATTCAGTATAAATTAGGACTGAGTATTTAATCCCAAGTAATTGCTTCTTTTTGGTGCATATTTCCCATTTAAAGCACAGCAAATGTTTTAATAAAATCAAAGCTTAGAGACTATAGTCAGCTTTCTTGTAGGCAGGGGTGTTGCTAGCATGGGCACATGGGGCTCTTGCCCCAAATCCCAGCGCAGTGTCCCGAGTCCTGGCACTCAGCCCCTGCCTCTTTCAGTCTCCGGCGGGAGATCTGGGGCCTGGCTGCCTGCGGTGGCTGTGGCTGCTTCTGGCCACATTGTAGGCTGGGTGACCCACCGTGGTGGCTGACTCTCCCTGCCCTGTTCCTGGCCAGAGATCGAGGGCCAGGCTGGCGGCAGCAGGCACCCGAGACCGGGTCGGCCCAAGTGGAGAATTGGAGCCAGGGGCGTGGCCCGTGACTAAGGGGCGGGGCCAGGGCCCATGCCCCGGATCTTTCCCTGGGGCAGCAACGCCCCTGCTTTTGCAGGTGCTTTCTGACTGGCCCCTCCTCCTTACTATGCAAAGTATGACAACAACAGCCCTATTGATCCAGCCTCTGAGCAAAAGTTATGCCATTATCAGCTGAAAGCTCCTTTGGAATGATGTCTTTTGAATCTTGCTCGAACAAAATAACTCTCAGTGGCTCAGTCGTGCTGTGTGATCACACAGAGAAAAGGCACATGACTGTACAAAAATTGGATGGTATGATTTGGCTTGCCAAATGTAGTTGACTCAGGTAGCAGCAGATTGTGACACTTAACATGTTGGCATTGCAAGAGCAAGATCCTGGGCGATGATTTGAAAACAAAGGGAAGATACTTCTGTGAGGTTGCTGATTGTTGGCCTGAGCATTCAGCTTCTTTCTGTAGGTATGTGTTTGTAAGGGCCTATGCAGAAATTTAACTTTGGCCCCTTTTAGGGAGGGGCAGCACATTCTTGAGTCCCCCCCACAGCCTGGAGTAGTTCTCTCTCTGCCCCCGCAGACCCAGGCCCAGAGGGGTTTTGTGCTCTCAGTGATTTCTGGGAGGAGGGATTAGACTATTATGGCTAAGGGTTAGAGTAAGGGGTTGTGTGGGAGCCCATCTCTCCCTTCTCTGCTAAAAGAAAAGGGAGAGTTCTTCTTCGAGTGCTGCTTGGATGCATTCAGTAATAGGTGTCTCTGTTCCAGAGCACCGGATTGGTTGGAAAAAACTTGTCCTAGCCTGTCAGGAGCGGGCAAGTGGCCTCCACCCCTCGCGTCACCCTGTGGCTATATATACGGCCACCTCCTGACCCCTTCTCAGTTTCATTTCTTCCACCTTGTGCGTCGGATCTGGAACGTCTGCTCCTTATGAACCGCAAGCAGCCTGTCCTTTTCTACAGCTTACTGCCCGGCTGGGAGCATCTCTTCATGGATTTAATTCCACCACAAGAGTTCCCCACTGTCAGGCTGGAACATCTCGTGACCATGCCAGGGTTCAAACCCTGCGCCAAGTACGGCAAGGCCTTCCCCCGGGACGACCCCCACGGAAGTGCCTTAGGTGCCTGGGCAAAGACCACATGGTCTTGGCCTGTTCCATCTGTCTCTCCTTCAAACCTAGAACCATGAAGGAGAGGGAACAGCGGCGCCACGCCCTAGCCTCCGAGGAGGCCTGGCACCTTTCACCCAAGGCTTCGGGTCCTCGCCTGGCACCGAGACCCAGCTTGGTACCGGAGCCTACACAGCACCACACAACCTCAGTGCCAACTCCAGCACCCCATCTCCAATCCGGCGCCCCAGCACGTCGGCACCACTCGAGGTCACCTTCAGGTAGCCCGGCCCTACCAGTACCGAGATCGCCCTGGCGCCGCTCTGTATCATCTCCAGTGCTGATGGCTCAGTACAGTCCGGCCTCGCCGGTGCCAAGCTCACCCTGGCACCGGCCAATTTCACCCTTGGCACTACAGGCTCGCCATAGCCCGGTGCCACAGGAGTGAGAGTCCTCCTGCCCATGCAGTCCTCCCTCCCCGGGCAAGGACTTGCCACGGAGCCATGTGGAGTCGCTCCTTGTGCCGTCCACCCCAAAAGCGGTGGAGGCTGCACAAGCCCTCCTGTTGTTCCCGACACCCCCTGCCCCACTCCCAACCAGAAGGGGCAAAGGCCTGGATCCACCCGGGGCATTCGCCCTCACCACACAGCCCCCTGTTGTCCACTCCAGTGGGTGCTGACACTACCCTGTTTTCTCCGGTATCACCCCAGAAGTCTCAGTCCCCTTGCCCCGCTTCCAGCCCAGAGGAAGGACCTTCCAGGGGCTCCAAATGGCCTTGGTGCAGTACCTTGGCCCCATCACCCTTCCGTTTCAGGCCGCAGGAATGGTCTCCTCAAGGAACTCCCTCCCCACCACGGTGAGCTCCTGGTACCGCTCTTGCCCTGGCACCGGTGTCTTACACAGGAAACCTGTTGGCACATTTTGATTTGTTGTGCTGGGCTACGGCCCATTTAGGCATGGAGGTGCAGCCCTTGAGCCTCCCCCACGATACCCTCTTCAGGCCGGCCTTTACCTCAACAGAACCCTTAACAGTTCCACCCCACCTGAGCATATGGGTCCTTCCACGCTCCCCGTGGCAGAGCCCAAGTTCCATTCCCCTGGTCTCGGACACGGTGAGCATGAAATACTGGGTGTCCAAGTCGGATTTTTCCTCTCTCGTTGGCCACCTGGTTCCCCCGAGGGATGTGGTCCAGATGGCAGTGGGCCCCGGGGAGCCCACCAGTGACCCTCTCCCATCCTCCAGGGAAGCCAGGGAACTGGATCCGTTGGGCCATAAGGCCTACTCCTCATCGGCCTTCCAACTGCGAGTGGCAAACAACCAAGCTATAACCAGCAGGTACTTGCTGGATGTGTGGGAGTCACTCACAAAATTTAGAAGCTTGCTCCCACCTGAGGCCCTTCTGGAGGAAGGCAATGTAATCTCTCAAGATCTCCTCCTTTTGGCACATGATGCAGGTGGACACAGCCGCTCACACTGTGGCCTCGGCAGTAACCATCTGCAGGGTGGCATGGCTTAGGGAAGCTAGAGCGCCCCCTAATGCACAGCAGGCAGTCCTCGACCTGCCCTTTGATGGGGATGCTTTGTTTCCCCCTGAAACCCTATCGGTGGTGGGCACTGCTTGAGATCCCTGGGGAGAGGCCAAATACTTTGGCCTGCTCCCCCACGGACCCACCCCTCCGACTTAGCGCCTCCCCCAAATTCCCACCCATTTCTCCCATAGTGGGACCACAGGGGAACTTCTTTCCACTGCATCATCCACTGCAAAGGCGGGTCCTTGCCCCCTTTTTCCACAGGGAGGGGCACGCCCAACTCGCCGCCACCCCACTTTCAAACCTCGGGGATAGAGGCATTAGGGCATCATCGCCATAGACAGTAGACACACCCTTTTCCTCTCAAAAAGGGAATGGGATTTGGTGGGAAACATCCCCCCCCTCCCCTTTTCCCTCTTCCTATTTGCTACTGCATCCACAGACCTCTGATCTTGGGCGACATGGCCCCGACAACATAAAGATGCCCCTTCCTGCACCAACGATACGCAGGTACCCATCCCACACTCCCTAAGCAGAGGCTACTTCGCACATGCATGAAGAACCGCCCCTTTCCCCCTCTCCCTTCCTCTCCTTTCCCGGACATCCCTTCAACCCCGCGTCTACCATGCCAACACTCTTGCCTGGGACGAGAGGCACGTCTTGTAGTAGCCCAGCACTGCTGCAGTGCATATTTGACGCCTACCTGGACACAGGACTGCGCCTGTGACCCTGATGCCTCCCTCAGGTAGGTCTTCCTGAGTCTGGGTCAAGGGGAGGGGGATACCTCCGATCGCATACCGTCGGCACAACATATACCAGCCATTGTGACCCCAACCCCCAATTCGACAAGAACTACCTCCTATTTGTCGAGGAGGACACATCCGCTTAGCCAGGGCGGATCTTAGCCTTTCAGGGAGGGCCAAGGCGAATGGCCCACCCCAACCCACACATCCCTCCCTCATGGGAACTATGGCTCCACACCCCCTTACCTCGTGGTGATCTCAGTGGCGACCAGGGTTCCTACCCTAGGAACCCTCGTCTTAAGCCCACCTCACAGATGCGGTGGTCAATTCTCATTATGCCCCTCGCTTGTGAAGCAGGGACTGGGTGTAACTTCCTTGAACCCCCAGATAGGGAACCTAGGAGAGGACACCTAGTTGCATTGCCACGTAAAGGGAATAGTGATGGGACACCCTATCGGGCCTTCTTTCATCAGCGCCCTCCTCTGTGTCACCATCCTGTCATAACTGGGCAGGAGACCACATGTAGGCAGAGGGGATCCTTCCCAAGTGACTTATAGCTGCCTTTTCTGCCTCTCAGTCGTGTATTCTGGCAGGGCGCCCCCCTCTTGTTTCTTGGGGCCTTTCCCACTACGTCTGCTTGCAGACCTATAACTGTACCGCGGGGTCACCCCCACGTGCATTGGTGGCACCCAATAGTACTGCTGTTCCTCCTCAGTTCTTGAGGGACCATTGACATACACTGCCTGTCCACTGGTGTGATAGACAGAGGGAATCAAGCTGGAGCCTACTTCCTGCAATATCCAGGAATGTAGGGATTGTACTCCCTCAAATCATTTTCCAACTTTCTGGCTGGGGACAATACTTTGTTCGGTCCTGTAACCCCAGGGTACCCTTGAAATACTGCATTTGCCTCTCTGTGGTGGATTCACCTCCTAGCTGATAGGAAATGAACCTTCTCTGGCATCCGTGTTTTCGGGATATCCCCATATGCAGGAGATTTCCCTGGTGCCCACACTGACGTGTCAAAGCGGTAGCACTATCCCTCCTGGAAATACTATAGGTGCTTGAGACCGTGGCCTTACATGGCACTTCTATGAACCTACTGGTCCGCATTGGGGTGACCAAGCGATAGCTGGCGCTATCCCCGATCCTTCTTCTCCCTTCCTCATGCACTTGTGAGGGCCCTCGTGATTTGAAACCCTGCGAGGTTATAGGCCAAGCGGGCCCTTCCCGTGAGCCCTCATGCTACCGTGAGCCTTACAAGGACCAACTCAATAGCACTGCCTCAGGCCACCTTGCCTCTCTATGGCTCTTATGTCCCGCAGCTTCTCTCCTGCGAGAACCCGGTCCTTGGTACCTGATTCGGCTGAAAACCTGCGCTTGCGCACTACCTGGTTCTATAGCTAGCATACTGTAGGTCTTCCGTTCTGCTCAGCTTGGCCCTTTATATGCTGCTGTTAAGCGTCTTGCGAGCCCTTCTCAGTCATTCTCGGGGTCCCACGCTACAACCCTGTATCTTCTCCCTCACTCGCATCAACCAGACTCTGCTACATCTGGTCGCAGCCAGGCCAAGGGATAAGGTTACTCTCCAATGGCTACCTGCGTACCCAGTAGCCATCCAGATCAGTCCATAACTCTGGGTTCCAGTGAAGACCTTGAGGTGATCAGTTCAGGAAGTAATCTCCATCCATTCTTCGTTCTCGTGTGGGACATGGCTATTATGGCTAAATCTGCACTTGTGGCATCCAGCGCTCTCCCATGAGACCACGCTGCAAGGCCCATGGCCAGACACTGCATTCTGTCTGTCATACTTCACGTTTTCACCTATGTGGAACATCTAACACAACCCTCTATGTTCACGTTGCATCCTTTACTCTGGTTATGGTGACCTTGTTCCGACCTGCTTACGTTCATATGTCTTGGCGTGTTTGGTCCTGCTCCTGTCCTGGGTTGGCCCTCAGTTCTTGACTCTTCTGGGCCATGTCAAGGCCTGTTTGCCTCTTGACTCTGGCTAGAATCTTGCTGCTGGACTTCTCCCATATGGGGCATGTTGCTGTGCTGAAGGCGGAAGACGCAACTCCACCCGCCATCCATCAGCATGGCTAGTAGTCACCTATTACTGAATGCATCCGAGCAGCGCTCGAAGAAGAACGGTGGGTTACTCACGGGTAACCGTCCTTCTTCGAGATGGGCTGCTTGGATCCATTCAGGTCCCTCCCCTCCGTCCCCGCATCTGGAGTCAGCGACTCTAAGGAACTGAGGAGGGGTCGGGAGGTGGCCGTATGTATAGCCACGGGGTGGCGTAAGGGGTGGAGGCCGCCTGCCTGCTCCTGACAGGCTAGGACAAGTTTTTTCCGACCAATCCGGCGCTCTGGCATAGAGATACCTATTACTGAATGGATCCGAGCAGCCCATCTCAAAGAAGGATGGTTGCTGGTGAGTAACCCACCATTCCCCCTGCTCTTTGTGATATGGCCTTGGGAGAGATGGCTTCCCCTTCTTTTTCCTTCTTCGAGGTGTAGTGCTCTTATAATTTCGTAAACATTCAGAAAAAACAAGATAGCTTCCTGGGAATCAGTGGGATTATACAATTAACACCCAGCAGCTGTGGATCTGGCCCACCTCCATATCATATTTCAGCATCAGTATATACATAACTTTACTGAACATTCTGGCCTTGAGGTTAATTAGCCCTGCCCACTGCAATCTGCATGCATCTTTCTTGGCTGTACACTAATATTGTGAACAAGTCCAGAATATTTGATTAAAAATGGAGTAGTATGCAACTGAGTGCTTGTCTTTTGAAGATTTCCTTTGGGTTAAAATTAAACTGCAGGCATATATGAGCATTTCAGTTCAGACTGAGAAGTGGAACCAATTCATGAAATAGAGAACACAGCTTCTCCCTCAGTTTCCCCCATAACTATGCTAAGAGATCCTGTTGCAGAGTGGGCATTACAGTTTCAGCAGAGTCCACACATGATTATGGAGCTAAATGAATCTACATACTCAAATTCAAGGGCCTAGATCATCTGCTCCTGTAACCTCCATTGACTTAATTTTGAACACAGAGGTCCTTAATTTGAGAACCTGAGTTAGTCCTGTAAGGAGTTTCATTTGTTCGTAGCTTGCCAGATACTCACTCAGCTGCTGTAAATGGGAGTTGCTTTATTGAAGTCATTTCCATCTATCAAAAACTGGGTGCATCTTATCTTTAGGGCCGCTAAATTTGGATAACAAGGGTGTGAATAGTAGTATGCACCAAAGGGCTGTTACATTATGCTAATACAAAGTTGTACACCTTTTAGTGTGTGCCTGCAGTGTCCACATGGGAAAATGACAGCAGAGCACTTTAGTATGCAGTGATACTCACACCCCTGTTGTCTGAACACTGGGGTAGTCTAGACACTGCTCTAGATAGTACTATGGTAAGCATCATTCTGTCCCCTCGTTCATTGTTCTTCATCCCTAGTGACGTCATTTTGATAGTTCAACACAACACCACACAATTAGTGCTGGTCTATGCTGACAGTGAAGTTTGACATAATGCTGCTTACCTTGACCTTGTGTCTCCACTATTGGAGCAGTAAATTTGGGGAAAAAAAAGGGTGCTGTAATTCAGCCTAAAACCTACCCCTGCAAGTGGTATAACACTGAGGTTGAAATCTACAATTCAAATTTCGGTCCTTGTAGCCAGAAAGTTACTCTACTCTTGTTTTTCTGATTTCTCCAATCAACTTTACCATCGCAACATAGCTCCTCCCTTGCCTGCAGTCCCTGGAAGTTTTCAGTTAATTCCTTTCTCTACATGTGTAAGGGGACTGATAGCCCCCTACTGAGAGTGAATGGGCCTTTTGATTGGCCACTCCCACCTGGAAGCAGGGCTCTGAAACAGACAGCCCCAGGGCCAGTGGGAGAGGCCAGTGTCCCAGGATGGCCTGATTGATTGAGAGTGCTCCCCCGCCCCTGAGCTGAAACTGCAGGCTGGACATGCCTGGGCAAGCCAGCGTGTGAGTGTGTGTGTGGGGCCGAGCTAAGGAGGAAGCACTAAGCAGCCAGCAGCTGGGAGCCAGAAGACCCAGGAAGGGAGGCCAGGCTGAGTTGATTCCTGCAGAGCAGACCCACAGCAGCTGGACCAGCAGAAAGCCAAGCAGAGCTGGAGCTGGAGTCGTCTGGAGCTGGGTGCAGGAGGCCAGGGAAGGAGCCAAGGGGCTGAGCTGACCTGTGCAGACAGCAGGAGGATCAGAGGAGCCCGAGGAGCACCCCAGAGAGCCACACAGAACCCGAGCAGTGGCTGGGAGCCAGAGTTGCAGCCATCTGGAGCTGGGTGTGGTGAGCAGCTGGGGAACAGTGAAGGGGGGCTGACACTGGGAAGAAGGGCCCTGCCCCTGGAGCTTGGGGACGTGCGGCCACAGCCAGAGCCTGCATCTGACCCCCTGGGTCATCCAGTTGCAGCCAGGCCTGGGCAGAGGGCTTGCAATGTGGAGAACAGACTGTGAGACTATTCCTCAGGCCCCAGATACTCTGTTTGTACTGCCTCCACGCCAGTGGTGGCACTGGGGGTTTACTGTTCACCTTTTTCCACTTTTTTCTATTTTTTTATTGGGTTATTCTTTTTATTTCTGTATGCTTAAATAAATTGTATACAGTGTATATAGTGACTGGTGGGCCAGAAGAGTGGTCAGTGTGGTCAGCACCCCAGAGTGGGGACACCCTAGCCCTGTCCTGAGAGACCACGATAAGAGTGGGGGTCGAGCCCCCAGAAATCCTGGGGCCCAGCCTTGTCGGGGTTACAGAGACTCCTCCAAACAGGAGATTAGGAGGGGAGTCTTTGAGATCAGGCAGGCCTTGGGGTAAAGGAAGTGGGAGCAGGGACTCAGATCCTTTTGCTACCAACCTTCACCGGGGTGGTATACAAAGTCTGGGAAGTTCCCCACAAGAGTGGGTCCATCCCCCCGCTTACACATGCTGCACTGTGCCTCTCTGTCCTGCCTCTGGCAGAGGAACAGCAAGGAAAACTTTTCCTGCTTTTTTTCCCCCCCTTTGGAGAAGAGGGGAGGGAGAGTAAGTGAAGGATAACTGTCTCTCCGCAAGCCCCTGCTTTTACTACCCACAATGCAATGAATTTCAGGAAGTAAGTTGAGCAGTGGGGATGCAAGATCCTGAGTAAGCAGTTTGCTGTGATCACTTTCCTTCATCTTCTGTAATTCAACAGCCTAAGATTGAATAACAATACCACTCTCAGTGCAGACAAGCCCTTAGACACACTTAGACTAAGACCATGTCTTTTCAATGGTTCCACTATCCTCAGCGAGAGTTGTCTCAAACCCCTAGAGCCCTGCATGGATTCAAAAATGTGGAACCACATCCGATCCGCATCTGCCCAGTGATAGCATTAATCCGATCTGAAATCTGCATGCCATGGTTTAGCTGCATCTGTAACCGTAGCTGCAACTGAGCTTGGGCTCATATACAACTATTCAGTCTTTGATTGGTTCATTCCCCCCACATGGGTCCCACCCACTTTTTCCTTTCTTGTTTGTGGTTCACATGCTGTGCTATCAATCAGATTTCTTTGCCCACCAATGAAATCTCTGACTGACAGCAATGGCTTGCCAACTGGAAACAAGAAAGTGAAGAAGTGGGCAGGGGAATGAGCCAATCAAAGCCCAGCAGTGAGTCTCCAAGCCCCACCTTGAGACTCTGATTGGCTGGCAGATCACAATCTAGGACTGGCCAGAGCACTTCCTGGTTCCCCTGCATGATGCCAACACATCAGTGCAGGGGCTTCAATGATGGATCCCACTGTGACAAGGTAACAATAGAAGCTGCATCTATGAGTTGATCAGCAGCAATGGGTCTGCAGTTATCCACACCCGCGCCCGCAGATGCGGATAACTGTGGATCTACAGTGGATATCTGTGAATTTGCAGGGCTCTACAAACCCCAACACTGGAATATCATAAGTGATGTACTTTAAGGTTACAGGACTGCTGTTCATAGGTGCAAATAGCTTTTATGAGCACTCTTGCTTGACTTTTTGCTAGTGCTACAGTATCTGATTGTCACTTCCATGAGCGCTTAAAGCTAAACCATTGTCCAAGACTCAATAAACAAAAATCAGCCCTTAGGTATATTTTAAGCAAGTAGACAACTTTCTTGATTATAAGCTTCTCACTATAGTCAAGTGCTTTAGAAGAAAAAATAATAACCAAAATTTATAAAGGTTCTAAAGTATTTACCTAACCCAGCACCATCTAAGCACTTTATAAAAGACTATTTGGAATTTGTCAGTTTGAACATAGGAAAAAATTTCCATGTACAGTATGACAATTTATGTGTAATTTATACTTGTATAAAAAGTATATTTTATACTATATGTATAAAGTCTGATCCAAAGCCAGTTGAAGACCATGGAATGACTCCCTTTGTCTTTTGATTGGGCTTGTATTGTACACAGTTAAGGCGTACACCTGTATTTTGTGTGTAATGAAGACATAGTAATAACAGAAAATAAACTTGATCAAAGCAAACAAACATCATTTACCTGGGGAAAGACATAGAAACCAAAACTCACAGTAAGTTTTCTGCTAAGTTAATTATTATAAGTCCACTTATACAATTTGAAAACTGTGGTATCTATCTCTCTTCTTACACTCACATCTGGTCTGCAGTGATAAACAAATTCTGCAACAGTCAATGAGAGTTACACAAGCTATGCAGGGTAGCTTGCAAAACTTATATCGACTTGCTAAATTTCCTTCTGTGTGCTGACTCCATTATGCTGCGTCAATGGGAAAGGCACACCTGTCAACATAGTGCTGTGCTTTTTGGAGAGAGAATCTTGTCAAATCATCTTCTGGATTGTTTGAGTGGGTCTTCTCTTCTGCCCAATTGATCTGGATAAATCAAACCGATGGCGGTGAATTTGCTGCCATCAATGAAGACCTATCTTTAGTGAGCTCTCCAGACACTGATTTAAAGTGACAGTGATCACTGAATTTGCAGAAGGGATGATATCCTTAAAGTTTCTTAATCATCTGTAAGACATGATGTTGTATGTAAGTCATTAGGGCAGTTTTTGAAGTCCACCATGCACACACATCCATATAATAGTAAAGTCTGCCATTTTTCTGGAGCTATTCATTTTTTGATAAAGAGTATACATTTTTGGTGGGGGGATATTTTTCTTTGAGAATCTTCACTGTTAAATGTGTTTCCTTTTAGATTGTTTTAATCTTCTGCATCACAGCAAACCACAGTTAGTATATTGATAACTTTTGGAAATGTGTGCATCAGTCACTGCCAAGCCACCCGTTTTAGACAAGCTAGGATATGTCTAGAATAAAATTTTTGCCTTCAATGGCTGACAAAAGGTGTTTTCTTCATACTTAATTGCCAGTAGTTTTTATGATTGTGGAGCAAGTTCTGCTGGCCATCCAGCTGTCATTATACTGTGTCTTATTCAGCAGATTCCTCCTGGTGTCATGTGACAATTTAGCTATAAATTATAGGCTGGACCTTCCGCTACAACCTAGTCCCTTGGGGTGGGTCTACGCTGTGATTAAAAATTGCTATACAATTGAAATGTGAATGCTGGGATGTGAACTAGAGTCCAAGGGTCTAAAAGCACAGGCTCAAGCCTAAGCCTGCATGTCTATATTGTAATTTTATAGCTCTGCACCAGAGCCCCATGAGCCAGAGTTTCTGACTCTGGCTCTGAGACTCAGTGCTGCAGGTTATTTTTATCAGAATGTAGACATACCATTTGGGCTGCTGGAAAGCATCAGTGCTATGGGGTGCATAAGAAAATGTCAATAGCAGAGAGGAAGTAGAAATTACTGTAGCTCCCTGGCAGTGGGCCTTGCCTTAAAATCCAGACTGAACTGTTATAGATTAAAGGAGCTCTCAGGCTGCTCTGATTTTTGCCAGGGTTGGTGTAGCAATGGTTACAGAATCATAAAGCCACCACCAGTTCCTTTGGACCTCCCCCAGCTTCTGAGTCAAGTTCCAGTTGAATGCAGCTGAGAATCTAGAGCAGGGGTTCCCAATTTCTTTGGCTCAAGGGCCACAGATATCATTTTTACAACCCGGAAGGACCATCAGTCTCTGCCAGCTGTCCCCATTGTAGCCAGATGGGAGGAGTTCAGTAACAAGGCCCCCATTCTTGAGTGCTCCACCTGGGTCCCGAGGCAGTGACTTCCTTCTGCAGCCTGGGGGACAGAAGATCAGTGTCCACTGCATCTGGCTCCAACAGGGATCTTAGTGCCTATGAATCCAGGCAGAGCACTGTGCTGTGCTCTCTGCTACAGTGAGGGGGAGGGGAACACTGATTGCCCATCCCCTTGATGGCAGGAAGGAGTCTTCACTGATCTTATAATCCAGGCATGGCCAAACTGCTGCTCAGGAGCCACATGCGGCTCTTGAATGAAAAAGTGTGGCTCGCAGAAGAACTCAGCTTTTATGCGGGTCAGAGAGAGGAAAGCAGCCCCAGCCTAGGAGTTTTAAATCTCATGCCCTGAGCATGCTCTGAGCATGGTCACAACATGCTTGGGTGGGGGTGGGGGGGGCAGCCTGTGCCTAGCTGCCAGAGCAGCTAGGTAAGGGGGTCCTTGGGAGGGGGGAGATTGGGACGGTGTAGCCGGTGTCAGGGCCTGGGGGTTAGGGAGGGGTCATGATGGTGGGGAGAAGCATGGCATGGTCGGGAATTGCGGGGAGAAATGCAGCATGGTCAGGGCCAGATTTTGATGTTCATAGGCCCTAGATACTTTCACTCCGAAATGTGCAAAAAGAGGGGTAAACGCCAATTGAATTGCTTCGATTGACATGATGTGCTTTAAACTATTCCAATCCTAAACCATGTGATTTTCCTTATTTTTCCTTATTTTTTCTCCTTTTTAATTTTTTTTCTCTCCTTTCTAGGCCCTAAAAATTTCATAGGCCCTAGGCACTGTGTCTACAGTGCCTAGTGGGAAATCCGGCACTGGGCATGGTGGGGATGGCGGAGAGAAGTGCAGCGCATTTAGATTTTCTCATAGGCCCTAATGCAGTTTACTCATTGTTAAAATAAAATCATGCTTTACAAGTCCTTCTAAACATGACGTCAAATAATAAGAAACAAAAATACAAAGAAGAAAATAAATCGTTTATGGCTATATGCTTCAGTGCAGCTCTCGAAGTTTTAATAATCAACTTGTGTGGCTCTTGAGTTCTATAAGTTTGGCCACCCCTGTTATAATCCTACAGCAAAGCGCTCTGCCTGGGTCCTTAATCAGTGACTCCCTTCTGCAGACAGCAGGAGGGGAGTGGTGGGCCACTTTGAAAGACCTTGTAGGCCATGGGTTGGGAACTGCTAATCTGGATGTATATTTCATTATTTTCAAGTAAAAGAAAGTTATAGTTAAAGCAAATTGGGTACAATTCATAAAAAAATCAACTTAAACACAAAGCACTGAGAGGACAAAATGGATAATATTAGCCTCTCTGGTAAATTAGTAGTTGTCAGTGATGCTAATAAATGATTTTGCCTACTTCCATGCTAGCCAGACATTTCAGTGCCCAAGGTTGAACCAATGATATTAATGGTTAGATCACTGCACTAGTGAATTTATATCTCTCAAGCATTTCCTTTGTGTTGACTGGTGACTCAGTCTTGAAGTGAAAACAATACAATTCTAAATAACATGTTGGGGGTGGGAAGACAAAAGAAAACAAAAGACACTGAATATACCTTATTTTTACCCTACTCTGTGTTATAAACCATAGAACACTCATCTCTCTGTAGTTTAGTTAGTAAAACTACAAAACCTTTCCTGCATGGTGTTAAATCATCCATTTGATAAATCATCCAATATAATATGTACAAAATGGTAACTGACAGAAGTTTCTGACATATCTGTATGCTAGTCACTAATTAGAGGTTTTGTCCTAAAGGTTTATTTCCTTCTTCATGTACAAGCAGGCCTCAGTTCAAATTTCTAACAGGTTCTCAAATAGAGCAAAATCTTACTTGGTTGTTTCTCAGTGGGGAAGTGAGGCTTAGTGTAAAAGTTCTTTCAGATTTTCATATAGAACTGCAAATTATTATTATTAACCTTTATGATAAGAGCTTTTATTAGTTATAAGAATATACACTGTATTATTTCTGATACAAAGCTTATTATGAAGAATTTGGGGCCTGAAAAGCATTTTAAAATTCCATACGTTAACAATGCCATTTACTGCTCTGACCCAACATTACTGAATTTTGGCAGGACCAAAAGGTGAGTCACATTATCTTCTTCTCTTCTGCATCTCTAGCATGGATCAGTGTAATCCAAATCAAATGTTCTTAGATATTCTGTTATTCAGTGCATTACATTCTTTTTCTCCCATCCTCATTCCTCCTTGTGGAGCCTGTTAGAAGTAGGGTGGGCACCTGGCCATTTCAGAAGGCTGGCTGGCTGGCTGCCCTCTGAAAGGGCCTTCTTGTGTTGATATGTGATGAGGTGATGTCAATACCTACTCAGTGGTATTGGGTTAGTGAATGGGGATGTAGGACCATCCAACTTTAATGCAGTGCCAAAGTGTGAAGGAAGAGACATTACAATAGAATCAGAATGCTTTTATGTGTCCCACGGGATGAATGCTAGAAGGAGCGGCGCTGCTGCTCCCACAAGATTTCAAAAATATCCTTTCTCTGGGAATTTTCAAGAGTTAAGGTAATGATTTCTTTACAGTATAACTAATGACTGAGGGGGCTGGATGTTTCTTCCTGATTTTATTGAATGGTTCCTGTAGATGCTCAGTGATAAGGGCAGGCATACCATATAAAATGTACTATATAAGTAGGTCTAATTTCTTTTTTTTGGAGGGGGGTGGGTTTTTTAATTGTCAAGATTTGCATCAGTCAGCCACAATGTAATTAACTGGCGATTAAAGTTTCTCTTTGTTCATTTTTCTGCTTGTCTTCTGTCTTGACAACATCTGCCAGTGACTTCCTATAATATGGATTATTGTGTTCTTTTATCTTCATTTAATAAGCCTGATGGAGGTCTCATATTTACAGCTATAGTGGTGGTGGGGAACCTGCACTAAGAATTAATATTGGAACATCTTAGCTGTGCATTTCTAGGTCAAATCCAGACAACATTACAAACCTCTGAAAGTTATTGTCACCATTTGAAGGCTATTTAGTATCCTGTGTGAATTGTGAGTTGGTAGTCTCAATCGAGTTTTATAATTCAAAGGCCTATTTCTCTATTGCCCTGCCCCTTGCACACTCATTTACACCAGAACAAAGTGCATATAATACACAATCAAAGTGACAGTGTATTTTACCCATTTTGCACTGGGATGAGAGGCCACAGAAGGCACAGAGAATTAGGGCCCAGCTGTCAACTTCACAGAAACTATTCCTGCATAAATTTGCACCATTGACTGCAGTCTCTATACAGAAATTTAGTATTTCCTTGAAAATTAAACCATTTGGTCATTTCTAGAAGTGAACGCTTCATATCAGAGCAGAGGCATGTTGGTGGTGGGTTAAAGTATACATGGGATAAGTGTGCCTGTGGTGCAACTCCTCACCTTAGAAGTACTGAGTTTGTGGTCTTTGTGTTTATGAAAACAAATGGGCATATAACCATCCAAAGATGTGAACTAGTTGCCTTAAGTACATGTGTACTCACACAAGGATCCACAAATGGAAAGTGATTAATATTTTGCAAGCCAGTATTGAACCAATACGTCATATGTTTCTGTGTATTCCATATTTTTTTAATTAAAACAAAACGATTTAAAGGAAGATTTTGTCATTCTTACTCTCACTTGAGTTGTGTCTTACTCCTCAAGAAGCCTCAATCGATTCAGTGTGGCTGAGTGGCAAAATCTGGCACTTAAATGAAACAATTGTATCATGGACCTTTGTAGATATCAGTATTTATTTTAAACCAGTGAACTTTAATACGTAATTACATTCTTTGTAAATTATTTGTCAGTCCTTGTCGGCATTGTTTAGAACTAGTAGAATAGATTGCTTTATTTGGACTGTATGGTTTCTCTGCCCAGCCAGAATTTTTGTGTGTGATGTGTGTCTATTGTCAAGCATACGCACCTGTTGTTTTGCAAGCATTTCTTTTGGGACTGATTTTCAAAGGCAAGCTTGGTGTTTAGATGCATGGATGTAGATCACTGAAGGGAAAAACGGCAAGCTGATAAAACTCAGTATGTGCCAAAACTGACAGAAATCTCCTCAGGAACATTGAGGCATAAGAATATAAGGAAATAAAATGGCAGATATTTTGCTCTATGGCGTAATTAATTTGAATAAGGCCTCTGACATCCTAACACAAAATGTAATGAGGCGGCATCAAAAATGGGATATTATCTTTACGGGCACATATAACAACTCAGTGTGCACAACAGGGCACAGATGCTTTGGTTAATAGCTGTTTCCACACTTAAGAAAGAGCTGTGAAATGAAGCACAACATGGGTGGCTTGTTTTACTTGTTGCTCTAAACATGTCGGCAAATGAATCGCTCTGTTGTGTAGCATTTGCCTCTCTTAATTAGTTTTAGTTAAGCTATCCCCTAAATTTCATGTTCAGCTCTATGAGGTTTAGTGTTTCTAACCTTTTGTTTATCTTCTCTTCCACTGCTGCCCTGGTGCTGAACGTGATATGTTCCTAGCAAAAATTGCAATTAAATAATTGCTACGTCTAGTGAGCACAGGCATGTTTCTGCTCTGGCAGGATATGCTAAAGAGACTGGCAGACTCCTTTCTAGTTTTCTTTTACTTTTTACTATTTCAGATGTGTACTTACTACACACACAAACTGTCCTCCCATTTTAAACATCTGCTTGTTTCAACACTTCAGAAAGATAAAATTTCATAAGCTCTAACTAGAGAGAATACTTAGGTCCCCTAGGTACCTAATTACATGTATAGGTACGCAAACATTTTTAATAGCTTTTTTTTCTGTTTTGACATTATTAGTTTTTACTAATCGTAAAAGATTAAATGAGCCCAGTTCTCCAAGCTCTTCTATGCTCACTCCGTTGATTTTTAACGGAATAAAACAAAAAAGGAGTCCTGTGGTACTTAAAGACTAATAAATGTATTTATTGCATGAGCTTTTGTGGGAGAAAATCCCACTTCGTCAGACACTTTGAAGATGGGGGAATCTACACTTCCCTGCATTTATTTCCTCCCATTCTGTAATTTCCCCCATCTTCAAAACGTCTGATGAAGTGGGATCATCTCCCATGAAAGCTTATGCAATAAATAAATGTTAGTCTTTAAGTGGCAGAGGACTCCTCATTTGTTTTCCTGAACTAGACTAACATGGCTGTCCCTTTGGATAATGGAATAAAGTGAATAATGCCAGCATAAAGTGAAGGCAGAACACTTATGGGTAACTAGTCCTTGTATTGTTTGGTTACATGTATCATCTAATCAGAGAAAGGAATTGATTATCAAGTGACTGACTTAACAAATATTAACAACCCAAGTTTAAAAGTGTGAATATTCTCACAAATAGTTTCCTGTGATATGTATGTAAAATATTGTGAAGAAACTCATGCATAATTTTGCATAATAAATACTTTCAAGAACTTCAGTCTGCCCACAGATATTTCACAGACAGAAAGAAGTGAAACTCAATTAATTATTTTGTATGAATTATTGGCTCATCCCATCTCTTTCCTAGGAAAACAGTGGCCTCCAGTGACTGTGCCACTGTGTGATATGTTTCAAAGTAATCCTGTATTAGCTCTTTGATTTAGCATATCTTTGTGACAGTGGTATGCTTAATAGCTACAGTAAGAGGAAAGATAGTTTCTTTTGTGGCGTTATTGCTTTGGGAAGCATAGGCATACTGTTTGTGATTCACTGCAAAGTGCTTTCAGAAGTGAGCTATTACAAGCAATACTTTAGCAAAAGGTAAAGGTATATGCAGTTAATTCAGTGAAATTAGACAACCTTGCATGAAATTAGCTATACAAAATGCCTCTTTCTATTGACTGTGGAAAATACTTGATAAATCCACTAAAATATTATTATACTAATAATATAACTATAGTACCACCCAAAATGTGCAAACACTTTACACACTCAGGCAGATAGTGCTGGCTCCCCAGAAACACAATTTAACATCAACATGTAAGGCGTTGTGAGTACATATTTTACAAGTACTAAAGCAGCCTACTGGTAAGTCCCATTTTCCAGTAGCACAGAAGTATCATTGACAATCTTTGTGGCAGTGGTTCCTAAGTCATTTTAAAAAAGAGATGTGAGGTTCGTAATCACTTAGGCACTTCTGAATTTTTTTCACCTTAAAATGACCAGTTCATTGCATAATGACTCAAGGCCATAGAGGTACCCAGTAAAGTATTCTCAGTTCCTGTGGCAACAAGATGAGGGCAAGTGGGATCCAGCCAAGAGCAGCAGTATGGAAGAAACACCTTCTGGTCCAGGCCAGGATGATGATTATCCACTCACTGGTTCTTGCTGATTCCTCCATTCTGCTGCTGCCCAGATCCCTGTCTTACTTCCTAGAGGCAGTAACAGTGTGGATGAAGTGGCAAGACCCAGTGAGTAGTCAGTTAGCACCCTGGTAGTGACCATGGCCTGGCCATAGGGAAGAAGTGGCCAGCCACGGGGTCAGAAGGGAATTGGGTGGGGGGAGTCAAGTTGGAGATCTCAGGAAGTGTCAGTTGGCTCCTACCTGCCAAGAATATCTCCAGGTTCTCTTGGTAGACCTGCTTTAACTCCAAGAAATTTGGAACAAAGTTTTCAGTATAGTTACATAATTCCTTGGATCTTATCCATCCATACATTTTGTAATGAGTGTGATGATCCATCGGCTCTTGATTCTCGGTGGAGACCTCCAATGCCACTCTTTAAATGCATCACTTTAAAATCATATGCATCCCCTGTACCCTCTGCCAGTTTGCACCAAGGAGATCTTGGGTCACAGCCTCAAAGAGAAAATGCAGTTGGTGTGTCCCTTCAGTAAAAATTTGGGAACCATTCTAGTAAAATTCCAGTGTAACTATAGAATTTATAAACTATCAATCACATAAAATCTAGGCTTCTGTAAAGGGAGTTTGAACAGAGAGGTTATTTTGATTTTTTTTTTCCTGGTATCAGCATAGGATTTGCCTTTATAGAGTGAATAAAACAAGGATTAGTGTATATTTTTCCCTGGTCTGGTTTCTTCTTATGTTCACTACACAGATTATGGTATAACTTTTAGACTCATCTATATTTATATCAGAGTTGATATTCTATATTTCTCATAAGAAAAACCTGACTTTTATTGACATGTGAAAAAATAACGTTGAGCTCCATGGCTTTGGTTTTTTTCAGTTTATGAAAAAGTGAACTAAGAAACAAAGATTCAAGTGGTGGTATTCTGGTACTAACAAACTTTTTTTATTTTGCATTTTGCAAATAAGGGTGTTTTTTATTTAAACACACCTATTTCTTCAGAGCCAATATGACAACATATTTACTTCAGTCAAAGACTGTTCTGTATTTGTGCTGTATTATGCTAGTGAGAATCTATATAAATTCATACACACAATGTGCCAGTTTTCATTAAATAAAGAACATTGGAAAGCATCACCATTACAGTTTGAAAGCATGTAGATTGGGGGGAAAAAACCTGCTTACAGGTTTACAAAGATATCCATTTTCATTTTCCTTGATTCCAAAACATGATTCTTTCTTATATGTACATCTAGATGTGTATTCAGAATCACACAAATATAGATGAATTGCCAAAATCCTTAAAAACATGAGATAAAAGACCAGGTTTTTGGGTGTGTGCAATAATGCTTTAACCAAATGATGACACTGTAACATACAGGAGATTTATGAACAACAGAGTTAAGTACTGATTAGTCAATCACACATCTCATTTGGAATGGGAAGAAGAGAATCAGGCAGCAGCACCCACCCTCCCCATAATGTTTTGTTCAGAGTTACAACCAACCTCCGTTCCCTACATGTTCATAATTTTGAGGTTCCATTGTAGCTTAATGATCTCACTATAGCTGTAGCTATTATTGTTTTAGATCAGTGATTTCCAACCTGTGGTCATTGGACCACTGGTGGTCTGCAAGGGTACTGCAGATGGTCGGTGGGTGGTGGGGGGAGGTAATTACTGTGGGTAAATGTATTGCAGGTACATGTACTGTGATGAGTGCAATATGTTTGTGAGCAAGCGTAATAAATTATTAGAAAGAACTGCATTTTTAATACTCCTCGATATAAAAGTTTGACTTCTGTCAGCCATAGGCTATGTTAAAAAGATTTTAAATGATTTGTTTACATGGTTGTCCACAAAAGCTTTTGAGAACAATGTAGTGACTCAAATAAAGGGAAAGGTTGGGAACCACTGTTTAAGATTTAGATTGGAGCAATTATCAGTGTTCCCAGTCAGGGTAGGGACTGCCTTATGTGGAAGTTCTCTGAACGCTTACTGAAGTAGAGTCTCCTGCCCTTAAGATACAGCTTACAATTAGACCTGGGCAAAAATTTTCAAATAAAACTTGTTTTTTTTTGCTAAAAAAAATGCAGATTTGGGTCAAGGAAAATATTTAATAAATTCATGTAGAGTTTGCTAAATTGTTTTGCTTGGGGGATAAAATCTGAAAAAAATCTAAATGTTTTGTTTTGACTTTTCCAAAATAGAACATTTTAGCTTTTATTCAGAACTACTGATGGTTTGAAATTTGCTTTTAAAAAGAGTTAAACACTCAAAATATTAAAATGTTTTGGATCAAAGTAACTGTTTTGTTAATTCTAAAATAATTTGATTTTTAAATTATGGTTCACCAAAAAGTTAGTCAATCCAAAATAGTTATTTTCATTTTTCGGACTGGGCAGTGAAACAAAAAATCAGGTAATCCCACAGATCTAAATATGATATTGAGGCATGATGTAAACAGAGAACTAAGAACCAAACAGGGAGTCTGGTGGCACCTTAAAGACTAGCAAATTTATTTGAGCATAAGCTTTCATGGGTTAGAACCCATGAAAATTTATGCTCAGATAAATTTGTTAGCCTTTAAGGTGCCATCAGACTCCTTGTTTGTTTTCCTGAAACAGACTAGCACAGTTGCCCCTTTGGGCCTAGGAACCATGAACTCATAAATCTGAATTCTAGCTTTGACATTTGCTATTTCACATCTCACTGACTTTACAATTGCACAAAGTTCTCTTAAAGTAAATTAGAGTACTTGCTTGGATAAGGCAGGCAGGATTTAGCCCATGTTGAGGCTAAGTGGTGTGGCTCACTGCACAACTTAGTTTGTCTGAGTTTAATAGATCTTTTACCCTATAGTATAAGTCCTCAGTATTTACTGTTGTAGTATTAATCTGCCACACACAAACTCTTCACCAGGCTGTGCTGCTGAAACACCAGTACTTCACTGAACAATGACTATTTATTTACCCTATCTAATGTAAATGTTCAAAAAGTTGAGTTTATTTGACCCACTCCAATTTGGAATGTTTTGTTCTGTGACTCCAATCTATGACAGTGCTTCAAGGAGATGTGTAATTTAAATTGATAGGACCCTCCACACACTTAAAATTAAGCATGTACTTAACTTTCATGGATCAAAGCCCTAAGTGAATAACATGATGGTGAAGGAGAAAACATATATCTCTAGCTTAGGGTAGTATGGGTAAGTGGCTGCAGAACAGTTCCTCTCCATAACCTTTCAGCATATATCTCAGTCTTGGGACTTGTGTAGCAGTGTTGGCTCCTCGTGCTATGTAAGGCCCCATAATTGCAGATTCAGTGGTCCGAATGCCAGCATGCCTCAGAGCTACTCAGTACACTGTTGTCCTTGGGCTCAGGGGAGTTACCTTCTGCCAAACATGAGGCGATCCAGTGTTAATGAGAGTGTTGGAGAGGGGGACTCAAAAGAATTCTGAAATTTACTGCATCTTTTTATACAAATGTGGGGGTGGGGGTTATTTATTTATTTTTGTAATTGGTTCAGTGAAAATTCGACCTGCTAAAACATTTCTCACTTTCCAGGCTTAACATATGCAGGAGAACTGAAAAGGATTTATGGTGGCTAGAGTTATGAGAAAGCGTAGAGCTCCCTGGAGGGATTTTGACTTTTTATTTTTGCCTCTTGCAGAGAGATCAGATTTCTCTTCTTTCTCCTGGATTTAGACTTCATTTAAATATGACAGCTTTTCATTCTCGTTTCCAAAGTAGCAAAATTAGGAGGACTTAAATGTAAATAAGTGAGATGATTAGAAGAAAGAACTTGGTAGTGATGTTCACAAGACAGAATTTTTTCCTCAGATGATTTATAATTCACAAATGAGTTAACCTAGAGAATGGATTGAGGATTCTGGCCACTAAGAAGAAATAGGCAAGATTAAGCGTGACTAAACTCTCACTTGAAAGATCATTTTCAGAGACAGAAGTACACAAAAACTGTTGTGCAGGGACTGGCTATATCTCTTTCCAATTACTGGGCCAATGTTTGAAATAGTGTCCTGCTTTTGCAAGTATTTGTATATGTGCTCTGGAGCTTTCCTAATCACCTCGGGTCACAAAATGGGGGATGTACACATAGGTATAATCAATCACCTGCTTTACAGATGTGCTGAAATACCCAAACTCCTATTGAAACACTGGGGACCACGGATATTCAATCCTGCTGATGGTTGATCCCTTTATGTATTAAGTTCCAAAGGGGTAGTAGCTCTGTTAGTATAGTCCAGCAAAGCAAACAAGGAGTTTGGTGGCACTTTTGAAGAGTGACAAATTTTTTTATCTCATGAGCTTTCGTGGGAGAAAATCTCACTTTGTCAGCCATCCGACGAAGTGGGATTTTCTCCCATGAAAGCTTATGTGATAAATAAATATTAGTCTTTAAAAATGCCACCAGACTCCTTGTGTCTTATGTATTAACACATATTTAACCATTTTAATATTAAATTTTACCATAACCTCAGAAAACTTGAAAGCAAGTTAATATTTTGCCTCCTATTGTCATTCCCAGCTCCCAGCAGTGAGTTAGTGTTGGAGGCCCATGCTTTTTTCCCTCTCACAAGCATCTCCTGTTTCAATGTTAAAGAGAGCTGTTATGATTTCTCCTAGAGCAACATAAGGGAAAATTATATATGTGTCCCACGGAGTACAGTAGAAGAAACAAATTCATTCATATTCCAGCAGATGTATACTGGAAATAATACATGAAGATATCAACTTAGAAAGTTAGCTGTGGAAGGCACAAACTACTAGAGTTTGCTATTGAAGAGACAATGAAAGTTGACTCTACCCATGTAGGCTGGTCATAAAGGGTTTGGGTTGACAGAAAGTGGCACTTCTGGGTGAGTGTGGGAGAGCAGTGAGCGATTACTAATTACTATTATTATTCTGATGCTCATTTTGCTTTCCTTCACCTCCTAACTGCAATTCTGGTGTCATATTTAGCAGCCAAGATTTTAATGAACTCCGCTGAGAACAATATTAATGACCAAATCTTCAGTGACTATAGAAGAATTGATTTCAGGTGGGCTACATTGATTTGCACCAGCTGAGGCTCTGGCTCTAGTGCTTTATTCATAGCTGCATTCTTCAGCCATTATTTCAGTGCCATGGGAGACACTAGGCAGTCATTCTGTATAGCTGAATACATTGCCCACACATAATACAACCAACCATCGCTCCCTTTAAGTATACCTTGAGAACTGATCATATCTTGCAAAAATAGTTTATTTTTATTCATCAGATAATGGAACAGCTGTTTCTTTTTCTCAATTCATGTGTGTTTCTCCCCCCCTCCGATTTGTTGCCATTGCTGTGAATGTTTCTGCGTGCACAATTTTTTATAAAACGGTGGTTATTCATACAGATGCCTATATTTGCATGAAATTAAGGGTATTTATACATGAACAAGAATATAAAGTTTGTTTTACTTCCATTGTTCGTATGTCATCTGAGCAAGCAGAAGAAACAAACCAGCCATGTACCATAGATGCATGAGGAATCACACAATGTAAATAGCAAACATACAGTTTGCAAACAACATAAAAGATAAAACCTGTATTCTTAAACTAGTCAGTGAAAATTTACAAATTAATCCATTCATATAAATTGGGACTAGTTCATGAATGATCCACAGACCTAAAAAAGGCCAATGATCACTTGATACATTATTTCCTTTGAATTGTTTGACTAGTTCTATATACAGCCATGCATTCTTGTGCACTTAGCAGTGGTTTATAGTTTCATATCCAATTGTAAATAAAAGGAATGGGCAAGCAATTTTTAATCTGGCTGACTTCAGAAAGCTTTGAGAAACTATTGAAAATGGGAAAGCTAATAATTCCTTTAATTATTTTAATGAACTAATTGAAAAATTTATTGAGATAAGAAAAGACCCAAAAGTTAATGAGAATTAGCAGAGGTGTAATGCAGGCATTCCAGACCAGAAAGGTCCATCTACAGTGGAAAACTTGAGAAATATATATATTGGGTAAATTGAGAGACATAAAAAGCAAAATAGCTTGCCTGTGCCTCTTGTATTTTATTTTTAGGCAATGTGTAATAATGTAGATATAAAAGAACTAGTCTGAGATCTTTCCGTCTATCCTGGTGTAATGCAGTCTTTAAACTGTACTGGGTAGGGGTGGGGAGATGGAAGGAGAACTTACAATAAACTTTGAGGAGACATTAAAAGACAAATTTATAGCTCTATTGTACCGGCAGACAAGTAATGCAAGTGCCTTCCTTTTATGTGCTGTACTGCTTGTTAGCGAACACAGTCTAAATATTTTGACAATGAGTATAAGGTGGTTTACAGTACTTGCTAGCAGAGGTAAAGAATGAACGGAAGTAGTATGTTTCCAGTGGAATATACAGGGAATTAAGTGTGCTACGCTAGCAATAAGCACACCTAATTCTCATCATGCCTCATAGAAAATATATTATTGAGCTGCAGTATTCATTTAAACTGGGATTTCCAAAGGGATACCTAGGGCAGTTTCAGTGAGATTTAGACAGTTTCAGAAAGTTCAGTGTTAGGGAATTCATAACAAACTAAGTCTTTCAGAGCCTGATTTTCACTTATAAGGTCAGTTTCTACTGTGAATGAACCTCAATGTAATAAGAACCAGGCTTCTGCTATTTTTTCCATCTTCTGTTTATCTTGGGTGAAATTTCTGCCTGTACAAAAGCCAAGTACAGGGTATATGCACATCTTAAGCCTGTATCTAAGGGTTGCAAGCTTCACCATGCTGTACCATCAATCTACCACAGCCTTGTCCTTGAGTGATACTCATCATGTGGGGTATACACTGCTCCTCTTTGGCTGTGTTCTCCATATTGTGTTGTACTGTGCCCATGTGCAGTGCAAAGTAAGGACTGCTGGCGAACTGATAGTGAATCTGAGTCTTCGCTGTCTAGCCAAGGATTCAGTTAAAATGGAGGATGGGAGGGATGCAATTTACAGGGTTGCAGCTTTATCTTCTTTCAGCTACACCTCCTTCCCTTCTGCCCTTGATGCTGACCTTTGGCAGAGAAGACAGCTGCAGTGTATGATATAGTTCTCTAGGTAGCTGTTTGGCTGGCATAAGTCCATTTTGTATTACTAATGCAGCCCAAAACAAACTTAGTAAGCTGAAGAATCAGCCCCTTGTTGTTAATGAGCATTGTGTATCTAGACAAGAGTGGCAGAATGTGAGAGGCTCTTTGTTCTGTACTACACACTATTCCTATAGGCCTACACCAGTGATACCTGACTACATCCAAACTTGTTTTGGTTATTGGTAGTTAGTTCAACTGGGAGGTTTGACTTTGTTGCTGTTTCCATTTCAGTAACTCCGGGTCTGTCTATACTTAGAATTGAATTCAAATTGATGACAATCAATTCAAATTCAATTCTTGCTTTCCTCAATTCAAACTGAGGAACTCCACAGTTTGAATTGATGAAAGCTGACTTCGACTTGGTCAAACCTTGTTTGACTTCGAAGTCCCGGTCAGTTCGAACCCAGTAGTTCCAATTGACCCAGTGTGACCATGTCAATTCGAACTCATTGTGAGTTTGAATTGATATGGGTTGACCTTCCTCCCAGGGTGCATGGCACCCTGAAAGGAAGACCAGACCTTTAGCACCTGGGGCCAGCAGCCCCAAAAATGCCTTCACCCCTCCCACCTCCAGCCAGATTGGGCTGGGGGTGCAACTGGATTCCTGTCCCATGGCTGGCTACAGGGACCCCAGCCCAGGGTCCAGCCCTGCTGGCCATGTGCACAAGAAGAAGCCCCATGCGTGGCTGCTGCCCTTCTGGTTGGGGGGAGGGACCCCTGAGCACAGCTCCATCCCTGTTGGCTGCACACTGGGAAAAGGACCTCTATGCGCAGCTGCCTCCCCCAGCTGTGCACAGGGGAGGGACCCCTGTGAACGGCTGCTGCTCCAATGCCTGTGTGCAGGGAAAGGGACCCCCATGTGTGAGGGGAAGGAACCCCACGCGTGGCAGGATCCCTGCTGTCCGTGCACAGGGGAGGGACCCACGCTTGCGCTGATAGAGCCCTGCTGGCCACATGCGGGGGTCCCTCCAACACACGCGGGTCTCCCTTCCCCCCGTGCAGCCAGCGGGACCCCTTCCATGCATGTAGACAGGGAGAGCCCGGTTGTGCACAGGGTTCTCCTCCATGTGTGGCTAGTGGGGCTGTATCTGCAGGTGGGGGTTCCTTCTCCCCTTCCTGCTGCACTGTCAGCATGGGCAGAGGGAATTCCCCCTGCCCGGCACTGACAGCGCAGTGGGTCATGGGAGAAAGGATTCCCTTAGCTCCTGATGACTGTGCAGTGGGGGTGGAGGAGAAGGGATCCTCCCCCCCCGCTGTGCTGTGTGTGTGGGGTTTCTGGGGAAAACATCCCCTGCCAGGCTTCTGAGCCTGGCATGGGGGAAAGCATTCCCTGCCCAGCTGTAGCCATGGTGCCCCTTCTCCAATTCTAATTAGCAAGTCCAGTTCATGGACATGATAGTTCAAACTGGAGTTTGTAGTGTGGCCACGCCAATTCAAATTGACTGAATTCAAAGTAATAATTATTAATTCAAATTGACTAGTTTGAATTCAGTCAATTTGAATTAACAGGCTAAGTGTAGACATAACCTTCCTTTTGAGTTCTTCCTTTTTTCCAGCAATGGATGATTCTGGCACTGCTACTTGTTGGGGCTACAACGCTTCAAAAGTTCCCAGGATTAGGCTTTCAAGGGCTCTGGAGCCAGAACTTTGGGGATGAAAGGGGGGAAATCAACTTCAAATGAACTCAGCTACCTGTAGCTTGTAGCCAGGCCCAGTCAGATTTTGAAAAGAGCTCAGCAGAGAATCATAGAAGATTAGGGTTGGAAGGAACCTAAGAAGATTATTCAGTTCAGGGCCAACCCCAACTAAACCATCCCAGTCAAGGCTTTGTCAAGTTCACCTTAAAAATCTCTTAAGGATGGAGATTCTACCACCCCCCAATATCCTATTCCAGTGCATCACCACCTTCCACCTGAAAGTTTTTTCTAATATCCAATCCAGATCTCCTCCACTGCATCTTGAGACCACTGCTCCTACTTCTATCATCCACTACCACTGAGGACAGCCTAGTTCCATCCTTTCTGGATCCCCCTTTCAGGTAGTTGAAAGCTGCTTACAAATCCCCCCTCATTCTTCTCTTTTGCAGATTAAACAAGCCTAGTTCCTTCAGCCTCTCTTCATAAGTCATGTGCTCCAAGGCCCTAATCATTTTTGTTGCCCTCTTCTGGACTCTTTCCAGTTTGTCCACATCCTTTCTGTAATGTGGGGCCCAAAACTAGATAGTACTCCAAATGAGACCTCACCAATGCTAAACAGAATAATAGGACTGGAGGGTCATGGAGTTGTCTAGTTCAACTGCCTGCTAAAAGCAGGACTATGATGGAATAATCATATTTCTTGATCTGTTCGCAATGCTCCTACTAATGCAGCCCAATATGCTGTTAGATTTCTTAGCAAAAAGGGCACACTGTTGACTTATATCCAGAGTTTTGTCCAGTGTAACTCCCAGGTCCTTGTCTGCAGAATTGCAGCCTACCCAGTAGGTCCCCAGTCTGTACCAGTGCACAGGATTCTTCCATCCTAAGTGCAGCTTGTCCTCGTTGAACCTCAGCAGATTTCTTTTAGCCCAATTGCCTAATTTGTCTAAGTAATTCTATATCCTATAGTCATTCCAGTTGTATGTACCACTTGCCTTACCTTGAGCATGGAGATCCTTTGAAAGTCTAGTCTTATGTGTTCAGCCTGTGTAACCAGCTGATGGTGACTTGTTCTAGCAGTGCCATGTCCATTACCAGACGTCTTTGATTTATTCTTGCTTTGCTTTTTGGTTTTTATTGCTTCTGCTTTGTAATGGTAGAGGCAGAGCTATTGTTCTCTCCCAGCCATAGCTATTTATACACTGCAGTATTGATCTCTTCTTTCACTATTTGTGTTCTTCCACCTATTCTAGAAAAGCAATGCATCATAAAAAGAAATTAAAAATAAAAATATTGCTGTTAAAATAAGGTGGTGGACTTTAAGGCTGTGATCCTACAAACACTTCCTAGGGAGTTCTGCACAAACAGAGCATGCACATGCATACAGTTCTGATCAGTTAGCTAGGGGCCTACTTAGGGACTTATGATATGTGAAATTGAGGAGCATTGTGTCTTCTGGTCTAGCTTAAATGACTCATATTGTCAAAGCTTTCCTGCACAGAAACATAGACTAGCAGTTACTATAATCCTTGCAATAGAAAGAGCATTCATCTAGCAATGTTTGCTTTCTCCTGCCTTCATATGTCTTACATTTCTGGTTGTGAACGGGCTGGCTACTAAACATCTCCCCTCCAAATATTTGCTAGACCAGAAATTAACGCTTATGCCACTCCTTGTACAAATTGTCCTGTACTCCTGTTATTTTAAAATGTGTGCTCTCCCTCATTCTGGGTTCCAAAATTTCCAGTGAAATTTCCCCACTCCTATTCACTGCACTAGCCAGAGGTTGGGTTTTTTCATTGCGTGATGTGGTTTTGAATTCCTCTAGCACATCTGTGCACTCTCACATTTTCTGCATGACATTGCATGTTCAATGGCAATTTAGCCACTTTGACTGGTGAAGTAGGGAACTTCATCGCATCTGAGCTCTCATCTTGGTAGGTGTGGAGCTCTTTGCACACCTAAGGCTCAGATCTGGAATGTACAGATAGCATAATTACAACATAGGTTCTAGGCAATCTGGGAAGAAGGAATACTCGTGCCATTTTGGTGGAGACCTTTTGGTTTCCTCTTCAGATGAGTTTATGTATGGTGCTCACATGCTGATAGTTTCTGAGTACAGAAAGGAGAGAGGTTAAGCTGACAAAGGTTTTACTGTATTATTTTTTAATCTTTACTCTTTGTGCTGTGATGACTCCATTCTTCCATAGGGCTGGCCCAAGGGTTTTTGGTGCCCTAGGCCACCCACATCTCCTTATTCATTATAGAGAAAAACAATAGCATATTAATATATATTTTTAAATAGGGATAAAAAAAATTGCTTCCATCTGATTTGGCACTCCTTAAAGCCCAGTGCCTAAGGAGACTGTTTTGTCTGTGTATAAGATCAGGCTGGCCCTGTTTGTTTGCATTTTAACCTGGTGGTAGACTTTAGTGCGTTAACTTCAATACAATCACAGTTTGCTTTATGATTTTGTATTCCCTTTTAACACTTCCTGCAGGCTCGAGTCCTGGATCATATTTCCCTTTTACTGTTGCATATTAAAATACACTGGTGATTTTTATGATATTCCCAAGTATTAGGGTTATTTCTTTTGGTATTTGATTACTCTATCAGTTTTAGTTTCATGGAAGAGAGAGAGCTATTGTTCTGTTGCTCTGAATATTAATGTAGGACACTTCCTCTTTTGTCTTTGCCTTTTGTGTTTGTGGTGCTTCCTGGAAGAGAAGCCTCTCCAACGCTCACATTAATTAAACAAAAACGTCAGCTATTCTTTATAACGTGTTAGATAAAAGCATTAATACTTTCTAAATAAAGGCTAGATCTCACAAATGCATCTATGCTAGTCCCCATTGGCTTCATTTGAATGATATGATTATGATTTGGATAGCCCCAAGTATGTGTAGCTTGGAAATGGCTTTTCAGAACTTTTTTTTTTTTAATATTTGTCAGTGTTTCACTGTCTTCTGAACACTGAATTGTTTTTCAGTAGAAGCTTCCATCTTGCCAGTAGTTCTTACCAGTCAGATTTTGTAGTATAGGCTTCAGAATATGAATCTCCTATTTGAATACATGGAAAAGCAGGTACTTGCTAAATGAACATCAGGTAAGTTCTTTGTCTATTACTGTGTTTGTACACTGTCTAGCACAATGGACCCCTCCACCCCCAGGTGTTACTGTGATAATCATAATGCATAAAATAATTTGTTTAACAACACTAAAAATTCCAGTTTTCTCACAAATTCAAAGAGTTGCATTTGAGTCCTATTCTGCATCAGAGTGCCAAACTTTTCTATATTAAAGCCCTTAATATTTTTGGCATGTGATTTGCACTTTGAAATGAAGCTCTTGATTTGCAGAGCACTTGAGCACATGCCATTTTAACTGCACTCAGACATGCATAAGAACTGAACATGTGCTTAAAAGCCTTGCTAAATTGGCACCTAGGTTCAGATGAGTATACTTTACATTGAGTGTAACAAAAAATAAAGTCAATGGGAGTTGGCCATCTAAATTGCTTTGGAAAGTCCCAGCCCACTACTTTTGATAATTTTGTATTATTTGATAAAATATCTTAAATTCTCTGTTTCTTTGGAATTAGAGTTATGTGAAAACATTGATCTTTGTGACTAAAAGCTGATATTTTAGCTACTGTTCCAAAAAATGGATCAAGCAATGATTTCATCATCGAAGACAGTCTTTCCTCGTGAAATCATGTTCTTATAATGTGTTAGATCAGTGGTTCCCAACCTTTTTAAGGCTGGGGACTCCCTTGTGAGTGGAAAGAAGGTCCGTAGCCCCCTGTTCTGAGTGAGGCACCACTGTGCAGTGGCAGCACCTCTGTGCTCCAAATGTGGCCTGCACGGAGCAGAATGTGGCCCCCTGCCCCGAGCCGGGGAGCCACCATCTCCATGACCCCCTGCCCCGAGCCAGGGATCTGGGGAGTCACCGCAGCCATGGACTCTGCCCAGCATTCCCTTCCCACCTGCCCGTCTGTTCTCCATTCCTCCTCCCTGGTGGCTCCCCATCCCCAACGCCCCCCTCCACAATCTCTCCCCCCCCTTACCTGGCCGTTGGAGCCTGGGGCACCTGGGTGTGCACCCCCCCCCGGCTTACTCTGAGCATACTTTGCATGCTCAGGGCAGGAGTTTTTAAAACTCCCAGCCTAGGGGAAGCTTCCTGCTGGCTAGCCAGAAGCCTGGGTCTCCCTGGCAACTGGAGACCCCCATGACATGTGGCCCCAGCTCCCAGGCTGTCTATGGACCCCCTGGAGCCGCTCTGTGGCTCCCCAGGGGTCCGCGGCCCACAGGTTGGGAACCACTGAGCTAGATGCAAGGACCTTGTTTATAATACAAATAAAGCACCAAGAAAGAATCTTAAACTTTACAGAGGAAATGAAAATCAGTGTAAACAAACATTGATTCATTTTAAACACTATTCTGTCCAACCAAAATTACAACTCATAAAAGTCATGAAAATTAATCATCAAATTAAAGCAAAATAGAGGTCTTTCAATTCTAAAATGTGAACTTTCTAAACGCAGGTTGCTAAAGGGCAAAATTAAGATGACGTATTTTTTTCAGTAGATTTGAGATAATAGTGCGTGTGATCCTTCTTTACCTTGTTGTATGCACTATGTTGCAAACTTCTCTAGTAAGACTGTAATTAGTAATTGTAAGTAAATGTGATGTTTGTGAGCAATCAGTTCTGCTGAAAAAAGTGAGTGTGCCATGGAATTGTTTGTCTCATTGAAGCGTGGCGTGTTACTGAAAAGGCTGGGAAACACTGAGGTAGATAAGGCCCTTAATTTCATCAAGCAAGGCATAGTAGTGGGCTGTGATAACATTTTGCCAGAATTTCTCAAGCGCCTTAGGCCAAAGGCCTCACAGTAGCTTACTAACTTCTACATATGGGTCATCAATGAGAAGCGGTTATCATGCACTTGTCAAGCAAAGTGCTAAAGGGGCAGCCATGTTAGTCTAGTAAAGCAAAGAAAGCAAGGAGTCTTCTGGCACTTAAAGATGTACAAATTTACTTATTGCATGAGCTTTCATGGGAGAAAATCCCACTTTGTCAGATGCTTTGAAGAGGGGGAACTTACAGAATGGGATGAAAATAAATGCAGGGGAGTGTAAGACATGGGATCAGGTCATACTGCATCAGCACATCAGAGCACTTGGAATCCTTACATTTTGAATCCTTGTGGGAGGGTTGTCTGGGCACCTGCAGTGTATGCATGCCCAAAGACCTAAGGGCGGCTCGAGGGTCCCACATGCCGTGCAGCAAAGAGGCAGTGGCCCTAGCAAAGAGTGACTACTCCTCAAAAGGGAGGTCCTTTATGGCCTGCTGCAAGTCCTGGGGCAAGCCCAACTCTTGGAGCCACGCTGCGCATCGCATTACCATGATTGAGGTGATCCCATGGCTAGCCATGTCTAAGGCATCTGAGGCCACCATGAGGGTGTCACGGGAGGCTAGCGGAGGTTGAGTAAGCCTTCTTCCCCTGAGGTTGAGCCTCCTAGCCTCCCTAAACCTTAGGGGTCTGGATGGTCCTACCCCTCCCGTCTGTAGGCGGCCTCTACCATCTGAGAGCTCGGTACCAGGTTGTTCACCAGGAACCGGAAGCTCTCTGGAAGAGCATGGTATTTGTGGCCAGCCATCTCAGAGACCAGCAGGATGGAGGTGGGGGTCTGCCAGTGCGCCCTCCCAAGGTCATGCACACTATCATTGCAGCAGCACTGAAATTGTGGCTGGGGAAGCCACGAACCCCAGGTCAGAAAGGTGGTCCAGGTCTCCCCTGAGGGGCTCAACCTACAAGCCCAAGTGAGCCATCATCCAGCACAGGAGGTCATAGTGGGTGCTGGGGTCCTCCCTCTAAGACTGTGGCCGAGGATTCATGGCTTCATCTGGGGATGAGGACAACGGTGATCTCGGGCTGCTACTCTTCAGCTCAATGGTGCCTCAGTAGGGCTCCTCCTCAGAGGCACCAGGCAAAGAGGACCAGCTGCAAGGGCGGTACCAGGAAGGGCCCTTTGCCGATGTTCCTTCATGGACATGCCAGACCCCCCCTACGGCTGTGATGGGTGGGTGAATGAGGTGCCAGTTCCCAGGGACTTGGGGAATGGGCTCTCTCTCAATGCTGCGTAGGCTAGGTCAGCACCATGAAGGTGGGTTTGATGCTGGTGGTGCCAGGGTGGATGGCACTGGTGAGGCACTAGGGCACTGAGGTGGTGAAGGGGAGTGCTTATGAGAGTGCTTGGGCCTGTGACCTGACTCGGTGCCAGGGAAGGCAGAGGTCTCCAGGGAAGGGGAGGATCCCGGGATCTCTTCATGCTCCAGTGCTGCGTGGTGCAGAGAAGCTCGCAGTGCCAGGGTGCGTGGTGGCCGGTGCTGCTCCAGAGCAGCCCACGTCTTGAGAGGAAAGCTAGTTTCCCTCTTGGCTTTGGTGGCCTAGGCGGCATGGCAGTAGGCAGGAGCAAAAGAGCATTCGCGGCTTCGAAGGCCTCTGATGTGGATGGCACTGGAATGGGGTCTGGGCCTTGTCCCTGAGAGGGGGTTGGCTGGGGAGAGCCAGAGCATCCCCGGTGCTCTGGTGCCGAGGTCAACACTGAGTGCGGTTTCCTGTACTCCCCTGGGGAGTGGTGCCAAGAGGGCACTGTGCTGACTTGGCATGCAGTGCCGGCAGCTCTACAGAAGTCCCTGATGTATTGGGGGTAGGCTGCAGTGCTTGCTCCATGGCCTCTGCTCTCTGTCTTTCAAAGTCCTTGGTTTGAAGGACCGACAGATTGAGCATTTACTTGCCTGGTGAGATTCACCCAGGCATTTAAGGCACTTCTTGTGGGGATTGTCCCTTGGGAAGGCCTTGCCACAACTTGCGCAGGGTTTGACCCCTGGCATGGCAGGGAGCATTGTTCTGGCTCTGGCTGTGAAGGTTCGGTAGGAACACCGGGTTGCAGCAGGACACTGCCCATGAATAGATCTTCTAGTGCAAATGGGCGGCTCATAAACAGAGCGGAATAGACAGGCTCTTACATTAGTGCAAGGAGCAGGCTGTTCTGTAACCATCACTGAGGGCAAATAAGGAAGTGAGGAGGATCTGGGTTGGGACCATATGTATAGCTGCGGGAGCAGCCAGAAGGGGCGTTGGCCACTGACCCTGCTCTGACAGGCTAAGGCAAAAATTTTCCAGCCAATCATGTGCTGTGGCATGTAGACACCTAGAACCAAATGGTATGAGCAGCGCTCGAAGAAGAAAGACTCTACCTGTCAACTTGTGATAAACTACAGTGATAAAACCAAAAACGTTCATCTGTTTTTTTGTTTTTTTTTTTTTAAAGAATTTGGCTAAGTCACTAGACCAGCTGTTTCCTACATGAATAGAAGGCATGTACGGTGTAGAAAAAGGAAAATCTGACACCCCCAATCAATTGGTGTTCTGGAAAAACTGTGAATTGATGATTCTGGACAAGAGGAGCAGGAAAATGGCTGAGTTACTAGGCAGGACTGAAGTGCTCTGACATGTGGAGGTCTGTCAGGAGTGAAATAGCAGGGGATGCTGCCATTCAAGACAGCTGTGTATTAGTAAAATAGAGAATATGCGTCTGCTTGTGAGGTTGAGGTCAAACTACACTCAAAAAGTTGTTCTGAGACAGGATTCAGGTTCTGCACCCCTTCTCCACCCACCCGCTGGCTCCCTGATCCCCTGTGCCTTCCCTGCCAGTTCTCCAACCCGCCACCAGCCCCTTCCCCACTGCCCACCAGCTTCCCCACCTCTAAGCATCTTTCCCACCTGCCCTTCGGCTCCCTGAGCCGCCTGCTCGCTGGCTTCCCAATCCCCTGGGACCCTTCCCTGCCTGTCTGCTAGCTCCCCAACCCGCTTCCCTAGGCCGCCCACCCACCAGCTCCCCGATCCCCCAGGACCCTTCTCTGCTATCTGCCAGCTGCCCGATCCCTAAGGACCCTTTCCCACTTACCTGCCAGCTCCCCGACCACAGTCCCTGACCTGCCCAGCTGTTGGCTCCCCCAACCCCTTTCCCCGACCTGGCCACTGACACCCTGATCCCTGCCTTCTGCCCCTATCCCCAAAGGCCCTCCCTTACTTGGCCAGAGCTGCTTCCTGGCCAGGCTTCTCCCACCTTGAGCATTCATCTGAGGAGGCTCAGGGCAGGACATCTGAGAACTCCCCCAGCCTCGCTGCAGCTGCCAGTCCATGCACAGGAGTCTGTTTAATGGCTGCTGCATGTCCCCGCACCCATGCAGCTTAGGGGGAACATTGACCACAATACGCCAACATTTTTACGACTGACTTAAAATAACATTTCCTCTAGTCTTGTTTTCAAATACCACCAGGGCTGTTGCACCCCCTGCTGCGCAGCCCATCCCCAGGGCCCAATCTGCCTTGTGCGCAATCAGGTAGCTGGACTGGGCTTTTCCCGCTAGCAGCTCAGCCCAGATCTGGCCAGGATCCAGTCTCTGCCACTGCTGGCCAGGCCAGTGGCAGCTTGGCAGGTGGCCCGAGCCTGGAACCAGCTCCTACCACTGCCAGCCAGCAGCAGGTGGCCCAGGCCCAGATCTGGCCCCAGCCTGGATCCAGAACTTGCTGCTCCTGAGGCAGGGCCAAAGATGAGCAGGGCTGCAGCACCATAGGCCCAGCAGCAGTGATGCCCCTGAGTACCTCTCTCTACTTATGCTATATTGATGATATCTTCACCATCTGGATGCACAGAAAGGATGCCCTTGAAGACTTCCACAGAGCCTTCAACAATTTCTGCTCCATGATCAACCTTAGTCTGGAACACTCCACACAGGAGATTGACTTTCTGCACACTACAGTACAACTTAGCAATGGACACATAAATAACACCTGATACCGTAAACCTACAGACCTTCATCCCTCAAGCTTCTACCCAGCACACACCACTCAATCCATTATCTACAGCCAAACCCTAAGTTATAATCACATTTGTTCTGATCGCTCCAACAGAGACAGACACCTTCAGGATCTCTATCGAGGATTCTTCAAACTACAGTACCCACTTGGAATAGTGAAGAAACAGATTGACAGAGCCGGATGGGTAGCCAGAAGTCAATTGCTATAGGAGAAGCCTAAGAAAGAGAACAACAGAATGCCACTAGTCATCACTTACAACCCTCAGGTTAAACCCCCCACAGCACATCGTCAAGGACCTACAGCTTATTCCAGATGTTCACCCACTTGCTCAGACCTCACCTCACTTATAGACAGCCCCCCAACCTTAAACAGACACTCATCAGCAACTACAGACCTAACAACAGAAATATTACAGCAGGCACATATCCCTGCAACGAATCATATTGCCAGTTTTGCTCACATATTTGCACAAAAGACACCATAACAGGACCTAATCAAACCAGCTACTCCATCAAAGGGTTGTTCACCTGCTCATCCACCAATGTGATTTATGCTATCATCTGCCAGAAATGCCCCTCTACCTTATACCCCAGACAAACAGGACAGTCTCTGTGCAAAATAATAAATGGACACTAATCTGATATCAGAAATAACCACATTCAAAAACCAATAGGGGAACATTTCAGTCTTCTTGATCACTCCACTTCTGATTTGTTAATAGCTGTACTCAGACAAATGAATAACAAATAAAAGCTTCAAAGAGAAAGTGCAGAATTGGAATTCACATGTAGATTTGACACAGTGAACTCTGGGCTGAATAAAGTCTATGGGTTCTTTTCCCATTGCAGTAGGTAATTTTGCTTTCCTTCTCCCCTGCCCTACCTCCCTGCTAATTGTTGAATTCCACTGTTTGAATCCTAACAACTGCTTTGATTTGCTATGACAGTCTGACCTGATCCTATGACTTGCACTTCCCTTCATTTATTTTGCTCCCATTCTGTAAGTTTTCTAACTTCAAGTGTCTGATGAAGTGGGATTTTTCTCCAACGAAAGCTCATGCGATAAATACACATTTGTTAATGTCTGTGGTTGAAGTGGTAAAGCTCTTAATCCAAAACAGGAATTTTAGAGTACTTATGAGCACCTAATATTGCTTTTGAAAGTGTCAAATCAATGGCTTTCCTCTAGGCTCAGTTCACCAATACTATTCTGTGTAATGACTTGCCAGCTACACTCTCATCTAAGTTCATCTGTGCAACTAGCAATCTCAGTTCTTTTTTAAGTGACGAGGTCTTTAATAATGATAAAGGTCTTTAATAATGACAAGGTCTTTAATAATGATAGCCTCATGTCAGACTATTATAATCAACAGCACCTGCAGCTGAGCTTTTCCAAGATAATTTCTAGTATGTTTCATTTGCATAATGTTAAACATTTGCCTCAGTGGTCAGTGCCTGCAGCGTGATACAAACCCAGTTTACCTCAGTGTGACATTGAAGAGGTCATTAACATATCACAACCACTTGAGGAAGACAGCAGGTAAAGTTGCAGTTGAACAACCTGCTCAGAAATCTGGCCCAGACACTTAGAATATCAGCCCTTGCCCTCTGCCAGGGGTGTCACTGGTGCTGGGCACTCTGGGGCATGTGCCCCGAAACCCAGCACCAGTGCCCTGTATCTCCAGCCCAATCAGGCCAGAGATCCGGGGCCCAGCTACCGGCGGCCTTGGCGGCCCCGTCCCTGCCTGGGGATCTGGGGCCTGGCTGCCGGTGGCCATGGTGGCCCCATCGCCCACCAGGGATGTGGGGCCCGGCCTCCTGCGGCCGCTTCCAGCCCTGTCCCTGGCTGGGGATGCGGGGCCTAGCCGCCCACGGCGGCGTGGCGGCGCCTGTCCCTGTCCCTGGCAAGGGGGCGGGGCCTGCAGGCTGGGGGTGGGGCCTGGGCCTGTGCCCCAGGTCCCTCCTCCAGCCAGCGACGCCCCTGTCCTCTGCTGTGCAACAGCAGAATGGTGCACATCTGTCTGTCACTGTTCATTATGGAGCTTAACAAAGCTATGTGCATCGTTACTAGGACTTTACAGGCAACTTGTTGCCATGGCTACTGAGCACTGCCCCCATATTTACTGTGAGAAGGCCTCTGTCATGCTGCTGACCAAGATTTGTAAGAATAGTGACCTGTGTTTGTACTCAGACCTCTTCAGCCACTCGTCAGTTCGCCTGTCCTCTGCGTCCTTTACAATCATCTCTATCACCAGACGACATGACAGTGGAATCTGCTTGGCGCACAAGTGATCAGCAATGATAGTCATTAGTCACTCTCTCTTTGCTGATCCAATTATCTGTCCACCGGGTTTTGATCTGCTAAGACACTTTTGGTGACCTCTGAACCAGTTTCAGACAGAACAAGTATGTGGCCAATCTTTTTAAATGGGGTTTTCCTAATGACCTGTGGTGCAGCTGCAGTTAGCATCACCCTGTGTTGCATATCCTTCATGAGTGCCCATTGACTTATTTTGACAATGGACTTTCCACCTGGCTAATGATGCCATCAAATGGCTGGGCACATTGCATAAATGCTGACATGACCCTCTGAGTAAAGATCATGAGGAATATGAACAGCTTAGAAAACATGTTTATCAGTTCCCCTGCCACCCTGAACAGGTTCACCTACATCTAATTTGTAGTCTATTGAAAATTTCCTTTGGACAGAGTTTCACAGCACACTTGGACAGTTCTCATGGCACACCAGTTGAAAACCACTGATCTAAAACCACTGATCTAGCTCATTTACCTCTCTAGCTCACGAATGGTTATGGTTGACTGCTGTCCACATTCTGATGTTGAATTTGGCACCATTTGTCATATGCTCTGTGTTTGAACCTGTGGGACCTTTGTTACCTTCAGTAGGTAATTTTTATGAACAAATTTTAGTCAGTGGATTGTTCACATAATGGTGGCTAAGGTGGAGTATTATTTTCTTTATTTATGTTCTGATCCTAAGTTCATGGAATGACTCTCATTGATTTCTCCATGTTTTGTATCTGGCCCCTTAAGTTTGATGGGTTACATACATCCCATTATTGGCTTAGGTTAAATGATCTAAGTTTTATAAACCAGAAAAGTCTCTCTCTGCTGTTAATTGATTATCTGTGAGCTTTCACAATTGTTCAACAAATCAGTTGTGCAAATAATAGGAAACTTTTCAGAATGGCCACGAGAGCACATCTAACATGAATAATTTTCAATAACATTTAGTCATGCTAGTATTCATGGTACTTTTACTCTCAGTGAGTAAAACCTCACTCACCAGAATGTACATTTGTGGGTAAGCTAATGAAAAAGGGGTGGCAAAACAAAGAGACAGGTTTTATTCTGAGGAATGCATCTGAATACCTTTAACTGTATTCAGCCTGCTCCAATCCAAATCTGGCTAATATTTCCTTGTATATTACACCACTGATTAGCAGGGAGTTAACCAGAATTATTTTGCTAAAGTATGCCTTTAATTTCAGACAAAGTCCTGCAGTACATTAAAAAAAAAGACAATATCTCTAAGGGGTTCAGTAATGCGCGAAAGCCAGGATATTCATATCTCACCTTCTTTTATGAACTTACATTAGGACAATATACTGTGGTTCATGTGGTCAGCTGGATACACTCCATTTGCAGATCATAGCAATTTAGTCAAGGTACAAATTAATGATAAAGTCATTGAGTTAAGGACTGAGCAGTTATTTTAGACCATCTTGTCTTGCTTTACTGCTTTATCCTCTTGCTTTACTGTTTACATTTCTTGGCTTTTCTAATTTAGATTAATATATTTTACAATATTATATTAACATGCCTTTATGTATTACACCTGCTCTATTTTAAACAATTGTGGGGAAAAAATGAGGAAAAATCCCAGCACACCGCTGGAATCTGCTTTATGGTATTTCAGAGACATTCTCTCATTACTGTTGAGTTGGAGCCATTATAAACTCAAGAGTCAAGATTTTGAGCTGTACCCACTAAATTTGTAATGGGCCCTTCTGTTGTTACAGGATTTCAGTGTACTCTAAATATTGCATTTCTGTACTTTTCAAATGACAGACACCAATGAAAAAATTGCAATGAAAATCTGTAAGATACTTTCAGTGATTTAAATATAATAGGAATAATCAAACCAGTGCAGATCACTGCACTTAAAAAAAAAATCAGCCCTTCATTAGTGACAGACCAGATGATGATGCATTACTAGCTTTTCTACCATTAGAAATAATCAGAGTTTTGGATCCAAATTTTCAGCCTTGGCCTATTGAAATTTCTATGTAATTGTCTAACTTTTCTGTGCACTTAGTTGCTGGAATGTTTATTTGCACCTGTTAATTATGGGTGCATGTATGTGTGTACGGGTAAAAGTTGTCTGAAATTTTGGGATTGAAAACCAAACTATTTGTCCACATTGTTATTCCCTGCTAGAGTGTTTTTACATAGCCTGAACCAGATCAGACAGCAGTCATATATAGATTGTCACATATTAATGGATGTGGTAGGTGGAAGAGGTAAGGTAAAGCAAGTTTGCTCTAGACTGAGCCTGGTAGGCAGCTGATAACCATATACACTGTTACGTGTTTAGTTTCCTGAAGAGTTAAAATGATTGAATTAGTCATGAGTCTAATAGTAATGTCATTATTATAAATGACCCATTGTTTGGAAAAACTGAGGTTATTTGAAAGGATTACTGATTTTAATAGTAGAGGCCACATCCTCAGCTTTTGGAAAATCAACATAGCTATGCAGTTGTTTGCCATCAATACAGCTATGCGACTAAAGGGACCTTAAGGGGGCTTCAAGTCCATCCCTTGCATCCAAGACAGGACCAAATATTATCTTGATTTACATTTGCTGAGGATCTGGTCCTATATTTTTTGGGGGGAAAAAATTAGCAGGAATTGGAGAGAGAAGAAATTTCCTTTCAAAGTAATGGAATTTTCTTTCCCATATAATATTTCCAATAAATATTGTTACCAGCACAAATAAAAGCATTGGTGTTTCTGAATCTCTTACCAGAGCCTTGAGAAACCAAAGTTTCTTGACTTTAGTTCCAGTAATTTTAAATGCTCATGCAGGGTTTTCACAGATGTTGTTTATTTCTCAACAGCCGTCTCAGGAGCAAGTAATGCTACTTTTTTTCTTGTTGCCATGAGAATAGTGTAACGTTTTCAAAGGGCGGAGGGAGATTTTCATTGCTTTAATTACCACCCACTGAAGAATTGAACAGTAGAAAAATAAAAATAAAATAAAATGGGGAGAGGGGGAAAAAAGTGTGATGATGTTCCCAGGAGTCATTAACGGTATCAAGAGGGAGAAAGTGAAGAATGCAGCTGGCTGATAATTTATTACACTATCTTTAGGAAGAAAGAGAATTAAAACAAAAAGAGTTTGGCCATAAGCAATGTAACATTTCTCACCTATCACCCAACACTGGTGCCTGAGAACAAAAGCAAGCTCTGGCAAGGGAGATAGTGTTGTGTGGAGGCCTACAGTGCTTTTGCTGTGGGAGTTGGGAGCAAGTGAACAGATTATTTTGAATTCAATGAACTGAGACTAAATATATTTGGTGGTATGCCTGATAGGTGGTATGCCTGATAGTGATAGCCATTCAAAGCTTGAAATATACTCAGCTTAGTGTTCTCCATATTACTTATGCAGTCCCTCTCTTTTCTTATTTCCCTGAGGTAAAGCTGTTGGATTGCCCAGTTCCTGTCATTCCTAAGCAGGGTTGCAGGACAGTTCTGTCATGGTAAGGAGAAAAAGTATAACCACAACCTCTCCTGCCATGCACTTGTGTCATCATTAGGGTTTAAACCTGAAGGGTTTAAACCTGAAAATTGCAGTATCACAGCCCAGACCTTGACCACCTGAATTCACTGATAGCTGAAGTAGTCTTTCATTCGTCAGTAGGCCAGTCCTTAGAAGGAGAGGAAGTGCACACACACCATGAGAATACCTTGTTTGCGTATTTTCTAGTAGAGGTAACTGTATCGAAGAGAACCATGCTCTAATTAAAACAAACAAGGAGTTATGTGGCACTTTTAAAGACTACCACATTTATTTATTGCATGAGTTTTCATGGTATTGTGTCCATGAAATCACGTGCAATAAATAAATGTGTTAGTCTTTAGAAGTGCCACATAACTCTTTGTTTGTTTTTCTGAAATAGACTAACATGACCACACCTTGGAACTTGTCGCAATGCTCTAATCACTGTTAAATAGTTTTGTTTCTCCATTCAAATTAGGGCAGTTTGGTGGAGTATTGGATCTTTTACCTCAACCAATAGTTTGACTTCAGGATTAATTAACAAGAATGATGCAGAGGTACCTTATATTAGGATCTGATGATGTAACTTCACATAACAGTATATGTCATGTGGATGCACAACAGCACTATCCTTCCTTTGAACTGTTCAACAAGAGTAAAGTTTAACAATTCAGATCTGAGCCCTTCTCTTTTCCTCCCTAAAACGGTGGGTTACTTACCAGTAACTATCCTTCTTCGAGTTGGGCTGCTTGGATTCATTCAGTAATAGGTGTACATGCCTCAGTGCACCTTTTTAGGTTTAGCCTGTCAGAACAGGGTTGGCGGCCAACGCCCCTTGGCCACCCCGTGGCTATATATATGGCCACAGGCCTACCCCTCCTCAGTCCCTAGAAGTCACCAACTCTGAGTAGAGGGGATGGTGGGAGGGTTCTGAATGAATCCAAGGTGCCCATCTCAAAGAAGGATGGTTACTGGTAAGTAACCCACTGTTCTTCGAGTGCTGCTCAGAGACATTCAATAATAGGTGACTGCTAGCCGTACTGAGGATGGCAGATGGAGTTGGGTTTTTTTCCCACCTTCAGCATGGTTACCACTGTAATGGCCAAAACCCAGGCACAGAGGAGGTGGTAGGTTGTATGACCTGGCCTAAGTGGGGAAAAGACAAAGGCCTATGCTCCATGAGCGCTCCCTGTCTGTGACCAGTAGGAGCAGAGGAAGGTCTAAAGTCACCTTATCATGGAGAAAAGATGCAGGCACCGAATTCCAGAAACAGTTAGGCACCATCAGATGAGGGACTTAAAAGGCTGGTGGTAAAACACCTGCCAAAGAAAAGTGGACAGAGTATGTCCTCTAGCCTTAGGCCTACAACGTATACCCTAGCTGGTCTGATGAGGGAAGCTAAGGTGGAGTCCAGAAAAAGTTCGGCCTACTGATGGATACTAGGAAGAAATAAAAGACAGAGAGAGAGAGGGAGAAAGAGGGACCCCTCTACTGACCCAACTAAGGGAAAAGGTTACATGATATACCTGGCCACCAGAGCCTGGTGGTTGGCTATTCTGAGTTGGAAGAAAGAGGAGGAGTAAGCCTTCTGCCTCAACAGGTCTAACTCCTTCACATCTCTAGACCTTGGGAGAGGGTTGTGGGGAAACTGTCCAGGGCCTAAGGCCACTTCCACCATCCCTTGAGATGGTACCAGCTGCTATGAGAAAAAAGGAAAATATTCTGCAGGGACATGGTACTTTTGTCTTGCTGTATCCAAGACCAAAGCAATGGACGTGAAGGTTTGCCATCGTGCCATGGCAATCTCCTGTGTGCTAGGGTGCAGAGGAACTGTTATGGACTCTTGATGGTGAAGTGAGCCCAGGGCCAAATAAAGCGTCACTGGGCCTTGTGGGCAGATGAGCCTCCAAACCCAAATGAGCACACACGGCAAAGAAAATCAAAATGCGTCATGAGGTTCCCTGTATAGGAGCAGGGCCTAGGGTTCAAGGATCTGTCGGGTGCTGAAAGACATGGGGCCGGGCTGGGCTGATCAGTACCATGGGAGACTGGTGGAGTCTCCCGAGGAGACCATTCATGGGGTTTGTACCTGTAAGGCGTCGGTACCAAGGATCATGGACAGGGCTGTTTACTCCCCCTTGAAGTCCCTTCCTTGGGACTCAGGGATCGGGATGTTCTTGGAGCTGTGATGGGCTCAGCTTCGGCACCGTGGAGGGAGCTTTAGTCAGTGGTGCCAGCGGGGACAAAGTGGTATGGCCCAGAGGGGAGGCAGTTGGGCTCTGCCTCCTAATGGTACTGGGGCCTCTTCCTGGGCACCCGGTTCTGGTGCCATGGAGCCCAGTACTGAAACTGGAGAAGGAGTCAGTACCTTGGGATGACCAGGCTCCTGAAAGGAAGGCCAGCTGACCCTGCTTTCTGGGAGGTATAGGAGTGGGAGGCATTGACAGGAGGAGAAGCACCTTCGCTGACTCAAAGGCCTCCGGAGTGGAAGGAACCAGTACCAATTCCTGCTGGTCCCAGGGTTGCCCCTGGTGGGGAGACAGAGAACGATGCCAACGCTTCAATACTGAAGCTGGTACTGAGTGCATCTTCTTCTGCTCTCGGGAAGGCTCCAGTGCTGAACTGTCATGCGGTGCCAAGTGTAGCCCTGAAGCTTCAGGGGTGGGCTGCCATACTTGCTCTGAGGCCAACCCATGGTCTTTTATGGCGCTAGGTTTAAAGGACCAACAGATAGAGCATTCAGTGACCAGATGGGCCTCACTGAGGCACCAGAGGCACTTCTTGTAGGGATTGTCCGGGGGAAAGCCTTGCCGCAGGTAGCACAAGGGTTAAATCCCGGCATGACAGGCGGCAGGGAGGAGGGATTTTCCTGCTGCTGAGCTGAGCGCTCAGTGAGAGTAGCATTTTCCGGTGGAATGACGTCCATGAAGAGGTTCTCCCAATCGAGCGAGTGGCTCATAAACAGTGCAACGACAGGTTGCTTGCACAATTGGAAGCAGCAGGCTGTTCCAATACTGTTGCTGAAGGCAGGAAAATGGAACTGAGGAGGGGCAGGGCTGCAGCCATATATATAGCCATGGGGTAGCCAGGGGGCGTTGGCCACCAGCCCTGTTCTGACAGGCTAGGCCTAAAAAGGTTTCCAACAAATCATGCAGTGAGGCATGTACCCCTATTACTGAATGTATCCAAGCAGTGCTCGAAGAAGCAGCTTTCTTTTGATTTTGGGAAAAGGATTAAATGACTTCGTAGACTGATCATTTGCATGTTGTTTTTAAATGGATGTGTTTTTTTTCATGTTTAATGAAAAGGGAATAAAGCACTCTCCAGAAGGGATAATACTCCCATATTGTAGCCCTCATTTAAGCAAGCATTTAAGCAGGTGCTTACTATTATCACATACTGCAGTAAGGTCTAGGAGGCCCAATTAGGATGGGCCCCCTTTGTGTTAGGCAAAGCACCAACTGAATAAGAGATTGTTCTGCGCCAAAGAGCATGCCGTCTAAATAGGCAAAAGGTGAAGGAGAAAGAGAATTGAAATGACTTGTCTAAGGTCACACAGCTGGTCAGTGGCAGACCTGGGAACAGAAGCCAACTCTAATGAGTCTTCGTCATAAAAACACAAGTATGGCTCTACTGGGTCAAACCACTATTCAATCTAGCTCAGAATTCTGTCCTCCAAGAGCGGCCAAGGCCAGATGCTTCACAGGGAATGAACGGAATGGGGCAATTATCATTCAGTCCTAGCAGTCAAAGTTTAGGGATGCCCAAAGGAATATTTGCCCTAACTATCTTGGCAAACAGCCCTTGATGGACCTATGCTCCAAGAATTTAACAAATTCTTTTCTGAGCCCAGTTATATTTTTTATTTTCACAGCATTCTTTAGCAAAAATTTGTTAGCCTTTAAAAGTGCCACAAGACTCCTTATTTGTTTCACATGTTGGTTGTGCACTATATGAAGTACTTCCTGCTGTTTGTTTTAAATCTGCCTATTAATTTCATTGGGTAACCCCTGGTTCTTGTGTTATGCAAAGGAATGTCTTCCTTATTCAATTCACAGCATTGATAATTTTATAGCTCTCTGTCATGTCCCTCCTTAGCTATCTCTTTTCCAAGGTGAACAGTCCGAGTCTCTCATATCTTCTCACATGGAAGTTGTTCCATATCCTAATCACTTCTATTGCATTTCTCAGTAACTTTTCCAATTTAAATATGTCTTTGTTTTCTGACTAGAACTGTGAGCTGCATTCTAGGTGTGAGAATATCATAGATTTATATAGCGGTGTTATGATATTTTTCTGTATTATTATCTATCCCTTTCCTAATGGGTCCTAACTTTGTTAGCTTCTTTAACTGACACTGCTTATTGAGAAGATGTTTTCAGTGAACTATCTACAATCATGCCAAGATCTTTTGAGTGGTAACAATTGATTTAGACCCTATTATTTTGTATGTATACTTTGGATTGTGTTTTCCAACATGCATTACTTTACATTTATCAACACTGAATTTCCTCTGCTATTTTGTTACTCAGTCACCCTGTTTAGCAAGATCCCTTTGTAACTCTTTGCACTCTGCTTTAGACTTAACTATCTAGAGTAATTTTATATTATTTGCAAACTTTGACACCTCATTATTTACTTCCTTTTCCAGATAATTAATGAATATATTGAACAGCACTGCTGTATCAATAGATTCTTGGAGGACCTTCTATTTACCACTCTACACTGTGAAAACAGACATTTCTTTCCTACATTTTGTTTCCTCTCTTTTAACCAGTTACTGATCCATGAGAGCACCTTCATGGTGAGGGACATTTTCAAAGCCTTTCTGAAAGTCCAAAAATATCAGTTGTTCCCAGCTTGTGGTCTGTGAGGATACTGCAGGTGGTCTGTGAGTGTGTGTGGGGGATAATTACTGCAGGTAAATGTATTGCAGGTACCTGTACTGTGATGAGTGCAATATGTTTGTGGGTGAGCATAATAAATTACTAGAAATAACAGCATTTTTAATACTTCTTGATATACAAGTTTGACTCCTGTCAACCACAGGCAATGTTAAAGATGTTTAAAATGGTTTGTTTATGTGGTGGTCCACAAAAGTTTTTTATAACAATGTAGTGTGATACATAAAGAGAAAAATTAGGAACCGCTGAAACATATTATATCCAGGCTTGACTCCTGACTCCAGCATAAACTCTTGGCTGGAGTCTTGACTCAGGATATGACCAGTAGGACTAACTCCTACATCTTGGTTCTTCCAGCAGTGTCCTAAAAGTAGTAGTGTAGCCAGGGTAGCTTAGGGAGAGACTAGCAGCAGCATGGGCTAGTTCTGCCCGGTACAAACCTGCCTGAACCTTGTGGGCATGTACTTGGCATGGCATGTGTTTTCTCTGGGTACCTTAGTGCTTTTTAGCATACTAGCTTTATGAGAACTAGCAGGAGTATGGTTACATGGGCTGGGCATCAAACCTTTGGATTGTAATATAGATATAGTCATAGACTAGTAAGTCTATCCAATTACATTGGTTAGAGCGAGTTTAGACTGAGAGTTAGTTTATCCATATGCATTACTTTATTATTACTTTTATCATCATGCGGTAATCCAGAACTAATTAATTCAGCTTTTTATTTTTAAGCCAACTCCTGCTATTTCATTTCTAGTTATAAGATGCAGGAGCTCATTGTCCCATAGGCCCTCAAGAAAGACTGGAGCATGACTTCTGACTTGGAGTGTAGTGCCTGTTGCATTAATTTAGACCAGGTGTGGCCAAATTGCGGCTTGGGAGTCACATGTGACCCTTGAGTGAAAAAGTGTGGCTCGCAGAAGAAGGTCAGCAAATCAATTTAGTAGGTAGAAGTATATGGCTATATGCCTCAGTGTGACTCTTGAAGGTTTAATAATCAACTTGTGTGGCTCTTGAGTTCCATAAGTTTGACCCAAAAAAAGACAAAGTTGTTTATTTAACCCAGGCATTGTCCAATATTAAATAGTTTTAAATTGGGTTTGGGTTTTGCTATAAAGAGATCCCAGCCTGCTTATTATCATAGGCTATGTCCATGTAGTAACCCTTGGGGAAGAAAGGGTTAACACTCTGGTCCGTGAATCCCAGGACAGCCAATAGGAATAAAGTACAGGTTTTTGAATTGGAGCAGCAGCCTTGCCTGTTCCTGTTTGGATGCAGCATAGCTCCTGGGAGGATCAAGAGGAGGCCAGAGTACGGCAACCAGATATCAAAGCCTGGAAAGGAGGACAAGGAAGCATGAAAAGGAGGACATTGGAGGATGCATGGTGAAAATGTAGTATTCATGGAATATTCTTCTGTTTTTAGGGGGCCCTGGAACGCTTTCCCCTAAAAATAAGGTATTCTGTGGCATTCCAGCATACTTTAACCACATAAATAAAAAGCCAGACAAAATCATGTATTTTAAAATGCCTGCCAGATGGAGGATGTGAAGATAAAATGGAGGACAAGAAGAAAAAAAGGAGGACATGTCCTCCTTTTGCCTGACATCTGGTAACCCTAGGCCAGAGGGGCCTGAGAAAGGATCCAGCAACTTCCTAACCAAAGATAAACTAAGTTTGTTATTGACCAGGCATGAGTAGAACAGGGAATGTTTACTTAGATGCGGTCAGGGTGTTTTCTTTGGTTTTGGTTTGTTTTTGGATTTCTCTGTGCTGAACACAGGTAAGCCTTCCCCCTATCCTGTAACTACCTAAGCCGAATCCCAGAGAAGCAACTCTCTGTATTTCTTACTGTTTTTTTAATTAAAGATTTTACCTTTTAAGTAAGCCCTGGTTCTGTGTCCTGAAGGGCAAGAGGTTTGTGTGCACGTGCCTCAGACTGCACAGCAAGCTACTAAGGGGGATTCTGTTCCAGTTCCAGCTGATATCCCAGCTGGGGTTCATTCATTCTCCTGAGGGAGGAATAAAAGTGATTGTGAGTACCTCACAGGAAGGAATTCCCAAATACGTCTTCCTGGGTTTTCAAGAGGTTTTTGCATTTGGCTGGTGGCAGCAATACCACTCCAAGGCCAGAAAATTGGAGGCCTTGGAGAGTTTTAAGACCAGGCTTAAAGGCCAGTAGCTTTTAAGGCCTGTTGCAGACCACCACCTTCTGCACTCAGAGTTCCAGAGTGGGGAAACAGCCTTGACAGTCCACACTTAAAAGGTTAGTTGATTAACTAACTTAATTTGAACTAATTAATTCAAACTAGTAATGATTAGTTTGAATTAAGATAAGTCGAACTAGCATGGTCCTACTAGAAATCCAGTTCGAACTAGCATGTCCATGGACAGGACTTGCTAGTTTAAATTAGGAGAAGGGCACCATGGGAGGTGTGGCAAGATGGCCCTCAAGAAGGGCCATGCTCTCACCCAATATGTAGAAAGAGAAAGGCACCCCGGGAGGAAGAAGGTCAAAAAGCATTAATTCGAATTAATGCTTAGTTCAAATTAACATGGCTACAGTGGGTGAGGTTTTATAACTTCAAAGAAAGCTTTAATTCAGACTAAGGAATTCCTTAGTTTGAATTAATGAAAGCCGGTGTAGCTATGCATTATTTGAATTAATCCTCATTAATTCAAATTAAATTGTAAGTGTAGACACACCCATAGCGAACACAACTTTGAAAACCTTTAATCTTTTATTGAAGATACAAAAAAGAAGGAAAAACAAAGCATTTCAAATGAATAATATTAAATAAGACTTTCATTTTAATAACTCCCCTTCTTCCCTTTTTCTTTAGTGAGGTAGTCTTTGAGATGGTTTTACTGATGGGGAAAAAAGAGATGTAGAGATGGTCTGGAGCTGTTGTTTAAATCTGATCCTGTTTTCTAAAACATGAATGCACACAACAGGGGAAAGAAAAGAATAGCAACGATAAAAAGTGCTGCTTCTGTCTCTGGTGCTGATTCTCATTTGTAACCTCACTGTTGGAACAAACACAGCCATGGCATTTGGTCTTATTAGCCACTCTAAGCCCTGGTAAACTCATACTACCATCAGGCAGTATAGGGCATTCCATTTAGTTACTCTGTTTGGTCACAGGGTCACAGCAGTGTTGCAAAATATGCAATCTTGTCCTGATAACTCAGAGTTTTATAAAACTGAAGGAAAAAGGAGAAACAAAGGAAATGAGAAGAAATACGGTAAAAGAGGATGCCTCTGGGTGAGGCAAGAGGATGAAGTCTCACATTCCAGGTGGAATTTGGGATCTAGCTAAAGCTGGTCATATCATCTGGTTCTTTCTCTGGCCATGTCTGGTCAGGACATCTTTCAGGACTAAGATGAAGCACAGGGCACCAGGAGATGGTGAAGCTTGCTTCTTCCCTTTCTCTCATTTTTCAGTCAGCCAGTATCTCAGTCCATTAGCTTTTCCCAGGACCTCTTTTTGGGATCCCTAAAAGGAAGGGTGGAATAGGTTGTCCTTTCATTATTTTGTGCACTAGTTAGGTCTAATTGCTGGCACACCAATTTTGGTTCACTGATTTCTGTTTCCACTCTTCTTTTGTTTAGTAGGCATGAGCTTAACATGGCTTTTGAATTATATCAGTAGTGCCTTTTGGTTGGACTAGCGCATTCTTTGTCTTTTTTGCACCATCAACATTTATTATGGGTTATTCTGACTCTTTATGAATCTTCTCTCAACTTTCATATTAAATTCACAGCTACAGTAAATTTGTAGGCTGTTATTACAGCAGAGCATAACTCAGTTTTATAGATAGTTCTTATTGTCCCTTTCATTGGGCTTCTTAGGTTTATACATTACTCTGTCTACATTCAGAAACCTCAGCAATGTTAGTGTTGGGGCCCTCATTGAGATAACGTGTGACCTCCCCATTCTCCAAAGAAAGTTAAGTTCTTTTCAGACTGAAAGGAACAAAATATTTCCAGAACTTTCTGTTGGGGCTTGGATTTTGAAAGCTATCAGGGCAATTTGGACATTAATTTTCCATTAACTTGAATCAGATCCCCCAAGTGGCTTTGCAGATCTAGGTCTTGGTCTTTCTTGAATCTGCTGAATAAATTAGCAGTCATTAGCTAGCAAAGACACGTCACCTACCAGTCAGTCAGTTGCCCAATAAGAGATGGGGAGAAGACAAAGAAATGCCTCATTTGCCTCCATACTGAGCTTTGGAATGGACCAGCCCACAAAGGAGAGCAGTCTGCATAGTGCTACTGGATGTGGCAGTATGTAAGTCTCATAACTTCCAGAGAGACTGCATCTGTTGGGATACAATCTTTCTGCCTGTCTTCTTGAAGTGGTGCTTTATAGATTCAGAGATTCCTAGGCAAGAAAAGGCCATTATGATCATCTAGTATAGGTCCCAGTCTAACACAGCTCATAGGATTCCCCCCAAATGATTTCTGGAGCATATCTTTTAGAAAAACATTCAATCCTGATTTTAAAATTATCAGTGGTGGAGAAGCTACCATGGTCCTTAATCACAGTTAGAAGCTTACACCTTATTTCCAATCTGAATTAGTCTAGCTTCTATTTCCAGCCATTGGATTGTGTTATACCTTTCTCTGCTAGATTGAAGATTGACTGAATTATTAACTATAAAACATTTTGAGATGATCAGATGAGAGATACCATATTACTTGATGACAAATCTAACTATAATTGCCAATAGTTCTTGAGTAACCATGATACGGATGCTGCACCCCTAGGCATTCCCTCTGGCTACTTTCATGTCCCCTTTTTTTCAATAGCTTAGATGCTGAATACAGAGACTAAATTATCTTTCCTAGCTAAGGCATTTTACCATGAGTTCTATTTCTGCATGTCTTTAGGAGAAAGTTGAAGATAGTGTGGATGTGGTGAAACAAGTGGAAATAATTATTAATGACATACGTAACAAATTAAGCATACAGAATTCCATCAAAGAAAGGTAATAATTACTGAATCACCTGTACTGTAATTTCCTGGCACAATCATGTTTCAGTATAAGTGCTCAAACACTTGAGAGGCCTTGCCCATCTCAGCTTCATCTCAGCCCTTTAACATTTGTCTATTTCATTTTAATTACTAAGTTCTTCAGGGCCTGTGAAGGGATGACTATGGCCACTTTTCTTCTTGGCAGGTATTATTAGCCGCCAGGAGGCAGAAGAACTGCTAATGAACAAGTCTGAAGGAGCATTCCTTGTGCGGGTCAGTGAGAAAATCTGGGGCTATGCCTTGTCTTATCGCCAACAGAGCGGGTTCAGACACTTTCTGGTGGATGCTTCGGGGGATTTCTACAGCTTCTTGGGGGTGGATCCCAATCGGCATGCAACACTCACGGATCTTATTGATTTTCATAAGGTATCACTTACTGTGTAACGAACGATCAATCGCTGAATTGAGCAGATTAATAATTTAAAGAGGAACCTTTAATTTGAAACCAACCTGGAAAGTGGAAATAACCTTAGTGAAAAGCCAAACCAGTGTACAGTGGCTCTAGTCAGAATGTATAAATTAAGCTTCACATCCCTGCAATTTTGTTTCTGTGCTGAAGTGAGCCAAGGGATTTCTTTTCTGCTTTCAAAATCTTCAGTATCCATTTGTATACCTTTCTAACCAGCTTCATATGCAGTGCCTGCTTTGAAGGACCAAAAGATGCACTAAAAGGAATTCACAGAACTAAAACTTTCTGAGCGTCTTTGGTCTGTAAAATTGGATTAGAAATATTACAAGAAAGGGCTTTTAATGGTATTTTAGCTCTCTAGCCTCTGATCCTATAGCAGCAAAATACAAAAGCACGCCCAATTAGGAGAGTGAGGGTCAAACAAATAGAAGAATAGTTCGGGCTCCATTTTACGGTTGACTAAAGCTATTTTATTTTTGTTATCTGAATCCTGCTTCCCAAAATAATTTACTGTGGGCCTTTGGGAACTCCATATGAACAGGAATTGGTTCACCTAGGAATTGCACTTCTTGTAGGGGGGAGTCGGTGCCTAAAAAACAGCACAATTTCTGATAGGACAGGGTTTTTTTTCACCTTCTCATGCATCTCTTTCCACATAGGAAATAAGGGTATAGGGGGTGCTGCTGCACTTCCTCACTTGAAGTGGTTTCCATCAGATAGAGATTTTACTGTTTGGTTAAGTGGCTGTCAGCATCCCCATTATGTAAATTGTTCTAGCGCCTCTGTCTCCATCAATATTTTCTCTTTTGTCTCATCTATACTGTTTTCTTCTTCTGCAGAATTTCTTTTACTTTTTCTTGTCTCTGGTTTTCTTTCATCTTTGTTTCACTCTCATATCAGTGGATTTTTTTTTCTCCTCTGTGACTGTTTCTATACACTGTTTCCTCCCAGACAACATGCAAAGAGCTTTCCTTTTCTTCTTCTTCTAATTTCCCCTGTCCTCAACTCTGAATTTCCCTTCTCTTTCCTCTCCTCTAAGGCTTTCTTGAAGTGCCGTGATCTTCAGTTTGTAGCATCTCTGCAGGTATTCCATACATACATACTATATCCCTCCCCCAGTGACCCTCTTATTTCTTGTTATTCTGAACAACATAGGGGAAATTCTGCTCTTTCACTCCAGTGTAAATCTGGAATAATTCACTAGGTTTATGTCAGTTTAATGGAGATGAGAAGTTGGGCCTACAAGTGAGGTCATTGAAGAACGTGACAGTTCCTTCCTCAAGGAATTTACATCCAAAGTAAGAAGTGGACTATAATCAAAGCAGAATGTGATATTCTACATAAATGTATTGACTTCTTTTAAGAAGAGGCACAAAAGGGGGTTTAAGATTACCTTACCACGGCAGATGAGAATTTAACTAGTATAGGAGAAATTTGAGCCAGACACACTCACTTTATTTGCCCACTCCAGGGACGGATGGGACCAGAGTGAAATTCCTCTAGTAATCCTGGCTAGAGGAGCAACTCCTCAAGGCAATTATCCCCTGCTATAAGACAGAGCAGCCCTAAGATGGTCCCAACTTCAGTTTGGGGGCACGGAAAGGTGTCACAGTGCTGTTTATGCTGGGGATTTAGCTCATTATACATGCAACCCCCCAACCCCCATTATAAGAAGAGGAAAAGCTGACCCTAGACATCTTTGTTTTATTTTATACATTTGACAAAGTCTTCATGCTGGCTGCCTAATGCATCTTTTTGTATTGCTTCCTACATGGAAAAGCAGCACTTAGATCCCTATGTTGGAGAGAGAAAGACTTTTGGGATACTTCTTGCCAGGACAGATGAGTTCATGTACATTTGCACAGCTAGCATTTAAATATTGCAGGCTGAAACTCTGGGAGAACTCAGTCCCTGAGGCAGGAGTTCTGGCAGTTGTGTCTCTTCCTCTTTTTTTGGAGTAATTAAATCTGACTAAAGCAGTGGTTTTCAAACTGTGGGTTGGGACCCAGTAGTGGTTCACAGACCCTGAAGTACTGTGTCGTAGCGCCCCCCTGCTGCCATCACCAAAAACCTGGAATGCATTACTGAAAGATGTAATTTTTGAATGGTGGGCATAAATGAATTTTTTTTCAATTAGATCCTGAGGAAAAAGTTTGAAAACCACTGGATTAAAGTTCCTGTGTTACCCTTGTTTTGTCCTTGACCATTATAGTCAATAAACACAAAACACAATCACACATCTACAAAGAGAACAAGGGCACCTGTCAGAGATTAAGGCAAAATATTTCTGGGTGAAGGATGGGGATCCCAGATGATAAAAGTAACAGGTCTAGTTATGACGGGCTGGTTAGAGAAATGCTCTTCCTTTAAAGTAACTGCATAGTTCTACATTACTTTTCTAGTTCAGTGGCCGTATGTGAAACTGGTCAGGTTGCTCCTAAATATCCATTCCTGTCTTCCATATAGTTATCTCTGAAGATTTTTCTTACCTCTGATGTGCACTGTCAAGCCCTCTACAGCCTTTTAATGGCCAGCTAAACAATACAGAAAGATGTGAATGCAGCACAATGGAAATTAACAGAATCTCTTCAGGTATGTCTACACTTAGAGCTGAATTCAAATTGATTGCCATCAATTCAAATTCTATTAAGTGCATGGACACACTGGCTTTCCTCAATTCGAATTGAGGAACTCCTCAGTTTGAATTGATGAAAGCTGACTTTGAATCAGTCAAACCTCATTTGACTTTGAAGTCAGGGTCAATTCGAACTGAGTAATTCAAACTGACCCAGTGTGGCCATGTCAGTTCGAATTCACTGTTAGTTTGAATTAGCCACAGCTTGATTTTTCCCTATACAATAGTGCCCCCTATTGAATTTGAACTAGCAAGTCCTGTTCATGGACAGGCCAATTCGAATTGGATTTTCTAGTGTGGCCATGTCAATTTGAATGGACTAAATTTGAATTAATAATTATTAGTGCGAATTGACTAATTCGAATTCAGTAGTTCGAACTGAAACTCTAAGTGTAGACATAGCCTTCCAGAGTGTGGTCATGTTCTGTGTTTGATGAAGTTCCTTCTGGAAGGTTTCTGGTGTCATCATGGTTAAGATGAACTCTATGTGGAATTCAGAGTCTAAAGCTTGCTGTGATTCCAAAGACCACAGCAAACATTGTAAGAATTCGGAGGCAGTCATAGATACTAAGCGGGTGAGGAAATGACAATAGCACAGAAATTTATTCTCTTTCCTCTTCTTTTCCTCTCTTCGGCCTTTATTTGGAGACACTGGTTGATGTTGGTGTGGGGAGACTGTCAGATCATATCAGATTAAGTACTCAGTTCTGCAGTCACAGAAGACTATATGGCATCAGCCAGTCTAATCTTTATATGAGCTTTTACGCTCATTTATATTTGCATTGAAGTGTAATGTTGAAAGCAGCAAACACTCTAATTGAGAGAGGTTTTCCCTGCTAAACCCATTTCTGCTTGCTCATAACTTTTCTACACAGTTTCCATTTGGGTAGGAACTTTCCATATGTATTTTCAACCTAACATTGTGATTGGGCCTGGACTGAGACTTGGATTTTCAGTGGATTGTAAAGAAGTTGGATAGCCAAATTCCCAATGAGTTTGGGAGAATTGGACACCTCTGAAAATCCAAGCCAAATAACTTGAATCTAATTTTGGATTCAGATGCACTCCTAGCTTTATGATTGTCTGATCTATGGCTTTGTCCCATATCTAATCTCCAAGTCATTTTTAATAGACTCATTAAAATTGTTTCAGTAAGTGTTGAATGAATGCCAAAACAAAACAAAACAAAACAAAACAAAAATAAAAATAAAAATAAAAAAATCCCTTAATTTGTGCAACTGTTATTTTCCCATTCAGTTCTGTTATTGTATTCTAAAGGAACAATTTAAATAATGAATAACAGTTTCTGTGCTAAATTTAGAAAAACTGTTTAATCTTTCATTGCATTTTTTTAATACTAGCATTACGTTATCAATGGCACATGTGCAGAGAGTGGTGGTGGTCATACAGCGTTAAAAAGCAATGTGGAACTAGCATGATTCTTTTCCCTGACCATGTGGAAGGGGGAATATCAATCCCTTTACAAAGTGGAGGTGAAGGAGGAGTTCTAGTTTGTATGGCTAGCTCATAGACTTTAAGGTTTTAAGGGATCATTATGATCATTTAGTCTGGCAGCCTGTGGATGGCCAAAGAACCTTACCCATCCACTTGTGTAATAGATGGAGATACTGAAGTTCTCAGATCATGGATAAAGCTTCAGAGGTACAGAGAATACAGCAGCAAGTGCCCTGTGCCCTGTGCTGCAGTGGAAGACGGAAACCCACCAGGGACTCTGCTAATCTGCCCAGAGAGAGAAATTCATCCCCAATACCAAATGTGGTAATTTGCTAAACCATGAGCATGTGGGAAAGACTCATCAGCCAGACACCTGGAAAGAAATTTCTGTAGTAATTTAGAATTCACCCCATCTAACATCCTGTCATAGGCCATTGGGCACATTTACTGCTAATAGTCAAACATCAGTTACTTGCCAAAATGGGCTGTCCCATCTTATTATCCCCTCTATAAACTTATCAAGCTCAGTCTTGAAGCCAGCTTTTTTTTTTGCCCCCACTGCTCCCCTTGGAAAGCTGTTTCAGAACTTCACTCCTCTGGTGGTTAGAAACTTTCATCTAATTTTAAGTCTAAACTTGTCAATGACCAGTTTACATTCATTTGTTCTTGTGTCCACACTGGCACTGAATGTAAATAATTCCTGTCCCTCTCTGGTATTGATCCCTCTGATTTATTTATAGACAGAAATCATATCTCTTCTCAGCTTTCTTTTGCTTAGGCTAAACAAGCCAAGCTCATTGAATCTCCTCTCTTCAAAGAAGTTTTCCAAAGAAGTTTTCCATTCCTGAGATCATCCTAGTAGCCCTTCTCTGCAGCTGTTCCACTTTGAATTCATATTTCTTAAATGTGGGAGGCTAGAACTGCACACAGTATACCAGATGCAATCTCACCAGGTCCTCGTATACTATTACTAACATCTCTCAGTCTCTACTGGAAATATCTCACCTGACACATCCTAGGACTGCATTAGCTTTCTTTCATGGTCATATCGCATTGGTGGCACATGGTCATCCTTGGACCAACCAATATGCCCAGACTGGGTTCTCTTCCTTTGTCACTTCCCACCAATATGCCTCCAGATTATAGTAGAAATTCTTATTAGTTCCTAAATGCATGACTTTGCACTTTCCACTATTAGATCTCTGCTATTTCTATTACTCTAGTTTACAGGGTCATCCGGATCTTCTTGTATGATATACCAGTCCTTCTTTGAATTGGCAGTACACCACAACTTTCTGTCACCTACTGACTTTATTAACACATTCCCACTTTGGTGCCAACTTCTATGGAGAGTGAAGAAGAGCAGCTGGTATCCCAGTTCACATTTTAGCAGATGCACATTTGTGTGTCTTATTAGAATCACCACTAATTATCTTTTAAGATGTGTACTTGAGCAACAGATGACAGTTTCTCATCTAACCAAAGTGTAGGCCCTTACTGGGCTTGGATGAGGATCTTCTATTTTATCTATGGTTTTGTTTCTGTAGGGGCCAGGAGAAGGCTGGAATATGTTTGAAAGATAACGTAAATGTCTTTTTATCTTTACAGGAAGAAATTATCACATCCTCGGGTGGGGAGTTACTACTGGAACCATGTGGACAGAGCAAGAACCCACCTGACTACGTTCCCTTATTTGAATAATTGTTTTTTTGTCAGTACTGTATGTTAAATATCAAATCTTCAGTCACTAACTATTTGGCCAACAAGCTCGTCAACTACTAAAGAGTCCTAGAAGCAACTATTTCTTACCTAATTAGTGGTAATTATTTGTGTGACCAACCATTTAAAGATCAAAGACTACAGACTGGCTACAGCTGAAGACAATTTCTAGTTTCTTTCTAAGAGATGTGGTCAACTGGTATTGACACTCAAGGTCATGTTTAATTTTTCTAACTAATATTTAGGGTAGAAAATGCAAGCTGGTGTGACTTTAAGAGAGAAAGAAAACTACTGTATGCATTCACAAGGCAATGTATGTTGAATTAGACTTTTTCCTCTGAAGTCAGGTTTGCTAGTTTTCAATGACAATCTCATCAGTCAATTTTGCAGTTTTGATGAGAAAGGCAAGACAGACTTAAAAATCTTGTGTAATTTGTGATACCTTATTCTTTGCTTTCAAATTCACACCTATAAAATGAAACTTGCCTCAGAGCAGACCATCCACACAAGACCCTATCTGCCAGTAAAGACTTCATGTGCTCCTTTGGAATGACTTTGGCCCATATTATAAAGATGGTCAGTTATTCTGCACTATGTAGCTACACCAGTGTAGGCAACCTGCGGCACTTGTGCCAACAGTGGCAACTGAGCCCATTTATAGCATCATGCAGTACCCTCTGTGGTACCACAGAAATGGACACTCCTGCCACCAAAAGCCACTCTTGGCAGCATCCTTCGGGTGCCGCTGGAACAGAGAGGGTCCCACTATGCCTATGCCTCCATGTGAGATAGAAAAAAGCTGCCCAGAGTGGCCCCTCTCTATAGTGTGATGCTCCCCAAAGGAGCCACTCTGGGCAGCTTCTTTCTGCAGCATGCCTGGGAACCCATGAAGGAGGTGATTCTTTTTGTGGCATGCTTGGGGAACCCTGTCCCCATGCATACTGCCAGGATGGGCTGTTCTAGGGCTATGTTCACGCAGGGAGGGCTTGTTTCGAAATAAGACATTTTGAAACAAGCTGTTTCGAAATAACTCTTTATTTCAAAACACCTTATTTCGAAGGACAAAAACAGTGTCCTCGAAATAAGGCAGCGAAATAGCAGGTCCACACTGTGGACCTGCTATTTCACTTGGGGAGGGGATTGCAGGCATCCGCAGGGTGGAGCGCCTGGCTGCGCTGCACCGCGTGGGTGCCTGCAGCCCTCTGCAGGCATCCGCCAAGTGAGGCACAGCGGGGCGCCTCACCCTAGGGGCTTTAAAGCCCGGGCTGCCCCCAAACCTGGCAGCCGGGTCCCAGGCGTGCGGCTGGAGCCTGCTGCTGCAGGGGCCGGAGTGAGCGCCGGCCCCGGGATTTCCCAGCGCAGCCGCTCCTGCAGACACCCGCGGGGTGCAGCGCCCCTCTGCACTCCACCCTGCACTCCACTCCAACACATTGTTCCGAAACTACATGTCCACACAGGGCTGTTTCGAAACCACTGGTTTCGAAGCAACCCTGTTTCGAGACCAAACAAGGTTTTAGCTGTTCCGAAAGAATGGCGGCCATTTCGAAACATGCAGTTTGCTTGTTTCAAAATGGCCGTGCGTCGTGTGGCCATGGCAGTTCTTATTTCGAAACAACCTCTGTTGTTTCGAAATAAGAAGTGTGTGTGAACATACCCTAGGTGACTTCTTTCCATGGCATGCCTGGGAAGCACTCCCACTCCAGCTGTGACTGTTGCTGAATTTTCAGGCAGCTGCCACATTTTTTCAGCAGAGGGGGCCGCCGGCACCAGCTGAGGGTCAGCAAGAAAGGACCGGCGCAGGGGTCAGCAAAGGTTGCCGACCCCTGAGCTAGACACTGTCTCCAATAGGGGGGAAAAAGATAAGATTTAAAACTTTCATAAATCACTTTATGTTGGGAATATAGTTTTGAAACTTGATTGAATGATTCATGAAGGAGAGGCAAACCACTCTGGCTAAAATATGAAATGACATGAATCCTCACCCCAAACTCTTAGCAATCCATGACATTTCTCTACTTTCAAAAATGTCCAAGCTGTATCTTGCACTTTCCTGGCATCATTTTGTTGTTGTTCCAAACACTCCCTTACTTGTTCCACTGGTGGGAGAGTTAAGACAGATTCATATATAAGGTGTGGAAATTTGTTGGAGGTGGGCAGACATAATATCTATGTGTGAGCCAGTCAAAGCTTTTAAAGCATTTGTTAAAGCTGCATACTAGCTATTGGAACATATATAAAGAAATAGGTAAACAGAAGTGAGCGAGATAGGGTAGCTGCTTAGATTTACTTGGTTTACAAGTTGGATATCATTCTAGTTAGACAGGTTCTCAAGCATAAAGAGCAAATTTCATTTTTAAATGCTTCCAAATTTGATTTTTAATTGCTATGCTTCCAATTGGGGAAGGCAGTTGTTTTCTCTTTCACTTCTTCAGGTCTTATTCCTCCCTTCCCCCTAGGAAGTGTCATTTCAAGACAGTCTGGCCATGCTGAAGGTTTGTTTACAATATAAAACACAGTATATTTGATTTGAGTTATTCTCTGGGCAGGGCTGTCCCTAGTGGGGTGTGGGGCCCTGAGCGAATCGCCCTCTGTGGGGCTCCCGCTCACCTCCTCCCGGACACTGGGGGGCAGGGCCAGCCAGCCCAGGGGAGGGGCAGACACCTCCACTGGCTGTCCCGTGCCAGGGACAGGACGAGCTTACCAAAAGCAGTGGAACAGGAGTGCAGGGTCTGGTTTCTCAGCTGCCCTTAAGTCAGTGGTTGTCAAACTTTTTCCTCGGGACCTAGGTCCAGACCCCTCCGATGTGCAGCGACCCTCCACTGTAAAAAAGTGGCCGCTGCCAGAAAATTGAACAGTGACCATGGCTGTGGGGGGTGGGTATTTGAAGGGATGGCAATCCTGCATGGCTTTCATCCTTTCTCTTGAGGCTTCTATTGCATCTTTGAAACCTATACATCTAATTTGAGATCACCTACATGGAACATGCAGAGGATGATCCCACATGCTCCTGTCTCAAATCAGGAAGTATGTCAGGTCTCTAAAATTGCATGTAGTAACCTGGAGTGTGTGTATGGGAGCTCCCTGCAAATGGGGTGGGGGCGACTGGGTGGAGAAATGAGATGGAAGTGCTAAGATAGGGGAAGGAGAAGAGAGTTGATGGCAGGCTGGAAAGAAAGGTCCTAGAAGATCCTGTCTGCTGCTGAGCCTGTCCAAGTCCCTCCAGTTTCTGCTCCCTTCTCCACTGCCAAATCCCAGGAACTGAAGCAACCGTTTGGGTTCCACTTTTACCTCTGGACTTCATCTGCTCCTGGAGTTTGCATGAGTTTCCATGAATGCACAATTGCCCACAATATTGTGATTGAAGAGGTCCTAGCCCTCTCTGCTTGGCCTGGTGACCCCTGGTAGTGTGCATAAGGCAGCAACACAATTGGGCTATCCACTCCCCCCTTCAGATTAGGACCTTGTTATAACTTCTCCTTACAGGAGATCCATCCCTGAGTTGGATTTTATTCTGTTACTTAGGCTTTCTAATTGAAGAAAAAATACCATATTTTCTAACACAGGCTCCTACTGGAACAGTTTCCTTTCTCTTCTCTTTTTAATTATCAGTTTAAAAGATCTCTGGAGTTTTTATTAAAATCTACAAGTTGTAACTTTTGTGACAAGCAAGGGAATTCTCAACCCACTGCAAAAAGAGGCAAGTCCTAATTTGCAAAAATAACTGCAATCCCCATATCCCAGAAACGGTGGAATAAGGGGTGTTCACGGTTTTTAATTTTCTTCATTGTGTTTGCTGTTAAAAAAAAGAACACAAAGGTTGCTTGCCAGTGACCTCAGTCCTTTTCATATGAATGAGAGAAGCCCAAAGAGATACTGACTCAGAGAGGAGGCATAGAGTTTGTTTGAACAACAATTAGCACTTCATTGTTAGTCCTAATGAGTCACTTTTGTTGCAAGGCTGATCTACTGCCTTAAGCAACTTTCACCCCAAGCTGCTCCTCTGGCTTTACGGTAGAGCCAGCCCTGTGAACCAGAATGCCACTTTTGGCCAGCTTGCCCAGTCCCTGGCACTGGGGGGGAGGGCAGCGGAGCAGCCCTGTGGCTCCCCCCAAAGTGCGGGGCCCTGGGTGGCTGCCCCTCTTGTCCTACCCGACGGACGGCCCTATCTCTAGTAAGGAGACAAATGAAATGGTCACATGATCCCTTAAGTGAGTTAATTCTTCATTTTTTTTCAAATACAACTGTTTTTGAATAACAAAGGACTTTGCCCTCACCCAGCAGTTAAAGTATAATTTGGTGGGCCCCGGAACCCTCCTAACTGGGTGGGCCCTCCTCCTTCCCCCCAGCTCTTGCTCCCCAAATGACAGCCCCACACCCAACTCCTGCCCCCAAACACATCCCCCCAACCCAGCTCCTGCCTCCAATATCCACTCCCTATCCCCAAAATCTACCTTAGCCCCCAATACGCACCCCCAAAATCCACAGCCAATACCCACTTCCCTGTCCCCAATACCCACCCCCAGCCCCTAATACCACCCCCCATACCCACCCCCAGCCCCCAATACTCCCCCCAGCATGAGTCAGCCACCGCAGTACTTACTGGGGGTGGTATGGCTGTGGAGGAGGCAGCAGGCCCTTGATCAGGCTGGCAGCATGGTCTGTGCCTGGCTGGGGCAGGGCCTTGAAGGGGACGGATTTGGGGCAGGGTTTGGGGCAGGGCTTGTTCCCTGCCATGCCAGAACGTGACGGAATGCTGTTCCGGGGCCCCTAAAAATAGAAAATGGTGCCAGAACCATTGCTGCATTCTGGGGCCTGCTATTTTTCAATGGTGGGCTCCGGAATGCAGTATTCCAGCACCATTTTCTATTTTTAGGGGGTCCAGAATGCTAAGCCCCTAAAAATAGTGGGCCCCAGAATGGCGTTCCATGCCATTCCAGCTAATTTTAACCCCTGCCCCCACCTATGTTTCATATCTCATTTCTTTTGCCTGCCTCCTGAAATTCTTCCCAGTACTTTCTTAATTTTTGTGCCTCTCTGTCATTTTCAGCTTTGTGTCTTACTTTATGATACTTCATGCTTGGAACAGCCTCTTGCTTCATATGTGTTGCTATTCCACATCCCCTCAAAACCCTTTATTGCATCTCTTCTCTCTCAGAGGATAACTTCACTTGCCTGTGCCCTTGAACTGTCTGTCAGAATTAGATTGTAAGGTGATCTTCATGGGAAGAAGCCTTGTCTTTACATGTCTGTTAAGCTCCAGGTACGCTTACGGTGCTACATAAATAATAAAAGCTCTTCATAATGATAGCAGCTTTCCTCATTGCCTTTTGCTTGCTGGAAATTCAGACATGTACTGCAATTTCAGATGATATTTTCCTTTTGTTAATGTTAGCTTTTTGTGAGATTAAAACCATCTGTGTTTGGGACCTCTGAGAGAGAATTTAAATACATTTTCCAGAGAGGGAAATTTAGTTGCATATTTTCTCTGTGATTCACGTTGGTCACATAGGATCATTTACTCATGTTGTTTAAATGGTTTCTGTAACACCTCATCATAAAGGCTTATCAAAGAAGTTATGGTTCAGTCTCTATTGCAGTCGGGGACCACTGAATGTATTGTTCATTTGCTGGGACAGCCATTCTTATTAGGGAGTACTCTGATGTGAATGCAGCCAAGATTTGTTCACCAAATTAGGGTAGTCTTCTATACAGCTAGTAGTATCTTGGGAATCAATGTGACCTAGCAATTTAAGCAGGGGACTAGGAGTCAAAAGTTCTGTGTTGTCTTCAGAACTGGTGCACTGGCTCAACCCAGAGCCTCTTGCAAGTCAGTCAATCTTTCAGCTTTAATTTACCATCCTGGAAAAGTGGATGATAATAATACTGACTCTCCCACCTTTCTAAACTGCTTTCAGATCCTCAGACGGAAGGTCATTATGTTGAAAGCAAGACACATAGTTTCCCAATTCTTTTGAGACTTACTTACCCTTGGTACTCAGCATCCAGAATTATGGGAATGTCTATCTACATAAAGTTAAAGCAGCCTTGTTCTGTATAAAGAATTCACATTCATAAGAGGTTGGCCATAACATAATTAGTCCCTTCTAAATGACATTTCACAGGAACTGTAACTTGAACTTGAACATTTGGATCTTTAGCCCATCTGTTTTGCTGTCTGTATTTAACATGCATGAGGCAACCACACGGTTTTCAATTCATGATATATTTCCTACTTTTTGGGGTCTGTATTCCATGCATGTCTCATATTTTAGGTTTTACCTGACTTTAAAATAAATTCTTTGTAAGTTCTTCTGCAAATGAAATTACTATCTGGAAAACCACAATTTCATCTTGAGAGTTTTATTATGTTAATAAATGTCACAATTCTCAAATAAAGGAATTGCTTTTTTTCCAGAGCCTCACAGAAATAATGAAAAATGTCCAGCCAACTCATAGAGAATTGCAGAGTAAAATACAACAATATATAACCAGAAACATCAGCAATAAAATACAATGCAACTTAACAGGGGATAAATTTCAAAGAAAAACAAAAGGAGATCATAGTAGATAGAAATTAAAAAGAACAGAATCTTTCTTCAGTAAGGATGTGCAGCTGCTGCTACTGGAGGGTAGTAGGGAAAATTCAAGCGTAGAGACATTTTCTGAGTTAACAAATGGTTTTTCTTGGCTTCTAGAAAACAAATGGACTATGAAAAGGTAACTAATGAGTGGGAGACTCAGAAAGAAGAAAAGCAATTTAGAAAATGAGAGAATTAAAAAAATGAGATGCATGTCTTTATCCCTCTGTTTCTAAAACTTTCACTGTATTTTTGAGAACCCAAGCCACAAAATTCAGAACTGTATTTCAGATCCTCAAAGTCCTGAGATGTTGGCTTAGCGAATTATAAAGAACAGAGACTCCTTGCTGCAGATTCTTACCAGGGTCTGCATTCAGATTTCAAGCCCTGCCTTGCCCGCTCTTTATTCAGTGTTGTTTGATCCTGCCCTTTGGTTTTGCCCATTTCACCAACTCAAAAGACTGTAGAGGTGGTTTAATTTTCCTGCCTGTCCAAGTTTATGATATTACAGCAGTAATCTTCAAATCTTGGTTGTGATTATTTCTCCTGTGTTGCAAGAGTTGAGACAGGGGAACTGGATGCTGCAGATTTCAGGTATAAGGCATTTTATGAATATTTCCTGTCAATGCGCAGTCTAGGAACTAAATGGAAGACCTGCTTTGGTGAGTCTGCTTTTGTAGGGAAACAAACTTCAGTAGTAAGGAAAATATTTAATTCTTACATGAAGCAGACTATCCTTTCTATCCCCATTATAGCAAGAAAAATGCACCATCTACGTTCAAAACTATATATACATATTCTTCAGAAAGAACCTCCAGTTTATGCATTATCTTTGTTTTCTGGGACTGCAGGTATAGCTGGAATTTTTGGTTTTGTCTCACTATTATTGATTGCGGTATTCTGGGCTGGGGACATTTTTACTAGTGTTCTTATGTGTCCAGCATGGATGTCTCTTTGGCTGTGTGTGTGTGTGTGTGTCTGTGTGAGGGAAATTGTGGAAGATCATTGTACGGTATAAAAAGTGGCACTCCTCTTGGACTGAAGAGTGCCCAGTCCCTGAACCAAGTGCCTGCAAACATGGACATTGACCTGTTTATTGCCTTGTTTGTGAGTGCACTGATCACCTGAGGACACGCGCATCTACTTGTTCACAAGCATGTCCATCTTGAGACCCCTGTAGGGCATGTGATGTCAGCAAAGCCTAGTGCTGATGTGTGCATCCTATAGTTAACCAGTAGCTCCACACCCCCAATTAACCCTATATAATTGTGGGGAAGTCCAATGCACAGGGGACTTCACCGATGGACCGTGAAGCTGCAGCCGGTGCCTCGGAAGCAATGCCCAGGAGCCCGTCCGCTACCATATTGGGGTCCCTGGTTGCACAAGGGACATAAACATTCTACCTCCTTAATAAAGCAATCTTTTATTCTATCACTTGTGGTCACATTGGCTATGTCTACATTGTAAAAGCTAAGTTGACTTAATAAAGTCTACTTAAAGTTGACTTTAAGTAAGCCTTATTAAGTTGACTTAGTGAGTCCACACTACATTAAGTCGACTTTATAAAGTCGACTTAATGGCCCCTCTGCACTAATGAAGTCAACTTTATGAAGTCACTTTATGAAGTCAACTTAGTGACTCCGCAGTGCCTTAAGTTGACTTAATAAAGTTGACTTAACAGTAAAGTCAACTTTATAAGTGAACCTTATAAAGTCGACTTTATTGCCCTGCAGGGTAAACAGGGCTCTGTTTAAGTCGATGTAAGGGCCCTTAAGTCAACCTAAACACATAGTGTAGACATACCCATTATCATTGCCCAATCCAGATCCTGTTGACAGCACCCCCTTTGGGCTACATTCTGTATTCCCTGTGTGTCTCTGTGTTCCCTTGGCTCAGGTCTTTAAGTGAGAACTCAGTTAGCTCAGTGATCTGGAGTCTAGGCATACCTTGTGTGCAAGAGGTAGGCTAAGGTAATACTCATGATCATAGAGACCAACACGACCATGGATCTTAGTAGATATGAAGGTGCCAGGCTAGACTTTATTGCAACATAGCACAATGGCAAGCTACCTAGTTTAACAGAGATGCTGTCAGCATTTGTGCTGTCAGTGCAACAACAGCAAACTGATGGCAGGACTCTCTGTCACCTCCTTGACTGCATGAAATCTGGGCCCTGGGGCTCCTACTTTTATAGCATACTTGGACCTACTGGCTCAGCTTTCTTTGGGGTCAGAATGTATCTTGATTGGTCCACATACCCCTTTTTTCATGTCACCCATTAATTTTATAGGTCTATGTATTCCAAGAGGACGTCATCCATCAAGCAGGGAGTGTCTCTGCTCTGAAAAAAAGAGTCCCAGGTTCCACCCCCTGCCACGCGCCCCCCATCCCGGGACCCAATCCAGGAACCGGATCAGGTCCTTCCCACCAGCAGCCCAGCCCTCATCCAGTCCCAGTCACTGCCAGCCAGTGGCTGGCAGCCCCAGCCCGGATCCACCTCCAGCCGCTGCTGGCTAGTGGCCGGCAGTCCAGGAATGGATCCAGTTCCTGCTGGTGTCAGCTAGCAGCAGGTGGCCCTAGCCTGGATCCAGCTTCTGCCATTACCGGGGCAGGGCCAGAGACATGCAGGGGCTGCAGCCCCCTCGGGCCAAGCAGCAGCAATGTCCCTGCCATCATGGTGTCATTCTGCAATTACATGCACCTTTGTGCTGGATAATTCAGGCAAAGCAGCTCGTTTTATTTCCTTGGTGCTAGGCCTACACACCTCCTACCTTTAAGGTTCTTTTCCATTCTTACTGCAGCTGCAGCTTACTTCTTGCCAATTTCTGTGATGTCTGATTTCTTAGGCTGATTCCTGTCAACTTGACCATTTAGCCAACTCAGTCCTACCGCTTTGATTTGTTTCACTAGGCCTTATGCCTCAGTCTGACCATTTCTACTTGTCTTTTCTATTTTGACCTTTTACTTTCTCTTACAGTGATGTGTTGAGATTTTGCCATTTCACTGATGCTGTTTTTTATAGGAGGAAGCAAAAAGATTCCAAGCAAACCCTATTATAGGAATAAGATTCAGAAATCCATTGAAGATACTCGGATGCTCACTTCCAGTGTACTATCTCTGCTATATGCATTGCAATGGAATTTAGATATAGCTTAGGAGTTTTTAAAATGATTAAATCTTTGTATTAAAGTAGCACCTCAAAGCCCTATTTAATATTGGAGCCCCAATGTACTGAACAAATCCTGAGTAAAAGACTGTCCCTCCCTCAGAGAGACGACTAGTTAAAGATTTTAATTAAAGCAGATGGACAATACATGGTGTTCAAATATACTGAATCTGGGCTTGATCCAGTGCCCATTTAGATCATGTGAGACTTTGAATTGATTTCATCAGACTTCAAGCTCTGTGAACCACAGCCTCCATTGGTGTAAATCAAGATAGCCCCATTGACTTCAGTGAATCTACCCCGATTTACAACATCTGAGGATCCATCCCCACGAGTATACACAGTCCGCCATGTCTTTCAAGAGTCATGAATACATAATTTAGGCTATTTATATTGTTATAGTGGTGCCTATGTGCACCACAGTGGTTTGAAGGCTAGCTCATAAATGCCTGTCTTCTAATGTTTATAATGCCACAGCACGAATTTGCACTGGGGGCAAAAGTGGCATCTCTCATCCTGAGAGCATGTCTGTCTGTCTGTCTGTCATATAATTTCATTTGCATCATTTGCAAGCTGCTAAAGATTTACATTTTTGTTTTATTTTGTTATATCTCTTTTGTAAGATGCTTTTTCACCTGCCCCCTCTCACTCCCCCTCCCCCCTCCAGAGGCTCATGTTCATGAATTGAAGTATTCATGTGCTGCAGGCTAGGCTGTCAATTGCAGAAAGAGGTGTTTGCGTGTGAGCAGTGGTTTGTATTTCCTGGACTGATCCTTGTTCCTTTGGATATATTTTAGGCTGCTTGATGATAATGATGCATAATTGATTCCTATAGCTAATTTATTGCGTTGCAAGTACTCTGAAGCTGCCTCTTCAAATATTTGTTTACTGCTAGTGATTACCCCTGCAGATTGTGTATTTACATTATGGCTTGTGCCGATGAAGATTTTCTACCACGCTGGAACCTAATTGCTGGTGGTGTTTTGCTCTCTTGGAAGTTCTTGCAGTAATTTTAAGTTAAGGTTACATCCTGTATTGTAGGTTTAGTAATTATATGTTAATTAAACATTGATTATAAGTAATTTTTCTACGGTGGAGAAACAGCTTCATAAGAAATAGTTCTGTTTTGACTCAGATGTGTTGCTTGGATCTTACAAAACTGGGCAAGAAAATGGCAGATGGTGAGTGGGCAAGAAAATGGCAGATGGAATTCAATGTTGATAAACGCAAAGTAGTACATATTGGAAAACAATTGCAACTATATATATAAAATGACGGGGTCGAGATTAGCTGTTATCACTCAAGAAAGCGCTCTTGGAGTCATTGTGGATAGTTCTCTGAAAACATCTACTCAGTGTGCAGCAGCACTCAAAAAAGCCATCAGAATGTTGGGAATCATTGGGAAAGGGATAGATAATAACACAAAATATTGCATTGCCTCTTTATAAATCTATGGTACAGCCACACCTTGAATACTGAGTATGGGTCTGGTTTCCCCATCTCAAAAAATATGCATCAAAATTGGAAAAGGTACAAAAAAGGGTAAAAAAATCATAGGGGTACGGAGAGGCTTCCATAAGATGAATGATTAACAAAAGTAGGACTTTTCAGCTTGTAAAGAGAAGATTATGGGGGGGAGGGAATGATAGAGGTCTGTAAAATCATAACTGGCATGGAGAAAGTAAATGAGGAAGGGTTATTTACTCCCTCTCTTAACACAAGAACTAGGGGTCACCAAATGAAATTAATAGGCAACAGGTATAAAATGAACAAAAGGAAGTATTTCTTCGTACAACTCATGGTCAACCTGTGTCATTCCTGGCCAGAGTATGTTGTGAAGGCCAAGACTATAATGGGGTTCAAAAAAGAATTGGATAGTTCATGGAGGATAAGTCCATCAATGGCTATTAGCCAGGATAGATAGGAATTGTTGGTTGCCAGAAGCTGAAAATGGAAGATGGGATGGATCAGGTGATGATTATCTGCTCTGTTCATTCCGTGAAGCACCTGGCATTGGCCAGCATCAGAAGACTGGATACTGGGATAGATGGATCATTGGTCTGAGCCAGTATGACTTTTCTTGTGTTCTTATGTCTTTATCTGGGCATGGTAGAAGTTCTCCGTCTGCAGATCTGTTGCCCCTACTGTATGTCAGGGTCTTCTTAGCTGCCTCTGTGACACCATTTGCCCCAGGCTCCACAAACATCTATGTGTGGGAAACAGACATACATTCAGCAGCACTGCGGGAGCATAGCTGGATCCATCTGGTTCTATGGAGCTTATACATGAAAAAATATAGCCCAGTGTGAAATAATGGCAGATGCACAAAATAATTACCAATTAGGAAGTGAAGTGGTTGGGGCTGAATTCTAACATATATGCTGTTTCGCTCATCACAATGACTATGTCTACACTAGAGGGCTCAGGTAAGTTGACTTAATAAGGTTGATTTAAAGTTGACTTTATTAAGTCAACTTAGAGGGTATGTCTACATATCTCTTTTATTTTGAAATAACACTGGTTATTTCAAAATAAGAGAGATTAGGTCCACACGACGTTTTCTTACTTCAAAATGACAGCATCCGTCATATCAAAATAAGAATCGTCGTTTCGAAACAGCTTAAACCCCATTCATTTAGAAACAGCTGTTATTTCGAAATGGTTATTTCAAAATAAGGCCGTTTGGACATGTTGTTTCGAAATAAGCATTTCGAAATAACAGCCGTTTCGATAGCAGGCTTTCCCTTAATTCGAATTAACTTATTTCAAAATAAGGAGTTTATTTTGAAATAGCGATATGCGTGTAGACATAGCCAGAGAATCCCCATTTGTTTAAGTCAACTTTATGAAGCTGACTTAAGCCAGGGAAGCCATTTAAAGTTGACTTAATAAAGTTGACTTTAAATGGGTCCCCTGGTTAAAGCCGACTTAAATGGCTCTCCCTCCGTAAGTTGACTTTATTAAATCAACATTAATGACCACAGTTCGTTAAGTGACTTAATAAAGTCAACTTAAGCCTTAAAGTAGACTTTAAGGGTGAGGTTTATTAAGTCGACATAAGCAAGTGCTTAAATTGACTTAATGAATTCCAAATGTAGCCCTGGAGTTGCTAAAGTTGGCGAGTCTGTTTAAGTTGACTTAAGCCTCAAGTGTAGACATACCCAATAGAAGGAGGCAGAGGGTGTGCTGGAGAGAATAAGGGGTGAGCAGGGTATGTACAATCCTGTGGAGACAACTGATTAGTTGATCAGTGCCTCAGGAATGGGACATAATTGGCCTTGTACAATGAACATCTGAGGAGTAGCTACCCTTATCAGGGTGTGGAATTTAGCCCTGAATATTATGTGGCCATGTATCTTCTTTATACTCCTTCAGAACCCGATATAAGAATTTAGAAGCATATTTTCATACATCTGGATGTAGTATGCCTGCGCTACATACATACATACACCTTATGATGTACTACCCTGTTAGTAGTATACTTTCTGGAAAACAAAGGGAAGTATTTTTAAAAATCTTCATTTTTCTGATCCCATGAATGTTGTAGTTGTTGTTTCCTTATTCTAGTTGAATGAAGACTTTCTTCAGTTCAGTCTCAATAATTCTAGCTAACAGGCAGTTTGGAAAACCAGTGCTCCTCTTGTATTTGTTTTTTTAAATGGCCTCTTCCACCAGTGACTCCCCTGTTACACACCTATATGAAAAAGGTTTTCTTCAAAAATCTTTCACGTTTAAAAAAAAAACAACCCTTAGTTATAACTAAGACAGGAGATTGTAAAAGTAATTTGAGGGCAGAGAACTTAGCTTGTATGGAGTCATGCTCATCAACAGCAGGATATAAATAAAGGAAATGAACCTTGCTGACCCCATAAACCAAGATTCAAACTTGGAGCACAGCTCTTTTTATCAAAAATAAACCAAGGACATGGCTATTAAGTATGTAGTCTGCTCTTTCAGCATATGTGCCAATGAGGTTTCCAAGGACATTTTGTGAACTTCTTTGGGACATCTTATAAATCCAAGCTTAATAAAGAACTCAAAGGCTATGTCCACACCCAAAGTTTTATTTTGAAATAAGTCATTTCGAAATGACTTATTTTGAATTAAAAAAAAATTAATTCGAAATAAGGCAGGCCCCTCCAATTGAAATAGCATGCCCTGTGTATGGACATGCTATGTTGATTCCTGGAGAGGGGCACCCTGGGAGGTGTGGCAACATGGTCCCCCAGCAGGGCCATGTTGCCACCCAATCCCCTGCCTGGCTTTCACCTGGAGAGCCAGGCAGGGGAAAAAGCACCTGGGGGGGGGCAGGTCCCCCAGCCACCTGGCTGAGCAAGGGGGCTTGCCAGCAGCTGGGGGGGAGCTGCTGCTCCTCCGTCCCCTTGCCCTGCCGCCGCCCCACCTGGGCTGCAGCAGCCCCAGGGCTGCAGCGGGGCGAGTGGGTCCCACTCCTGCCACCCCGCTGAGGCTAGAGCAGCTCCAGGGCTCCAGCAGGGCCAGCGGGTCCTGCATCCACCACCCCGCCGGGGGAGCCGTGGGTCCCACTGGCTGTGGGCTGAAGCCTGCAGCTGGGAAAGCCAGTGGGGGAGTGGCTGGGACCCGCCACCCTCCCTCCGCCTCACCTAGCACCCTAGCTAAGGTGCTGATCCGCTCCCTGGCCAGGGCGCTGGGGTGGGTGGGACTTCCTCCCAGGGTGCCAGGCACCCTGGGAGAAAGGTCAAACCCCTGTTTCAAAATGGGTTGTTTTGAAACAACGCGTCCTAACTGCGTTGTTTTGAAACCACCTTTCCAAACAAGGGTTATTTTGATTGCAGACGAGATTTAGTGGTTTCAAAATAACTGCCCTTATTTTGGAAGGATGGAGTCCCGTCCTTTCAAGATAACAAAACATCATCTGGACATAACCAGTTTTATTTCAAAGCAACAGCTGTTGTTTCGAAATAAAACTCTTGTCTGGACGTACCCAAAGACCATACCAAACTGTTTCAAAGAAGTATGGCCAGGACCAGCAGTTCTCAACTTGTGTCACTACACAGCAGTAAGTATGCCGGGGAGAGCCAGTGAGATGGTTGGATTTGGCCAGGCTGGGGGTGGCCTGGTGTGTCCTGTAGGGTTGTGACGTACCATCAAGTGTGTTGTGATCTGTGAAAGACTGAGAACCACTGACTTGGATGCTCACTGGTGGTTTAGTGAACACAAGACACCTCCCTGATGTTAGCATGTGCTTGCATGCTTCACTGGGACTGCAAGCCATTGTTTCTTATTGGCTCCTGGCTATCACAAGCCACCATAAGTTCTCATGCTTGGGAACTAGTTCACTGAGGTCATCAGTACTGTACTTGCTGGAAAAGGCAATAATGTATTTTCACCATTCATGAATGTTCCTTTCTCCTAGCGATTGCCTGAAATGATAAAAGTATCTAACCAGGCTGACTAGACAAATAAAATATTTGATTGATTGGTGGCTAACACTCCCAGCATACTAAAGATTCAGCAATAATGAACTCAAGTACATTATGTACTGTACTGCAGTGGAACTTTGCCTGCCCGGAGCTGGCACGCAAAGTCCTAGTTGATAGTTCTGCAGGTCACTCATGTGAGAGAACCACTGTGTGGGTATGTGTGAATTGTTTACTATTTTAAGGACTTGTCATAGGATGTGCTGAGCTCCCAAAGCTCCTGCTGAAGTCAAAATTAATCCTTAGGTTATGAGTGTAGGAAATCTGTAGAAGCAGCACTCCCTTTTTGCTCTATGTCAGTCTGATTAGTAGATCACGTTTCCCTTCCTCAAGAAGGAAAGGAAAAAAAGTAAAAAATCTTCAGTCTACAGTTCTTTCAAATAGAACATGGCCTGTATTTAAAATTTGTTCCATTGGAGATCTTCTATTTTTTAAATACAGGGAAAACTGCAAAAATAATAACTGAAAAAAAAAGATTTCTTTACCAAATAACTAAAATGGTTTTGCAGGAAACTTTAAAAACTGGCTTTTTTGGTGTTTTTATTTTTTAAAGCCCACAAAAATAATTGCCACTTTTTGACCAGCTCAATAGTAAACTATTTATTAAAATGTACCATCCTTTTCTCTAAACTCCCAGGACAGTACAGATGTTCAATTGTTTGACATTCTGAATGTAATTATTTCATTAGGTTTCCACTGTTTCTCTGAACAGAAGTTTTCTGTTTCAGGGAGAAGGTAGATACCTGGTGGAACAATTATTCAAAATGTCAAAAACATTAAATATCTGGATTTGCAACTGAAAGAAAGGGAAAAAAGTTTTAAATGATCTAGAGAGAGAGAGAGAGTGTTTTTCCCCAGTAGAAATCAAACCATAAAGATGGGAATATTCTGGGGGAAAATATATAATATTCATTTCAATTTTGTTATCAATTTGCTTTCAATGTTTTTAGCCTCTGTGTTTGATTTCCATACACATCCCAGAAACATGTTTTGTGGTAAAAGTGTTCACAGAAACAACTAAGTTTTATGCAAATACTGCAAAATATACAAAGAGATTAAGGCTCATTTCAGTTCCCAGGATGGAGATTAATTTCAATAGAAATGTTCTCATGACAAAAGGTAAGCTGGGCCAGAAACTCATGCAGGATCAGGATCTAAATTTCAAATGTGTAATAATGATAATTATGATGGAAATCTGATTTTGAGCTAAGATCATCCAATTAGGAAAAAGACATAATATATGATCAAGATATTTAATTAATACAACTCAATTTTCAAATACTAAATAGAAATTATTTGCAATGATCTGCTTGAAAATGAGACTACTGACCTATAATACTATGCAGAAATTCTTTCAAGAATTCTGTAGAATTATATATTTGAAAAAAGATTGTCATGTTGAGACCATTCACAGAGATCAAGGCAGCATTTGAACATCTCTGCAGCCATTTAACACCTTTGATGACTAGTTACACAAGCAGATTTATTGAAGGCAATGGAACTAATCTTGGAAACACGAACTTCATGGTTTAGGCCTTGAATTTTCATCCAGTTTCACTGAACTGTACCTTTAGTTCTAAAGAGTGACCAGTTTGGTCTCTTAAGTTGTTCAAAATCTAATGGACTAAAAATATGTTTTTCTTCCAAGGAACCATTTACGGTGAGTTGGAAAGCATTGGATGCACTTTCTTTGGTGCACAGTCTGCAGATAACTGGAGACATCCTTCCTATTCCTCCAGACCTATTCATAATGAACTAAATTCACAATAAGCAAGGAGAAATCTGCCTGCTTGCTAATATTATTTGTAAATATAATACAGTATTTGTCAGTTGCCCACATTGCTAAAACTCCTTTCAAGTTACATCATACTTCTTTTGCTGTAATTGATGATCACTTGTGTATCTCTTTGTAAAGCTTTTTTATCAATGTCTGTAGTGGTTCATTTTCTATCAGCAGCCAATCAATGAAATTTTAATGAAATAGAGTGCTTAACTTCAGACTGAATTAATGTTGCCTTAACTATTTCACCATCAAGTGAAGTTTTCAAAGTCTATGAGGCTAATAGTCTTCAGATTTTTTTTGCTTTGATAAACATGCCCTTGTCTCCACACAATGGTAGCATCCTTTAGATCAGCTATAGTAAAATTACCTGTATTAATGAACTTTGTTTAAACAGTGGTATTGTCTTTTGCAGTATGATAGAAAGCAGTGGGAGCTGAGGAGGATAGCTGGATGAATGAGTAAATAAAATGTAAATATCCGCTTGAAAAGTCTGTCTCTCTCTCACTTATATGCGTCCTTTGGTGACTGGAGTGCAATTCTTGGGCTGCAGATGCGTGGCAGACATCACAGGTAGTGTTGGAAGGTAAGGTTGGACCATGATTCGTGCATGACAGTTGTCTATGCTTTCTTTTCTGGTGTTTTCCTGTGACCAGAGAGAGCTGATTTTCCTTGAAAAAAAAATCATGCTTCTTTCTCTGGCAAGGCTTCGCTAGTTAGCTTTATCTTTGGCCACTGTCTCCGAGGGTATGTCTACACTTAGACTGTTAGTTCGAATTGACTCAATGTGAACTAATCAAGTTGACCTAATTATGATTAGGCCAAACTGACTCAATTCGACAAACATGTCCAGAGTAGGAAAACCAATTTGACCTAGCATGTCCATAGACAGGACTTGCTAGTTTGAACTGGAAGAGGGGCATCATGGGAGGTGTGGCAACATGGCCCCGCCACCCAGTCCCCTGCCAGGTTCCAGCTCCTGCAGCCCAGCACAGGGAAATGCATCCCCTGAACAGCTCTATGCGCCCTGCGGCCAGAGCTGGGCAGGGGATACCTTCCCCCAGCTCTGGCTCAGACAGGAGCCTGGCAGGGGACGTTGTCCTCTGGCAGGGCTCCGTGGAGCCAGGGCACCCTCTCCCCACACAGCCCAGTGGGGGTAGAGGAGAAAGGATTCCCAAAGCTCTGCACTGTCAGCGCCTGGCTGGGGGGATCCTTTCTCCTCCACTCTGCTGTGGGGGCTGGAGGAATCCTTTGCCCCCCACCCTCACTCTGACAGCCCCACATGGGGCTGTCAAACCCCACTGCCAGCAGGGAGCAAAGACAGCCCCGTGCAGGGCTCTCAAAAGCAGCCCCGCGTGGGGCTGCCTCTGCTCCCCACTACCAGAGGGGTTTGACAGCGCCAGTGGGGTTGCTTTTGACAGTTCCTTGTGGGGCTGCCTCTGCTCCCTGCACCAGTAGGGTTTGACACCCCGGTGCAGGGCTGGTGCCTGGTCTTCCTTCCAGGGTGCTATGCACCCTGGGAAGAAGGTCAAACATATGAATTCAAACTAACTTTAGTTCGAATTCATATGTCTACACAGCATGAATTCAAACTTTAGCGTTTGAATTGATGATCCTTTCAAAGTTACAGGAGGTTTTGTAACTTTGAACGGACCTCTCTTGGATTCAACCTCAGGGACACCTTAGGTCGAATCACCCAAGTGCTGTGTAAACAGCTCTATTTTTAAATTTGACCTAATGTTTATTAGGTCGAATTTAAGCGTGTGTGTAGACATACCCCCAGAGTCTAATATCAATGCCATGTCTCTTGATTTTTGTCTTGAGGGTCTCTTTGGCCTCCACATTTCTTTTCTGTGGTGTGTTGAGCATATAGGTCTTGTTTCTTTTGGTAGAGATGTGCACACAATGCCTTCTCCACCTCACCTGGTGCTGGATAATCAGGGCCTCAACACCGACAATAAGTTCCATAGGAGTAGCCATGTTAGTCTGCATATAGCAAAACCAACAGAAATCCTGTGGCACCTTAAAGATTAACAAATACCTTTGGGCATAATGTTTCATTGGCTGCAAGCTACATCCATCAAAATGGGTCACAGCCCATGAAAGCTTATACCTGAAGAACTTTGTTAGTCATTAAGGTGCCACAACACTTAAGATGTTTACCTCTGAGAGGACACTGACATTAGTGCCGTGATCCTATCGCCTTATGTTAGGATCTTCCAAAAAAAGGCATTCCAGGTTTTTGAGGTGTTTTCTGTAAGTCACCCAAGTCTTGCAGCCACCGAGGAGAGTTGGGATTACCATTGCTTTGTAAACTAAAAGTCTAGTGTATGTGTGTGTGTTGTGGTATCATGGCTGTTGAACATCCCTGAGAAAGTCTGCCAAAGGCAAGGCTGGCACAGTGTATTCTGTGCTGAATCATGATGTCTGCGTTTGCCGTGGACTTAGTTTGTGGGGATGTGGGAGGGCATTGCCCTCTCCCAACAGCAGTTGTGTGGGAGGAGCACACTGGGTCATGAGTCACTGCCCCCTCCATTTCCGTGAGTGCCAAGCTGCCCAGTGCTTGCTTTGCTCAGCCTGCTGGGGAGATGGAGGTGAAGCTCTGTTGTTCCCATGTTGCGCCTCCTCCTGCTCTGGCACATTTCCAGATTGCTCACCTGCCCCTTTCACTGCAAAGTGGGTCCAGGCTGGGAGTGGAGGGGGTAAAACTGAGTCACTTCTCCTCCTGGGTTCTTGCTGCCTCTGGAGGTGGATGCTCCTCCCTGGGTCCTAGTGCCAGGTGTCTTCTTCCTTTTCTATGTGTGTTGGGTGCCCTGCAAGCCACCAGTCTGTCTTCTGTACAACAGTGAGTGGCAGGGGCAAGGGAAAGGAGGAGCAGGGCAAGAGGGGAGCAAAGAGAAAGGAGAGTGAGGTGAGGGAACAGGCAACTCTGTACTAAGTGTACTTGGGCATGTAACAAGCCCTTCTTTAGTTCTCAGTTTTTCTCCCCCCTTAGCCAATACAGCTAAACATCAGCAAGCTCTTGAGTAAAGCTTGCTCTGTGATTTCTAAAGGGCAGGTTCCTGCACCTGAAAGGCAGCTGGGTTTGACCTGGTGGGAGGAGTTGAAATTTGAAGGGAGGGGTGTTAGTTGCTAGAAAAAGGTGTGTGAGGAGGGGTGTTGCCCTGGGCTTGCTGGATTGGTCCCTATGACCATTTGGTGTATCTCAATGGGGAGGGAAAGGGGATGGGATAGAGCAGGGGAGAGCAACGGGGGAGTGGAAATGGGGGTAGGAAAGCAGGAGATGGGCCTGCACAATCCCCTCAGCAGCAGTAACTGGGGCTCCACCATTAATCCCCTCCCCACCCCCCCACCGCACCTCTAGGTGCAATTCCAGGGAGAGGAGAGAGCCAGTGAGGTTGAAGAACTATCTTCTGCACATTCATGAGATCCTCTCCTCCAGCCCAACCAAAATATAGCAGTCAAATGATGCCTGTGGTTTCCCTTCTGTGAAGGAGGGCTGCTGACAAAGGCAAAGTGTTCTGTATTTTCCAGTTCCTCTCTGTCAAAATAGGTCTTCCTTGCCAGGCCTGATGATTGACTGGGAGCAGGTTTTCTGATCTCCAGGGTTGATCCTAAGCTTTTGTAAGTTTTCAGGAGGCAGTTGAGCGTATGAAATAATGTAAGAGAAAAGGTTTAAATCATGTCCTTGTAATTGCAGAAGGAACCCTAGCAGTGAAAACAATCTGATTTCACTTACAATGGGGACAAGATTTGGCCAAGACTCTCAAAGGATTCAAGGCCCCTATTAGGTGCAAAGCACTGCTGTTTGGAGGCAGCACACAGGGAATGGTGGAGGTATGGGTGAAAGTGGGAGCACAGAAGGACCCTGAGATGATACAGCAGTCATTGACTTAGAGTAGCTGCTGTGGAGCAGTTTTTAGAACTAGTTCACAGCTTGGTTGACAGAAATCCTTCCCCCTCCCTCCTAATAGTCAATGAGCTGATTGTCCATTGTCTTGTCATTGAGCAGTTTGATTAGGTAGCACTTTATCTTGCATTGAACTACAGTAAATGGGAACACAAAATACAAACAAGCAGAGAACCATTTCCACAGTGATTCAATAGGCAACGAAGAAATAGGAAGGTTTCCCCAAAAATCTTATTTCAGCTGGGTTGGCCTAGAGGAGACACTTACCTTGCATGGCTCCAGATGATTCCCTAGAGCTCAGCAGAGCTGTCTGCTGCCTGTTTATGGGATACACTGGTGGGTCCAACAATTCCCTCTGGTAGGGATAGGGCAGTACACATGAGTCAAGGGACTGGGTTCACGATCACAGACTGGAGAAGTGCAAACCAGTATTTGCTTTGATTCATTAGCCCACCCTTGAGGAGACATTTGGGGTCTAATAAAACCTGTTCTGAAAGAAAGGTAAGAAAAGAGACCTGTAGGTATCTTTGATATTTTGCTATAACTTTTCCCATTTCTCTTGAGAGAGAAAGTGATACCTAATTCTCTTTCCCCTTTTTTCATAGAAACCTAGATTTAATGGCTGTTGAATGGCATTTTGTTATTTATAGGTATTTCCTGCTATGTGACCTGCAGGGTTAATCATTTTAAGATAGTTTTTCAATAAGCAAGATAGTCAGTCTTGTAATGACTTTCTTTGGTGGGTAATAACAGAAGGCCCAATTTTTGTGTAGGCAGTGACTCAGGAGTAGGAAATCTCCAGGAGGGTTTTCCTAATGTAGCTTTAGATCTGATCTTTGCATGGGAGGAGAGCAGAGGTTCTTGGCTTCCCCCCATGTAACAGGCTGTAAAACCAGTCCTAAAGTGCTATGCCCCCCACCAAGTAGTATGAGAAGCCCAGTTCTGTAGTGGCTTTATGTTCACAATAGCCCTACTGCTAATTTTAAAATGTATATTTTAAAGTTGTTAGATGTCTTGAAACTAACTCTTACCGGTGCACAGTTTTAGATTTGATAAATCAGCTTTTTCCCACGGTGTGGGGTAGGAAATTCACTGAAAAATTCTTGCTGCCTCAGATAACTGGGACATGTATGCCTGAAAGTAATAATATAATAAAACAATATAGAGAAGCATTAATATTTACTGGGACCCCTTGTTATCTTTGCAACACATCTACTTATGATGATGATAATTTTACTGTTGAATATAGCAGCCATGCCTAACATTCAATTATGTTAATGTTTGACAACAGCAAAGCCTGTAAAAACAATGAGAATCCTGTGGCGCCTTATAGACTAACAAATTTCTTTGAGCATGAGCATGGCTACCACTTTGTAACTTAGTACAGCCAATGGGAAAGTCACCATACCAAGATAAAAGAAATTCCAAAGGGGTAGCTGTTCAGCAAAACAAACAAGGTGTCTTGTGGCACTTTCAAGGACTAACAAATTTATTTTATTTTTTGCATGAGCTTTCATGGGCAAAGTCCCACTTCACCAGATGCCAGAATAGACTTGTCCCACAAAAGCTCATGCGAAAAATAAATTTGTTAGTCTTTAAAGTGCCACCAGACTTCTTGGTGATGGTGGCTTTTTGATCAAGGAGGTTCATGCCAACTGGAAAAGAAAGTTTTGCAACATGATTAATACAAATGGTGAGATGATACGGAAGTTCTGCCTCCTTTGGGTGAAATTTAGTTTGCTTCTTTAACTGTACATTAGGTTATTTTCTTTAATCACCCCTCTCTCTTTGGTGAAACAGTAGCTGACTGATTGATCAAACTGGCTTGCAAGATTGCCCCTGTTATATACAAAGTTCTCCTTTTCCCAGGAGCTAGGGATCTCTTCATCTGTCAATAAAGTTTTTATTGTTGTGTTTGTTCAAAAATCTTTACTGAGCCTCTTGCATTATTTCATAGGCAACAGAAGATGCTGAAATTTGAAATGTGTGGAAGTATCGATAAAGGTGCTGGTAAAGAAGCCCAAAAGCATGATTACAGGAATGGCAGTTGGGGAAGCTTGTCTGTCTTCGCCTTTCTACGGTATTAAAATACTCAATAGGTATATATTAAAGCTATAGATCCCTTCTTCTAAACTATTTGATGTTTCCAGGGGATTTGTTAGATGTTTAATTTTAGTCCAAGGAAGTATTTTGGATATGAATCCTACTGCTGGCTTAAACAGATACAAAACAAAAACACACCCCTATGGGTGCTGCTGTCACATGGCTTTACAAAGCATTAATGGTCTGAATTCTGTCACAAGTCTGTGGATATGACTCTAAAACTATGCTGGGGTGCTGGGAGGTACCTAAGAAAAAATGATGCAGTTCATTTTTAACTACAGAATACAAGGGAAACTATCCGTCATTATTGACAGCAAGAAAATGAATAAATATTGTAAGAGATAACACATCTATATCCTTCCACTCAATGAATTTATATTAGCATCTGAGTGATGACTTCTCTCAGGAAGACCAGTGGAGCAGTTCTGTTAGCTTTCTTGATGGATATTGTTCTTTTCAGAGTCAATAAACTTCTGAGGTAAAACTATTGTTTTTATTTATTGCTTAGGGCCATATGCTTTCTTCTGTGTTATGTTAAAAATTCAGAACGGTGTGCCTAAAGTTAGGCTCCAAAACCCACATATTGGCGCCTAAATAAAAGTGGCTTCATTTCTGAAAGGTGCCAATCATCTACACATCCCAGGGAAGTTAAGATGAACAGAAGGTGCTCAGCACTTTTTAAAAAAATTAGACCACTTACATTTAGGTGCCTAAAAACAGATACTGGAGCCTAACCATATGCACCCAGGTTTGAAAATTCAGTCAATGACTTTAAAAGATGATTTTCTGTTTTAGTACTAAATGGTTTAAAAATTGTTTATCATGTTAAAGCTCGGAAGAAAAGTATCAAGATAAAGAAGTTTGTTATTCCAAGGAGGTAGGGAGAAACATGGCCACAAGACCAGTAAATGGAAGCTCAGTTTAGTTTGTCAAGCTAGTACTCTTTTGAAGTATGAAAATTATTGTTAGCCACTAATTAATTAGCCACTCTCCTAAGTTCCCATTTTATATCATTTCAGTTCTGGCATCTCATTAAGTCCAGAACTGCTAGTACGGGAATACCCGAGCCAAAGTTTATTGACATCAATAGAACAACGCCCATTAACTTCACTGGGATTTGGATGGTACCCTGCCAACTTTTCTCATACTATTTCTAATGCAGCAGGAAATGTGAAGTACTAGAAGTCTCACAAGAAAGCATTTTTCATATGATCTACAGAGTAATTTTACTAGACTTAAGAGCTGTAGTTTTTAAGTGTTTCAGATAAACATCTGAACTGTTTTGTTCGTATATGAACCCTGGAATTTTCTGACAGTGACCAGTCACTAATAAAACTATCCATTCATAGTTTTTAAATCTGCACCACTTTTAATGTTACATTCTTTGCTAATGCTTGTGAATATATTAAAATTTTGTGTTGTGCAGTAAACCTATATTTTTACCCTGGGATTGTACCTTAAAATAATAAATACCATGCAGAAGGAGATCATGTTAGATTACAAAACAGCTTTTTCAAAATGCCAGTGTTAAATAGTCAGCAAATCCCTCTATCAATACAATGGCACTGATGTATACTCAAATGTTACTTATGATGTTTTCAAATCTATATTCATCACACACCTTTTTATTCTTTAGGCTCTCGTCAGAATCAAGCAAAACACAATCTAATAGAAAGGGATCTTTGGCTTGAATGGTTTGCAAACTTATTTAAAGGTTTTGAGAGTTCCTATTGTACAATGGAGTTTGATGTTAATTGAGTTTAAATGAAACATTTTGAAGCTATTTCCATTCTTTATCTTTGAAGGAACTATTATAAAACCCTTTGGTATATACTGAAATATCATTCATTTTATGAAAAAGAGGACTATTAATGTTTATGGCACTGTTCCCTTGCTTTGAATACTAAAGTACATCCAAGAGTTATCGCTTGAATGTCACTGAATTAATCTTGCTGAAGGTTTGGATCATATCACTGACTTGTGTTAAGTTACCTCATTCATTCATATCTGTTCTTTTAAAGATACTCATCTAGTGTGAATTAAAAGCAACAGAAGTCTACCGTTACAATTTCCATGACAGTAACTCTATACTCCCAGGGCCTGGTATTGTTTCCCTTGAAGCCGATGGTGAAATTCCCATTGATTTCATTGGTAATGGAATTAGACCACATGAGAGTGGCACAGCAGAGATGTAAGTGGCGCAAGCATAATGAATGTAATATGCCTCCAGAAAGAACACCGTCATGAGGGTCAAGATAAGTGTGAACTTAGTGATGGTGTGGGACTGACAGTGAGAGGAGCTGACATCCTTCATTTATTCCCAGGACTGCAGAGCAACTGCAGAACTGGTGAAAGATATTCCATACAGAGCCATGACACACATGCTTCCTGATTTATAGCGCTCAATGTAAGGGCAGAGGAGATAGTTAAGGAAAGGTGCTATGCTCTTGACCTCTCTGAGTATTGCTATTAACTATGAAGGGGATATCTGGGCATTAGGAATAATATTAAGAAGGCCAGCACATTCCAAATCAGCCTCTGAAAGCTCTCAGAGTGAGTGGAGATGCATTTGACCCAGTGACCTAGAAGGACAAGTCTGAGTATCTGGATGCCAGTTGCTAGCCAGCCAATCATGTGTGAAGTGTCAGGAGAGCCTTTAAAAAAAAAAACCACTAAAAAATTAATATAATTTAGCTATGTGAAAACCATTTCCTCTTGCCCACAGAACAGTTTTATGAAAGCCACTTGCTCCACCTTTACTTACTGCTGAAGGAGAGGAACATTTCGCAAACATACACTACCTAGGAGTAAAGAAAGATTTTGAAGTCAAATATATCTGAATCGATGTCTGGCTGAATCTGGCTTCTAAATAAGAAACTGCTGTGATGGGATGTTTACCCCCCTGCAGGTTCTGACAAGTTTAATGAGTATGTGAGACACCAATCAGTCCAGCTGGTCACACATGGCCCAATTCAAGATGAGTCAATGTGGAGACTAGTATAAAGGAGGAAAGACTGAAGCACGAAGAGTCTTCAGGAAGAGAGTGTGCGGTCATTTTCTGAGATTACTGAGTGGGGAAACCAGAAGAGTCCAGGGGGACAGTAAACTCTGGAATTCTTTTTAGTGTAGAAAAAGCTGACAAGTAGCTAGGAGAGACGCAGAGCCTCTCCTGGACTGGAATAGGTTCTGGTGATAAGCTCTGAAAGAAAAAGCAGGTATTGGATATACTGGGAGAAAGCTTTGGGAGGCATTTACCTAGGGAACAGAGCAGGGGAGGCTTAAAAGGCATGTAAGCTCAAGCTTGAGGAGGGCAAAGGTGGGTCTATGTGTTTTTTTAGTTTGGGATTTTGTGGGGGATTCCAGTAGAGAGTCATGTGAGTCTTGGCCCCAAGAGAAGGATGAACTTGGAGAGACTGTGGAGCTTAGGGCTCATGAAGAATCCATGATAGGAGGAAGTCCAGGGACTGAGCAGCAAGCAGTCTGACAGAGCAGATCTTGTCTACCAGCTACAGGGTCTTTGAACTAGAATCCAGAGGTGTAGACACTGGCCTGGTGGCACGAATCCCTGGTGGTATGAAATGGATAAAGACAACAGAGCCCTGAGGGAAGGGTATGAAGATCATGAAACCCAGAGGCGGGACTGAAAACCTTTTGTGAGGACATTTGGACTTTTATTTGTTGGGCTCTGGTACCGTCAAAAAGGATGGACTAAACTGTGATGTGACCAGAGGGCCAAGGACGTTACAAAAAGAGTGACCCCTGCAGCACTGGAGTGCTCCTTGATGGGGTGTGCCCACCTAAAATTTGATCCAGAGCCTCCATCTATCCTACAACCAGTTTTGGTTTATGATAATATAATAAGTTAATTTGTAAGAGTCTGAATGAAAAGGAATCATATCCACAATTTCACCTTTTTTTAGCTCATTATAAAAAATGGAAGATATATTATGAGCTGCCCACTTGTCTATGAGGTAACAGTGGAGATATTTTGTTGTTGTTGGGTTCTATATTTTCCTGAATGGAGGAGGGACTTTACATTTTTTAAGATAGGGAGAGTCCTCTGCTCACCAACACACTGTCCCAGCTATCATCCTTCTAGCTGGAAAGCTCTTTAAGATTCTTTTTCAGAACCTTCTTAGTCACCTTTCAGGATACTGTCCCTAGGTACTGAGTTGCATTTATATCCTACCACAACCTTATTGCTACAAAGCCTCAGAGAGACTTGAACTGAGCATCAAATCCTCAAGAGGTAGAGCTAGTGATTAGATCCTAGCCTGGCTCTCAAGAAACCTATTTCCAGTGCCTGCTGTGCCACAGATTTCCTATGAGACTATGGCCAAGTCACTTAATGTCTCTCAGCTTTCATTCCTCATCTGTAAAATAGGATTAATAGCACTTGCCTGCTTCAGAAGTGTTGTGAAGAACATAGGTACTATGGGACATCTCATACCTTAGTTTGATAGAACTCAGGTACACTATCCTCAGAATTTAGGGTTCATTTATGACATCTGTGGAAGCTTACAACTTTTGTTCACATTCAGAAATTGAGACTACCTTTTGCATCCTGTCACAGTGCCTCACTTTACTTAGTTGGTAGTTCCAACAAAGTAGCTATCATTCTAAAACATGCAAACACAAGGATTTTTAAATGTTTTCAGATTCAAAGTTATCTTCTTTCCAAAAATATGAAGCCAACTTTCATTAGAAAATGGCTATTATCCTTAGAAAATGGCTCCATAGCAACTGAAGATCAATTATATTTTTAAGTGAGAATTACATTTTCAAGTGACAATGGGTCCCTTTTCAAGTTAAGGACAGAAAAAAAAATCCTGGAACATGGAGTCCATTTTGCATTTGGTTACAAATCTCATGGTGCTCTAATGTTCACAATCCAACTTGCAGAATGAATTTAATGGCAAAATTCCCATTGACTTCAGTGAGGCCTGGATTTCACTCAATCTCTGTTTTAAGTCAAACTTGTTGCTCCAAAGATGATTTTTCTAAGACTACTTCCATCTTTCTACCCCGTATAGTCCCCTGCCTTCAGGCTGCCACTCTCAGTCTAACACTGAGAAACCAATATTGCTTAAGACTAAGCAGATCAACAGGTTGCTGGTTAGCCCAAACCTGAAGTCATTTCCCACATTAAGGTAGGAAGAGAAGGGCAAATCTAGTCTCATGAGAATTGGAACATAAAAGAAGAGGAATTGGAAGGCTAAAGGGAAAATCCCTGAGACGAATGCATAGGCTTTATCACCTTCCCTTCAAACCTACTCCATTCCAATTTGAGTCAGCATGTTATCAATCCTTGAGATTTGATCTCAACACTTGTGGTAGTTAGTGTTTTTCTGGAAGCTGTAGCTCCAACAGATAGATGATTAGGAATAGAATGTAGGTTTCCTTTTAGAAAAAAGAAAACTTGAAAATGGGAGCCAAGTGCATGCTAAAGACTTAAAAGGCAAAAGATAACTAAAAAGAACCCATTTTTTTAAACTTATCACTTTTAAGGCAATCATGCCTGTTTTGGACTGCCTCATTTGCCAGACACAGGTAATTGGCAGGACTAGGATCAGGAAGCTCCAAATCCAGACAGGTGAAAAAAAGAGGACCTGGGATAGTGACCATGCTTATTGGAATCATCTCATTAACTTGTTCTCCCCTGGTCCAAGACAAACTACTGCTTTTTTATGTATATGGTACCTAAATTGAGGGAGAGAGTGATAAATCGTAACTCTCTTATTGTGTTCCTTATAAGCTCCAGTTCAACATTTAAGCATGTTTGAGTCCATCCCTGTTCAGCAAAGCACACACATAACACTAGGCATATGTTTTAAGGGCTTTGCACAACAGGGCCTGCTGCATCAGGGTGCGTTCTGCTCTCACTTGTCCTGCATGTTAGGTAGCTGTTCCATACCATAAAACCAGACTGGAAGTTTGTCAATTGTCCTTGGTATAATCAGATATCTCTTAATAGCATACCAACATTTTGTCTTGCATTTATGTGTGATGGTCACTTAACCAGCATCCTCACTCCATACTCTGTTTTGAATGTAACCAAGAAAAGAAAATGAAGAGGGAGAAACTATGACCTGTTTGCATCTTAACATCGAGATGGTTGCTATGGGCCTGTTCCCATGGAAATCAGTCTTAGAGCTCAAAATCCTTTGCAGCTGGTTCAGCTTTATAAAACATAATTTTGGAGCGCATCTTTTCTTCCCATAGAAGAAGGAACACCCATGCTTTAAAATGTTGCAAGATCTTGCCCAGATGTGATAAGTCTGCATGACTCTCCATAGCTATCTAATGAATCCTTTTTTGACATACAGAGTGAAGGAGGTTGCATTCTCAGTTTGTCTGGACACTCATTATTTGACCCTCCTTAGGACCTCGAGGATACTTGACTTAGTATGTTTTTCCTTTCAGCCTGTGCAGAAATTAGAGCAGGCTTAGTATCCTTAGCTTATTTGTCACGGTTAAGATCCTGGTTCTAAGGAATAATGAACAAATCCTCCATAGAAGCACTCAGGCACTAAACAGAGACCTAGGAATTCCTCACTTTAGACAGGAAATTGTTTTTATTGAATGAAAATGAAAGTCTCTAACCTGAAGGGCATTTTCTTCTACCGTGTTCTAGAAACCTTGTGAGAGAAGCCTGAGTATTGAAATGCCAGTGATTTTGCTCTGTCATCGGCTTTCTAATAAGTAGACACGCAGGCACTAAGTCATCTTAAAGCATGACATTTTCCTAATTTCTAATTGCCTTAGCTTCTACTTGGCACCCCTCTTAGAATGGAAGCCAGGCAGTGGAAGAGAATGGGCTTGTTTGAGAGTATGTGGAGCCATCCTTTGATCAGGAAGACCTTGAATATTTTAAGGAAATAGAGGATATCTAAATAAAAACAGAAGGAGTGATCTTCTTAAGAGGCCTCACTTTCCGATGCTTATTTTTGATTGTATACTTGTATCCCATTGTATGTACAAGTCATATCTTATGGACAGTATTACAATCCACATTTTCAAACGTGCCAGTGACTTTGGATCCCTGAGTTTGAGTGCTCACTTGACAAAAGCCTCATGTTAAGAAAATGCTAAGTATCTTAAAAATCAGACCTTTTCAAGCTATCTAAGGTTCAAGGAGCAAACAACTAGATTTAAGATGGAGCCTGATAAATTTATGAATGGAATTAATCATTTGACAGTTAATGCAATCACACAGGATTGTACTGAAGGACCCAGGAAGTTCCTTGCAGTCCTGTTTCCTATGTGTAAGCGAAAAAATAGAGACACCCAAAATATTACTCACGTTTGAAAAAATGAGACCCTACTTTTGAACAACTCCTGATTGGAATCTGTGTGGGAAATAAAGCACCACAGAATGGATGTCACTTAAAATACAGGACTGGCCATCCCATTTCTTATGCACTACCATTCAAACTTATGAGTGTGCTGAATAATTCAGGGGGCTGAAATACCTGGAGGGGGCTTTAGAAAATGATTAAAAGCTGCACAGTTTGAGCATGAGGGCTTGGTCTGCTGCAGTTAGATCAGAGGAGGAACTGTGGTTGCTATGTGGTACCACCACATAAGAATAGCTCCACTACCGGATGAGGATATACAGGATAGAGCCTATGATTTTGTGTCTGATGCACTGGCATACTGCTGTGAGCTGGAGTGTCCACCCTCAACGGGGCTCAACTGGGGTTAAGGTGACTGTTAGGCCAATTAACGCCATAGGCTGTAGCTGGAGCAAGAGCCAGGGAACGTGTGGTTAATTAGGAGCAGGGACACAGAGTAGGTGGCTGTTGAGAAAGGGCAGTTATTCTGTGGGCAGAAGAAGGTGTTGGGAATATGACAGCCAGCCTCTCTCTCTTTCTAGCATCACTTCCTGCCCCTGGAGGGTCTTGGAGCTGGTATGCCCAGCGAAAGAAGGGGAACCAGAGAGTAAGAAGTGGTCCAGTGAAGGCAGACAGCACCCAGAACTGTTCAATGGAGGGTCCTTGGACTGAAACTCAGAGAGGAGGTGGACCTGAAGTTCCTCTGCTGTCTGCTGATATGGAAGTGAGACATTGACTGGGAAGACTGCCTAGGACTGCTACTGGATTGTACCACAGAAGGGGGAGTGCTGGGTGATCTAGAAGGAGGGCTTAATGACAAAGAACGTGCTCTGGGTCCTGGAGATAGAGGAGCTGCAGGCTTGTGAGTGAGCTAGAATGGTAATGTGCAAATCGTCGATGGGGTTTTGGCCTTGCACTCCCACAGCGACTGGGAGGAGGTGCCAAGCTAATGATGAGAGGAGCACCCCATGCCAAGCTAAATTCCTGTGTTTGAGGTACCTCTTATATTATTAAGGGAAGCTATACTTAGAGGCTTTGTTGATAGTTTACTCTTCTAGCCTAAGACCACTTTTATTGACTCAGCCCCAGTCCAAAAATAACACTGTAATTATGGGCTAAGCACCAAACTATTGCTCCCCTGGAAACAACTCTAGAAGATTCTGCGGTGACAGCAGAATTCAGGTGTCTCTTGGAAACTTACTGACACTTGGAAATAGTAAAAAATATGACTTGCTGCTATAAAGATCTGTCCATTCCTACCACCTGTGTGTGCCCCTTTCAAGCTGTGCCAGCAACATAGGAAACTTACCTTGAGTATCTTCTTGAAACAGGTTTCCTTGCTTGGGTTTCTTTTTTAACTTGTAGCCCTCCTGAGCCAGAGGTCTCTAACTGAGAAAGATTATGCTCATTAAGTCTCAATCAAGGGAGTAATTGGAGTTTTGATTAGCAAAGCAGTAAAGAGGGGGAAGAAAGCTCCTTTGACCTGCATTATGATGGAGAAGACTCATCAAATGATCAAGGGAGGGTAAGTGTGTGTCTGTATATGCATGTTTGCTGGCTTTAGGCATCTACTTCAGGGAATACTGTGATTGCCAAGCAAAGTAAAATCCTTTTTTCAGGAAATATTGCAGTGTTGCCTGGGCTAATTTATAGACATAATGGCTTGAGCAGCATGGCTTTATTAATCAGATTTACTAATTAAGAAAATTGCACTCTTTTTTTCCAAAATATCATTAGAGACAAATTATACAGCCTTGACGTGTCTATGGAAATTCAACATTAAAAAATGGATTTTATCATATAATGCAGGTAATTGAATGGGGAGGAATCAAGCATTGGTCCTCAATTCCATCAGCTTCAAAAGCCTAACAGCAATGGACATAGTAACCCAGCTGATTTAATGTAATTTAATTTTCAGCTGCCATGATCATAATGTCTCTTACAGGAGTCATCTGGAAATGTTGTACTGTTTTGAACTGCTTGTTTCATATAGCAAATAAGATCTGTGCTGTTATGCAACAGCTCTTCTAATGGGATTATTTAAAATGAATCAACAAGCAAATCAGAGAATCGAACATCCGGCTCTTAATTTGGAACATAGAACTTCAGAAGCAATGCTTGTGAAAAAGTGAGCAACTATTTTTGTTTATCATCGACATTGCATAGCATCATGAATGGACACAATGATAGGCAGTTTCAGCTGGCACTGTAAAACTTCTGCCTCACAAGACTCAGTCTAAAGGCCTAAATGGTGATAATCCAGTACAAGACAAAATAAATACTGTATATAAAAAGTAGCTTGTGGCCATTGTAACTTGACTGTATCGTGGAAGAGGAATTGAAATGGAATTTTAGGGTGGGGGGAGATGCAAACAGTTGGTTTTCATAGACTGGAAGGCAGCAAACTATGATAACCAATATTAATACAGTTTGTGGAAATGTTCTCATTGTGCAATCACATTTCTGACTACAGAAATAAAGTGTACGTGTGTGATAGAGAGAAAACACCCATACAGTTCTCATAGTAAAAGTTGGTTTTTTTTTGTTTTTTTTTTTATCTTCAGCCTCAGTGTAACAGGGACTAAGCCCACAGAACAATAATATTGTTGGAGATTCTCTCATTCTTTTACTATATAAAAGGAGCAGTGTTAGAGGTTGTAAAATTCGTTCAGTGCTGAAAACACATTAGCTAACATCTAATTAAATTTACATGACTTTATGGAATTTCTTTTCATCATACTCTTTCCTTCCCTTGTGTCAGAAAACAAAGAAGCATTGCTTGGGAAGGTAACTAATCTCTAGAAAGAAATATGCTTTTGTGCTAAAGGGCAATACAGTTGGTGTACAGTGCTGTTCATTATTCTAGGAGCACGCTCTCAGCTGTGGTACATGGCCATTCAGCTATTAATCACCTTTATCTTTTGTTGTACCTAAGTACCAAGTAATTCATTTTAGTTATGCCCTGAATTAAAATAGAGGAACCCCAATGTTCAGTGCTTTGTGTGGCCACTTATACCTGTGTAAAGCTGGGATAAATGTTGCTGGGTATGAAGTCCTGGAGAATGCATTCCTTTATCTGCCCCAGTACACATCTCCTCCCTCCCCCAATAAAAACATGTCCACCATTAGTAAAATTCTGTCTCCACAAACTTAGTCACAAAGGCAGCCAGCTACAGCAGGACTATGATGCCTTAGGAGTTCAGGGGCCCACCTAGTCATGCATCAGAGAATCATTACAGCATGGGTTCTTCTAAGTCTGCACTCAGTGAGGTTAACAAGGGACCCCAACCATGGTGGACTGAATGAAGAGCAGGGTAAGGCCAGTGCTCTGCTGCGTGGATCCATCAGCCTTTACCCTGTATGAGATGGGGGCATCCTGCAGCTCAGTGTCATGTAATAGCAACTATGGAGTTTTGCTTTTTCAGGTCTCTTACTTGGGAGAGGAGGATTCCTTTCTCCACCTGGCTTTGTAAATCTTCCTAGTAGGTACATGTGGCTGCTTGGGTTTGGAGAAGGGGAAAATGTAGCTCCCTGGCAGGAGGACCAGGGTGATTACATGATAAGGCCTGACTCTTCATTAAAGTGTTTGGTCCTGTAGTAGGTCTCAGCTAGAGGGGTGACATGAGACCAGGCAAATGTTGCAGAGAGGATTTCCACTATCGAGGAGCAGTCCTTTCTCCTCCGTGTAACTTAAAGGACCTGCCTGAGCAGCTGGGGCTGGATAATTCCAATACAAGAGAGCTGAACCAGCCCTCTAATATGATTTATTTTGTAGTAACTAATGAAGGCAAACTCTCTTTAGAGTTTGGAACAGGAATCTGGAGCTAAATGGTGCTCTGATGCTTCAGAAAGAGTATTGTGTGAACGTCTGAGCTGGTATGAATTGCCCAAGCTTCTTTGAATTCAGCAGCTATTACTATTTACACCACCTCAGGGTCTGATCCATGTACTTCCACCAACACAGATGTGCATACTAAGCTAAACAGGATACACACACCATATTTTCCTTTTTGTAAGCTGCAGGGATCCTGCTTATCTGCAAAATGAACGTGAGTTTTATTTACAAAAGCCTTTAAGCAAGAAAATAATCTTTAGCAACAATTAAAACTGACTTGGAAGTGTGTAGTCATGTAATTCACAACTGGTTAGGAAATAATGCATTATTTTCATTTCAGAACAGTCAACCAAAAAATCTAACTTAGAAAGGAAAATGAGACAATGAGAGTATTTTAGTGATAAATACAGATCTTCATTTCAAAAGCTCCATGCCTGCTTTTACTACTAGGCAAGGGACATTTTGAGACATGCACCTTGCTTTACAAGCCTCTCTGTCTCTCTCTCTCTGACAGAGAGAAACTCTCATCTCCACAACAATGCCTCTCCCCCAACATGTGGTCTCTCACCAACCTGTTAATTTTAAGAAAAGTCATCCTGACAATTTAGCAGTTGTTTAGTTAGAATAAATTGGAAAAGCTACACTAACTGATTCTTATGGGGGTGGGGGAATGTTTCCTTTCGCTGAGTGACAGATATAATAATGTTGGGGGAAGAATGACACATTATGTCAGTAAAATGTATTGCATCTTGAAAATCCATGTTTATAAAACTTTGAAATTAAAGTTCACTGTAGAAGTGAATGAGCTACCAGCAAGATTTAACTAGTCACAAGTCAATCTACAGCTGTGTTGAAGAAAAAATGCACTTAGAAATAGGAACGTGGTTCCCCTCATGGTATTGCCATGCAGTGGGGCTGCAGCTTTCCCTTCATTAGACCACCATGGACAATAGCTCAAACGCTGCTTCTGCTCTGTAACCTTTCTGCAGGATGGAATGACACTCCACATAATTGTTGCTCTCTGTCCTGGCCAGCCCGAACAGCTCTGTACAAACCTGTATGTACCTTTATAGGGCCCCCAGGGAACACTTCTCTAGGTGTGCCAGTGGGCAGAAGCCTTCTCATGCAGATAGGCTGACTCCTGGCAAAACTCTCAAGGTATGTCCACACCTACCTTTTAAATTGAAATAACATTGGTTATTTTGATTTTAAAAAGATTTGGTTCATACGACGTTCTCCTGAATTGAAATGACGAGTTCTGTCATTTCAATTCAAGAGACGTTGGATCGAAACAGCTAAAACCTACTTTAAAGTGAAACAGCTGTTGAATCGAAAAGGTTATTTTGAAACAGAACTGTTTTGTTTCAAAGGTTTGACCTTCCTCCTAGGAAGGAAGGCCCCCTCACTCCCCACCCTCCCATCAGCACCCTGCCCGGAGAGAGGTGCCGAGGGGATTGCAAGGTGGCAGGGTCAGAGAAGATGGGGTGCCCCATTTCCCCTGCTGCTTCCCAGGCAGCAGGGGTAGGGATCTCAGTGCACCCAGCTGCGAAGCAGTGAGAGAAGCGGGGCGCCCTTGGCATCTCTGCCCTTACCACCTTGGAAGCAGTAGGGGACATGGGGCATCCCCAATCTCTGCCCTGGGGTCTTTTTTTCCCCCGCCACTGGCCCTGCCCACACCTCCCATATTGCCCCTCTCCTAAATCGAACTAGCAAGTCCTGATTACGGACATGCTAGTTCAATTTGGTTTTTTTTTTTTTTTGGTCTGGCCTTATTAAATCGATTCAACTTGAATCAAGTTAATAATTTTTATCTCGATTTAGCTTAAATCAATTCAAATTGAATCGATTTAAGCATGTAGGTGTGGACATAGCCTCATTGACTTCAGTGGGGCTAGGATTTCATCCAGCAATGTGGGCCCACTGCACAGTAAGGCATTAGGGACAAGTGTTAAGGAGTGCCTGAGGGTCAGATCTCCACACAATGGATCAATTGCATCCAAAGGGCATTTTTCAAAGTCAACAGGAGGCTTTTCATTAACTTCAATGAGCTTTGCATTCAGTACATCTTTAAAATATGAACATATTAATCTTTAGTATTGCAAGATGGATTTAGAAAATCCAAAAGTGAATTATTGGCCCATATCTATTAGTTTCTTGCCAACAAGGGATGCAATAAATATTTTAGGCAGGGCTTATCTACTTTTAAGGAGAGCTGGGTGAGAAACAGTCGTCCCATCTTTCTCCCACCCCAATTCTGGGATATTAAAAAAATAATTAGTTTAAATTAGAACTAAAAATCAAAATCTGGAAAATTTACATGAACTGAACCTGCTTTTTTAAAATTGGCTCAGGTCAACTGAAATATTTTACTTAGATTTCAGTCTCCCCCCACCCCCAAAATATTTTGTCTTAAGTTTACTTCAGTTTCAAAATGAAAAGTCATTTCCACTCACATTTCCAGTGAAATGTCAATGTATATCTTGACAATTTTGAAACTTTTTCCAAAGATTTGTGGAGTTAGTAGCCTTACCAGAACTGTCCCTGTTTCACAAACATGTTTGGTTTGGATGACTTGTCATTTTTCTGCCTTAGTGTGGGGAGGTGAGATAGGGAAATGGTTCGTCAAGTTTCATAACCACTTGGATTATTAAGGCTGTCTTCCGGCTTTGTAAAATGCTGTTTTCAGTTGCTTATAGCTTTACTATGTTTCAACTGTTCCAACTGAAATTTTCCATGCCAGGCATCTGCTTGAGGCTAAATTATTTTGGAAGGAAATCATATAGGATTTAAGATAGATGAATAGCTTCATATTTGGTCCTTTTTAATAAACATCTTCTAAGTTGGTTTATGTTCAGTAATGAACCATTTCTGAATATCACTTGCTATAGAATGACTGCATGGTAAGCACTACCTCTAGCAGACTGCATATTATACCTGTGAGCTGCACTGGCTTTTAAATAGTGCAGTTTACAAAGCTGGCTTTGACTTTTAAAAACCTAAATGATTTTAGTGATAACTTCAGGCATTTTGCTCCTCATGTAGGGTATGTCTACAATGGAGGATTTGTAAAGTCAACTTCAAGTGTACACATTCCAAACTCCTGTAGACTACCCATGTCCACACTAGCAGCTGTTAAATTGATTTTAACGTTTGTTGACCTTATCAAGTGGACTTAAGGGCCATGCTCTGTCTACGCTGGCTTAAGCCTTAAGCCAACCTTAAGAGGTGGCATTATTAAGGAGATTTAAGGAAGCATTTAAGTCAACTTAATAAACTCCCAGTGTGGATGAAGCTTTCTTTAGGTTGACTTAAGGAAGTTTGTCAACCTAAGGCTCCATTGTAAAAATACTCATAATGCTGTGGCTGGTTTTGGTGAAGTCTCATAACGTCGTATCTGTAATGAATTGGGAGAGGACTTGACGACAGGTATTTTTTAGTGAGAAGGCGTAACAGAGCACAGATGTGTTGAATTTGAGGTAATCCTGCAAGTCCTCTTCTTCTCCACCCCCTGCCATCTCCAATCTTCCTTAGTGAATAAGTGGGGTTATGTGATTCAGGGTGGGTTATCAGATGGATTGAAGAGCAGCTTTTATTTTGGTGTGGTTTGGGTGACTCTCTTATGATTGTAATATGTCTTTTTTGAATCTCACACAGGCAATTTTTATTAACCTAAATAAATAAGAGGTTCATTCATAGAGTGAGTTGTATCTAAGATGATTATGAATTTGCTCATCTAATGAACTCTATTAGAAAGTACCTGCTATTCAGTCACAAAATGTTATTACCTTGAGAACACTGCTGATTGCTCAAGAGAAAGCACAATATATGTATCACTTTCATCCATACTGTCACCAACTTCCAATCAGGAATAATAGGCTAGATTTTCTTGTTGTGCCAGTGAGGGGATAGTCAGGATGCTGGTCTGGGGCTCAAGAGGCACTCACTGAAGTCTCAGCTTTGCCACATACATGTCTCTTTTGACCTTGTGCAACTCCCTTAGTCTCTCACTGTGCCTCAACATAATGATATTTCATGACCTCACTGGGTGAAGGTAAATATTTCAGTCATGTGGGCCATGTAAGTATCTTACTATAAAGGGGAATAACTCTATTAAAGGCTGCTCAGTTTCACCAGCCTTTGTGAGAGAGGAGCATCCCAATACGCATGCAACTCTTTTACAATTGCTCTACATTTAAGAAAAGTCCACCTATTTTAAAAGAAAACTAGAACTTACAATTCATTTTAGGTTTGATAAGTAGATCTTTTTAGGAATGTCTTAATTAGATATTTCTGTTCTAAATGTTGCATGAGGCTTTGTTTTCTTGTTCCCTGGGAATCTGGTAGACTGATGATAGGGTTGGAAGGGACCTAATGAGGTCATCTAATCCAACCCCCAAGTGGTTGATGTGATCTGGCTGCTTTGTATTAATAAGTTAGAGCATTTAAGTGAATCTGGCTTGAAATATTTATGGTATGATCAACAACATCTGTAATGAGATGATATTAAAGATATATGATAGATGACAATGAGATCATAGCTCAAGCTATAAATATTAGTGGAGGAATGCACCTCCCAGGGCCTGTCTGTTTTCCACTTCCTTCAAAATACTGGTGGATAAGACAGTAGGTCTCAACTTGTTTAAATAGAGATTGAGTTGATGACCATCATAATTATGGTACTTGTTTAGGGAAAGCTGACAGTCAGAAGTCTCCTTCTAGGACCTGCCAGCTTTCTTGGCAGCCCTGACAGTGTACTAATAACCAACTGTTCCAGGCTTGGTTCTCACTGAGCAGAATGCTAAGGAAAGAAATGGCAGTGCTTTGACAGTTTAGTCTAGCTTCTGGCACCCCCCGCCCCCTTCTTCCTATACATGGGCCTGATTGATGCGTTAATTTCATTCTGGGCTAAAAGGTTTGCCAATGATCAGGAGCTGCTTAATGTTCCCAAATGTATTCTCCAGCACAAAATGAAATCAACTTGATAAGGGGGGGAGGGGGGAGAATCCCATGAAAGTCAGGCCCTCCAAACAGAGAGTTGATGATGTGAATGAGACACCTTAGCCTGTTACTGCATAAACTGTACATTAGTCAGTATTAGGTGCACAGTATTCACCTGACTTTATGGTGTAACCAGGACCTAAATTTAACTATTTATGTTGCCAAATGCCACTGAATGTGGGGAATGTGCAGATGCAGAACCAGGTTTGGCATTCAAAGCTCCAACAGACATGGAATGGTGGTTTTACAACGGCACAAACCTCCCTGGGGGCACTGTATGGGAAAGCAGTGTAGGCACTTTGCTATTGGACAGCAGGTGCCTTCAACTCCCATTGGTTTCAAGAATCTTGCTTTTAGTGAAACTGCGAAGGGGTTAGTCGAGACTTACTGATATGCAGTCCACCATGTTGTTCTTAATTCAGATCAATTAAGCTGTTAACCACAAGCCTGGAGGGGAAGTACGTTATCACACCAAATTCACTCTTACATCAAACTGCAATTAGACAATTTCATTCAAATATTTTTTGTAAAGTGTATATAATATACATTTGTATATGCTGGTAGCTGTGGCTCACCAATTCTAAAAAATGAACTAATGCCACTGTTGAGAAGTCTAGATAACTCCCAGCAATTTGATGAGACTGTAGTTTTGAGGATGCTGCTGGTATTAGGGCGTGCATGTCAGTTTAATGTTCCATGGTATCTCTGAGTGTGCTAATGGGTGAAACACACGATCAGTGAAACACATGCTTAGTCAATCATGCTTATCATTCTTGATGTCACAAATTATTTATTTTTCCTGTAATAAGAATGGTCCTCTTGCCTGCAAATCCAATAAAATTGAGATCTTATTTGTAAAATTAACTGATGTATGCATAAATGTATAAACTGGAAAATGCTATTAGTATTCCATACAGAAGGGAAATAGTGTGTGCATAATGTCTCTGCTACTGGATTAATATAAAAAAGCAGTTCTGTTCTTTAGCATACTGTAATTCCACAGACTGTTTCTTATACCTTGCTGAGCATTTCTTCAGTTTGAACCAAATGAGTAATCATTTGGAATGATACCTACAGACTAATAACACTCAACAGCCCTTTGGTTAATTTTGTGGTTAGTGAATTGGGAAATTGTGGAGATACACCATGAACGTATTTAAAATGAGTATGTTATGCTGGGCTCAGCTGATTTTAAAGCTTTGGAAAGAGAGCATACATTACTCAGAAGGAAACCTTAATGAGCTCAACCTGTTTTTCTTATGAGATAATTTTGAAAGTTAACCACTTGTGCAGTTTTGGGGCTTCCTTGCTAGTACTGCACAGGTCTTTGGACTTAGCGCCAGCTGGATATGTGTACTACATTGTGGTCCTCTGTACCTCCATGACTTCAGGGGGTCCCATGTTCTTGGAACATATGCCTTGTAGCAGCTATTGTGAAGGTATCTACATTTCAGGGGACACCATCACCACCAAAGTGTGAAACTTTCCTCCTTATTTTAGTGGTGCTTTATGGTTCCATTGCAAATACCCTTCCAGCTAACCCTATCACTGATGCTTGAAAGATCACGATTCTTAACCAGCTTTCTAGAATCTTTCCATATTTGATTTCCCACAAACCTGAGTCTTTCTATATATTTTAGTATTCCTTCTATATTTTAGTATTTCCTGCAATCTTTCCATAATGTCTTTTGCCAACTTCTCTCCTGTCACCTGACAAAGTAAGGCTAACAGAGTTGAAGGCAGAGTAAGAGATATCTTCCCCATTGATCAAGTCACTGATTTGTTAGTGACATACTTTGAAGGAATGCCAAAGAAGCAATCAAGAGGGTAGAGAGACGTTCCAGTTAACTTCTCCCCATGCTGCAAAAACCTAACTTGCTTTTGGCTTGCTATTGTTATTGGCAAGTACATCAGTCACTGATTTAGAAAACATCCTCACAACCTCTTGACTTCTGAACACTTCCTAAAAACCAAACAAGTGCTGAGACACACATATACATGCTCTGTATGGAGCAAATACAAAACAAACAAATAAAAATAGAATTGCATTAGAACATAAATGTATACATAAAAAAACTAACAAAAAACATAGTCAATGCAATCTAAGAAGGGATAACTTTGTATGCACTTGCAGTTTGTAGTTGAAATTTACAATCCCTCCCCAATGCCTCTGATGGCTGTTGGTCTCCCAGAATTTTCTGTTACTGAATAAACAGTATTGCTAACTAACTCAGATAAGATGCAGTGAACCCTTGCCAAAGCAATTGAACTGCAGAATGGTTGGACCTTATCTGCAGTTTTCTGGATAAGCTGCATCTTTGTAAAATGCCAAAGGAGCCATGACTGCTCTGCACCCCCATCATGCACATGTGGAGACACTGATCCTGTATGGTTGCAGATCACATGACCCTCCAGTCTCATTCGGGCTTTATTTCCAGGCCCATTTAGGACTGGTGAAGGGAGCACCTCCACAGTGGGCAAAATAGAGCTTACTGCTCTCAGCTGTTGAGTACATTCCCCCAAAACATCTTCACAGAGTTTGTAGTGCTGACACCTTGGCTCTGTCTTCACACAAGTGAATTTTACCTATTGAGCACAATGTTAAAACCTGAATTTAATCCATTTTAGTAAATTGATTTGTAATTTGGAGAAGGCCTGACTTTATGAGGGATGAAAGCTATAGGATTCTGTGGAGATTTTTTAAAAAAACGATAGAATGACATTCTGATGCCATTAAAATCCATGGGAGTAGTTTTGCCCTTGATTTCACAGGGATCAGGCTATCATTCAGAGAACTTACTAATTGTTTTGACCCTCCTCTAAAATTCTGTAACTAGAATAAAAGTCTCTCAAATTCCCAGGATGCAAAGGTGCAGGAGTTATGAGTGCTGAGGGTGCTGCTGCATCCCTGTCTTGAAGTAGTTTCCATCATGTACGGTATTGGCAGGTTAGTTCAATGACTTTCTGCACCCCTACTATAAAAATTGCTCCAGCACTACTCCCTGGATGAATCAAACAGCCTATGGAAAGAATGCTTTTCTTTAGTAAAGTTGATTGAACTCTTCTATAAGGGAGTCCTATTTAAACATATTTCTTATTACCAGAGAAAAATGGGATTTCTTGCTATCTCAAGACCTCTTATTTGGCGCACACACTCTATCTTTCTACTCGAGTTGAACTTTGCTGATTTAATGCAGATTTAGCATATGCATGCTTCTCTGCCTGAGAGAACAGCCACTTAATCTGATGAATTTTTCTTTTATTAAGAGTTTTTGGAATAAGTTGAATAGTGTGAACTGTAGTTCTGACTTTGTACATGAAGTAGAATGGAAAGTCTTGACTTGCTGTTTTTTGGGCCTCTGATTACTGTGGTTTGACACATTTCTTTTATTCCAATTTCTCCTTCCTGCAATCAAGTGAGTGTCAAAGGAATGTTCCTTGCCTGTTAAACTACTGTTTGATCAGGAGCAGTAATAAATGACACTCCAAAGGCAATGAATGCACTCCAGTCTGAGGTAGGAAAGTAGTGATAGGTATATCTTTAACAGGTTTGGCAATTCAATTTGCAATTGGATTAGCACCCAAAAATTTGAAATGTACTATCTGAATCTGATTTAGACTTGTATGGAGGTGAAAGCAAAGACCATCGGTCAAATTCATCTCTGGTGCAATTTCACTGAATCAAGTGCCATTTAATCTCCTATGTTCTTATAGTGCCAAAAACAATAAGTTATTATTATTTTTGGCTAGAGTGTTGAAAAGAGTTTAGGTGCTGAACATGAGATATTTGGACTCTAATTTTCAGGAGTGTTTAGCACTCTCGTGAGGTCTAATATTGATTCCCTCTTGCATACCAGTTCTGCTTTATGCCTCAGTTCCCATCTGTAAAGTGGGAAGAGTACTAATGCTTAGCATCTGATACAGTGGTGTAAGCATTAATTGCATGTTTTTCTATCACTTATTATGTACAACGTTCTGTAGCAGGATCACATGTAGATAGTCAGGCTTTGATCTTTCTGAATGATTACTGTAGAAATCTATTAGAGCCTTTGCCTAGATATTGCCATGGTAATGATACTTTTGCTTTCTATCTTTTTTTCTGTTTCCTCAAAACCCAGAGTTAAAGTAGCCAAAGTTTTTTCAGAAGTTTCCACGACTTTACTCATCAAGCTCCTCTCATATTTCACCAACATGCACAGCTAAAATTCCTTGGCTACGAGCATTTTGTTACTTGGGCAAGTATCACCCAGCCACAAATGTTATCTTGGAGAATTCTTCCCACAAAAAAAGCAAGGAGTCTTGTGGTACTTAAAGACTAACAAATTTATTTATTGCATGAGCTTTCGTGAGAGAAAATCCCACTTTGTCAGATGCTTTGAAGAGGTGGAACTTAGGCTATGTCCACACGTATAGGGTTAATTCAGTTTAAGTTAAATCGAAATAAGTTAATTGGAACTAAAACCATTAAATTGATTTAACTTTAATAAAATTAAGCAAAAACACCAAATTGAAATAGCAAGGCCTGACACAGGACTTGCTGTTTTGATTCAGGAGAGGAGCACCATGGGAGGTGTGACAAGATGGCCCCCTAGAAGGGCCATGCCTCCACCCAATATATAGAAAAAGGAAGGCACCCTGGGAAGGAGAAGGGCAAAAGCGTTAAATCAAAATAATGGTTATTTCAAAATAACACGTCCAAACAGTGTTATTTTGAAACAACTGTTTTGATTTAACAGCTATTTCAATTTCTTCCTAGGTTTTACTGTTTCAAAATAAGGTTCATTGTTTTAAAATGATGGGGCCCGTCATTTTGAAATAATGAAATGTCATTCGTACGTGACTTTTTTTAAATTGAAACAATGGTTGTTCTTTCAATTTAAAAGCAACATGTGGACATAATATTACAGAATTGGATGAGAATAAATGCCGGGGAGTGTAAGACATGGGATCAGGTCATACTGCAACAGCATATCAGAGCATTTGTAAGGATTCAAACTCTAGGGAACAGCACACAGGGGGAGGGTGAAGCCCTGCTTTCATACAATCTGGCCTGCATAGTATTTGAATTTCAGCTGTTTCTCCTTGAAGTCTTGATGTCCCATTGATTTTTCTTGTGGACCATCATTAACAAATTATCAACTGAGTGATTAGGAAGATGGAAGTGCTCAGCAACTGGTTTTCTTTTGTGTTGTGATTTCTGATGTCAGTTTTGTGTGCCTTTATTCTTCTGCGTAGGGAATGTCCTGTTTTTCCAATGTACAAGGTGTGGGGGCATTTCTGGCACATGATGGCATAAATCACATTAGTGGATGAGCAGGTGAAGGACCCTTTGATGGAGCAGCTGGCTTGATTAGGTACTATGATGGTGTCTTTATTGCAGATATGTGGAGAAATTTGGCAGCGTGGTTTGTTGCAGGGATATGTGCCTGCTTTAATGTTTCTGTTGTTAGGTCTGTAGTTGCTGGTGAGCATCTGTTCAAGGTTTGGGTGTTGTCTGTAGGTGAGAAGAGGTCTGTCTCCCAGGGCTAGAGAGAGTGAGGGGTCATCTTTTAAAATGGGCTGGAGATCCTTAATGATCTGTTGTAGAGGTCTGACTTAAGGGTTATATGTGGTGACCAGTGGCGTTCTGTTGTTTTCTTTTTGGGCCTTTTCTTATCAAGCCAGCTACTCCATCAAAGGGTCCTTCACCTGGTCATCCACTAATGTGATTTATGCCATTATGTGCCAGAAATGCCACCATGCCTTATACATTGGACAAACAGAACAGTCCCTACATAGAAGAATAAATGCACACAAAACTGATGTCAGAAATCACAACACACACACACACACACAAAACCCCCCAGTTGCTGAGCAGTTCTATCTTCCTAATCACTCTGTTGATGATTTGTTAGTGATGGTCTTCAAGCAAATCAATGGAACATCAAGATTTCAAAGAGAAACAGCTGAAATTCAAATAATATGCAGATTAGATTGTGTGAAGGCAGGGCGGAACCATGGCTATGGATTCTTTCCACATTATAACAAGTAATTTGACTTTACTTTCCCTCTGTGTGCTGTTCCCTAGAGTCTGAATCCTTATAAATGCTCTGATTTGCTGTTGCAGAATGACCTGATCCCATGTCTGACACTCCCCTGCATTAATTCTCATCCAATTTTGTAAATTCCCTCTCTTCAAAGCATCTGACGAAGTGGGATTTTCTCCCATGAAAGCTCATGCAATAAATAAATCTGTTAGTTTTTAAATGCCACAAGACTCCTTGCTTTTTTTGCTTTACTAGACTAACATGGCTGCCCCTTTGGATCTTCCCACAAAATGTCACTTGATCGATCAGTAGCTCAATCTTTCCAACAGATGATAAGACTCACAGTGTTGGGTCTGCTGCTGTTTTGCCAATTTAAAAGCCTGTAAACATTCAAATGTTTAAGTCTAAGCACATTCACATTCTACACTGTACCATTATAATGAAAACGTATACTTAAAAAGTAATGCAAAAGAAACTAGGAGTCTTGTGGCACTTAGACTAACAAATTTATTTATTGCCTGAGCTTTTGCGGGAGAAAAATCTTACTTCATCACACGCTTTGAAGATGGGGGAACTTACAGAATGCAGGCACATGCAGCCTTTGGAACTTAAAAAGTGCTGTTGTGGAGGGGGGGTGGCACATTCCTTTCTGAAATTAGTTGCTCATGATCACTGTTTCCTTATTATTTTGGAAGTTAGATCTTTTTTTTTTCTTTCAGCTTTTGAGTACTCTGGCTCTATTACCCATGATAGTTACAAGCTGGAATATGGAAACCTGATTAGGTGATGAAAGCCACTCTTTTTTGAAATGCTTCCCACCCCACAACTCTTTTTGTAAGGTCCAGAGGGGTAGCTGTGTTAGTATACAAAAAAACAAGAGTCCTGTGGCACCTTAAAGACTAAAAAATTTCTTAGGGCATAAGCTTTCGTGGGCTCCAGCCCAGTTTGTGAGCTACATCTGATGCAAATTTAATTAATAAAAATAATCAGATCAAGGTTTTGCTAAAGATCTGAGTAAATTTTACCCCAAACTGGTTTTTCTTTCCTTATGAAAAGAAAAAACAAGAGTCCTGTGGCATCTTAGACTAACAAATTTCTTCGGGCATCAGCTTTCGTGGGCTCCAACCTTCTTTTCATTGGAGCCCACAAAAGCCGATGCCCAAAGAAATTTGTTAGTCTTTAAGGTACCACAAGACTCTCATTGTTTCGTTTTATAAGGAAAATCAAGCTAATTTTGGGTGAATTGCCTTTAATGTGTAGCATCATTTCACTTGGCAAAAGATGAAGGCATTCCAGGTGTGAGTAGCAGATAACTTGATTTTGGGGGTCTGTTTTCATTTATCCAGTGAGAATGTGGACTGAATCAGGAAATCCAACTAAATACAAGAGTAGAACAAATCAGAGCACTTAATATAAGGACTAATCTTGTGACTTGACAGTGGTTGTAAACCTTGGTAGACATCTTCCACTACACTAAACTAACCTCTAGTGAAAGGGAATTACATGGGAGATTAACTTAGCCCTGGCATCCTGGGCTCCAGCTGGATCAGGATTCACTCCTTCTCTTTACTCACTTGCAAAAAAAAACCAAAAAACCCTACATGAAGGCAACTTCTGTTTGAGTTATGAGCTCAATACAGGGGTAATTGGGTAGAATTCTTTGGTTTATTAGATGAGGTGGGGAGGGAACAGTGTCAGATGATCTAATAATCCCTTATGGACTTAAAATTTATGAATCAAGATGTTCCGCACTGGCTGCACCTCCAAATAAGGATGAGTCAGGACACTGCAGAATGCTGTGGTTTGCATTGACCTCGCACATCTCTTCTGTTTTTCCTGAACTGGACTGTTTGAAAGAGAGATGTATTCAGATGGAGAGGGCTACTCATGTGACACACACTGAGAAAAATTATCTGACTTTAGACACAGCATTGGCCTTCCTCCCTGTTGCTAGGATTTTTAAAAATAGTGCTGAACATGTGACTTCACACCTCTCATTTTTGAAGGACAGTGTGGCTGAATTCTTCCCCCTCATGCTGCTTTGAAACACTCAGCCAGCCACAGGAAGGAGGTGCTGTAGGGAGAAAAGCAAGGAGGCCCAAGCTGTGCATCCTGAACTACCCAACTGTCTCAGAATTAAAGAGCAGGATGAACCCCACTGCTGTGCTACAAACTACAGTATAATGACAAAGAGTGTGGGGGCTGGCCACACCCTATAATCAACACATCATGACCTGTTTGGATGTGCCAGGGTCGTGATCGCTGTGCCCCTTGCTTTTCATAGGAGTGCTGGGAATTTGAAAGGCATTCCTCCCTGCTCCTGTGTAGCGAGCAAGGTGGATAATGGTCCCTGTAGCCTCTCCCCTCCATTGTCCCAGACAACCCCCATCGCCAGCTCCAGGCAGGATAGAGCTCTGCATTCCCCCTTTGCCACTCTCTGACCTTGAGGATAAAAGTCTTAACTTCAAGAGTAGAAAGGACATTTATGTGACCCAGCCTGGATGTTCTGAGAGATGATCTTTTCTGATACAAAACCAGAAACATTCATCTAGGGAGAGAGATCCTTGATGCAGCAAATACTGCAGCCTTCTCAGTTTTCTGAGCTTGACGGAGGAAACTCTGGGCTTTGCGTCTTTCCTTTCTCCTCTCTGTCTTTGTGTGTACTGTAGTTCTGGCTCTCTCAGCCTGGAACTTGGCTGCATTAGCTGTGGTGAAGGAAAAGACAGACTATTCCTGAAGCCACTGGCATTTTCTAATACAAGATGACAGAAGCCTGAATAAGCTAAGAAGCTCAGATTAACAATAAATAAATAATGGTGGATAGATCACTCAAACCCTCCATTGTAATGTAAGGAAGAAGCAGATGGATGACACAAAGGTTCTTCTGCCTTTAGAAAGCTCTCTCTCTCAGTCCCTAGTAATTTTTTTTTTTTGGCAACTCATACTCCCATTCAGTTCTAGCTGGTGATGGTCTTCTTGCAATTTGCAAGGGGAAAGCTGACCAAAGGAAGAAATCCTTACTGCGGTATATTATGCAAAGCAGGACTTCATTGCTTGCTATTGTAGCTGTGCTTGCAGACTGCAAAACCAGATGCTCTGTAAATGGCTGTCTGACTGTGCAGTCAGTGCCTTGTCCTTTTGCTCACCAGGTGGCACCATTGAGCTAATCTAGGCAGAGCTGCTTTACCACATGGGATGCTCTTGCTTCTTTTTAATATCACAATGATGCATTCCTCCATCTCCCTACTTTGAGTCACTGTTGGAGGCTGCTGTACAACTTTAAGAATTGAGGGCAACAAACATTAAAAGGGAGAAAGGTTACTTTCATCACTTGGACTCAAAGTCCATTTCTTTTTGTTACTAGGAAAGACCTTTGGGTTTTCCAGTGATATCTTACTTGTATTTCCTATGGCTAATGCTGTTTCTTATTTACAGCTATTTCCCATGCACATGCAGAGCACATAATGGCATGGGGAACAGATTCTACCAGCATGAGTTTGGGATAGCTGCAGTGCGTGCACACTTCATTGTGTACCCTGTATTTATGACGCATTTTATAGAGAGGGTGGGGCAAAACTTACAAATACTGGTCCTGATCCCAGAAATTCGGAGACAACCCAATACCATATTGCCTTTAATCTCCCTATTCATGACTGCAAAAATCCTCATGTGGAAGTGTTTGCAGGAGGCGGGCCTTTAGTGGATGCTTTCCCTCCACCAAGCCTTGTGCCTGTTGAGCTAGTTGCCAGTGGTCTCTAACTCTGATGGGTCACAGACTCTTGAGTCATCTATTTGTCACTGGTGTGGGACTGAGCATTGCACATCCTGGATTCAAGTGGGACCTGGTCTATGCTGTAGTGCTGGGTTGATGGGAGATAAACCATCTACATAAAAATGAGAGTCTTCTGGCACTTTAAAGACTGACAGATATTTTCGGGCATAAGCTTTTGTGGGCCGCAGTCCACTTTGTCAGAAGCACGAAGTGGAAACTACAGTTAAGTGTGTGTGAACACACATTGTGGAATATGTTCTTCAAAGTGTCTGGCGAAGTGGGGTTTTCTCCCACGACAGCTCATGCAATAAATAAATTTGTTAGTCTTTAAGTGCCATAGGACTCCTTGTTTGTTTTTGTGGAATTTGTAACTCCTGTCACCTTACGTACCTTTCCTTACTATGGCCTCTTAGCTGGGCTGTGCTGGTGAGAAATGCTTTCCATTCAACACAGCCTTATTGTTTTCTGAGGGGTGGAATTACTGCATGAAATGGAGAGCATTTCTGGGATTGATTTGAACAGGTCCCCACTGGCTGCTCAGTTGGTCCTGCTGCATCGATCTGTGCCAATCAATGCAGAGATATCGGGGTAGACAAGCCCTGGGAATCTGGAAGAGAAATGCCACATTTGAAGGAAGAAGAAAATGTTTGGAAAAAATAATGTCATCCTGTTGAACTGCTCTTGGTCTGAGCACTAGCAACCAGCCATAGTTAAGATGCATCAGTATCTTCCATATATTTACGGTACATTAGTGTGTGCACAGCACTCTATGGGCAAGGAAAATGAAAGTTCCACAAAGCAGTGAACGGCACCCTATATGCTAGGTATTTCTGTTCCAGGATTCACCTAGATTGATTGGCATGCAGACTATGTCAAATAAATGAACACAGAGCTGATATCAGAAATCACAAAAACAAAGAAACCAGTTGCTGAGCACTTCCATCTTTCTAATCACTCGATAAATGATTTGTTAACAACTGTCATCAGCTGAGGTGTGTTCACATGGCAATCTTATTTCGAAACAACAGAGGTTGTTTTGAAATAAGAAATGCCACGTTCACACGACGTACCATTGTTTCAAAACAACTTAAACCTCATTTGGTGACGAAACAACATTGTTTCAAAACGATTGTTTCGAAAAAATCCCGTCAGAACATGTTGTTTCGAAACAACAGTGACTCGTTTAGAAATAACTGTTGTCCGAACATGCTATTTTGCTTTGAGCTTTTCTCCTTAATTCGAATTAAGATTTTTCTTAATTCGAATTAACTTATTTCGAAATAAGGTGTTATTTCGATACAAGTTGTTTCGAAACAACTTGTATCGAAATAACCCCCTGTGTGTGAACGTAGCCCAAGTCTTCAAAGAGAAACAGCTGAACTCGAATTAATATGCAAGCTAAATTCTGTGAAAGCAGGACTTAATCCAGACTATGGGTTCTTTTCTCATTACAAAAGGTAATTTGACTTCAGGCTTCCCATGGTTTGAACCTAACAACTGCTCTGATTTGCTGTTACTGTATGACCTGATCCAATGTTTAACACCCCCTTGCATTTATTTTCATTCCATTCTGTAAGTTCACCCATCTTCAAAGTATTTGACGAAGTGGGATTTTCTCCCATGAAAGCGCATGCGAAAAATAAATCTGTTAGTTTTTAAAGTGCCACATGACTCCTTGGTTTTATGTCCCTTCTGTAACCCCGTTACCCATGTTGATAGCTTGCAAAGTAGCCATGTCTGAGCTATGCTAGTATATTATTTTGCTGCCAGTCATAGTTTTAAACAAAGGTTTCTGCAGCATTTCTTGCACTCTCCTCAAACAGCTAATAACCTGGAGCAAAAGTAAGCTGTGCATTCAGGGCTTGAGTGTGGCTGACTCTACATGGGTAAGTAAGAGGAGGAAGAGAGGATGTACCACATATGGCGGTTAGTCTCATCCATTTTGGCTGCTAAATGACTTGGCTGTTTTGTATTATCAATACTTTATTAAGGGATAGATGCTGACTGTTCTTAGGGGTAAACCCCCTCCTCAAGAAATCATCTCTTGATGCTGAGCTAGCAGCCAGTTGCTGTCGTGCCCCAGATTACTTCATTTGGGGAAGATGATAGAGCTGCTGGTTGCTCTTCATTTTCAAATCCCTGATATGCCCAAATAGTATCCTGAGTACTCTCCAGTCATGGTCCCAACCATGCTTTAGAGATGAGGTAGCCCCCTATTTAGACCTAGAAGTAAGCAGTTGGGCTATAATGATAGACAATTGCATTTCAGTAAATAGGGAATTAAAACATAGATTAGATCCTTGAGATGTTTCCTCCCACATTATTCAATAGACATATGAAGCCATTAGTCTATTCCCTGGTCAGAAATGATCTTCACTGACATCAGTAACCGCATTCTACACACTTGTACTATGGAGTTAAATCTGTGCTCTGAAAAATTGTTTATGTAGCATTAGCTCTAGTGCATCTCAGTGGTACTTTTTGTCCTCAGCCCCATAAAAACTTTAGCTTGGTGGTTGGGTAGAGGTAATGTGGCATGCCCATAGGAGGCTAGGTGCTTCCAGAATATATAGGTGGATATATTTTCTGCCCTGATAAGAACATAAGAATGGCTACATTGGGTCAGACCAATGAGCCATCAAGCTCCATATCTTGTCTTCTGACAGTGGCCCGTGTCAGGAGCTTTAGAGGAGATGAACAGAACAGCTAAATTTACAATCTAACAATAAATAGGACACAAGTAAGTGGTACAAATAGAAAGTGGCAGTATGAATACATAAATAATCTAGAGGTGTGAGCACTGGACTTTGTTGGTAAAAGCTTTCTATATATGAAGGCTTTTTCTTGTTACAGCAGAGGTGATCAGGGTGAGAAGACTTGTTACAGAGATTAGCTCTGTTGTAGGTAGTTAAATTAATGATCTTATTACCCCTGTTGACCATATGTATGCTCTGGAAGGCTCAATATTCTGGATGTGGTGTGAGAATGCATTGAGTTGTACAGCTTGCACATCCTATGTTTCCTTATCCTGTGATGACCTTGCAAGAGCAAGGCATCCTCTCCATGACTTGCATCGTTGATTTGTCACATCTTTTCAGCAGAGCTTCCAGCAGGCCAGCTGTACTGTGTACAACTTGTTCAGCATTGAGCGGTATGTTACGTACTGGTTTGAGCAATACTGCATCTTTATGTTGGCTGCCAGTAAACTTTAAAAGGGATAGCCGTGCTAGTCTAGTCAAGTGAAAAAACAACAAGGAGTTGTGTGGCACTTTAAGACTAACAGATTTATTTTTTGCATGAGCTTTCATGGGAGAAGATCCCATTTCGAAGTGGGATCTTCTCCCACGAAAGCTCATGCAAAAAATAAATCTGTTAGTCTTAAAGTGCCACACAACTCCTTGTTGTTTTGCCAGTAAACTGACAGACTGATTATGATAAGTAAAGACGAGTGATATGTTGCATATATCATGGATTCTTCCTTTTGCTTTTATCCTTTGAATATCAGCTTTGAATATCCAAAATAGTTAGGTGTTGCTGCAGAACACCTGAATAGTTTGTGTCTACACATGTGTAAGCGCATGTCTGCTTCAGAAATAATAGCATTACAGGTTGTCATGTTTTTTTATTAGCAAGGCTCAGTAAGTATGGGACATTAGCCACCTTCAATTCTGACCGGGCCATTTTGACCAAAGGACTTTTTCAAGCAGGGGAAAACTCATAATGATATTTAACAACAGTCTGACTTGTGCAAGCTGAGATTTCCAATTCCCTTTGGAAAATTTCAGCAGACTTTGTCAAAGCACTTTACATTCATTAGCTATGTCGCAGCTCCTGTAGGTAAAAAGTTAATTCCTATTTTATGCATGGAGAAGCTTTGGCCAATAGGCCAAACTCAGCTCTGTGTTGCTAGTGTAAACCTGGAAATAACTCTAGTAAAATCAGTGGACCATACCAGCAGGCTTTGACTGGGCCACAGTAGTTCAGGGGCCAATCTTGGGGGTGAGGCTGGTACTTCTTATGGAGCAGCAGGTCGCTTGCTGCTGTAGGTATATGGAAAACTGGGAAAGAAGCACTGCAGGTAAACACAAGGCCAGTTGAGAGAGAGGTTACAAGATGAATGGAAGAGTGCTCTGCCAGGTCAGGGCACTTCCTTCCGTTCAGTGTATACTTCCCATCCCAGCTCAATATGTTCCAAGAAGATCGTCAGCTCCTAGGCTTTCGGGGCTGAAAAGTGAAAAATCCTCTCATATCCTGTGGCTCCTTGCTTCCAAATTACTTGTGCTTTCAGAAGGAGTGTGATGGTTCATGCAGGTGGCTTGGAATGGTGAGTCCTTTTTGCCTTTCTCTGTATAGTAAAATGTGTTGTAGGAAGGGGAATCTCTGCTGGAGTTGAATGGAGTGTAAGTGAGCATGTCAGAATAGAAAGAAGAACTAGATCAGGAGAAAGCATGAATTCATTCGCTGTAGGGCTATCCCATGTCTATCTTCAGGCCCTATGAATCTCAGCTGTGGTCCTGTATGATATAAATTGAAGCAGAATCTCACCCATGTGGGCAGGGGTTAACGTATAATTTGGGGGGCCCCAGCACTCTCCTAAATTTCCAGGCCCCTCTCACATGGGTCCAGACCCCCCCTCATATACCCCAGCTACTGCCCCCAACACCCATTCCCCTGTCCCCAAAATCCACTTCTGCCCCCAATATCCATTCCCTGGTCCCCAATATTCCCCAGCTCCCAATACCCACCCCCAAAATCCACCCCAGTCCACAATATCCACTCCCTGCCCCCAATTCCCACTGCCAACAGAAGCTGGGCAGCCCGAGCACTTACTGGCAACCGCACACTGGGCCAGGAGACAATCCCTCCTGCACGCTGCGCTTGGAGGCTTCTGCCTCCAAGCACAGTCTGCGCATGCATGCGGGACCCGGGCATGCTCTCCCGCGCTCACCTGTCTGCTGGAACATGGCAGAACAGCATTCCAGGGCCTGCTATTTTTAGGGGCTCAGTGTTCGGGCCGCTAAAAATAGCAAATGGAACCAGAACCTAGCATTTCAGCTCCATTTTCTATTTTTAGGGGGGCCGGAACATGGAGCCCCTAAAAATAGTGGGCCTCAGAATGGCCTTCTGCTGCTTTCCAGCATACTTTAACCCCTTCATGTGGGGAGAAGTGACTTTTGAGCAAATGTAGTTTCAGGACTGGGGTGGAATGTCAGGTGACAGGATTCCTACTTTGGTGACATGACTGCCAGCTCATATATAACATTTACAGTATGGTGTTCCCTTTTCCCAGCCTCACCACTAGTTGTCCACCTTCCATTTTGTCTGTAGTGGCTAGCTAGCACATCTGCTTAATATGCAGAAAGTCCTGGGTTCAAGCCCCAGGGGGTTGGATGCGATGATCTCATGAGGTCCCTTCCAACCCTATGACTCTATTCTATTTGACATCCTCATTTCTTGTGCAAACCCCAGATATGTTTTTTTGCAAGTATTCCATACCTTGCCTGATCATCAGAGCCCGCTCAGAGTGCTCACTACATCACTCTCAGAGGCAGATTCCCTAAGGGCTTCCGTGGCCACTCCAATCTTCTACATTCCTTCTCTGCCAAGATGATCAGATAGTTTGTAATGGCTCTTAGATAAAGCTGGTTCACAAGTGGGGGAATAGATACACACAAGGTACTGGGGGGGGGGAGCAAGGAGTCTTGTGGTACTCAAAGACTAACAGATTTATTTATATCATGAGCTTTTATAGGAGAATATCCCACTTCGTCAGATGTGGCTGCCCCTTTGGTACTTGGCAAAGTACTGGGTGGCTCCCATCCATTTCCTGTATGATCACTGTGAAGTAGTCTTTGAAAGTGCCAGGAGATATCACAGGGATCTGCAGCTCTGAAGACTGGACCACAGCTTTCTACCTTCTCCAGCCCCCAGGTGCAGAAATTCCTGCTACTGCCAGTAGGATTCTGAGTCCTGTCCCTGGAAAGTATTTTCTCACCTATGTGGCTGGGAAAGAGGCTTGTCTTGTGTGCCATTAAAACACTCTTTCCTGACACCAAATGTCAGCTGCAAAGGGAGACAGTTGGGGTTTTGTTCCCTTTTTTGAGGCATAAAATGCCTGTTTTGTTTGTTTTTTTTAACTTAGAAAATGCCTCATCTGATCTTCCTTGCTTTGTAAATAAATAAATAAAATAAATAAATAATTTGTAAATAAATAAATATTTTGTGATTTTTTTTCATGGTAAAACAATTCTCCAAATATCAAAGGCTGAGTGCTACCATTATAAGTTCTGTTGATCAGAATTGTTGCCCTTACAAGGAAGTTAGAATGGCAAAAAACTGAGAAGTACAAATGTGCAAGTGGATTTTTTTTGTTTTTGTTTTTCCCAGTGAATTATGCTCTAAGCTGTACCTACAAGAAGAAAAACTGTTTGATTACAAAACAGGCCAGGGAATGTAACATGGGGGTAAGAGATGGGAGGAATATGGCTGTGAAAACTGAAGCTAATATGGGGCTCAGGAAGTGCTCAAGCTGTGGCAGTTTGTGGTGTCTGCAGCATCAATATAATCCAGGGGTGAGTTCCACTAATGCTTTTTATTTTTAGAACAAACAGTTTTGCAAAAAGAGAAAATAAAGCAAGGTCTATTTCAGCTGGTTATTGAGCAAACTGCTTTTAGCTGTTACCCAGAGCATAGTGCTCTTGCACTGAGCTTTGCTGTGGTATTTTTACCTCCCCATTCTCTGCGTACTAGTAGTTAACTGCTAAGGACATTTAACCCCTCACCCAGCTAATGAGCTCAAATGGTGGTGTGGCCTGTTAGTCTGACACCACTATGCAGCACCTAAGTCAACAACTATGGAATGAGGTCAACTCAGTGGACTTTATCTAGGAAATAATTCCCTTGGGATGAAGGATCCTTGGGACCCAAGGGACCCTTTTGTACCAGATAAAGGAACACTAAGCTTTTATTGCTGTTAAAATTGTCAAATAATACAGAACAAGAAAAATGCCTACAAGAAGACAGCTGATGGTTTTTTTCCCCCTCTCCCTTGCCCCTCCAATTTTCAGAGCATTGGAACAGCAGGGCTCATAGAGGGCAGGTTATGCCAAGAAATGCTCCTCTTACCTCTTAAATGGAGAAACCAAAGTCAATGGGAGCTAATAGAAACACCACTCATCCTTGTAGCCTTGCCTCTTAGAAATGAAAACTCATCCCAAATTCATTTCAATTCCAGGCTGGACTGGCACCTTGCAATCTAGCCCACTAAGGATCAGTGTGCAGTGAAGCACACTGTGGTCCATGCTGTTCTTTTGCTCCATTCGGTTAGTAAGTAGCACCAGCCCTTGGCCTGCTGCATCTGTTTCTCTCCATGGTAGCTCAACTGCTGTCCTCCTCTGCCCAGTCCCTGCCTCTGTTTGACCACTCCTCCTGTCTGTGTAGCAACTCAGTGATGGCCATTCTTTCTGCCTCCTGCTGTGTCTGTGGCTATTCCACAGAGGGGAGGAAAGGGCTCTGCGCCAGGCTCACTTCCAAGCCTTATATTGGCGTCTCCTTTGTGAGATAAGGTTTCCTCAGTGACTGAGCTACTTTCGGAAGGCCAGGCTTCTATGTGTTTCTAAATATGCAAGGTAAGAGTTTGGCCCGCTTGATGGGAGTGAACTGTGCTCAGCACCCACTTTAAAGTGTGGTTTGAAAATGCTCAGGATCTGGCAGGATGTAACTCTAAGGCTGATAGTTGACTGATCTCTACTAGTGCAAGTTGATGCAAAATTTTCATTTAACTTTTCCCTGAAAGCAGATGGCATATTTGATGATAAAATTCACAATTTCTGCTATATTTTTAGCTTGTTTGCTCAAGTGTCTGTGTGGCTTCTTTTTTTTCTTTCTTTTTTTTTTTTAAACCCTGATCTGGGAACTTGTGTAATTACAGAGTCTGGTATGAATGGTGACTATTAAAACTGAATACAATCTTAACATCTTTGGGGGGCTGTATCCTGACAGCAGTGACTCTGAAACAGATTTAGGAATTACACTGGACAAGCTCTGGCAACAAGGGTGCAATCCTTGTAAAGTGGTGAGCAGAAATAACAATCACTTCCCTAATTCTGTATGCTGTATTGATGACCCTTGATGTCACATTGCAGTTACATTTTCTTGCTGTGATACTGCAGTACTATGTAAGTTCTAGTGTCAACATTTAAAAAAAAAAGCCTGTTGTAAGATTGGAAGGAGTGCATAGGAGTCAAAAAATTATTTGAGAGCTGAAGAAAATGCCTTGCTGTAAGAGACAGACCCCAATCTGTTTAGTTGCTGCAAAACAAGATTGAAAGGCGATTTGATCATTTTTTTCTCTCGCATGAGGAACATTGTATAGTAAAGGACTTCTTAATCTAGTGGAGAAAAAGTATTAAAAGAACAAGTAAATGGAAATAGAAACCAGGCCCTTTAATTTAAAAAGTAGACAAATAAAAACTAAGTGAGGGCAATTAACTACTGGAACAAACTACCTGAGTAAGTGGTGGATTCCTCATCTCTTGATGCTTTTGTAGCAAGACTGGATGTCTCTATAAAAGATGTTTTGTCCAACATAAGTTATTTGGCCCCATAAAAAGGTAACTGATATAATTTAATAATATATAATATAGAGGAGGTCAGGCCAGATGATCTAATGGTCCCTGTTGGTGTTTAATTCTATGAATTGAAATTATGCATTTGTCCTTGTCACACTATTGTAACATAGATTCCAATTTGATTTCATAGAAGGTTGAAGTCTCATGTCTGGTATTTCTAAACACCAGCTAAGAATTACAGTAATTGCCAAGTGAGTTTTATGACTCATTGCTTTAATAGACTGTTTTGTATGTTACTGTTGCTCTACAGTATGCTCCAAGTTTGCCTGAAGAAACCCATGATCTTTTTTATGTGAACTCTGACCCAGAATTGTTTGTTTCAATACTCTTAAAATGTTGGAGAATGTGGGAATGACTACCAGGAAACACCAAGACATGTTGCATCATCAAGGGCAAAACTGTAATAACTGGCATAATAGTTGGAGTATCCAGAGATAATTCTCTTTCTGTTCTTCCTTTGAATTCTAGACCTGCATACCAGGTGGAAGTTTAACTACACTGCTTTACTTCTGAGATGCTTATGAGCAGTGGAGCGTGCCAGACTCTATTGGAATTTGGAACACTGCTCTTGATGGCTTTCTCTGATGCTCACCCTATTCAAGCAGTAAATTTACTATCTAATCACAATTTGCCATGTCAGTCTAAACAGAGTTATGCAGAGCTTCAAGCAATGCATAAAATAATCTAACAAGACTGACAGCTAGTAAAATTACTCTGTTTGCTTTTTCATTATGGAAGCAGCCTTTGATCTTGTCAAATTATAGCCCTTATCTCCTGTGAGGCCTTTTGGAGTTGGGCAGTTCCACAAGGTACACTGCAATCAGAAAATGGCATAGCTTCAAACTTCCAGGGATAAATACTCAAACCAGATATGTTTTGAAAGTGTTGTGTTGTGATCACTCCTTCATTCTCCACTGCCTTTCACCTTGTATAGTCACTTAAACCAGTGCAGTGTCTGCATCATCACACACCCGGATTTTTTCATGCACTTACACCAGTGGCAACATTTTGCACTTTTTTTGCATAGATGAAAATAGTCACACAAGACTGAAGGTAGTGAAGAATCAGGTTGATAATGCTGCTCAAATAGATCATTGACCTCTCAGTTAAAAATAAGAGCCTAAAAGCCCATAAAAACAAGCAATACACACAGCTAGCTGCAGAAGAGACTAAGCACCATTATAACTTTATAATAGAGGACTTGCTTAATACTTCCCAGGTGTGCACCATTCCATATGGAGCATGGTGACCCAACCTTAATATTATTGAAATGCAATTTTTCTAGGATTTACAAAAACATGTAGAGGCACAATGGCAAATACAGTCAACATACAAAGTCATCAGTAGCAAATAGATTCAAGTATTCTCACCTGCTATTTATTGACCTCATTTGTTGCATCATGTTCATAATTGTTTGACTCAAGCTCATCAAAGCAAGAAAGGTGCCCACCAATGTCTTCTGTGGCCATAATGAATTATAGTGGTATTGCAGCATCTTTATAGTGGTTTGTGATACAAACATCTGTTTAAAGATTGATATTTTTAAGTCTTCTGAAATCAATTTGTCCACTTGGGGTTCTTTTGAAATTTGCTGAATCTCGGGAGGTTGCGTGATAGAACAAAATCTGGAGTCTGTTAATCCAGTGGTTCTGGAAATGTAAATGCTGAAAAAATAGCCATGGGGAGGTAGGGAAGGGTGCCCTGAGCTAGAGAACAAACTATTGCTGTGATGTGGGTCAATATGGTCTGAATTGGTCCAATTTTACTCAGTGTAGTGCATGTTACCTGCTTAATGTCTGGGGGAGCCAAACTGAGAATGGTATTTAAGAAAACAGTTTTTTTGTTTTACATGACCTGTACCCCAGTGCAGAAAAACAGGATGTGGGTTTCCTTTCCAACCATTTTAAAGCTTTAATCTTATTAGCGGTCTATAATATGAATGGTTAAATAGATTGCTTTGAAATTTGGTGTGGGGAGTAGCATTACTGAGGCAAATGTGATGTAATTTAACTGAGGCGCTTGACTTACAACTCTGCCCTCCCCCACCAAGCAAAGAAGGGTTTCCTTCTGCTGCCTTGAATTACTTTAAACAGAATTATTGGTGACTGGTTTAATGCTATACTGTTCCGCAATTAGCCAGCTTCCACTCTTCCCCCTTTCTCCCATCCCCACACTAGCTTCACCTCATACGCACTACTTCTGCACATCTCCCCTGCCATGTCCCTGACCAACATGCACCCTCACCCCCAAACATGGCCCCTCCACAGTACCTCTGCTGGGCCCAGGCCTCTACAGTGAATCTACCCAGTGAGTGGCAGCTTGTGGCTGCCGTGACTTAGAGCCTGGGTCAACACCGTCTTCAAGTTCCACAGAATCCACCACTTTCTGCAGTTTAAATCTTCACGTGACCCATGCCCCAGGCCGCAAAGGAAGGTGACCTTCCTCTCTTCCCTGGAGCCTCTGCTAGTTTTACCTAGGTAACAGTTATCTCCTGACACCAAATGTGTTGGTCTGTTAGACTCTGAGCATGTCTGTGGGATCTGAGAGTTGCCTGAAGGCAAGAGACAAAGCTGCTGATAAACAGATGAAGAGATTTGTGTTTTCTGTCTCATGGTGTGGAGGGAGAGGGAGTGAGGAGGAAGGAATGCAAGTGCAACTTACAGATCCAGTAAGTCTCCACAACTCTGCACAGAAATAATGCAATGTAAGTAGTGGAAAGTAAGGCTGAATAATAAAAAATAGCTGGTAATCAGTGAGGTGGACTATGAGCATTCTAGTCTTTAATGACAATTGATTGACAGTGTAGGTGAGATCACAGCCTGAGTAAAAGGTTGCAAAGTGGTTTTAAATTGTACATGTGTGCTATTCTATCTGGGTGTGTAGGATTATGTCAGGATCTGTAACCCCCTGCCATGGGCTAGTGTGAATTGTGACATACTGAACTTTGCTTGAAGGGGGCAGACAGAAAGTGGCATGGGCAACATTTTCAAGCCATGGAATGTGTAGTGAAATGCTGCCTTCCAAGCTTCTTCTGAGGAGGAATAACCCTGATTTATTCTGTCACCATAACTTAGAGTTGATGACAAATATGGACATCAATCTTCAGTGCTGCTTTTCAAGTTGTCATATGAAAGAAGTGCTATTCACAATTAACACCACTGCAAAAAGTGTGGGTAAAAGCCTTATGATATTGGTATACTAATAGTAATAGTTCTTACATTTCCTTTTAAAAGAAAATTTAGGGCAAGGGAGAATTAGGATCTCAAACTTGATCCATGCCATGGTTAAGGTTGAAATAAAATGATGGGACATGCTAAGGAAGCTTGCATTCCCACTGCTCTATCTGCACTGGTTCTTCAGCTTCTAAGATTTCAAATTTGGTATTTTTCAGCAGCACCATGTTCACCCTGTGAAGCACTAATTTGAATGAATAGTGAGAGAGAGACAAACAGGTTTTACAAAGACAGGACTTGATGCAATTTTTGGGGTAAAAACCTTTAGTGTATCCCTTTAAGAACACTGGATAGTGAACTGATCTATTCTTAAGAAAACCATCCACCTTGTAACACAATGACAAATCTGTCTCCCTTACACGAAAGGGATCTAGGTTGCATAAAAGATGTGTGGCCTGACACTTCCTTACAAGACTAATAGGTTCATGATTCCTCCCCTCCCTGCCCCAAAAAAGAAAGGGCAACATAGCAAAAATAAAATAAAAAAAATTAAAAATATGACTTTTGAGAGAGTTGTTTAAAAATCTACCCAAAATTGTGACAGTTTGCAAGTAATCTGCAAAAAATCCTCTGCCCAAAGTGTTACTAGGGGAGAGGACAAATGCATGCTATGCCAGTGTTTAGCCACTGTATTGGCTGTGGTTGAATACAGCAACAAGAATATTAAATGTCATTATTTGACAGCAAAATTAATTTGTCAGGAAGAGCAGTAGTGGTGTTCCTCACACTGGTAGCTAAAATACCATTCTGACAAGACTGCATCTACTCATTAGGCTGAGAATAGTTTGGCTCTACAGAAATAATCCACTCTATGTGTAAGTGAAAAAAAGGCAAGATTTAAATCCACATAGTTAGGAAAAGTTAGAAACAAGGTTGGAAATCAAGAATGATGTTCTAACCATAACTTATCCCATTGCTGGAAAAATTAAATAAATAAATAAAGATAAAAACTGAGCTGTAAGAGTCATGTTTTAGTTTTTGTTCTTGCCTGAACTACTTTGCCTTTTTAATTTTAAATCAAAGCTGAAATAAGTGCCTTTTAATGGCTTAATTTTTATCATTAACCCTTTTTAAAAAAAATTAATAACCCAAAGAACAGAATAAAGGGGCTGTTTTAAGACATCAGAGAACTGATATAACTGACTAGAAATTCATTTGGATCTATTATCTTCTTATGTTCAATGTACAACTGTTGACTTCTGTTTGTAGTATTTACTCTGACTTTTGTACAAAGCCAAATCAAAGACTATTCAAGCTAGTGTTTACTAGATAGTGGAAGATGGTTTTGAAAAGGTCATTTTATACACTGAGTAATTAACAGGCTTTTCAGAATGGACATCCTAAACGTGAATATCTATTATGATTCTCCTGGAACAGACATGCACTGTTTGGAGAAAGACTACTAAGAAATTTTCCTTTGTGGGCCAATGACCCTGTAGATTCTGTGAAATTTCTTATTACTTCTCTGAATTGACTCATCAGAATGAACTGCGACAGAAGTGAAGGCTGTTTCTATTACTGGGATATGTAGCAAAGGTTTACAAGGTCTTAAGATTATCGCTTGCCTGCTAGAACAACTACAAGGCAATAAAATAGTTTCTGTGTGCATCAGTGAAGCAACAATACTCTTAATACTAACAAACAGCACTAAATAGTTCTGCAAACTGAGTCTTAATTTCAGAATTCATGTCCATACTCAAATTTTGAGCAGTCCAAAATGTTGGGTGGTGTCCCAGCTTGGGTTGTTCAGTTCCTTACAGAAAGGGACACCATTTCCCCAGTGAGCTCTTGGTAGACAGACCCTTGTGCGACTTTCATAGAATCATAGAACCATGGGGCTAGAAAGGACCTCATGAGATCACCTAGTCTAACCCCCTGCCAAAAAAGCAGGGCCACTCTCACTAAATTATCACAGCCAGAGTTTTGTCTAACCAAGCCTTAAATATCTTCAGCGATGGAGATTCCACCACTTCCCCATGTAGCCCATTCCAGTGCCTCACTACCCTCCTAGTAAGAAGGTTTACTGACTTTACTGACTTCTTTGTGAGATCTATTCATAGGATTGGAGGTGGGACTCTCATTTGGATGAACTTAGTCACCCATGAAAGCAGCTTCATGGGTACACTGTAATTAAACATCTGTGGTTCCTCCATGTCAGCTGATTCAGACTAAGGCTCTGGGGCTATAAATTTGCAGTGCAGATATTTGGGACTCTCTTGATCTGGGACTCTGTCCCATCATGTCCAACCAGTGTGTAAAGTGACTCAGACTCCTGGGGTATGTCTACACAGTAACTTTTATTTCAAAAGAACCTCTTTCAAAATAACTCATTTTGAAATAAAATCCTTATTTTGAAATAAGTTAATTCGAATTAAGGAAATCCCTTCAAATTGAAATAGCATGCCCTGTGTGTGGACATGCCATTTTGATTCCAGGTGAGGGACAGCATGGAAGGTGTGGCAACATGGCCGGCTCACTGGGCCATGTTGCCAACCAGGTTGCCAGCCAATCACCTAAAAGCATGAACGGGCTTCTCCTCCCTGTCACTTGCAACTCCGAAGAGGTCACAAGAGGGATGGCTACAGATGCTCCCCAGCTCCCATGCCATCCTTGAGCACTTGGTTAATCCACTGCTAGCCTGCAGGGTGCTGCCCTGCTGTGGGACACACTTTCCCTGTGACCAGTGAGCCCAGAGCTGCGCCCCAGACCATCGTCTCCACGGCCCTCATAGTGCCGATAGCTTCCCGTCCCCTTCTGTGCCACAGCCCAGCTGGGCACTGCGCACCAGCACAGACTGGTGGGACCGGGTTCTCCAGCAAACCTGGAGCAACAAGTCCTGGATGAGGAACCTCTAGGTTAGCGGGGAGACCTTCACCCACCTCATTGCCAAGCTCACCCCCATCCTGTGCCGAAGGGACATGGTGGTGAGGGCAGGCATCTCTGTGGATAAGAGCATGGCCATCACGCTCTGGAAAATGGCCACTCCTGAGTCCCACAGGTCCGTTGCCCATGTCTTCAGTGTTGGGACATCCACTGTCGGGGAAGTGATGCTGCAGGTTGCCCACGCCATCCGCATGGTCCTGCTGCCACGCCTTGTCACCCTGGGAGCGCTGCAGGACATCATCATCAGTCTCGCTGCCCTGGGCTTTCCAACTAGGGGGATACTCAATGGCACCCATATTGCCATGCGAACCCCATCACACTGCCTGCTCCTCCAGTCTGCCCCAGCCAGCCCCCACCCAACCCACCCATACCCTGACCCCAACCCAATAAAACATGCAAGAAACTGTGGAACTGTGTTTACTAAACAAAACAAGCAAGGGGGTACAGGAAAGTGTAACTAGGGAGACAGGCATGTGGGGTGGGGGGTTTCAAACTGGGACAAGGGATATGGGGTGGGGGTTTGGGGACAACCGGGGGGGAGCATTTTAGGGGGAAGGCACCCCTGGGGCAGGACCTTCAGCGCCACGGCCTTCGCCTAGGCCACCCTGGGGGTCGGAGCGCCAGTGATGAGGGGCAGCTGGGTCCCTGGGCGCATCAGCATCAGAGGCAGTGCCAGGCTGGGGGGAAAGGTGTGATCCTCTGCACTGGAGCTCGGTGTGTATGTTCTCCAGCGCCGTGGCCTGGTGCTCCAGCGCTGCTGCCTGCCGCTCCATAGCCGCTGCCTGGTGCTCCATCGCTGCCATGATGCGGTCGTCTGCATCGGCAGCCTGCTGCAGCTGCTGAACTGCGGCATCCTGGCACCTGGCCTGCTCCAGATGCCATGCCCGGGCGACTCCTCCGCCTGCTGGCTGAGTTCAAGTGTGGCCATGAGGATCTCATTGTGCGTAGGGCGGGCTCTCCTCCTCCACCTGGTGGCCAGTGGCGGGCTCCTGGGAGAAGGCCGGCGGGTGGGTGGATGCGCTGCAGGGGCAAAAGGGAGAATGGTTAGGGGTCAGCCTACTAGCCTTGGTATGTGCAGCCTGTGAGCTGCAAACACCCCTGCCCTGACAGCTAACAGGATTCCAAGTCTGTGTGGGCTCTGTATACTGCAATCAGGGGGCAAGGGGCCTCGTGGCCCATGGTAGGTAGTGAGCTGTTCTTGGCAGTATGTGGCCCGGGAAGTCTCCTGAGCCATGTGACAGCCATGCTGGCTGCAGGCTGTCTGCCCTGCATGCTGCCAAGTCTGCCTATTGCCACCCTGTGTTGAGGGACCCCCATCCTGCTTGGGCATGGGACCCTGTCTCCACATGCCTCCCTGCGGCATGCCTGCACAGGAGAGCATGTGCCCCCCTCCCCCAGGCCTGAGTCCCACCGTCCCAGGGCTGTGCCCCCCCTCAGGACCCTGCACTCCAGGGCCTCTCTGCCTTTTGGGGGAGGGACACTTACCAATTGGGACGCCTGATGTCCGGCACGATGTCCCATTGGACTCAGCTGCCTCCTGCTCCCCTGGGGGGCTCCTCAGGGCTGCTAGTCCGGTGCTCCTCTTCGGGGATGAGCTCTGGGCTGGCAGGTGGAGCTGTGCTCGGGTGGCTGCTCTCACCCACCTCCAGGGGGGCTCTTCTTCTTCAGAGGGGCCCCCCTCTGGCTCTGTGGCCCTACTGTGCACCTCCACAGAGTCCCACAGGCGCCTATGGTGGGATCAACCACTGGGCTCATCCGCCAGGAAGTGGTGCAACTCATCAAAAAAGGGGCAGCTGGTGGCAGCTCCCTGGCATCACATGCCCAGCAATACTCTTGCCGGAGCCGCTTCACCTTTGAGCACACCTGCTCAGTGGTACGCTCAAAGCGCTGATCCGACAGTGCCCGGGTGATGTCGGCGTATACGTCCACATTCCTGTGGCTGGCCCTGAAGCGCTCCAGGATGTCCTCCCTTCCCCAGATGCAGAAGAAGGCAAGGGTCTCAGTCTGGGACCCACAGATCCCCTCCGCTATCCCTGTGAGGGAGCTGCTTGTGCCTCGGCCATGGCCCGCCTTCACAGCCTGGCAGCACAAGGCACAAGCCTAGGAGGGCACTTCCTGGCCCAGGGCACCCTGGGAGGAAGAAGGTCACCTCCAAGCCGCTTTTGAAACAGCGTTGTTTCAAAATAACGGGTTTTGGACCCATTGTTTTGAAACAGCCATTTCGATTTGTTGTTTCAAAAGTGGACCAGGTTTTACTGTTTCAAAATAACAAAACATCTTGTGGACCTGGCACTTTTTCTTTCAAAACAACAGCTGTTGTTTCGAAAGAAAAGTGCCGTGTGGACACAGCCCTGGCGGTTTCTGGGCCAGTCAGCAGCTGACATGCATGGATTGTATGGGGCTTCCACACATCCTTTTTATCAACTAAAAAGTTGATATTTGGCCTGATATATTGTACTTAAAACTTATAGCACCTCTTAGCCAAGGTCCTCAAAGAGCTTATATTAAGTAAATTACACTGCATACTGGGAAAGCAAGATATGTGCAGAGAAGTATGATTCAGTTTTCTACAGATGAGTATATTGAGGCAGCCCATCAAGTAATATTAACAATTCAATGGGGTGCATGTATGAAACATGGAGAATATTTGCATAGCAAATTATATTTCCTGGCAACAGTCAGTTTCAAAAGCTATCCAACTGCACAGTTCCTTCCCTTAGAGAAACTATGAAACAATCTAGTCATGTTGGTAACCTTGCATATTTGATTTCATTCACTCAATGTTACTGTACAGTGACTGAGTCTAACAATCCACTACTTTGAGTATGTGTGGAAAGCCCAGCTTGCCAACAGCTCTCATTTGATTTATCACTGATGCTGAGTTTGTGGGTAATTCAATATAGTAGAAACAAAGAAAGCATGCAGTTTTCCTGTTTGGCAATAAGTGACATTATTTAAGGTCACCTTCTATTTGCTAGTTGATGTCTTAGTTTTTTGCTGCTTAATATGTATAAGCACAGCATAATTCCTATCCCATCCTGCAATCGAGTGTCATAATGCCTCTTATCACTGAAAATTTAAAATGTCTCCATCTGGTGCGAGGCACTGAAGTTCTGTCCTGTACCATTTGCAATTGAGCTAAAACTGGCCAAAACTCTTATGTATGACAAATTAACCACATTCCTGACACCTCCTTCTCTTTGCTTTGTAATGCAGTATGGAAAAAGGTGCAACTGTCAAACTTTTATGTCTTTTCCCAACTCTTGCCTTATTTACAGTATAATACATTTTGAGGGTTCAGTTCTGCTCATGGAGCCAGTGGAAGAGGATGTTCAAACAAATTAAGGCCCTAAATTGGGGGAGACAGCCTATGTCAATGATTTGTAGATTAGAATGACTTTTTATTTTTCTACATAATTAAAGTCAAAGGTTGCAATCTTGCACCCAGGTCTGGATTGACTAGTAAAATACTCTGTAGGTCGAACAATTGAAAAAAATGGTGGAACGTACTTCTCAGACCAAGTAAGAGTAACCAAAAAGAACTCCAAAGTTTCCAGTAACTCCACTCCTTTGGTGGATAGTTAGCCTACTTTGTCAAATCAGTGATGAGAGTCCAATGTCTATTAAATCATCTAAATAAGTGTCTACCATAGGCTTCAAAGCATACAGTTTGCAATACTGGACTTGCAACTATGGCTGTCAGAATTAACAATGAGCTTCACTGACATTGAACATATGTCCAAATTGTCTTTCAGGAACTTTGGAGTCCTGCCTACTATTTCTTGATGACTTTAAGGGGGTTTCATGATTGACTGGGTTCGATCTCTGTCCAATTCACCTTGGATCTTTCAATATGTTCCCTCAATTACACATAAGAGAAAAATGGCTCATTGTCCATCTAATTCGACTTTCACCATTAGTGTCCCTTTTGGGACTAATTTTTTTCATTAGAAATCTTCAAAGGCACAGAGGTTACTTCCAGGACAACTTGTGACAGTCTGGTGACAGGTAAATGCAGAAATAAGTCAGATAGCAGCTTCAATATAAATTTCCATTCTTGTAGGACATCCTTTTGAAGGGTGTGAGCAAGATGCTGTCTCTAACTTTAGCTTCTAGTAACTTGTTCAGTGCTAGGTCTTGGTCAGTGTCACTAGAGTTCTTGTCTTTCGCACCTTATGAATTCCCAACTTTTATCCTTTCTTAGGTTCAATCTTCATGAAAAGGCAGTTACACCGTGATGTTAGTTCTTGAACATTGAGAGGTCATGGCAATATGACCTGTGATCTGGCATGTCCAGCAGTTTATCTCGGCATGAATAATTTGTAAACAATGGCCACATAGAAATTCCTCTTGTTTTCCTCTGTCTCCCTGATTCAGGCGGTGAGCTTTTTAGTTCAAACTGAATTCTAAAGACTCCTCTGTCGTTGACATAGCAATAGCGACTTTCATAAACTTTCTGAATATAAGTGCTGATGCAATAAGTGCTTCTGTAGCTGGTCATTGTGGTATCCAGAGACAAATTGGCCATATAGTGAATCACTTAACATTTGTCCAAACTGACAGTGTGTTTCCTTATAGAAGCCACAAACTGCACAAATGATTCTGTACTTCTCTGATGTCACTGATAAAATCAGTATCACTCAGATATAATCAGTGGGGTAGGATAAAAATGTTTGAATTGCTGCAGTAATAACATATGTGGCAGTTCCAGGTGCAGTTGGAGACAAGTCACACAGTAGTCCCTAGGACTTTGGACCCATCCCTGTGAGCATGTCTGAAACTTCTTGACCAACTGAAATAGAAATGAAGGCTATGGCATCATATACACCAACCATGATTTATGGTTTTATCATATTTAGCAGTGTTACTTACAAAAAATAATAAATAATATAAATAATAAATAATAAAATAAGGAAATAAAATAAATAATAAATAAAAATAAATCTGTTAGTCTTAAAGTGCCACACAACTCCTTGTTGTTTTTTTACTTACAAAAGCTGTCATTTTAATTCTTTCCTGTTGAATATTGGGCCTCTCTCTTCACATCCATAATCTTTCTTTAAACTGCACTGTCTGTGCTTTATCTCCCTCTATTGGCTGAACCTTTAAACAGCAGACTGCAGAATCACTCCTCCTATGTTCTCTTCATAATGCCTACCTCCTCCTCTATCTTTGGCTGGCTTCAGCTGTATGCGAAGCAAAAGGCAGCAATCTTCCAGCTTGTGCCTCTAAATAAACCTCCCTCTTCCTCTTTTGTTTTTGTTTTGCTTTTAAAAATATGTCATTTGCTTATTTCCTTTTGTTCAGGAAATATTCTTGTTGAGCAATATTTCTGCTTGCTCAGGAGACTCATGGGCAATGTTCCCTCTAAGGTTTGACGGCTTGTGTGCAAAATTTTCAACCCGTGTGCAAAACTTTTTCTGAATAAAATTTTTGTGCAACTTCACATGATGGAAATTATTGAAAAATATAGAACAATGAAAAATTAATGTTATTTAAATTGTTTTTATTAATAATTTGAATGTATTCTATGCTTATTTAACATTTTGTCTCATCAGTTCTTCAATCCTGTTTGTCTGCCTTTGTCGGCTTTCCAAAATGTATAAACACATAAAAAAGTTAAAATTAAAGCAATTAACTTGCCTCTCATTTTTCATTTTGCACAGCAGCCCATTTTACAATTTTAAAAAAATGGTCCTAAATTGTTCCTAGCCAGTTCAAATGTGACCCTTTACTTGTTTTACTTAATTGGTCACTATTACTAATCTTGATCACAGTATACTTTATTCCTTCATTTTATTAGTGTTTGCTATATATTTTTTCCCCAGTTTAACCCTTCCCTAAGGAGCAACAGGCCAAAAGGTAAAAAAAAACCAACCCAGGGCTTGACCCTGTGATTACAAATCTGTTATTCTACCAACTGAGCTACAGGCATTCCATATATAAAAATTTCTAGGCATAAAGGATAACTGTGTACTCCACTGCCCCTTGATCCCATCCCCCCCAAACTGCTCTTTATTCCATGTGTGCATCTGTGCAGCAAACTCTTAACATCAGGATGGTGGGTTCCAGCACTGTGCCCCCCCAGTCTACTTATCAGAAGTAAAAGGCTGGACAATCACCTGTTTTTAGGATGCCTGAGGGAGGAAGGACATGAAGGTAAAAAGGAGCCCTTGGATAGCTAGCAACTCCCCCCCCCCACCAGCCAATCCTCAGTGGGGCTTCAGGCCTGTCCCCCTGCCCATCTTCAGCTGCTCTCCCACCCTGCCCCCTCCCCCAGTTGATCCTTGGCCATGGTTAAGGCCTGTCCCCCCCACCCCTCATCCAAACCTCAACCACTTTGCCAGACTAGGGTTACCGGATACCAAAGCATGGAAAGGAGGACAGGGGAGTACAAAAAGGAGGATGTTGGAGGACACATATGCATCTGGGACTCCACCTGGGCCCCCTTCATCCACCCAGCCAATGCTCCCCCCCAAATGCTTGCCCCATTGATCACCCAACTCCAGGGAAATCTGTCTAGCCCCTAGTTACAGCATGAGATTAATTGCAAGAACAGAGGCTCAAGAATATCAAATGAATGGCTTAAGTATTTTTCCTCTTCACATTAAAGTAACTGTAAAGCCAACCACTTTAAGGAGTCACAAAACTAAGTATTGAATGTTTATATCAAGGTGCAAGGAGAATCACACTGCAGAACTCCTATCCAGACTGATGTTTTTACATTGTGAGTTGCAAACGGAAGCACACCTCTAATAAATTTAATGTAGTAATTATGGACAAGATTAAAACCAGTTTTAACACACTAAGTTCCTTCACAGAATTCACTCATTGTTTGACACACAGAGGGATGGGCCCTTGACTACATGAAGCCTAACAGAATTTGAGTTGTTGGCTTCTAAAGGAAAAGTAATCTCTGTCAGCAGTATTCTCCCCATGACTTGAAATTAGGGGTGTGGTGCAGGGGGTGCTCACTCATTTGCTCTAACACTGTTACTAGCCAACAACTGGGGGGTACAGGCGGAGTGTACAGAAATCCCTGTCTAGCCTCAGTTTTGAGCCTCACTGTGCAGTATTTTTTAAAAATCACAGACAAGCTCTTTAGATTTTATACACTCAGGAAAGGAGAAATGAGAAAAAATGAGATCTGCTGGTTTTTATGTACAGACCTACCTGAAACATAACCTTTTACCTAAAATGCAAATGTCTGGAAACAGCATATCCTACTATGTCTGCCATAAACCACAGATGGATATATATCTATTTTATGACCATTGACATTTTGTTTGCTTTTATGTTAAATACACATCAACTGCGGCGGGGGGGGGTATGAAGTTAGAAGTTTGTGACTATTAAATGCTCCACCCAAGAGGACAGCACCTATTCTTGAATGCAATGATCAGTTTTTTCCTAAATATAACAAAATAAAAATAACCATAGAGTATATAGGCAAAAGCAAGCTGCTTGTTTTCTATGATTTGATAAACTAACAAAGGGACAAATATTGCAATCCTTACTCCATCAAATTTCCCACTGACTTCATTTAAAGCATAGGATCAGGCCCAGCCCAGCAGCTACTTTAGAATGGATAATACTTTCATATCTGTGTATCTTACTAAAATTTAAGGACACATCTATAGACGACTAATCTCTTCTTGGAAAGGAGAAACAAACTGAAAAAAAAAAATCACACTGGGAAAAGGAAAATCTTACAGATTCAAAGCTCCTCACAACCAAAAGTGAACTTTGTTGGCCCTCTAAACAAAAGATTTGTTGTCAAAAGCCAAAGTTCATTAGCAGGAATAAAGATCTGGCTTAGCCTAGCCCTTAGAGAAAGAAACCTCCCCAGAAACTAAGCAAAGCAGGAAGCAAAGGAGTCACAGGTTTCTCTCTGGGCACTTCAGAGATCCATCAAGGTGAAGAAAAGCCCCAACCCCACCAAAAAATAAGATCAAACCTCCCCCAAAATCAAGTGCAGGGAAAGGGGAGAGGACCTGAGCTGGAACCTGGAAAGAAGCCGGGGGTGAGGAGCTAAAGCAGCAAACCGAAACCAGGTGTAGCACTGCAGCATGCCTGGAGCAGGGAGGAAGGCAGGGCAAAGAGGAGGACTCTTAAAGCGATACACCACTCCTCCGCTTCTTGGCCGAGCCTCAGCCGCTCTGTCGGGCTGTCCCAGCCAGTCCTGCCCCTCCCCGTGCGCGGGGACTGGAAACCCCTGCGCGGGGAGGGGTTTCTTATGTGCGTGGCCGCGCAGCCGCGCGCCTTAGAGGGAACAGTGCTCATGGGAGGCGGTCATGTCGATGTTACATTTGGAACCAGCAGAGATGGTGATAGACGCACAGGGAGCAAGCAGAAACAGCCATCTGCTGCAGTGGCTTAATCGTGGTAGCAAAATGGAAACTGAAACCAAAGGGAGGCTATGCCAAAGTGAGCACAGACTGTCTAATCATTTAAAGGGAGATGACATCACAACCCTTTGTTACTGCCTGGTAGTAGCTAAGCACAGTGTGGTGGTGGGGAAACAGCAGCTGCAGAGCCTCTACTCTTATTCCAATGCAGGAAGGCACAAAATGGCTGGTCATAGATGGTTAGTCAATGGCCTACCTCCTTCTCTCTCTTAACGTGTTGTGGTGCAGCTGTGCTGGTAGACATATGTTGTGCTGGTGCAGCATCTGGTACTTAGAAGAAGGGAAAATCAGGTTGGTTGGGTCACAATTCACTTCTTGCATCCCTCTCAAAATAATGCACCTAGACGGCTTGTGTTCAAAGCCAACAACTCAGTCCTTTGTAGAGAACTGCAACCATAGTGCAATTAAATATGACAAGCATACCTGAAAAGGAGTGAGAGGTGGAAAGGGGGGAAGGATCTTGTGGGAGAATCTGATCTTACTGGGTCTGTAAACAACTTCAGTGTTTGCTTCATAACTTTTCTGTAATATTTTTCTAGAAACATGATAGATTTGCAAACCTGGTCCAGGTTTTTTCTGTTGATGTCATTTCCACAGTATCCTCTGTGAAAATATCTAGTGCTAATATTACAGTTGGGAGTGACACGGCAATGAGAATATACTTAAAACTGTCTTTTTGTTAAATTTAAGAAAGCTGTTTTTTTTTTTTAATTGGGGGAATCCCTGTAGCTTTAACAAAAAAGCTAAAAATACATTTTTCTTTTCCCCTCTTAGAAATTCGGTGATTTTCTTTTTTGGATATCAGTCAGATCTTTTTCTCACTCTTCTTTTCAGGCCTTCTCAGTCTTTAAACGTATACAGGACTCCTTGTTTGACAGATCTCTGTATCTTTAAAGAGCCTGATTGCTTGCAATAGGCAGGAGTCCCCCAACATAGACTGTGCTTCAGGATTCATTTCTTAATTTGGGATTCTTTTAATCTACATTTTAGTTGTCCACTGGTTTTTCTTTCCTCCTCCCACCTTAAGTTTAGCTATTCAGACTTAGCTGTGCCTTCTTGCACTGATTCTGCTGCATTGTGAATCTATTGTGGTGGTACAGCTATTTTGCAGTGGTAGATTTACTTTGGAGTAAAAAATGGGGGGTGAGTTTGAATCTGGTCTAGCTACTTATTGGAGAATTTGTGACACCTCTTGTGTCTAGTTACTTGTCCTTTTCTTCTGAATAAATAATAAGTGATGTGGCTGGTTTATTTTTATCACTTTCAATGTGAAGGTTAGACATCCTGCTCAGTAGCAGAGGTCCAGGGTGTGGCGAGGGGAGGTCACAGACTGCTTTTCCTCACGCTATATTTGAGAGTGTCTTCTTCCTTCATCCAAAGTGGAGTGCTTGCTAAGGCACACCTGGGCGACACTGGTACTGGAGCATGTTATTTGATTTGCTTCTGAGAAGAGGTGTAGTACTATCTGAGAGATTTAAAAAGTGGCTGCTCTGAGGGGCTGTGTTTGGAGATGGCTAGGAAAAGGAGGTGAGGAAAAAGAAACATCTGGGACGCACTGAAGGGAAGAAATGACTTGCTCTAAAACTGCTCAACTACCAACACTGACTTAATTCAAAACCCTGATTTTTTTTTTTTTTTTTTGGTGTTTGGCTCAGGTTTCGATGGCTGAATAGACAGTATCTTTCTCCCTACCAGGAGATAGCATGCTTCATTTTCCTCAGTTATGCAGGCATGAGAGAACCAGTTTGAATTAAAAAATAAATAAATAAAACCCAGGTTCACATTGTCTTTGTCTATGGTGAATGGAAGGTCTTCAAGGAAGCTGCAAAATTCATCTCAGACTGAGGTGTTTCCAAATTCTGGCCACCTGGACATGGAATCACATCATTCTGGCATTCCCCATCTCCCTTTCTAGCTGGTATTTCCCTACTAATAGTATGCTATTAAAGGGCTAGCATTATAGCACTGGGACTGGAGGGTTAGAAGTATAAAATCAATAGCTACAATGCTCAAATGCAAACCTGTGTTTAGGGGATGTATGATGATACAAGGCTTGATTAGAACCTCGGTTTCCTATGGGTACTGGGTAAATTCACAGCTAACAAGCTACTAGCAAATGAGTGATGCAGTTGTTTTTGTGAATCCATAACTAATTAATTCAAAGGTGCACTTTTGTGTCTGGCATAAATATAGGCATAACATTCAGAGCTGTGTGGATGAGTGTAACATGGGAGAGGCTAAGAAAAACAATGGTTGAAAAGGGTAACAGCACAGGTTTTGCACAAGTCAAAGTACTGAGCAGAGATATAGATTGTTTCAATGACTTACTGGGTATGTCTACACAGCACTTTTATTTCAAAATAACACTGGTTATTTCGAAATAAAAGATATTTGGTCCACATGACGTTTTCTTATTTCGAAAGGACAGATCCTGTCCTTCAAAACGGCTGTTATTTTGAAATGGTTATTTCAAAATAAGGCTGTTTGGACATGTTGTTTTGAAACAACACCATTGTTTCGAAACAACTGTTTTGAAACATGTCCAAACGGCTTTATTTCGAAATAACCATCTGAAATAACAGCCGTTTCAATAGCAGGCTTTCCCTTAATTCGAATTAACATTTTGTTAATTCGAATTAACTTATTTTGAAATAAGGACTTTATTTTGAAATAACTCATTTTGAAGTCCTTATTTCAAAATAACGATGTGTGTGTAGACATAGCCACTGTGATGGGGTAGCCCCACCCCTCACTTTAAAAGCCCAATACACATTATGGGCAGTGGAAGCCCTACCCCTAGACTCTGCTGGGCATACTCAGATTGCTGCCCCAGTATAAAAGCAAGCAACTCAGTTCAGTCTGGGCTGGCCAGCAGAGAGGAAGGATGTCTGTTGGGAGCTCCTGAAACCCAGGACCTGTAAGAAAGCTGGCAACAGCTCTTCCAGGTCACAAAAGCCATGGGCCAGTGCTCAAGGCGGACTTTGCTCAGCTCAGGTAGGAAGTAGTCCAGGGAGCATGGAGGGTGAGTTTAGTGTGGAGTGAAAACCCAGTGTGTTTTGGTCTGGATCCCTGCTGACTTGGGGCCATACCCCTGGCTTCCATAGGGCCCTGGGCTGGGGCTCAGTGGAGTGGGGAGGCCTGAGTCCCCCTACCTGAGAACTGTTCCCCATCATAAACTATTCTACTGACTCTGGCCGCTAGGCCAAAACTGCCCTGGGCTTGAGGGCCTTGTACTGACTCTGGCTGCTAGGCCACACTGCCCTGAACCTAGGGATTCTCATGGGCCCAGCTGGTAGGCTATACTACCCTGGCACAGTAGATAAAACAGTGTTGTGCAGGTACTCTATCTGCTAATTGTGCCCCGTTTGTATTTCTCCACCTGGGGGCACTAGAGTGGTGTACTCCGTGACACTTACAAAAAAAAAAAAATTGTCCCCAGTTCTGTCAGAAGGAATTGTGAACTGGATGGTAAATGTGAGAAAAGAAGACTGTAGTTTCAGCACTTTTATTTTAATGCTTCAGTCTCGTATTTGTATTTTTTAATTAGCAATAATTATTTAAAAACCTTTTAAATTAAAATTTCATTTAACCAGATTAAAATCCTGCCATTGCATGATTGAATGTATTCTTAGTCAGAAAGGAAAAAAATAATGATTACATCGTATACAAGGATAGCAGGAAGGCAGTTTGCATTTTTTTCCATGCCACAAATCACATAAGAACACTTTCATGTCTCAGAACCATTAGTATTGTCCCCAGAAATGTAAGGGATGAAAATATATTAAGTCAAATTATCCCACTCGTACACCCGTTGGGATGAAAAGGCAAAACAACAAAGCATTAGTATTAGGTTTTATAAATTTATGAGGAGCAGAGTTGGGGGAAAAGGTTGCAGAACTTGCATTTCACCCCTAAAAATGCTGTCTTAAGTGTAAAGAACTGGAAAAAGGCACTATGAATCTTCCACTAGATTTACATCCTGATTAACTTATTCAGTTAGCTCCTCAACATTACCTGGGTGAACAGGATTTGATGTAGAGTGTGTCAGTCAAGACAATACCAGTATCAAGTTCCAAACATCTGATTATTAGTTGGGCCCCCCTCACATATTCTGTTCATGTGTGTTTCTCATACTTTTTTTTCCTTATTGATTACTAAGCCATAAGTGATATTGTCATTGTAGACTTCTTCATAACACAAGCTCATTCAAAGACCCCCTGGACTGACTGTGTGTGGTGGTGGTCTTCTACATGGCTAGGGACAAGTAGCTCTTCCTTTGTTTACTCTGTTGTATAAATACAGTGGGCCATAAATGACTACTTTGGAAATGTCATGATTAACTCAATATATACTAACTTTTAATTTGAAAATTTAATCTCAATACAGATACTACTATCTGAATTAATTAGCACTTTAACTGTAACAGATGGTTCCAGTACTTAAACTTACAGTAGTAACCAGGGGGAAAACTGAGCTACTTTCCTTGGGGACATCACGGAGTCAGGTTTTTTTAACCCGGCAGTGGTCTCAGGAGTGGCTAGCAGATTTTTACCTGTGTCTATTCTTTGAAAAGATGAAAAGCCTGTTCACAAATCTCTTGTATGTTTAGAGAGGATGTTTTAGTGCATAGCTAGTCTTTATATTTTCCCCGTTCTATGCTGGACATTACACTCCTGATGTCTTCAGGTGACCAAGATTGTAATATCACACTGAAAATATTGTTGACCTGTCTTATCATAGAATCATAGGGTTGGAAGGGACCTCATAGGTCAGCTAGTCCAACCCCCTGCCAGAGGCAGGACCACTCCCACTAAACCATCCCAGTCATGGTTTTGTCCAGCCGGGCCTTAAACATCTCCAAAGATGGAGACTCCACCACCTCCCTTGGGAGATCATTCCAAGGCTTCACCACTCTCCTAGTAAAAAAGTTTTTTCTAATATCCAGCCTCGACCTCCCTAACCGCAACTTGAGACCATTGCTCCTCGTTCTGTCCTCTGTTATTACCGAGAACAGTCGAGCTCCATCTTCCTTAGAGCATCCCTTCAAGTAGTTGAAGGTTGCTATCAAATCCCCCCTCAATCTTCTCTTCTGCAGACTAAATAAGCCTAATGCTTTCAGTCTTTCCTCATAGGGCTTGTGCTCCAGCCCTTTAATCATTTTGGTTGCCCTCCTCTGAACTCTCTCTAGCATGTCCCTGTCCTTTTTGTAGTGGGGAGCCCAAAACTGAACACAGTATTCTAGATGTGGCCTCACCAGTGCAGAATAGAGGGGAATGATCACATCCCTTGATCTGCTCGTAATACTTCTTTTGATGCAGCCCAGTAGCCCAGTATGCCATTGGCCTTTTTGGCAGCAAGAGCACACTGCTGACTCATATCTAGCTTCCCATCCACCATGACCCCCAGGTCCTTTTCTACGCTGTTGCTACTTAGCTGAATGTTTCCCAGCCTCTAGCGGTGCATGGCGTTTTTTCATCCCACATGCAGGATTTTACACTTGTCCTTATTGAAGCTCATAAGATTTCTATTGGCCCACTGTTCCAATTTATCTAGGTCTCCCTGAATCCTGTCCTTGCCCTCCAACGTGTCTACTGGTCCCCCCAGCTTGGTGTTATCTGCAAACTTACTGAGAATGCAGTCTATTCCATCATCCAGATCATTGATGAAAATGTTGAACAGAACCGGCCCCAGGACCAACCCCTGGGGCACCCCACTCGTGACTGGCTGCCAGCTAGACATGGAACCATTGATTCCTACATGCTGAAACCATTGATCTAGCCAGTTTTCTATCCACCTTATAGTCCACCTATCCAACCCATACTTCCTTAATTTGCCAATGAGAATGCTGTGGGAAACTGTATCAAAAGCCTTGCTAAAATTAAAGTATATGACATCAATGGTTCTTCCTGCATCCAGAAAACCAGTCATCTGATCATAGAAGGAGATGAGATTGGTTGGGCATGATTTACCCTTGGTAAATCCATGCTGACTGTTCCTGATCACTTTATTTTCCTCTAAGTGTGTGAGGATGGATTCTTTGAGAATCTGCTCCATAATTTTTCCAGAGATTGAGGTGAGGCTGACTGGTCTATAATTCCCCGGATCCTCCTTTTTCCCTTTCTTGAAAATAGGCACTACGTTTGCTTTTTTCCAATCCTCTGGCACCTCCCCCGTTCTCCATGAGTTTTGAAAGATAACAGCCAGCGGTGCTGCTATCTCATTGGCCAATTCCCTTAGCATTCTTGGATGCAGTTCATCCGGCCCCGGGGACTTGTGCACATCCAGCTTCTTTAAGCAGTCCCTAACCTGACCTTCCGTCACCAAGGGCCTGTCTTCTTCTCTCCCATCTGCCACACCCATGGTAGTGGGCTGGGAGCTGACCCTGCCCGTGAAAACTGAAGCAAAAAACGCATTAAGCAGCTCAGCTTTTTCCTCATCCTCTGTCACAAGGATGCCTGCCCTTATACCTTACTTACAGTAAGAACTCAGAATGGAACAAATCTGACTTCTTATGATTATGTTTGTTAGGATGGGACCATTTCTTTTTTACATATGTGACTTTCTAATCTATGTGAAACTTTTAGTTTGGATCCATTGCGTTTGGACTGAAAATTGCTAAATAAGCATTTGTTCAAGAATAGTGTCTTTGCACTAGCAGAAAGATGGAGTGGCAACTGCCACATGGCATTTCACTTTTATGAGGGATGTTTCCTGCTTTCCACATTTGTCTCCAATATTGAAATATTCAAGACAACTCCACAGGCAAGGAATGCATTTCTAACTCCAGTTTGCATTTATTTTATATTTCACCAGCCATGCTGTTATGCCATTGATGAGTTTTCATCCAGCTGTTGTTTTCAAATCAGCCAAATGGAATTTCAAACAGTTCTTTTTATAAAACCAGTCGATATCAGATTAAGGGTGGCAGCTGTTAGCTAGCAAGAGATTTTTTTCTATCAGTAGCGGCATAACTAAAACTATCAACTGTTTTGATATTGGAAACACTATTAGCTTGATTGCTTTCCCTGAGTGCACAATCTTGTTTCCTAGAATCTGCAATGATTTTTGGATAGAATAACTATAGATAACATTGCTTTATAACACATTGAGTTTTTATGATATTTATTTCATTGTTTTCAATTAAAAAATGTAGCTTGTCCCTTAAATTGGTCATAAAGCTGTATGATTAGAATAAAGTTGTATTGTAGCACCTTGGTGGGATAAAGTATCCATATGGAAATGAAATATAAAGAAAAAACATGATGCCTGAGGCTGATTTGATATCTCCTGAAAAAAATGTTTACACTAACAAAATATTGAGACATTGTTTTCCTAGTATTTGCAAGTGAAGACTTTGTTTTCCCTTTCAATGTCTACTTGGAGAATGCCTTCCTCAGACATCATCTAATTCTGGCTGCAAAATCTGTCTGACTTTAACCCTGCCACTAACCCTACCCACACTGCTAGAAAAGAATAAATAATGACTAAACACCAGTTACAGCACTGCACAGCTGGCAGGGGTACAGAAAAACACCTAGTCGTCATAGGCACAGAACTGTGACAACTAATCTGTGCAAACACCCTTGTCTTTCTGTTACCATTTACTTAGTACTTTTTGCAGATGAAAGCCTCCAGGAGTGGTATGTTCAATGGGTTTCTAGTCATTCCTCTGTAACTAGAGTAGCAATTTCCCACTCAGGTCAGCTGTAAACATCTGTGTGTTCTTAGGACCAAAATCATAGGCCAGAGTTGTCTCTTGGTCTTCGTATGGCATTGCAGAATGGAATGCCTTTTCTAAGTCACAGGCAACAGACAATGGAGTAGACTAGGACTAATGATCGCCGTGGTTGAAACTCACCTTTTCTCTGGAGTTTTGAGAGATGATATACTGTAAATTCATCAGCTTCACCAAAGTTGCCCCATTATAGAATCATAGAAACTGGAAGGAACCATGAGAGGTCATCAAGTCCAGTGCCCTGTACTCATGGCAGGAGCAAGTACCCTCTTATACCATCCCTGACTGGTTTGTCTAACCATCTATTAAAAACTTCTAATGCTAGAGGTTCCACAACCTGTCTAGGCAACTTATTTCCAAGGTTAATCACCCTGACAGTTAGGAATTTTTTCCTAATGTCCAACCTAAACCTCCCTTGCTGTAATTTAAGCCCATTGATTTTTGTCCTATCATTGGTGATTAAGGAGAACAAGTTTTCTCCCTCCTCTCTGTAACAATTGTTCAGCTACTTGAAAAGTGTTATGTCTCCTCTGTCTCCTCTTTTTCAGATTAAACAAACCCAGCTCTCTCAATCTTCCCTCTTTAGTCAAGTGTTCCAGACCTTAAATAATTTGTGGTGTTCTTCTCTGGACTTTCTCCAACTCTTCCACAATGTGTATAGTGAACCTCTCATGAGCAATTCAAAATCATTTGCTAAACTCTTTTTGAAATAGTGAACAAGATCCCACTTTGGCAAACCACTGAAGTATGTACTTAATGTTAAGTTCACACACAAAGCCCACTGAAGCAAATTGGATTTTAGCATGTGGTTAAACACTTTGATGACTTGCAGCCCAAATTACTGAAAGGCAGACTGTTCACAAATGAGAGGCGGAGAGTTGAATTTGCTGATATAATGTTCGTTAAGAATTGCTTGGGGAGCTCTGTTTTAATTGTCATTTCTTACTGCGGTGCCCAGAAAAGTTTGTTATGGAGCAGGTCCCACTGTGGGTACTGCACAAACAGAACAAAAGGATAACTTATTCAAGGGGCTTAGTCTGCTGAAGATGGGGTATATATGAACAAAGTGACTTTGTTAATATCAGGTGAGCTTTGTGGAAAGCAAAATACCAGATCAGTTGTTTAAAAAATATTTGCAAAGGTCATGATTAATATGAACTTAATTTTCTGCTGAACTAAAATGTGTCCCCAACTGCACTGATGTAGTTTTAAAGTAGGAACAAGCATATTTTCACGTGACTATTCCACTGCTATAGATAACTGTCTGTGAAACCTTTCATTAAATTCAGTACAAAATGACAGTCTCATGATTATATTTATGTAGAAATTTTTAAAGCTTTTTTTGTTGTTGCTGTCATCCATCCCCCCTCCCCCCTTCAAACCTGTATTTGATCAAAAACAGTTTAAAAAAAAACTAATGAAAACAATAGTTATATTTTTTGGACAGTTTCCCCAACGGTGAGGATGTTTTCACAATAGTCATGAAATGTTCCATGCTGCAAAATTTTTGGAACTGCTGAATTTTGCCTTCAACTCTAATTAACAAAACTGATTTAATTAAAAATAAGAATGGAGAGCTAACTTGATGCTCCCTGAGGCAAAATGCCAACTTGATCCTTATTTTAAACCACACATTTTAAATAATCTCATCTTTCCTACTTCCTCAGCTGCTGAATATCACCTAATATCCAGCTTTAAGCCATGCTCTGCTGTCATTCACAAAGACATTATTAAAATAAATATGGTGAAATTTTCGATGTTACCTATGGAATTACTAGTTTCCTTTAAAATCATGGGAACTGGGCATCCAGATCATCTGATTCTCTTTGAAAATCTATCCTATAATAATAATAATGTGGGTATCAACAGGTAACACTGCTATTCTTAGTTTTGTGTTCAGTTTTTCTATAAGAAAGTGCTGCGTCTTGGGAAGAGGCACAGTGCTGATATGTTGACATACAAGGTTCTGTGAGAAAAGCGGTCCTCAGGGCAGGAGATGAGAGGGCAACAGGAGTGTTTGATTTCTTCTTGGTCCTTTTGTTAGAATCAAGTATTGGTGCAGAATTTCTCCCTACAAACTAGATAATGATTTGGGAATGAGATTCCTGAGGAGCATGGATGGTCTTGTGTTATGTTTGATCACCTTTTGTCCAGCACTGGTGTACCTGCATAAACAGTGCAAATTACACTCTGAATACACCCAGACTCTGCACCACTGACTTTTGCTGCACTGAAAAGCAGACCTCCAAGGTCCAGCCACCTCCTACTTCATGTCAGGAGATGATGCTGGTGTCAGAAATAAGCACTAGTGTCTGTGAAGGGGCAACAGTATTGTGCAGTAGGTTGAAATAAACACCCACTTGTCCCAGTTCATTTTAAAGTTGATTTCTTCTGTTTATATAAGCGTTTTCATTTTCAGCTGCTTGCTTCAGGGCTGAAGAGGTCATGGCCCATTGCAGTGTGTAGTACCATCCAACAGAGGTGATTTCAAAGGTCAAATAGCTGTGAACAGCTCACCACCTCAAAGAAGCATCTCCAACACAGTTCCAAACATGAGTGTGAAATTCACTGCAGCTGTAGGTCTCTTACCACCTCAACCTGAAAATGCAATGTAATAGTCTTCTGTCAACACTTACCTTTGCTTTATGTACAACTCAAGCTTTGAAATATGGGTTCATTCTCCTGGACAATATTTCAGGATGCCATCTTTAATAACTAATACATTTTTTGGTCATGACTTTAAAAATTAGGACCCTAATATACATACCTCTATATTTAGAAACCTGAATACATGAGTTGATTTTTCTCAAGAGGAATAAGAATCCAGTAGCTCCCACTGGCTTCAGCTGTTTCTCTTCCCTGATCTAGTCTGTCTTGAGATGACAAAATCTCAAATTGGAAACTACAGCTTCTTGAATGTTTAGAAAGCACTTTTGAGATCCCAAGCAGAATTATTGGATCCGAGGAATGCCAAAAACCTGTGTTTTGCTTACTGCATTGCATATCTTAAACACTTAGGCTATGTCCACACACAAAGTTTTATTTTGAAATCAGTCATTTCAAAATGACTTATTTCAAAATAAAACCCTTAATTCAAAATGACTTATTTCAAATAAAAAAAAATTAATTTGAAATAAGTCAAGCCCCTCCAGTTGAAATAGCATGCCCTGTGTATAGACATGCTATTTTGATTCCCTGAGAGGGCCACCCTGGGAGATGTGGCAACATGGCCCCTGGCAGGCCATGTTGCCACCCAATCCCATGCCTCGCTCTTCCCTGGAGAGCCAGGAAGGGGAAAACAGCCCCCGGGGGGGATCTCTCTGCCCTGCATCCCTGCTCCTGCTGTGGGCAGCAGGGCAGGGGCTCTGGGGCACCCCAGCAGCGCCGGGGAGCTGGGTCTCACAGGCTCCCCAGCACCCCAGGGCTGAGCGGCTGCAGCAGTGGGGATCCTGTTGGGACCCGGCTCCCCAGCACCCCTGGGGCTGAGCAACTGCAGCCACGGGGGATCGGGTCTGACCGGCTCCCCGGCATCCTGGGGCTCTGCTGCTGGGAGCCACTGGCCCCTGACTGCCCCGCTGCCTCGGGGGGAATGGTCAGGGAAGCCGGCTCTTGGCCCATTCCAGGGCCTGCAGCCCTGGTGGGGTGGCCAGAGCCACAGGGACTCACCCTGCCGCTGGCTCCAGGGGGCTGCAGCCCCTGCGGCTCTGGCCACCCCGCTGGGGCTGCAGGCCCCCCAGAGCAGGGTGCGGGGTGAGCTGCAGGCTCCCAGCACCCTGACCGGGCTGCAGCCCTGGGGAGCCAGCGGCGGGGTGAGCTGTGGCAGCTCCAGCCACCGGGCAGCAGCCGCCTCGTGCGGCCCCTGCACCTTCCCTCAGCACCCTGGCCAGGAAGCTGAGGGGGGGGGGTGGGCCTTCCTCCCAGGGTGCTATGCACCCTGGGAGAAAGGTCATTTGTTATATCGATATGCCAGGCATATCAATATTACAGAGCCAGATGGATTATTTTGAAACCACAGTTTTGAAGTAACCGGTCATTTCGATATAATACTAGATTTTATTATATCAAAATGACTTTCCTTATTTCAAAATAAGGAAGCTTCTTATTTCGAGATAAGAAAACGTCATGTGGATGTGGCATGTTTTATTTTGAAACAACAGCTGTTGTTTTGAAATAAAACTCTCGTGGACACACCCTTAGAGTGAGGTTTTCAAAAGTGTTGCACTCCCAGCATACCTCATTTGAAACAATGCAGGTTTCTGGACACTGGCAGTTTGAAAATCTGGCTGCCTCACTTAAGTACTAAATAAGAGGCATTAAATTGTGAGCTCTTTGAGAAACTATTGTCAGTGAGAACTTCATTCCACAGGCACTAAACTAAAATCGAATAAGAAATAAATGACTGTATCCATTTTAACACTGTCAAATTACATTTGGGAGTACCAAAATACTCGGGGGGGGGGGGGAATTGTCACTTTGCTTATTTTTATGCAAAATCTCCACAACTACAAGTATGGTGCTGCAGAATAAAGGCCAGTGCAAAACTGTCTTCCATCATACCACAAAACACTTCTCTACCCAAGAGGGAGGGTGATATGTTGATGTAGGACAAGCATAAATAATCATAGCATTTTCTCCTCTTATATTAGAGGTAGAGAAGATCCGCTGTAAATGATAAACCATAAATTTTAATCTAATTAAAAAGAAAAATGCAACCCAGCTCATCATTATATGAACACCACTAGAAAGTCAAGAATCAAGTCTGATTAGTGATGGTTTGCACCAATAAGATATTGAATTCCAGCTGAACTGTAATGGTAACTCATCATCTACCTTGAAATGAACTCGGTTGTGGTGTAAAATAACACACCTTAGGTTACTCATTGGAGGGAAAGATCTCTAGGTACTTTGCAGTGTGGAGAGAGAACTACGACAAGAACAAGAGCCTATTGCAAGTAGTCCCCGCCTCCTCCAAAGTCCCTCCTATATATTGTAATATCAAGGGGGCTGAAGGAAGGAAGGGAAACCACCCTACTGAAAAATTGAAGCCTTTAATGCAACCATATGTTCAATACACAGCAGTGCCTACTCCCTTAGTGCTGTCAGCCACTGGCACTACCCCTTCGCCCCCTTGCAAAAAATGCTTTGGTTATCTTTGCACTTCAGAGCTGGGGTATATGATGCCTAGCTCAAGAAAGAAATATTCATGCTAGCTCAGTCAGAGGTAGCATATTGAGAATAGTGCAGCTACAGTAGAATGGGCGGGGATGAGTGAAGCAAGGGCCTTTTGCTGCACAGGCCTACGTAGACCCCATGGTTATGAACTTGAGTGGCTTAAGCCATTGCCCCCACCTCCAAGTGTAGATATATTGCAAAATTATTTTTCTGGTGTCAAACAAAATCTGCAGTCTAGTTAATGATGGAATGGTAAAATCACTGCAATAAAGTTGCAAGAGACAAAAATGACGGCAGGTCACATTTACTTATTTAAAAATGTTGTGCATAAAAGAGCAGCTGAATGCAAGTGTTGTTTAAATACATTAAAAATAGAAAAAAAGTGGGAGAGAGGGGAATGAGTCACAAGTTGGTCTATGCTTTGCTATTCATTTAATGAGGATTATGTGTTCCATTCCAGCCCTAAAACTCTTCTTTTTGGGGGAATACATTCTCTTCTATCTTGGGGGACATGTCTCTGCATATTTATGTTGGGAATATGGTTAATAATGGGTCCTGAAAAATTAATATTGATCTTCAAGATTTCTTTTCTCCTCAGTGTCAGCATATTTTATTGGGTATATTTGCTTAAATCCCAGTGAGTTATTACACTGGTTCTGAAGATGTGGGCTGCAGACTTGTGATCAACAGCACACTTTCTTGTGGGACAAAATAGAACTGAGTTCATTGTGTGGGCCTATTTAGTTCTGCTTGTTTCCATCTGGTAGATGTCATTCGAAGACACACACAACTACATGAGTCATCTAATGCTGCTTTCCCACGTGAGCCATTACAGTGATTGCCACTGGGGTATGACAGGATTCTTCATGAAAAGGAAGGCAGTCCGGGTGCTTCAAAACTGAAGAAATGGAAATGTTTGAGAACCTCTTGGTGATTATAAAGATACCTCTATCCACGTCATGAATCCTTGGCAGAGGAATACTCCTGCAAGGCAAACTAAGTGGTTACAGATAACTTGGTTGACCTGAACTGCTGTGTTTGGTAATTCCAAAGAGTATGACTATCCTGCTTTGTGACAGGAGAGCCGGGGCATATCTAACACAAATATTTGGGCTGTGAATGGAGAATATTTACTTTATATGTCAAGTGGAGATGCTGCAGATAATAGAGAAGTGGTTAGGATTTAAAGACAGAGACTAACACCTATAATGACAACAGTGGTTTTAAAAAACAAACAAAAATACCCCCACTAACTCAAACACAAGACTGTGATTAATTAGACTGGATCTTAAAGGATTTAAGGGGAAAATAAAAAATTAGTTGTTTTTCTTTATGTTCCCCTGTTGTGAAATATCCTAAAATAATATATTTTGAAGTGTTGTCAAGCTGCTGTATTTCACTTTGCAATTGTAGAATCCTGCAACAGCCTGGCGGATCCAATGCCTGCTGTTCTGGATATCCCTAACCCTCTTGCTGTCAGAAGCTGGGACTGGATGACCAGGGACCAATGGCCTGTTCTGTCCATTCTCAGTGAAGTACCTGTCACTGGCCTTTGTCAGAAGACAAGATACTGGTCTAGACTGATTTTTGGGCTGAACCATTATGTCCATTCTTATGTTCACTGAAATCAGAGTCTTCATGTTGATTTCCATGGCAGCTCATATTCAGCAGAAGCTGCTTGACTCATTGGGCTGTATGTGGCTCAGAGACTGTGAGTGATGCATCTGTCTATTTCACAGCTACAAGTGCAGCTGTTGTATCAGCAGAAGCTGAGTTTCTTTTCTCTTGTTTTTCAATGTCTCTTCTTAAATAGTGAGTGCTGTAAGATTAAATTTATATGAAGATATAATAAGGATTTTTAGTTTTATAAGATGATAACCTATTATCAGCTACACAACGAGGTTCAAGTGCCTTATATTCTAAATGACCGTACCCTTTTTTATGGTGGACACATTGCATTAGCACCTCCATGTCTTCACATTAATACTGGAAAGGCACAACAGCAAAACCCCTGGCTTGTACATGCTTGTTTACATATCTGCTGCTTATGTATCACTGGACATTCATGTATACATGCACTTGTTAGCTCTGTTTTGGATTTTATGTAAATAAATATATAGACCTAGGCATGCAGAAGTACACAAATAAATGGCCAGGATCATAGTTTATCAAACTATATTATGCTTTCTCTAGATCTACATTTTTGGATTTATAAATAATATTTTTAAATTTAAGGTGGATTTAATGGCACGTAAGGGGTGCTGTGTGTGTGTGTGCATGTATGTGTGAACGAGCGCAAATGAGAGAGAGAGAAAAACATGCTTGCTCACTTGATCACTGAGAAGAAAATTGTCAGGGAAGGTCTTCTTGTATTGAATAATGTCAGCCTACACTTCCAGCCATGGGGGCAAATTCAGTGCTGGCATCAGCAGGCACAACTCCATTTGCCTCAGTGTTGCAGGCATGTTGTACATGACTCCCTGAATCTCCTAGTGAGAACTTGGTGGTAGCTTTCAGTAACCAGAAGAGCATCAGACCTGTCCCATTTCTCAATGTGGATAAAGTATGAACATATCTTCCTTTTTAAAGTATGAGATTAATCAAACTGTCATCCTGAGAGATAACTATGGGAAAATATTAAGGTAGTTATTACATCCCTTGTCCTCAATTTGGCACAGAGGCTATCAAGCTAAAGTATTAAGATGAACATTTTGATAATGGAAAATGTACAACAGACCAACTTATCACAGAAAAAATGAAGCAATTGAGATGCTGCACTATGGCAATATGTTTCTCCAGGGTGAAATCTGGTTCCTACAGCAGGCATTGAGAGTTCTGCCATTGATTTCAGTTGAGCCGAGGTTACATCTCAAGTGTCATGATGTCACTGTCTCAAGCAGTATGAATAAGGATGCATAAATATGATGAGGTTAACTTGTTGTTCAAAGATGTTTTGTCATGTTTACTTTTTGTGTGTGTGTGTGTGTGTGTGTGTGTGTGTGTGTGTTTCTCAGAAAGAGAGCTGTTCTGAGCTGTAAGAAACACCAAGCTATAGAAATGAGGTGAAAAGGTGTAATCCTCAAGAATGCTAACAATCAACACTTTTTGTCAGAGTGCTAGTGGGGCTAAAAGAATTTTCTCAATCAATATATCCAAGTAAACATGTAACAATTTATCCTGGCTCTAATTTAATATACCTTTCAGGCAAGGGAATTGGATGGCTCAGGAGACTGGCAATGAGAAGCTTTATGTTTAGGTCTTCAGCTTGAAAGCTTCCCAGATGGTACTGATCAAGCATTATTGACAGCTGATGTGTCTTTGCTGATTTATATGAGAATGTTCTGGTCATGTCAATCCAGTTACCAGAGGGCAGGTGTCCTGCACATAAGAATTTCCTCCACAATTAATGCTGTCACTCATCTTAAAAATGTAAGTAAAAAGGCCAAACATTGAATGGGCATGTGCACTGACCTATATTCTCACAGCTAGGGATGATGCCAGGTCAGCGGTGAGGCACATAAGAAGTGAAGCATGGTGGAATGTGTATTGCTTCTGTACATGGCATACTCATTCTGTAATGAAATAGCTCCAGAAACTGAAGCCCTCTATCTGCCACATAAATCAGTGATGGTCTATTCAAATCAAGTGAGGATTATTTAGGCATAGAGAAGTATGTGTTTACTATTAAAACAGAGAAAGTGTCATTGATAACCAGGAAATAGATCTCTCAATTCCAGTAGATGCAAGAGTAGGTCTATTAACAGTGCGAAAACATAGCACCTGATGTAAAATGAACAGACAGCATCAGCAATCCAAAATATGTAAGTGCCTTTGCACAGAGCATTCATAGTACATTTGTAGTAAATGGATTTGAAAGCTAAAGCAGGTGTAGTGCTAAAAATGTAATGTAAGTGCCATGAATATATAATTACTTGATGGTTTTGAGTTTTTATTGTGTACATAGCATAAGACTGTAAGTAAAGCAATTGGGGCTCTATTCCTGGATTAGCAATGGACTTTTTGTATGTGAATGGGAGAAAGAGGGGCAAGTCTCCTAATCTTTGCATCCTAGTTTCTCATCTGTAACATATGATTATTTCTTATGTCAAATGGGTATTGAAAGGTTTAACTAAGAAATGTTTGTAAAACACTTTTATGTCCTCAGCTGAAAGGCTGAGATGATGGGGTAAACCAGGAAAGTCGTTGCCGCGGTGAAAGACCTGTGGCATGGGCCCAGGTCCCACCCCCAGGTCATGATCTGGTGCCACGGGCCTGATTGTGCTTCGAGCTCCTACCACCTCCACCCTGGCCCCAGATCCCCAGCCAGGTTTGGGGCCGGGCCACGGCTCGCCCTGCAGTCCCAGAAAGGGGGCTGCAGCCCCCGCCCGGGCTGCCCCCAAACCCCGCTGCAGGGCCGGGGGCACCCAGCTCAGGCCGCTGCTGCAGGGGCCAGGGTGAGCGCAGTCCTGGGATTCCCTGGAGCAGCCGCTCCTGCCAGATTGTTTCGAAACAACGTTGTTGCAACCCCAAATGGAGTTTAAGTTGTTTTGCAACAATGGTGCTTCGTGTGAACGTGGCATTTCTTATTTCAAAACAACTTCTGTTGTTTTGAGATAAGACTGCTATGTGAACACACCCTACATGATGGAATGACCCTTCACTAACTTGTGCAGCAGCTCCTAGGTAGAAGGCATCTTCAGCACTGTGATAGTGGGCTCCAAGTCCCATTCAAGGCACAGCTGGGATGAAGACTGTTCTGAATAGGTTGTACTAATTCACAGAGCTTTACTCTCTACCAAAGTTTCCACACCAAAAGTTACCTAAAAATGTCAAACACTTTATAGAGGAACTGCTTGTGACTCCATGGTAAGACTGAGCTCCATTTGTCAAAGTGGAGATTCAACTTCTTTTGCTGTTCCAGACAGAAGACTACCATAAAATGGATTTAAGTTGAGACTACATATTAGTAACTTACCACAGACCAAGTATTAAAAACCAAATGAATTCACTAATTAAGTTTGAGAGTACGTATTAGTAACTTGCTAATTTAGAATTAATCAATTAAGTAGCAAAAACGAGAGTCCTGTGGCACCTTTACACTAACAGACTTCTTGGGGCATGAGCTTTTGTGGGCTCGAACCCACTTTTGCAGCTAACTATGTAGTTCCTGAGACTGCATCTGATGAAATGGGTTGGAACCCACAAAAGCTTATGCCAGAAGAAATCTGTTAGTCTGTGAGGTGCTCTTGTGGTTTTTACTGTACACAGACTAACATGGCTATCCCTCTGGATATTAAAATTAACCACAATTACTTAACTAATTAAGGAATTAAGGTTGAGTACATATTGGAAATTTACTCCAAACCAAGTATGGTAAACATAGTGAATTCAGACTTAAGTTTATACTTAAAAATGACCCAAACATTTTAGAGTTTAAAATTTCACAAAAATGCACCCAAATAGCTCAGCTCTCCTCTGTAGTGATACCATGCAGTACACATCCAATTATGATTAAAGCAGTGTAGTGATTGTGGCTCCTGATTAGATTAAACTCTTTTTTTTTAAAGACAAATCTTTCATCTCCTTATGATGTTGCTACAGGGCAGAATTAATATTGTTTGTGCAGGGTGCTTTGTGACTTCAATTGATCCTATAGGGTACAGGCCAAGTTCTGCATGTCCTGCTCATGTGAGGAATGCCACTGAGCCTAAATCTGCTCCCACTTACGTTAATTTAATACTGATATGACACCAGTGACTTTAATGGAGTAGCTCTTGATTTACATTGATGTATGTGAAAGGAGAAGCAAGCTTATTGACTTCCTTGAACCTGTTGATCAAGGCAGGTGGGATATGAATTAAAATAATTTGTTTCTTTTTTTAACTTACTGTATGCACCAAAACCAGCAGTATTTGTATGCTTGGAGTAGGGGCATGTGTCCCTCCTTACCAAAGCAAAACATGCATTCGCTGTAATTGGATTTTTGCCAGAGAAAGTAGCATATACAGTCTGGTGCAGCTGACTCCTCTAGGATCTGGTGATGGAATAACAGAGATGCTATTGCAGAATGACTAGTTGGACAAATAATAGAATATGATCACTTTAAAGGAATCCAACAACATTTAGCTCTTCTAAGATAGAGCCATCAGTTCTGCATGTTGGTTTTGTCAGAAAATTCACAACTTATTTTGTTGTTAAGTGACAGCTGATGACAAGCCATTGGAGCACACTGAAGCCTTTAAATGGAGAAAGGAATTGAGTGGCATTTTGAAACATGCATCATTCAAAAAACACCATGTGAGCATGGAAGCTTTGAGAAAACCCAGTTCAGCTGTCTAGTAAAATCAAGGCTTGGTTGGGAGAGTTTTGGTTTTTTAGGAAGTAGAAGTTAGGGGTATTCGAAATGGGTATAATGCTTTCTGTATTCATATTCTGAAAAGGAAATGCCTTTTGGCACAGACACAAATGCATTGAAGATTGTTTCTAAAATGTTACTAACATAGTATTTTCATATCAGGAGATGATATTTGGAAAATATTTTTGTGGATGGAAAAATCCAGAAAAGGTGTTGATTGGCTAAGCATGTACCAGTACAATGAGACTGAAGTCCTCTATAAATCAAGTTTAAAAATCAGCGTAGCATGAACCAGGTAGGGAGCAGAGTTTGGCTAAGCTCTGCAATGTTTGGCTAATGTACTTCAAAAAAACTAGGTGAAAATGGTTTTATAAATGCACTCCAAATTAAATTATCAGTGAATCAAATATTTGGAGGGAAGTCTCACCCTCCTCACATTTGCTCCTTGTGTGTGTGTACATTTCCAAAAGCAGCAGAATTACTGTATTTCCAGTCATGGGGGGAAGGAGTATAAATGAACATGGAAAGCCTCTAGATCACTCCTGTGCCTATTGAAGCTGCACATTTCAGTGCTCCATCTGGAGAATGGCTGGGGTGCAGTGATTATACAGGCAACTACTATCCTTCGTCAGCCATTGTATGTCAGGAGCAGCTGCACTTCAGTTCTGTGGTCTATATGACACCATCTTGTTTCCTCCAACAACCTCAGTACAAATCCTGTTCAATTGGACTTTGTACAGGAGAAGAGTATTCAGCCATGACTTAAGTTAATAAGATATAGGTGTCCTGTGGCACTTTTAAAGAGTAACAAATTTATTTATTGCATGAGCTTTCAGGAGAGAAAAATCCCATTTCATCAGATGCTTTGAAGATGGGGGAACCTATAGAATGGAGGAAATAGATGCAGGGAAATGTAAGGCGTAGGGTCAGATCAGACTAAGAGCAAATCAAAGCAGTGAGCTGATCCTATGATTTATACTTCCCTGCTTTTATTTTCTTCTCATTCTGTAAATTCCCCCATCTTCAAAGCATCTAATGAAATAGAATTTTCTCCCACAAAAGCTCATGAGATAAGAAAAATTTGTTAGTCTTTAAAAGTGCCACAGGACTCCTTGTTTATCTTTTCCTGAACTAGACTAACATGGCTACCCCTCTGGCACTGTAAGATATAGGTGTAAACCTAGTATAGCTACCCACTAAAAGATATCACTAAATGGTACTTCTCTGCAGGGCCGTCCCTAGGGGGGTGCGGGGCCCTGGGCGAATTGCCGTCTGCGGGGCCCCCACCCACCCCAGCACTGGAGGGGGGCAGCCAGCCCAGGGGAGTGTCTGACAAGGCACATCATTCCCTAACCCCTCCAGGTTCCTATTGCTGAATATCAGGAGCCAAGAAGCTCCACAAATAGGAGTAGGAGGGAGGGTGATGGATCATACTGTCCGTGGGACTTCCACCCCTGCCCCTCCCATGAACTTTGCTGTGATGCTTGCCTTCCCCACAATCTTCTGAGTGGCAGCATGAAAGTGGGGAGCAGGGAAGGTTAGAGTGGGGTGTCAGGAGAGTAAGAGAAGTGCAGCTGGGTGGCAGGCACCAAGGAAGGCAGCACAGCATCTGCAATTTCCCATGCTGTTCCTGCCCTGGGCCAAATGCCTGGACATGCAGGGCAGAAAATTTAAAAAGGCTCTGGCCTGGTCCCAGCTTACAGGTGCATGCAAACCAGGTGGGGGAACTTAGGGAACCCATGAGGCAAACATGTCCATTTCACTCAGGATGGGAAAAGCAAGAAGGATCCACCCAGAAAGGAAAAAAAAATACAAGATGAAAGTCATGTCCGATCACCAGCCATTTACAGTGATCACACAGGAGCTCTGAGGAAGCAAGACACAGGAAGTTCCATAGATTTACTTGAGAATCAGCAAATATAAAAGATGGGTAAAAAGATGAAAACTTACCCAGTATCTGTGGTAGAAAGAACAGGCAACACTAATTGTCACCTACTCACCCTGGGATGGGTAGGGGGAATTCAAACATCAAGAGATTAACCCTATAATTCTATTCTATTCTATAATCTTGCCCCCTCCCCCACCCCCCAGACTTATTTTTGCCATTCTTGTGATTTTTGATCTCTTGAAACTGGCAATACACTATAAATTAATACCATATACTTTCTCTCAAGGTATTCCTTTCCCTAACTGTATTCTTCGTGCTAGTATAGCAGGCTTCTGTAGCCACAATGTAGGGAGACAGAGAGAGAAAATTAATTGAATGTACCTTTTAAACCATCTGTTAGGCAACACTGTATCTGTTCTTTAATATCATAACTGAAATAACTAACTCAGTTTAATAGACAATGTAACCAATGTCCAACAAAGCTTGATATTGTAAATTTAGAACTCTGTTTTGTATTCATGATAAAACTTTTTTTAGGTGTATACTCTGGAATTTTATTTAAATGTGTGAACAAGATGTGTGAATGAAGGGTGTGAGTGATGGAATCAATCAATACCAGCCTGTCCTGATGAAATGCTAGTGCTACCTTATTGGCTAAGTGATGCAAACAACTCCCACAAAAGCGGGGGTCCATCCCAGAAAGAAAAGAAGAAAACACAAAGTGAAAGTCATGTCTGTAAATGGCTGGTGATCAATGATCATGCAGGATCCCTGGCCCAGCTTGCCCTCCAGCCTCACCACCTGGCCTGCAGTGTGGGGGACAGTCCTTGGCCTGGGCTGCCTGCCATCCTCTTGCCTGGCCACCAACACAGCATGACCCGGGGCCCAGAGGGGCATGTATGACGGTGTGCACCCTGGGTTATGATCTACATGATTTTCCTGTTCACTTATACACTGGAATTGTACGATTTGCAGCCAATTGCACAATGCAGTGTTTCTGAGTGGATGTAATAACTTATTCTACAGGATTTCTATGATGATATGTTTCCTACAACTTCATACGTGTGAACAAACATGTAATATGCTTTCTATGGCTCAGGGATAAGGAAAGAGACAGAGGTCTTTCCTAGCAGTGTCAGACAGAGACAAAGGTATGCTAATGGAAGTATCTGTGAAGAGACAAAAGAATCACCTCAGCCCTGAAAGGAAGGGGCTGAGGGGTTTGGAAACAAAGACTGAGACAAGCATCTGACGAAGTGGGATTTTCTACCATGAAAACTCATGCAAAAAATAAATCTGTCAGTCTTAAGTGCCACATGACTCCTTGTTTTTTTTGCTGGACTAGACTAACACGGCTGCCCCTCTGGAAATAGAGACCTGGACGTCTTAAAAGGTTTTTTGAGCTGGGACTCTCCATCTTGAAACAACTCCAAGCACGATATGGGCCCTGCCTGGCCTCAGGCAGAGACTGGCTGTGCAAACATCTAACAGCCAAACACCTTGAGCTAAACTTGTTTGGACTATGAGGTTAATTTAAGTAGAAGTATTAGGTTAGCATGTGTGGTTTGCCTTTTGTATTCTTGTGGCCTCTCCTGACTTATCATACTGTGATTCTGCCATGCTTGGCCATATTTTCACTTAGAATTATAATCTGATCAATGAACTAGTAGTTGTTTTACCTAAGGGTGTGTGATCTTTAGAGGGTGTGAGTGAAGGAGGCTGGGCACAATCCATTTCTTTGTTAAATGGAGGGACTTGAGTGTGTGGTGGTTGGGAGTGGTTTCCAATCTCTGTAGACAGTGGCTCTTGGTGTAGTAACAGGGGCCGGGGTGCTTGCTGGGGGACCCTCCCTTGAGTAGCAAGGGGGCATATACCCCCTGCCTGGGACTGACTGCATGCAAGAGGCTGGAGTGGACTGACTCAGGAGTGAGTGGTCACTTGGCAAAGTGAGATGAACCAGGGTTCAGGAGTGGGAATTGGGAGGTCACAGCAGCACACTAAATGGGATCTGGGGAGCAGTCTGTCACAGCATGATCCCTTATCTACCTTCCCCCCACTAGCCCAATGTGAATCAGAGCCCAGGGAGAGTCTTGGATCCCCAGCACCTTTGTCCTCCTCTGGGCTCAGACTCAGGGTCCCACTAGACTCCCTCTAGTACTTACATGGCTGTGTGTTCCCTGGGCTGGTGCTGGCAGTGTCTGCTGGGGGAGGAAAGGGTTAAACCTCCCTCTCCTCCAGCTAACTGCTCAGCTGGCAGCTCCAGAGGGAGGGGCGGCAGGCAGCCCAGCTACTCACCTGCGGAGCAGCCTCTCAGTGAGCCTGTGTCTGCCCGCCAAAAACATTCGCTGCTCACTGTGGGTGAGGTGAGGCTCATGCCTGATCCCTGCCACGGGGGGGATATGGGCCCCACGGGGCCCCCCAAAGCGCAGGGCCCACGTCAAACTTCCCATTTGACCTATCCTAAGGACAGCTCTGCTTCTGTGTATTATTCAGAATATTGTTTTGATACCGCTGCTTTTCAAGTGCTGCAGTTGTTATATTATTGAAAGTAAGATGTTTCTGTTGCTATTTGTCTGCCAGGAGGAAATACTCACTCAGTCATTGTCAGGACTTGCTAGTTCAACTTAGGAGAGGGGCACTCTGGGAGGTGTGGCTACATGGCCCCCTGGCAGGACCATGTTGCCATCCAATCCTCTGCCTGGCTCTTCCCAGGAGAGCCAGTGGCAGGGGAAAAAAAGCTAGCAGGGCAGCAATTCCAGTGGGCTGGGTGGGCACAGGGATTCCCGTTCAGCCGGCACCTCCGCTGCTGGCTGGGCGGCGGGGGCAGTGATCCCAGAGCACCAGTTTCCCCCACCGCTGGCCAGGTGGCGGGGGGCAGGGATCCCCATGTGCCCAGCATCCCCCTGCATGGGGATCCCTCCCCCACCACCCAGCCAGTCGTGAGGGAAGCCAGGCACATAAGAATCCCTGCCCCCACCACCTGGCCAGGGGCAGGGGATGCTGGCATGTGGGGCTCCATTGCCCTGTCACCCAGTCTGTGGTGGGGGAAGCCGGGCATGTGGGGATCTCTGCCCCCACTGCCCAGCCAGTGGTGGGGGATGCTGGGCACATGGGGATCCCTGTCCCCACTGCCTGGCAAGTGACGGAGGATGCCAGGCGCACAGGGATTCCTTCTCCCCATTCCCGGTTTGCACAGGGAGCAGAGCACCAATGTTCCCTGTAAGCTGCGCTGGCGCGCTGCAGCGCAGCCCGCCGCAGCCGCCAGCGCAGAGAAGGCTGCCGGCAGTGCATGGCCAGCAGCCAGAGTCCTTCAACAGAGCTCTTGTGGAGCAGGGAGTTTTGAAAACTCCCGCCCAGAGAAGCTCTAACGGACCATGCCCAGAAAATCTGAGCATGCTCTGTAGAGCTTCTCTGGCCCAGGAGTTATGGCTGGGCCCTGCTGCTCCAGTCCAGCCCCAAGATAAGTTTGTGGGGGCTGGGGGGGGTCTGCTGGAAGTGGGGGGGGGTGAGCCCGGGAGCAGGGGGGTGAGCGGGACTGGGGGGTGATGCCAGGAGTGGGGGGGGCTGCGCAGCGGGCCCCGTGGGGGGGGAGGGAGCGCAGCGAGCAACAGGAGTTGCTCAGCTGCCCTCTCCCCTTAGAGGGAACATTGCAGAGCACCCTTCCCTTCTTCCCCCCACCCTAGCCAGGGTGCTGGGGGGGGGTCTTCCTTCCAGGGTGCCATGCACCCTGGGAGGGAGGTCAAACCAGTTGAATCGAGACAATGCTGTTTCAAAATGCCTCCGAACAGTGTTGATTTGAAAGGACCATTTTGATCCAATGGTCATTTCGATTCCTTACCAGATCTTACTCTTTCACTCTAACTGTGGTTGTTTCGATATGATGGAGCTTGTCATATTGAAACAACAAAACATTGTGCGGACCTAACTTATTTTTAAAGCGAAAGAAACATCTTTGTTTCACTTTAAAACCTACATGTGGACGTACCCTTTGAAGAGCTTCTGTTCAAGTTTAGTGCCACTGAAACCCAGACAACAAACAGTAGAAATCTAAATAGTCCTATCTCATCCTATGTTGTTTACCTGTTTAGTTAAAATAAACTTAATATTATCTTTAGGAAACTGGTATGATTGAATATGAATTTATTTTCTTTCACATCCCCTGAGTCACTTCCACCATATTTTACTCTACTTTGCAAAGTTAATCATGATCAATCCAAGGGAGGAGACTTTCTCATATATTCATTTATCATTCTGCATTATTTTTTCACATTTTAAAATGGCACTTTAATAAGGGTGATGCTCTCCTACATGCTTATTCATTTGCCTTTCCCTAACTATTACACAGAGGAAAAGGATTTGAGTTTCAGATGCTCAGCATGCATTGCAGATTACCATCTGACATGATTGCCTGACCAGATTTTTGTAGCGGATGTTCTCATGAGGTGAAGTGTAACACACATCATGGATTACAATCTGGACTGATAGTGGCTCAACTTCAGTGTGCCCAGACTTTTGACTGAGTTTTAAATAAGCATCTGAAAGATTGAATGCTTCTCTGAACTTTATATTAACTATACAAATCTCTGGAGTACACAAAATCAGCTGGAAAGTTCACAAGAATAGCCTGTAGTAAGGTATTTCCATCAGTTTTTCACTACCATAAGAACATATTGTCTGAAAGTCTTTTAGCACTTTCTGTTCTGATCCCAACTGGGAATACCCCAAAAGTAGGTTCTACTTAGAATATTTCGCCTCTTCTATCTCCAGTTTTGGCAAGAGCCAGAAGTACTAGCTCATGAAAGAAGAGAGAGGGAGGAGGAGAGAGAATTTAAGGCTATTTCAAATAATTGAAGAAAACATTCAAGATCAAGCTGAAAATGAGTTAGATCGACTGGGGGGGGGGGGGACATTCTTGCTCATTTTCAGAAGTAGTTGAGATTGTCCTGACCTAAAAAACATTCTTTATGTCCAGTGCTGATGCAGATTTCCTTTTCTCAAATGGGATGGGGATAGAGTGGTGGGAAAGCCAGATATGATGCTTAGGAAATTGTTGTAAACACTCCCAATATGCCAAAAGTCTTCAATGAATGTTTAAACTCTAATTGTATTAAAAACTAAAAATAGGTAGTGTTAAAATATAGAGAAGTTTGATGTAGCCTCTTGCAAAGAATATGTTCACAGGTACCTGACAACTTTGTAAGGGCCATTGTTAGTTGACTCCTACTTGTCTTGGGGATTCACAAGCTGGTATGTTGTGGAGGTGTAGTCCCCCACCCTCTGAGAAGCTCTGCATTGGGAAGATTTCATAGTTATGAAAGGTGTGCGTGCATGCACTGAGACTGCTGATATACTGGCTTCAACAAACTTCTTAATTTTTTCCACAAGTTTCTAACGTGCCCATTGGTGAAATATCGGTAGTATTAGCCTAATGTCAGTGTTGGAAATGTTGCTTTCTGGAAGTATTTCTGCTATGAAGGAGTCAAAGTACAGCAGTTCATAGAAGTAGCTGTGATACTAAGTAATTAGCACATGTTGTAATGTTATGTAGGTCTCTTGGAGTTAGGTGCGAATAACAATTATGTGCCATGTGGTGGCTTTCATTACTGGTGAGTAGACCTACCAGTTCTGTGAAAATGTTTGGGAAGTGAAGTTTTGGTTCTTTAGGAATATACTGAGATAACAATTCATTGTATTTGGGCCCTCAAATCACATATATATAAAAATTCCATTATATTTTCTAGATTGGGTAAAAAAACTGAGCTTTTTTATATCATTATTATAATCCAAAATGGCTTTTGCCAATGTGTGGGAGAGGTGTAATGATCATTAAAATTTAAAATTCATCAGATCAAGATAAGAGGGGAAAATAACATCCTGAAATTAGTAACTGATAGTTTAGTAGATGAGACAGCTTTTTCATCATTCTCAAATACATTTTGTATATTTAATACTTAATTTTATATCTGCTAAATATGATGTACATAGTTTGTATACAAGTTTATATAATGAAAATAAAATATGGTAGAAAATCTTAGGTGTGTCATACAAAGTCTTTGTTCTGTTAACAATTTATGATTTTTTGTTATACTTCAGCCATGAGATCAAGGACTGAGGAAGTTGGAAGAAATTCATGTACAGAGAAATAAAAATGATCTAGTTTTGACTGCACTTTAAAATAACATGGGTCAAAATTACAGCTCAGGTATTTACTTAATTTCAAGTTTTTAATGATACTTTGTCAAAAATTATCTTGGTAAAATGCTTTCCAAAAATGTTCATTGAAAATATTCATTCATATATTTTATTTTTTATCTCGCTGAAATATTTCCACTTTTGACCAATTACAGCGCTTGTTGGAATTAATGGATAATTTGAAAAATTACAAAATCAGTTATAAATTTTTGGAAAAACATTGAAATAATTCATGGTAATTTTTTAAAAAAATCGTCTTTATATGACTCTAGTAGTAGTACACTTCAATGAATTAAATAGAAATTGTGTCTTTAAATTTAAATATTACAGTAGTAGACATGCACCATCCTGCAAAGCTATTTATGCAGACAGGTCCTTGAACTCCCATTGCATCCTATTTAAAGTCAATACAATTTGCACAGGAATAAGTGTAAATTTAAGTGACCTCAAGTGAGATAAGGATCTGAGACCATTCTCCAATCAAGAATTGGATTCCAGCCCAATCAATTTTCCTTTGTTCTATCAGGACTGTAAATTGCACATTTACAGAACTAAGCTCAAAAATTATCTCTATCATTCTTCATTCATGATTAGTTAAATAGTTCTCTTAATGAATTAATTACCCAACTCAACACATGTGGAAACCAGTTTTGGATTAAGAGAACCATGAAATGTATATATCTTGTTGTTCAGCCAGTATTATTGTGTCTCCACCCCCCCCCCCTTTTTTTTTTGGTTAACTGATGGAGAAATTGAAAGCTAAAAACTGTAACAATCTGCTGGGGTTTCCTGAATTGTGAGCTACTGTCTTACTACTTAATGTCATCAAGTGAGTAACAAAGCTGTGTGTTTGCTCCCTGACGCACTAGCTAGTCTGCTCTGCCAACAAACTCTTCAGGACTCTTCCAGTCCAAACACTGTGTTGCAGGTAAAGATCAGTACACTCCAAATTCCAGGGTTCTCCAGAAAAAAATCTTTTTGCCATGCATACATTCTTCTTAATGTAACATTCACAAATCCTTATCAGACTGGCTTCTCCTCTGATGAGAGAACCAGGGTTATAAAATGCTTTAACTTTAATCAAAGCACCGAGTTGCTTTATAATTAAAATAATGTCAACTGATTAATTAAAGGACATGAGTTTTTAACTGATCTCAAGTAAAAGAAAAAATAAATGGTTACAAACAAACAGAAATGAGAACATGCTTCTAATGCACCAATCTTATTTAGAAACTAGAGTCTCTTTGTACACATGAGGGTTGAGAGGTTGTGGGGGGACATTTCACAATCTGAGTTAAAGAATTGCTTTGCTCCCTTAATATTCTAGCTCAGGATATCTATTACATTGCTCCATTAGTTAAAAACAGTCCCTCCAAGGCTTTGTTCTCGCACAGCCATCAACATGTAACGGCACACCCAAAGTCAAATGAATGCTCTCATGGCTACTCATGAACAGTATACTGGAAGCATCTGCAAATTACCTCCTTCACCATAAACCTTGCAAGCTCACTAATTAGCTTGCCATAATATCAAAAGGTAGTGGTTATGTGCCACCCTTTGAAACCTAAATAGATTCTTCAAACACTTCAAAGTTCACTAGTGTAGATGAGATATTAAATATCAGCTGTAGAAAGATAGACTTTAAGTGATTATAAGTAATAAAGGCATAGCTGTCAAACTTTTTATTTAAAAACCAAAACGGTAATCTGATTTCTGCATTTTTTCCAAGTCTAATAATTCTGAAAGTAGAACAAGTTATCTCATCATTACTCCTTTAGCCTGGGACCTCTTCCGCAAGTTCAGTGATCATACCTTTGTATTCATGCAGCCTGGACAGTGATTGGGAGAGAGGTGTGTGTGCCCATGTGGCCAAAAAGCTTTGCAGTGTCATGGGGTTGGGCAGCCTTATTGTCTATGAGCTCTGTCATCAGTCCTTCGTAACAGTTGCAAATTCCTGCTTGAATCTGCACTGTACATGCAGTTTGTACAGTTTTGGAAGGGACTTGTAAATCCTTTGTTTATAATTTTCTATTACCTGTGATCCAGGACTTCTTTCATCCTACATGAATTCTCAAAAATAATTGTTAACCATTTTCAGATTGCTTGAGTTAGTTCCTTGAGTATCCTAGGGTGAATTTCATCAGGCCTTGCTAACTTGAATATATCCAGCCTAACTAAGTATTCTTTAACCTGTTCTTTCTCTATTTTTGGCCTGTGTTTTTCACCCTAATTTTTAATAGTAAATTGGTCACAATTACCCTTTTTAGTAAACGTCTGAGGCAAAATAGGCATTAAGCAACTCTGCCTTCTTGATGTCATCAGGTAATTAGCTAACGTGAAAAACTGGTTGGTTAACCATTCCCAGAGAGTAGTTATCAGTGGTTCACAGTCATGTTAGAAGGGCATAATGAGTGGGATACTGCAGGGATCAGTTCTGTTCAATATTTTCATCAATTTAGATGATGGCATATAGAGTACACTGATAAAGTTTGTGGATGATACCAAGCTGGGAGGGGTTACAAGCGCTTTGGAAGATAGTATCACAATTTAAAATGATTTGGACAAACTGGCGAAATAGGTTAACAGAATGAAAGTCAATAAAGACAAGTGCAAAATACTCTACTTAAGAAAGATCAATCCATTTTATATTTACGAAATGGGCAATGACAACCTAGGAAGGAACACTGCAGAAAAGCATCTGGGTGTCATAGTGGACCACAAACTAAATGAGTCAATAGTGTAAAGCTGTTGCAAAAAAAGCAAGGACCATTCTGGGCTGGATTAACATGAGTATTGTAAGCAAGACGCAAGAAATAATTCTTTTGCTATACTCAGTCTTGATTATATCTCAACTGGAGTATTGTGTTCAGTTCTGGGCACCTCATTTCAGGAAAGATGTGGGCAAATTGGAGAAAGTCCAGAGAAGAGCAGCATGAGTGATTAGAGGTCTGGAACATGTGACTTATGAGGGAAGATTGAAAAAGCTAGGGATGTTTAGAAAAGAGGAGACTGAGAGGGGACATGCTAACAGGTTTCTAGTACCTAAGATGTTGTCAGGAGGAGGGGGAGAAAAACTGTTCCCCTTAACTGCTGATGATAGGACAAGAAGCAATGGACTTAAATTACAGCAAAGACAGTTTAGGTTGGACATTAGGGGAAAAAAAAAATTCCTAACTGTCAGGGTGATTAACCACTGGAATAAGTTGCCTAGGTCGGTTGTGGAATCTCCATTATTGGAGGTATTTAAGAGCAGGTTAGACAAATACCTGTCATGGATAGTTTAAGAGGGTACTTGGCCCTGCCATGAGTACAGAGGACTGAATATGATCACCTTTCATGGTCCCTTCCAGATTTTATCCTTTGCTCCTAAATAGAGGACCTATACTTTTCTTTCTTTCTTTTTCTTTCTTTCTTTCTTTCTTAGTTAAAAAGATGCATTGAAAACAAGGGCGTATATAGTACAGTTTTAATGTTCTGACTACCTGTCAGTAGTACAGACTATTGTTATTATGTAATGTGTTGGTCATCATATGAAAAAAAACCCCAGTAACACGTAGTAGTAACTTTCCTTAGGTACTATTTTCCATCCTTCTTGATAACAGTGTTATCAAGCACTGTCATTTTCTGATTTCCTTTTGGCTGATAAGAATGAATGCAAAAATATTTAATTCATCAGTCAAGTTAACATTGTTGTCTTGTGCATTGTGAGCTCTCACATGTGCCCCAGTATAACAGAGAAAAACAAAGTGCTAAATAGGAAAAAATGAGTGAAACACATATATGACTGATAGTTTTTTTCTTCTTGGCCTGACTATAATTGTCACATTACAAATGCATAAATGGGTAAAGAAAAAAATAGACTACTTTTGTATATTATCTTGGCTGTTTTCTAGTTCATTTGAATGAACTGAGGATTTTAAGTATTATTTTCAGTATCAGTAGACTGAGACAATGGAGAGAACAAATGTCTAGCCTTCATTGGAAGCTTGAATGCATCTCACGATATAGGTCTACAAAGTCTTGTAACTACAGTGTGGATCCATTAACACGCAGGTGTTGGGAGACAAGCTGCCACGACTGCATGTAAAATGTATTGTGTGTAAATGGGACCATGGCAGGGGCGTCGCTGGGGCCTGGCACACAGGGCCCGTGTCCCAAATCCCAGCACCAGTGCCCTGAGTCCTGACGTGGCCCCTGCCTCTGCCGGTCTCTGGCTGGAGATCTGGGGCCCAGCTGCCCATGGTGGTTGCGGCCACTTCCGACCCTGTCCTAGGTCAGGTCACCCATGGCTGCTGCTGTTGCTCCCTGCCCTGTCCCCAACCAGGGATCCAAGGCCAGGCTGGTGGCAGCAGGCGCCTGAGGCTGGGTTGGGCCGCAGTGCAGAATTGGGGTTGGGGACATGGCCCGTGGCCAGGGAGCGGGGCCTGGGCCAGTGTCTCGGTCCTTCCCCATGGCAGCGACGCTTCTGGACCGTGGTGATATGTGTTTCTGGTTTTAGGCCAACTTCCTGTTTTAAGTAACGTGCATTAACGAGTTCTGCATCTTAAATTGGTAGCTTTGGGGGACATAATGATAGTGCACGTTAACTGAATTCGCGGGTAAACTGATTGCACATAAACTGATCCACACTGTACTTCTATGAGCTATGTAGGAGCCAGCAGGACAGAAATGCAAAGTAATGTTTGCCTTAAGACTGAGCTTGGGCCAAATGGATGACTGACAAAGAAAGCAAGAGAGACATGGACAGAGCATCACAACAATCTGCCTCAGTGACTCTCTCCTTGTCTGTCTACATAAAAATGTAGAGACTAAGGTAAGGACCGACACTGAAGCTAGTCAGTGCTTTAAACGCTAAAGGACACTGTGCTCCTCAATAGTGACAGAAGAGAAAGGGAAAAACTCTTCATGCTAGTATGAATAGCTTTTTTCTTTTTTAAAAAGGAGGAGCATTTCCCTAGATCTATCAGAACCCGTTCAAGACTACAGTGTATGAGCAGAAGACGACCATATACTGTAGAAGGAAGGATGGTCTCATGGAACTTAAGGGGTGGGCACTTAAATGTGCTTAGTATGTAATGAGAGGTCCCAGAGCTCAAGTAATTACTTCTTACTTTTCATAACTGATGTGGCAAGCCCAAAGGTGCTAGCAGAAATTAGCCAATGGACTCCTGTATGATCTCAATCTGTCTCAGCCTAGATTCCCTGTCTGTCAAATGGGGAAAATAGTACTTTCTTTTCCATTTTGTCTTTTTAGATTGTAAACTCCTCAGGCAGGGACTGTCTCTTATTATATGTGCTGCCTAGTGGAAGAGGACTATGATCTTCTCTGAGTCTCCTAGGCACTAAATAAGAATAATAGGGAAATTTCTTTGCCCTTTGTGGATTTTTTTGTTTTGTTTTTGTTTTAGGCTATTATATGAATTTTCTTCTGAGACCAAACGCCCAACTCAACAACACCCATAGAATTCAGTAATAGTTGTGTATGCTCTTCACCACTCAGAATGTGACTTTTTGAAAAGTCTTTTTCCACTCACAGAACAGCTACATCATCAATAGGCTTTCCTCAGGAGCTCCCAAAATCTTGGTATATAAATGGTAGTGGCAATAGTCATAATGATAATCCAGATCTTGCAGAACAATCCAAGCAATACATTCGAGACTAGTAAAACAGAGGTGAAGATTTTGGAAGAGGAAAAATGAGGCATATGTAAAAAAGGTGTTTCTACTGAAGTATGTTAGTGACTGCTGCTGTGTAAAAGAGCTGATGATCATATGAACAAAATACTCCAAACATTGATTCTGGTTTCTTTTCTCTGCCTTGAAATAAAGTGAGCAAAACTGTACCAGCTACCTTAGCCTTCCCATCATCAGAATCATCAATATTGAGATGATTGCATGGACCGGATTTGAAAGATATCCTCATTTTCGCCATTTTATTTGGAATGAAATATATTTACTTCTGGGTCAAAGATAAGCCTGATGTATATAAACTGTCCAAAAAGGTGAAATCTTCATTTCAAATATCTTACTTCTGGCCTCAATATGGGCTGGGGCCCAAACTACATTTAGCCTTTGCATAAATGTCTAGTGTACTGGTTCTATAGTACTACTTCTGTACGTTGCTCGTGTGCTTAAATGTGAGTAGAATGAGGCCTAATAAAAATAACTTGACTGTCACCTAAGAACAGAATTTCTGCTGCAGTTGTTGTTCATTTTAATTGAAGTACCATTGAGGGCCCCCACTATACTTATTCTGTACAAATGCATTGTAAAAGATGGTCCCTGTCCAAAAGAAATTTCAATCCAAAAAGGCAGGACAGATGCAAGGTTCAGCAAGAGAAACAAAACCTGACCATTTCTGATTGATTGTTTTTTATGGGATTTAATTAATTTTGAATAGGCTTTAAGTTTTTACTTGTGGTTTCCTATATGTGTATTCATACACGCTCACACAAATAAAGGATTAGCCTCAAGGAAAATGGAGGAAGGGCGATGTGATGTTAAGGGGAGGGATAGATGGAGAGGAGGATAGATAGGTGGAGTGATATTGAGGCAAAGAGATTATAAAGAAGATGATGAAAAAGAGTTGGCACCAATAGCCAATCAGCAGAGTGGAAACATTTAAAATTGTTCTTCCTAGTGAAGAGAAGTGGAAGCATTTGAGTGAGGTTATCACTTATGTCATCTTCTTGAACCCATGGTCATACTGAAGTTCCTTAGCTCAGGTGTCTCAAACTCATGGCCCATGGGCTGCATGCAGCCCCTAAAGTTATTTCCTGCAGCCTGCAATGATGCTTAGAATTTCTCAAATAATTGATAGTGCAAAATTTAAAATGAAGTGACTGAAAAGCAGCAGGAGGTTTTCAGAGCATAGTTTCTTAGAGTTAATAAATTGACTTATAGTGACATATATTACTCTTCATTTTTTTCATTTTGACTATACTTTGTATCATTGTATGAAAAGGTTTCAGTGGTACGGCCCTCAGGCTATTGTATTAGTCCTCATGTGGGCCTCGTGGTGACTTCTGTTTGAGACCACTGCCTTAGCCCTTGAACTAAATTTGCACTGGCATATTTTAAATTTAGTATTTCCTAACTTTTGAGTGTTATCACTTTGTAACCTTAATGCTCTTGTAAGATAGTGTTTTGTATTCACCTTGCTATTCATCTGACAAGCAAACTAAAGAAAGTAGCTTTCTAGTCTGTTTTGTGTTGTTTCTGATTTGGAAATCTAAAGTTACCTTAAGTAATGGTGCCATTTGTAGACCCAGTTGCTTTTAAATAGCTCTTTAGGAAAACAAATAACATTTATTTCTGAACTGAAGGCCAAGAAGCCTGCTGATGATTTTTATGCTCTTATACTTTTAAAGCTAATTACATTTTCTCATGCATCTAGCTGCTTTATTGACTTCAGCAAGCCATGTTATTAAATGAAGTCTGAATGTGTTCTAATACTTCCAAGGACTCAGAGAGCATACAAGGCTATGGTGATAACTTTGTTTTTTCGTATGATGCCCATGAAAACTACTTCTAGCTCTCTGGCCCCTGTCTCTTCCACATAATAAGTAGTGAAAGAATGAAATTGTATGGAAGCTGTGATTATGGTGTGCCTGCCCATGGAAGCCAGCATTTGCAAGACATAGTATACTATAGTTTCAGAGATAGTTGGATGCCTAAAATATTTATTACTAAGGTCATAATAGCAAAAATTGTTATAACTTTGCAGCTGGTTAACAATATTTTTGCATTGAACACTATAGACCAATTCCTTGGTCACAGTTCAATCCATTTGGGCCTATTCAGTGGTACAATATAAGGAATAGTAAACTGGTTTAAGCCACCAGATGAGAAGTAGTGGAATCTCCATGTTGTGTATTTCGAGCCTAGTCAGTTCTCTCATCTTTTCCTGACTCTTGTGGAAGAGGTGCATTGATGGCAGGAATGGCTATATTAAGCAAGATGTCGGAGGAGTCCAGAGTGCAGAATACTGTCGGTGATCTTGAATTGGCAGAATGACATTTTTATGGGGGTTATTGCTGGTGGCCTAGTTTAGAGAAGTCCTGAGGCAGTCCCAAAATACATATTCAGGCTTGGCAGAGCATAAAGATGTTATAACTCCAAATTTACATTTTTTTCTGTTTTTAATTAAAAGTACTAAGCATATTTTGGTGGGCCAGATCCTCATTTCTATGCTTCAGTGCACTCTAGTTCTATGTTTCTTTCCAAATTAGTGAGAATTGGTTTGCCTGGTTAATATATTAATCATCAACTTTCTTCAGACACAGGGTGCATTAAATGTTTTGTTGTTCCATATGTTGAGTGCATCAGACAAAGTATTGTATAACCAAAAATTCATCTTGTTTGAAAAGATCATCTCCAGACCCATGAGGTGACTATTAACAGTACATGATTGGAAAAAAGTTGATGGAATTACATTCTCTTGCAATATACAGTTGTGATTCTATTAAAACACTTCACAAAATGGGGTTGATTTCATCAGAATTTTATTTTGGGGGAAAATGGAGGTAGAGTTGTGACAACTTCTGTGGTTTTTTTACATTTTAGAAACAATTTGCCAATTTTTCATTTTGAAATGACTTTTTTCATTTCACTTTTAATATAGTTGTATAATGCAACATTGGCAACATCACAATTGAAACAAAATATTTGTTGATTTGAAACAATTTTTAAAATATCACCTTCACAAAGACATTTCAAATTTTTGGCTTCTTTTGGCTGTATTTCAGGAAAAAAGCCAGTTTGTTTAAACCCTTTGTGAGATGGAAATTCCATCTTTTGTATAGCTCTAATTAACATAATGTGCTCTGGAACATGCTAGATGTGTTATGAGAATCAGTGTCTAATCTGTGTAGCAAAGATGTATTAATTTGTCACAATCTATCCTAGCGGCTACTGAAACCAAACAATTCCTTTGCTGTATCTTACTAAACCTCCCTCTTTCTTACCTGTAAGCCATCATCATTTTTATAAAAGCATCTGTTTCCTCTCTGTGTTACATATTTCTCAACAGAAGTCATCTTCCTGGCATTTCATGGCCTTATGTAAACAGTTCAATATGTTAATATAAATAGATCTGGGACAGGCTGAGAATCTATTTTTTTTTCTAGCCAGTAAATATAATGACAACCCAAAGATGAGCTCAGTTTTGTGTCATAAACTCAAAGAGATAGGATAGGTTATTCGGTTAGTGTAAGGCATGGACTGACTTGCACAGCCTGTCTCTTCTAAATTTTCTGTATTCTGGAGGCAGAGTCTGTCTAGCAGTGTGTATTTAAAAGCAGCATTTCACCATTTGGCATTGAGCCCTGGCTTCCAGTTAGAACCATGATACTCTTGCCACTAAAACAAATGACTATAAAGCCGCTCAGATAAAACAGCTACTTAGAGCGATTAAGCGATTCTGTGTAGTGTCTTCTGAAATCTGGAGTTTAAAGGGCAAGAAGCTTTCTTTTCTAATCCCTAAAATTGCAAGAAGCTAATATCTTGTGTTGCTATTATTTTGAAGTACAATTTACATTTTAATATTGTTCAGAAAATTGCCTCTCTCTCTGACTCATAGTCAAGAGTCAGTTACCATTTCCCTATACAACAGTATTCAAGGGTTGTAAAGCCTATATCTTGGCTTACAGGAATCAATACATGCCCTTACCTTTCAGAAAGGTTTGAAGTTAAAAGCTTTGATTTAAATCCATAAATCTAATTTGAATCTGAAAAGGGTTATGATGTCATTTTGAGATACATAGTGATAATCTGAGGTTCATGATCACAGAGAATGTAGCAGTATAAATAATCCAGAGACTAACTGGAGGTCAAGGACTCAGGCTTCTCTCTTTCCAGCAGCAGTTTACAAAGATTTACAATGGAAAATTTTCTAGCCACAAAAGTCTTTTTAACAGCTGCTGATACATTTGAGATCTCTAGTTCAAATCTTACTTCCTAGGACTACAGGGCATTGGATGAAGGTGGTAATTATACTACAGTAGCGCCTAGAGGGCTCTACTAAGATCAAGGTCTCATTGTTTAGCCCTGTACACAGAGGGAGACAATCTGTGCCTTCAAATGCTTACAGTCTAAATCAGCAAAACAAGCAAGTAGTCTTGTGGCACTTTTCAAAGACTAAAAAATTTATTTATTGAATGAACTTTTGTGCATTTATTTTCCTCCCTTTCATCTGTACTTCTCCATCTTCAAAGCATCTGAGGAAGTGGGATTGTCTCCCACAAAAGCTCATGCAATAAATTAATTTTAGTCTTGAAAAGTTCCACAGGACTCCTTTATTTGTTTTGGTGAACTAGACTAACACAGCTACCCCTTTGGGACTGGTCTAAATCAGGGGTTGCCAACCCTAGCATGTGTGCCAAGAGTGGCACACAAGTTCATTTGGAGCAGCACCTGGCACCCTTTGTTGTGCCACTAAAATAGCTGCTCCTGCTGCTGAAACTGCCACTGTGGGCCACAGCACTGCCACAAGTGTGCAATGCCACCCTGGTGGCTTCTTTCAGTGACAGGGTTCAGTCTCAAGTGATGTTGCTGCAAGTGCTGCTACCAATGACTTCTTTTGGCTTCAATGACCTATTGCCAAAAGCCCTTTTCTAGTTTCGGACAGTGGTTGTTTTTGTCAGCAGAGGGGGCCACTGGCAATGACGAAAGGTTGCTGGTCCCTGTGCCGGTCCCTCCTTCCTGATCCTGTGCTGGTGCCAACCTAGTTTAAATAGATAAAATACCACACAATTAAAATCCTAATTATTACAGATGAAGAACTGAAGTACAAAGATATTAAATGACTTGCTGAAGTAAGTCTATGCCAGAGCTACAAATTTAAATTGTGTCTCATGAATCCCACTTCAGTGCTATAGAGACAAGACTGTTCTTTCTCTCAAATGCTGTGAGGTGTGGGTCTGTTGTCCAGAAGATGCTATATCAGATCCAGTTCAGGTCAGAAGTACCAGAAAAACATTACTTGAGCTGGTTGGAAAAAAACTCAAGAAAATCATTTTCCATCAGAAAAATTGTAATCAATTAAATTTGAAATGTTTGAGAAGTCATGTTGATTTCACCAACATTTTGTTTTAGATGGGAAAAACAAAGAACGTTAAGTTCCAAAAATGCCAAAATGTCCCATTTTTATCATTGCTGGAAATTCCCAAAGTGTCTTATTTTGATATTTTAGAGATGCAGGGTTTTTTTTTTCCAATTTTAAAAAGAAATTTTCTGCATAAGTAAAGTAAAAGTCAAAATTAAACATTTTATTTTATCCTGAACAATTTTTTGGAATGTTCCTACACAGAGAATTTCAAAATTTTCTGGTTTTCTTCTAATTGAAATAAAGCCAAATATAAAAATTCTCATGAAATAAATTTTGTCCTCTACACAGCTCCTGTCATTACCACCTAAAGGTTGTTTGGTGGCCTACCTGAAATAAATTTGCACTTTCTGAACAGTTTGTAGTAGACAGGCATCCACAGCACAATGAAAACAGTACCTGGAAGCTTTGTTGACAGTTTTATTACAGAAGCTAAAACATGATTGGGAAACAAAGCTTGTTGTTCTTCATATGTGGTCCTCCCAGTCATGGAAGGTCAGAGAAATACTGGCTTCATACTTGCACTGACACTATCTGTTATTTTTATAACGTGTTCTGGGACTGTCTGACCTATTTTTCCAGTAGTAAATTACTTAAAAACAACATGGAGAAAAACAAATTTTTCCTTTGAAGAGACTTTTTGAAAACATATTAGATTTTCTGGCTATCTTACTTGATTTTTGTTTCCCCTGAATTGTCAGAGGTCACAGTGACATTGTAATGATAAGCCAAAAGTCTCATGGATGGATTTGTAATGAATGAGCCACAACATCAAAAAAGTTATTCTGGAGTTTGTTCTTTACTCAGACATCCACAATATAGAATTTGACTTCAGAGTTCTTTACAAACTTTTTGAGATCTGCTACTAAAATATTACAATTGCTACATATTTTTATAGGACTGAAAGGCAGTAAAACACTCTTTTGAAAAGGAGGAAAACAGTGAAACTCTGCACTGAACAGTGTTTAAACAAACTAAAGAGATGCATGAGGAAAACTGTAGACAAAAAAATTAAAATATGAGTTTTTGTTGAGGGCATTAGTACTTGGCCAAGTAGATGAAATTTATGTTTCTTGAGAGGGCTTAGGTACAAATTCTATGCTCCACTCTTAAGTCCTCAAAACAGAACTTTAGTGCTAGCTTCTGAGTTCAATGACCCATTTTACCCTAAATTAACATCTACCAACCAGCTGAACCTGAAATTAATTTTTATTATAATATGGATTTTTTTAAAACAAATTGTGCCACAGCAGTAAATATTTCACAGTAGCTGATGTTTTTCTCTGTCCCATTTTGATGAGTCATGCTATTTGTGAGGCACTGATTTCACCCCCTTCCCCAAATCTAAACTTCATGGTTTGTAAAGAAATGCTTCAAACTGAAATCTGAAGGTTAAAATTCCCAAAAGACAAATAAAATATCCTCAAGATGTATTTAAAAAAATCATAATTTAAAAGTTAGTCTTATTATTTGAGGGTCTGACTTATGATATATGAATACTTTGGGGTTGGTGATACTGTTTTGTGAAAAAATGTCAATCTTCTGTGAGTCAAAGGTTGAGTGCCATACAAACTCCCACTGGTGTCAATAGCAAAGACTGAGTAAAACAGGAATAGGCAACTTGTGCCGACAGTGTCACCTGAGCCCATTCAGAGTGGCACACGACACCCTCTGCAGTACCACAGAAGTTGCCACTCTTGACACCAAAAATCACTCTTGGCAGATCCTTTTGGGTGCAGCTGGGACACAGGGGGTGCCACCATGCCTATGCCTCCATGTGATACAGAAAAAAACTGACCAGAGTGGCTCCCTCTCTGTAGTGTAATACTCCCCAAAGGAGCCCCCCTGGGCAGCTTCTTTCTGCAGCATGCCTGGGAACCCCTGAAAGGAGCCGCTTCTTTTTGTGGCATGGTGCAACGTTCCCTTTAAGGGGCCAGTGCAGCTAAGCAACATGTGTTGCTTGCTGCACGGCCCCCCTTCCCTCCCATGGGCCTGATCCTGCCCCCCCAAGCTCCGCTGCCCGCCCTGCCTCATCGCAGCGGAGCAGAGCAGCCAGCTCAGCCTACCCCCAGCCGGCCGCATCTCCCCGGGGGCAGAGGGGGCCAGCGCGGAGCTCCAGCATATGGGGTCGGGGCATTCGAGCGGCCACACAAAAAGAGTTTTGGCTGCTTTGCCCCTGCCCTCGCCCCCAAGGCCATAGAGCAGGCCCCTTCAGGCTGGGGCGGGGGGTGGAGGTGAAGCAGCCAAAACTCTTTGGGAGTGGGGTGGGCTGCTCCAGGGCCTTGACCCCGCACAGCTGAGCTCAGCGCTGGCCCCCTCAGCGCTGGTTGCTCCGCCCACCTGCCCACCCAGCCTCACCGCAGCAGGGCAGAGCAGCTTCTGGCCACTGTTCCCCCCCTTCCCTGGAAGTTGGAGGGGGCAGTTAGGGCCCCCTTCCCTGGCCGCTCCTTTGGCCGCGGGACCTCCCACTGAGCAGAGAGTCTGCACAGAGAGTCTGCACAGGCTCAGTGAGAGCTGACTCTGAGCAGGAGTTTTAAAAACTCCCAACTCAGAGTTTCTCTCCTCCCAAGGACTGCAGCTGCTGGCTGTGCGTGGCCTGCAGCCTGCCCTACACCAGGAAGCCCTGGGGGCTGTGCACCCACTTGGCCATGCAGCTTAAAGGAAACATTGCTGGGGACCCCTGTCCTATGCACACTGCCAAGATGAGCTACTCTGGGTGACTTCTTTCCATGGCATGACTAGGAAGCGCTCCCACTCCAGTTGTGACTGTTGCTGAATTTTCAGGCAGCTACCACATTTTTTCAGCAGAGGGGGCTGCCAGCACCAGCTGAGGGTTGGGAAGGAAGGACCAGCATGTGGTCAGCAAAGGTTGCCAACCCCTGGAGTAAAATTTGAGAGAGGATTTAGTAATCTGTATAAACAGGCCTCTGTGTTTGCCCAGAAGCCCACTATAGTCAGTGAGGTTCTTCATAGGTGCAGGGATCTCTTAAGCATTGCTGGTGACAGGATCTATTTTAAAATTCTGAGTAGATTTAGATGCCCCATTTACAAAAACTGTATGTATAGTTAAAAGAAAAAAAAGAGAGAGCGAGGTTATTCAGGTGCATGGGAATATTTGGATAGTGTGTTCATGTTGATTTTTTGTACATTTAATTTTGAAAAAGAGGCATGAAATGAAATTCCAAATGTGTTTTGTATGCAGCTAGTTCCCAAATTGTCTTTCCTCCTGAAGCATGTGCAGGGTTCCATTGTTCATTGCACCTCCGTTTTTAAGTCATTCCAAGATGGTTCCACTAGAGGATGCTAGAGTGCATATAATCTTTACACCTTTCGTTGTTTTGCTTGATCTTATTTCATGCCTTGACCTATAGCACCTACTGAAAATATATTGCCATATATTTGTAAAACTTGGAAATTTCAAAATAAACATTTCAATGGGAATAATAACAAAAAGGATTTAAATCCAAGGTGCAAAGTGTTTGAAGTATAAAAGAATGAAGGAGTTAACCACATGAATTTCCAAGGGACAAGCTGTTACTTGGCAAATCATAATTACAGCCATGCACTGTTAAATGCACAAACTTGTTTCATGCCGTCATGCTTTTAACAGGTTTATTCCTCTTGCACATATTTATTTAACCCAGGTCTTTGTGTTATTTTGAATGGTTTGATACAGCAATAATGTATCTTTTAATAGTTTATATAATTCCTTCCAAAGGTATTCATGGAAACCGTTGTTAGAGCTGAGTATATTTGCATTTCAATGTACTCCATTAACTGGCTTTTGGTAGAAAGGATTCCATTCAGGTTGGGTACCATATAACTCTTCAGTGTGTGGAAGCCCTTTTTGTTTTGGTTGAAGAAGGTAGGGAGTTGCACTTCTTGAGCTACTTCTGTGGACTAACCAGTTGCTGAAGATAACTTTTATTAATGTATCACTTTTACAGGGGTGTGGATTCCTTTTTCGTTCTTTATTACTGTTTTCTATTTATAATACAGTAGTTCCACGCTCAGGGCTAAGGATCCATTGTGTTAGGTGCTTGGGAACAAAACTTTCCCTAAGCTTCCGTTGAAGATGTTCTAAAAGGACATGAGGTCCCTTCCAACTCTATGATTCTATTCTATTCTAAAAGGACAGTTGTTTCAATGCTTCTTGCTGGAAATGGATCCAAATGTGCATTAAGGGCCACAGGACCCCTGAGCCAGTCCTGGCCACCCCTTCTTAGGGATATGGCCCCCTCTTCAGCCTAAGGCCTTGGCCTTCGCCCACGGGCCAACGCTGTAGGGGGCCCTGGGGCCAGAGGCCAGCCCTGGCCTGGCTGCTTGGCCCCTGGGGGTGGCAGGGCCAACTGGATGCTTCTGATGCAGCCCTAAGGCAGTTCAGGAGACCATGCTGCTTGCCAGGTGCTCCTGTCCCTAGAGCAGAATGACTGGTTGTGCCACACAGCTCCATCTCTGGGGGCAAACGAGCCAGCCCAGGGGCAGGTTGGGAGCATGGAGCCCAGCCCCTGGGCTGGCCTTCCCTGCCCCTCCGGTGCCAGCATGGTGGGCCCCCACATTGTGGTGTGCCCTTGGGCACAGGCCCTGTAGGCCAGTGTGGTAATCAGCCCCTGAATACATCACATCTGCGCACACTACCTTTACTAAAGCTACCTTCACTTTTGACCCATCTACTTAGATATGCATGGAGTTCATCCACAAGTTAGTTTGACCCATGCCCAGGCAATCAACAAAGCACTTGTTCCAAGTTGAGAGGTGACTTAGATTAAACTGTAATTATAGGTATATCTATTAGATAAATAAATCCAACTGCAATATATCTTAAGTGAAGAGGTAAAGAAAAAGGCAATATTCAAATGTTTATTTCTAGCTATATTATTCATCAAAGAATAGTTAGAAACATGGTAGAATTCCAGATTCAGTACACTAGACAAGCCAGGCTACGTCATGAACATTGAGTATTCTTTAGGTTTAATAGCTAGTATTTATTAATCCAGGCAATGGAGAGACAGAATTATGTGAAGAACTGAAGCCGTTCAAGACGATAGGCAAAAAATTCAAGAAATTATATCTTTGCATCTTTTTAGAATTTGAGTGCTAAAGTAATGAATAAAGGATAAATAGAGTTTAGTGTATAAATTATGGATGTAAAAGGACACTTTTTCTGAAAGAATTTTCTATTAATGGAAGTCAATGATCATAAGTCTATTCTGAGAGACAAGTAGATGATGATCATGGAAAATGGCCAATAGTGAAACTAAAATGATGCAGTCTGGCTAAATGATTGCTTGAGTGATTGACAAGGGACTTATGATCCAAGACAATACTTTGTTGAACCATCTATACAGAAAATCTAATGTCAGAATGCTCAGTGAACATGACAAATAAAATTTAGAACTAGAAATTTTGGGCTTAGTGCTGAGTATTATGAAGGCCCCTCTGCTCCTATTGACTTCATTAGAAGCTCAGCACCTGGCAGAATTAGAACCTTTGGCAGCAAGTTTTAAAAGCGTAATGGTAGCGACAAAGTGATAATTGTTTAAGTGGCTTAATTACTATTATGCTGCAATGTGTCCTTGACTGTCAACTAGGATTTCCATAGGCTGGAGGGAAAGTCATGAAGGTGGAAGTTGGTGTGGCGCCTCTCATCCTGACAATGGGTGGGAGGGCTGAATATCACTCTCCTCACCAGTTTTGCATCCCCACCCCCCAAACCTGGCTATTCTGACTTTATGTGAGTGGAGTCAATTTCATCCAATGTGACTCAAAAGATTTGTGACTGTCATATCTTGCAGTGCATAGGTCTTAATATTCTTCAAGGATAGACCATCATGCTCATATATGATGTACTTAAATAACAAGAGATCTTAAAAAACAAATAAACAAATTTGGTGGACCTAACTTAAAGTGAATGGCAGATGAACAGGCTGCCCTGCCTCCTGAGTGCCCCTTGAGGTGACTCTGCTGGTGCCCTGCCTCAGTTTACCCTCTTCAGCTCAGGGGTCTCAAGGTCTTCATACAAACTCTTCTCTGGTTCAGTCACACCCTTGTTAGCCCAGAATTTATTAAAATAATAATTTCTACATAAAGTTCTCCAATTCCCATCCAGTCCATACTTCCAGTGTGTCCTCTTAGGTCTTACCTCCCTGTAGGTTCATGGTGCCCTGCAGGAGCCTGCCTCACTCACTCCTAGCAGACTCTGCACTCTCTCTCTCTCTCTCTCAGGATTATTATCCAGCACTTTTGTGTCTGAACACTTTCCATGTAAAATCAATGGCTGTGTTCACACATTAAATGTTACTTTGAAATAAGTTATTTCAAAATGAATTATTTCAAACTAAAATCCTTATTTCAAAATAACTTAAATCAAAATAAGAAAATGTTAATTCAAAATAAGGGAAACCCTCAAAGGAAAATAGCATGCCCTGTGTGTGGACATGCTATTTCGTTTCAGGCAAGGGGTAGCATAGGAGGTGTAGCAACATGGCTGCCTCGCTGGGCCATGTTGATGGCCATGTTGGCAGCCATGTTGCCAGCCAATCACATAAAAGCAGGCACTGACCTCCGTGCCCTGTCCATTGTGACTCCCAAGAGCTTGTAAGAGAGATGGCTATGGATGCTCTGCAGCCCCCATACCATCCTCGAGTACTTGGTAAACCCACTGCTAGCCTGCAGGGTGCTGCCCTGCTGTGGGGGACACACTTCCCTGAGCCCAATGAGCTCGGAGCTGAGCCCCAGACCTTCATCTCAGAGGCCCTCACAGCAGCAATAGCTCCCCATCTGGGCACTGGACACCAGCACAGACTGGTGGGAGCAGGTGGCTCGGCAAACCTGGGCCAACAAGCAGTGGAGGAGGAACCTCTGGGTGAGCAGGGAGACCTTCACCCACCTTGTCGCTGAGCTCACCCCAGTCCTGCACTGAAGGGACGCGGTGATGAGGGCAGCCGTCCTCTTGGACAAGAGCATGGCCATCACTCTCTGGAAGATGGCCATTCCCGAGTCCCACAGGTCAATTGCCCATCTCTTCACCACTGGGAGGTCCACCATTGGGGAAGTGCTGCTGCAGCTCAGCCACACCTCATCACCCAGGGAGCGCTGCAAGACACCATCGCTGGTCTCACAACCCTGGGCTTTTCAAACTATGGGGGGATACTTGATGCCACCCATATCCCCATGCAAGCCCCACCGCACCACCCGCTCTCCCATTCTGCCACAGCCAGCCCCCACCCAACCCAACCCACCCACACCCTGAACCCAACCCAATAAAACGCTCAAGTACAACTGTTAACATGGGTGAACTTGTTTTATATTTACAAAGAAGGAGGTGGGGGAAGACAGAGCCTGGGAGGCAGCACGGGTCAAGTGGGGGCAGAACTGGGGGGACTAAAGTGGGAGAGAGGATGTGGGGTGGGGGCAGAACTGGGGGGGACTAAACTGGGAGAGGGGATGTGGGGTGGGGGTTTGGGGATGGCTGGGGGGATATTATGGGGGATCCACCCCTGGGCCAGGGCCCGCTACACCACGCCCTTCCCCATGGCCACCCTGGGTCCAGGGGCACTGGCAGCGAGGGACAGTGGGGACCCGAGTGGCAGGCCCTTTGGGGCAAGGTGGGTGGTGATGTGGTGGACAGTAAGGTTCAGGCCATCCACGGCTATCGCCTGCTGCTCCAGGGCTGCCATGATGCAGTTGTCAGCATCTGCAGTGCTCTGGAGCTGCCAGAGGGTGGTGTCCTGGCGCCTCCCCTGCTCCACGCGCCAGGCCCAGGACAAGTCTTCCACTTGCTGGCCGAGCTGGAGCAGGCTGGCAAGGATCTCCTCCCAGGTCCAGCGGGCTCTCCTCCTGCACCCTGCAGTGGTTGGCAGGCTCGCAGCAGAAGGCCGGCGGGTGGGTGGACAAACTGCAGGGCAGAAGGGAGAACAGTTACTGTCAGCCTACTGGTCTTGGTGTGTGCAGCCTGTGAGCTGCAAACACCCCTGCCCTGACTGCCAGCAGGATTCCTAAGCTGTGCTGTGTACACTGCACTCAGGGGGCATGTGGTCTCGTGGCCCACAGTAGTGAGCTGTACTTGGCAGCATGTGTCCTGGGAAGTCTCCCAAGGCCATGTGACAGCAGTGCTGGCTGCAGGCTCTATGCACTGCATGCTGCCATGTCTGCCTATTGCCACCCCTGTGTTGAGGGGCCCCCATCTTGCTTGGACCCGGGACCCTGTCTGCACATGCTTCCCTGCCACCTGCATCCACAGGGGAGCCTGTGCACCCCCATTGGGCCTGAGCCCCACCGTCCCAGGGCCGTGCCCCCCCTCAAGACCCATGCATTGCACTCTTGGGCCTCCCTGCCTGGGTGGGGGGAACACTCACTGACTGGCGTGCCTGATGTCCGGCTGGATGCCCCCTCCAGGATGGCTTCCTCCTCATCTGGCTCCTCCTTGGGACTGCTGGTGTGTGCCTCCCCTGCAGGGATCAGCTCCGGGCTGCTAGGTGGTGCGCTGCTGGGCCGGCTGGTCTCGCCAATGTCCAGCGCTGCCTCGGGCTCTGAGGGGGCCCCCTCTGGTGATGTGGCCAGGGTGCAGGGCTCACCAGAGTCCACCAGCTGAGAAGGCAGGCTGCTGGGCTCCTGACCCAAAAAAGTGTCGAGCTTCGCAAAAAGGGGGCAGCTGGTGGCAGCTGGTAGCCGTCCGCTGATAGGGCCTCGGCAATATCCCAATACACATCGACATTGAGGTGACATGACCGGAACCTGGCCCTGATGTTGTCCCTGCCCCAGATGCACAGGAGAAACAGGGTCTCATCCTGCGTCCAGATGGGCACCTGGCATCGCTCCTGTGCCCCAGTGCCTCGAGCTTCTGCCATGGTTATGCACAGTGTGGAGGCACCGTGAGGGACCAGGCTGGCAGGGCACTTCCTGGCTCTGAGCAGCCTGAGAGGAAGAAGGTCAACTCGTGCTGGAATTGAAATAGCCATTATTTCGAAACAACATGTCTGAATGCCATTGTTTTGAAACAACTGTTTCAAAACAACGGCTATTTTGATTGCATGCAAGGTTTAACAGTTTAGAAATGACGGCTGTTATTTCAAAACAACGGGGTCCCATTGTTTTGAAATAACGAAATGTTGTTTGGACATGCCAGGCTTCATTTTGAAACAATGGTTGTTGTTTTGAAATAAAACCCTGGTGTGGACACAGCCAATAGCAATAGTGGAGTAGTAATAGTGAAATCCTAGAGGATTTATGAAGTCTTTGGTATGTCTTCCTTTTGAGGATAACAACATTTTTTGGTTTTGTTTTTGATTTTTTAAAAAAAATTAATTCTTTAATAGAAGGATTGGGTTTATCATGTAGAAGGTGTTTCAGGGCTGTGATTATCATTCTGTTGATGGTGGAAAAGCCTTTTTGAAGGAGGTTTTATGGAATCTCCTAGTGTTGATCATATTGTGGCTTCATCTGGGTATTAAATTATATGAATAATCCTGAGTGTTCAGATTAATATTAACTAGACTTCTATTCTTTATAATACCAAGGAAGTCTTTCTGTTGGAACCAGATGGTGTTAGATAAGGTCCTTGATCCAATGAAAACAATATACCTGTCTTGAGTACACTATACACAAACAACAGATGAAAAAGGCTCATCAAGAGCCTAAAGTTGTAGTAGTTTATATCAACCTCAAGGGATTTTTTGAGGACAGTGTAAGTAAGTAGATGATAGGGGTTAGTTGAAGTGAATAAGGTCTCTGACTGTGAATGCACCCCCCCACCCCAAAGTAACAGTTTTCTAGAACATAAACTTTATGCATCCGGTGTCAAAGGGTATGTCAGACCAGGGGTTAATGTAAGCCGGAACATGGCAGAACGCTGTTCTGGGACTCACTATTTTTAGGGGCTCAGTATTCTGGGGCCCCTAAAAATAGAATGTGGAGTCAGGACGCTGCCTTCTGGGGCCCACCATTTAAAAACAGTAGGCTCCAGAAAGCAGCATTCTGGTTCCATGGTCTATTTTTAGGGGCCTGAACGCTGAGCCCCTAAAAATAGCAGGTCCCAGAGTGGCGTTCCACTGTGTTCTGGCTGGCAGGGGCCAGGGACGTTGCTGAGGGACTCAAGCCCTGCCCCAAACCCCTCCCCTTCCATGCCCCGCCCCAACCTGGGGCCTGGTGCCACCGCCCCAGCCGCGCTGCTGCCCCGACCCAGGGCCTACCAGCCCCCCTCTCCCCAGCTGCACCACTGCCAGTGAGTGCTGGGGCAGCCCAGCTCACGCTGGGGGGGGGTATTGGGAACATGGGGTCGGGTGCTGGCATGGAGGGGCAGGAGCTGTGATCCAGGGGGGGCCCACTTGCATGGGAATGTTCCAGGGCCCCCCAAATTATACTTTAACCCCTGTGTCAGACTAAATATATCAATAAAATGTAATCAACCTTCATTGTTTCTGTGGGTGGCTTTATTTGTAATAACCACAATTTTGAAACATGAGGAAACATGCTACTACTTTTGCCCAATTTTTGTGGTTTTTTAAAGAAGAAAAGTTATTTTTCCTTGAATAATTTTGTTTCCTGCTTTTTTAGGATCCTTCTCCCTAATACTGTACTGTGCAATGCATTTGTATAAGAGGTAGGAGACGTTTGTGTGGATTTAATGAAATGTTGCTTTTACTTTAGTATCTTTAAAATTATGGAGTATGGATCACCTATTATGCTAGTGCTCCTTTTTTTTCCTGACTCTTTGCTGATTGTTCTTGCTATCTACTGTTCCAGTCCTTAAATTCCCTGACAGCTTCCACTTCCTTCTCTATTTGGGAAGTGTTCCATGACAGCTATGGCATTAGTTTTGAAATACCATGTTGTATTAAGTTTATGCACTATTGTGGGGAGGGTTGTATCTAAACTCTCTGGGGGGAGGTGTGACCAAAACTGCAACCCTGTGCTGTGTCTTGGTGTCCATGTGGGAGGGCTAGCACAATCCTTCTAGATGCAAAAACAGTGGGTGGGCACTGTGGCAAATCAACCACTACTTCTTGAGGAGGCTCATGCATATTAGTTTAGACTGGATTCTCCAGAGACCAACAGACAAAGAAAGGACTGTTTGATAAACAGCCTGAGTTTAAATAGTCTCAGGGCTTGCTTTCTGAGCCAGTATAAAACTAGTTTTTCTGTCCAAGACAGATCCCAATCCTTGAGGAAGGTTTGGAAAGACTTGACTTGCTAGGGCCACATAAGACTGATGAGTGAACAAGATTTCTAGCAGCTGTGTAGCTTCTTTTATTGTTGTCTCTGTAATACTTTTATCTTAAGAATAAATGTGCTTGCTTAGAAAGAGTTTTGTGGTATTTTACAACTGTATTAAAAACAAGGAATGCTCATAGCTCTTGGAAGAAAACAAAGTGCAGAGGTAGGTCTTTTAGGTAGTTAAGAGAGTATGGTTTGGATGAAGGGACCATAAGGTAGATTGAAAGTTGGCTGGGTCAGTGGGTAGAGATCAATGGTTCAATGTCCAGCTGGCAACCAGTAACAAGCGGAGTGCCCCAGGGGTCGGTTGGGGGCCGATTTTGTTCAACATCTTCGTTAGTGAACTGGATGATGGATATGATTGCACGCTCAGTAAGTTTGCAGATGACACCAAGCCAGTGGCGGCTTTTGGTTAAGGCGAAGCAGGCGGCCACCTAGGGCCCCAAGCCATAAGGGGCCCCATCTTCAGTTTGGTAGACAGATATGAAAACATAGAAAATATAGAAATAGTTCCCAGCTAGCAGAGCTAGTAGAGCTGGAAGCCTAAGCACTTTTCACTCTTGGCTCATCAAGGCAAGCTATCATTAGGATCTGTGCTTTATCTGAAATGCAGATTTCACCATTCTCTGCCCACCACCTTCATACTGACATGCTAAAAAAGCAGGAGCAACCAATAGACAGCACAACAGCAGGAACTTCTCCAGTGGCCTCAGCTTTTAATTCTTCAGTGTGGCCATTTATTTTGCCATTTTTTAATTTTGTGAAATACTGCCTTTTTCTTTTCTTACCTGTTCTTTTACCTTTTCCTTTGACACTGTGACACCCTTTACTTGGGCTTTTCTTAGCTCAGGTTACCAGGTAGGTCCACATAGGCTGCTATATCTAAATAAAGTGCTTCCCTTAGGCAATCATTATACCTGTGTTTGATGTGTGTGCTGTATGTCTATCTTTTGATAAGTAATTTTTTAGCTTCTTTTGTACTTACTATTTAATATTTTGAGGGGTCCAGAGTCTTATAAACTTGAGTACTTCAGAGAATTTCATTGAAATTTGGTGTTTTTCATTTATAGCTACACACTAGACACCTCCTTTTCACTTATTATAAATTATTTGTATTAAATGTCTCTAGTGCACATAAACCCAAGCCTATATGAAAAATTTGTAAGATTTGACTGCCAAAATTTTAAATGTGGTATTTTAGTTATTTTTGAGCCATCATTAATGTTACCACTTATTTATTAATGCATGCTCATACTTTTTAAAAAAAATTGTGTTCACTTTAACTTTGTAGTTCAGTATTAACATAAATCAGCTAAGTGAAAGATGATCAATTTACAACCTTCATGATGGGAAGATCTTTAAAAATACCATACCCAAGAATAATTTACAAATTCCAGAAGGATAATCATATTAGTTTGCTTCAGCAAAAACAAACAAGACGTCCTGGGGGGTGATATGGGGCAGTTAAGGGTGGAGGAGGAACTGGGGCCACAGGGAAGGTAGCAGTTGGGGCCAAAAGCGGGACCTTTAGGGGGCCCCACAATGGGCCTTTGCCTAGGCCCCCAATTGCCTAAGGCCACCTCTGCAGCAAGCTGGGGAGAACGGTAGATATGCTGGAGGATAGGAACAGGATTCAGGGAGACCTAGCCAAGATAAATTGGAGCTTTGGGCCAAAAGAAATCTCATGTTGTTCAACAAGGACAAATGCAAAGTCCTGAATTTAGGATGGAAAAATCCCATATACTGTTATGGGCTGGGGACTGATTGGTTAAATAGCAGCACTGTGGAAAAGGACCTGGAGGTTATAGTGGACAGGAAGTTGGATATGAGAAACGATGTGCTCTTGTTGCCAAAAAGGTCAGTGGGACATTGGGCTGCATCAGTAGGAGAGTTGCCAGTCGATCAAGGGATGTGATAATTCCTATTTGGCACTGGTGAAGCCGCATCTGGAATATTTGGTATGTCTGTACTGATGGTGGCAAAATCGCCACCATCAGCCCACAGTTCCAGGAGCAATTAGCAGTGAGTCTGAGCTCAATGTTGCGCTCCTGGAAGTTGTCTCTATAAGTCCTGGGAGCCTGGGGGCATATGGGAAAGCTGACTGCAAGGCGTTTGCATTCAGCTTTCCCAAGTGTGTCCCGGCAGCTAAGCAAGTTGCTGGCATTTACGCAAGGCATTTTATGTGACATGTGTAAATGCTGGTCAACTGCCACCAAAAACCAGCCCAAGTGTACACTAGGGCTCAGTGTCCAGTTTCAAGTTCCACACTACAGAAAGGATGTGAACAAACTGGAAAGAGTCCAGCAGAGGGCACTAAAAATGATTAGGGGTCCGGGGCATGTGACTTGTGAGAAGAAACCAAAGGAACTAGGCTTACTGAGTCTGCAGAAGAAAAGACTGAGGGAGGGATTTGATAACTACTTTCAACTACTTGAAGCAGTGCTCCAAAGAGGAGGGAGCAAGGCTGTTTTCAGTAGCAACAGAGGACAGAACAAGGAGCAATGGTTTCAAGCTGCAGCTGGGGAGGTCTAGGTTGCATATTAGAAAAAACTGCCTCCCTAGGAGGGTGGTAAAGCACTGGAATGGGTTGCCTAGGAGGTGGCAGAAGCTCCATCTTTTAATGACCTGGTTGGATAAAACCCGGCTGAGATGATTTAGTCCTGATTTTAGCAGGGGGTTGAACTAGATGTCCTCCTGAGGTCCCATGCAGCCCTAATATTCTATTCTATTCTATTCTATTCTATTCTATTCCTTCTTGGGGATTGTAGCAGGATGGCATGACCCCTCTCAGAGATAGCCCAGAAAGATCTGCATGACAACAGGGGGGTGGAGTCAGGAGCGGGCTGTCAATCAGGCTGGAAGTGGAGGGGCAGGACAGGAAGTATAAAAGAGGAGGCCAGATCAGTTCAGGCTGTGTCACCAAAGGGGAAGGATGCAGTTCTGCTCTCTCCTGATCCTGGGCTGCTCTGTGGGGGAGCTGGGCTCTGGCTTCTGGGCCTGGCTGTCTGGGGGCTGCCCATGGCTGGCAACTGGGGGCCACTGCCTGAGCCCTGGGCTGCCCCAAGCCTGTAGGAGGACCTGCTACTAGGGGGGCTGGTGAGTGGTCCCAAGTCATTGCCTGTTGGGGACCTTGAACCTTGACCCACCTTGTGTGACTTGGAGGAGCTACTTCTGGCTGCTGAGGTCCCTGTGCCTCTGCCCACCTCCTGTGACCTGGAGGAGTTACCCCTGGAAGAAGAACCTGAGGGAATACCTGACTTCCTACCACCTGATGAGATGGAGAGGTTCTACAATCTACCCCTGGTGACTACCCTGAGGAGCAGGCAGATGAGGTACTGCTAAAGCATGGGACCAGGGGTGACCCAGGGGAGTGCAGGACTTCACTCTCAGTGAGGAGCCACATCTCAGGGGTAGTGTGTTGTGGCTAGGACCCTGCTGACCCCTGCATCATGGACTTAGGCCCCTAGGTCCCACCTCAGGGTCAACATGTTGTGGCCAGGACCCTGCTGACCTCTGTACAGAGGGCTCAGACCCTGCTGGGGACCTAGACCAGGACACAGTGGAGCTTTTTGACCCCATGCCTTTTTTGATTCCTGTCCCAGCACCCTGTGCCCCCTCACGGGTCATCAACCTGGATGGCAGCATTGCCATTTCCCCCTTACCTTAGAGACTGAGACTGTGGAACTTTCACCCTATGAAGGAGTAGAGACTTGGTGCTTGGCCCTATAGGGGGCCTGAGACTCTGAAACTTTTGCCCTGTCAAGGGGCTAAAGACTTGGCAGTCCCACCCCTTAAGGGGGTGAGAGACCCCAGTTGGCCAGCTCTTCCCCCTCTGGAGGGTGAGGGTGCTGAGTTACAGGGATATTGAAGTGTAGACAGGACACTCTGAAACTTTTAAAACCATTCTCAAGAAAGAGAGAGAGAGAGATACTGGCTTGTGCTCAGAGGTGATTGCTGGAGAGCCAGAAAGCTTTATATGGGTGATCCCAAGGGACCAGGGGAAACTGACACAGTCTTAACTAATTTTAAGGACTCAGTGTGTGTTTTACCTTTCTTCACTGTAAATGTACCTGATCTTTCTAGGCTGTCTCCCCACTTCTGTTTCTATTTGCTGTCACCAATGGATGAAGAGTGTCCTTGGCATGACCTCTTCCCTACACCTTTTCAGGAGATTTGCTTATCAGGAGACCAAGGACTAAGCAATCATTGCTGATAGGTGCTGCCATTGTGATTAGCTCTTGTGAAGAAAGGGATGGATTCTTGAGAACGTGGATGATCTGTGGCAGAATAAGCAAATGACATGGGCTGTGGCTGTGATTCGTAAGTCCAGTAACCAGGAAGGAGTATTTCATTTGATGCCTCATAACTGCAGCTATGATCCTACTTAGGTGGAAGCCTTTTTTTCTATAAAAATGGAGAAACATTTTTAGAGACAGAAAATAATTTTCATGCTTTCAAATTTATTTGCAGTCTGCTAAGAAATAGCTTCTGTTTAAAAGGTGAAATATTGCAGGCTATACCCAAGGGTATGGAATAATATTTGATGTTTGTTTTTTAATCCCCAGATATGATTTTCTGTAGTCAATATTTCCAGGTCCAAACCAAATCACTAGTACTGACTGGTGAACATGTCTGGATAGTATCATTTCTTCTTGATGCTTTCTTGTGTACATACCAGGAATAAAATCTTGTCCCTATCTTCAATTTTAGTTGTGACATTGATTTGAATAGAGACAGGATTCATCATTGGTGCTCAGTTTGCATGTAACAATGAGCAGATTGTTCAGCATATTTCTTCTAACTGCATAAATTTGCATTGATACAAGCAGCTCTGATTGCTTCACAACAGCTGTGATGTCCCACAGCATCAGTAATCTCTGGATTAAAACCCCCTGTGACTTATTGTTGGCACTGTTGTAGCCATGTTAATTCTAGGATATTAGAGAGAAGGTAAGTGAGGTAATATCTTTTATTGAAGCAGCTTCTGTCGGTGAAAGACCAGCTTTTGAGTTTATGTAGAGCTTTTGAAGAAGGCAGAAGTTGGTCCAATAAAATGTTACATCACCCAATTTCTCTCACTGTTTACTGATATTGTGTCAATGACTGGCAGATTGGCATGCCCAAACAATACCCATAAGTAGGATTGTTGTGTGGATTATCACATTAGTTACTTGTAGACTAAGCTCCGGGGATAATCACGGCTCATCAGCTGTCTCCCTGAAAGAAGCATGATGAGCAAACTGAAGCAGGACTTTCTGAAGGATTGATTCTTGACTAGCACCTCTGCTTAACATGCAGAAGATCCTGGGTTCAATTCCCAGGGGGTTGGACTTGATCATCTCATGAGGTCCCTTCCAGCCCTATGATTTGATTTGAGGACTGGAGCTGGAATGACTAGCTGTGGGCCTGTATTTGGGGGTTGGGGATGTATTGCTATGGTGCCAGTTGGAGGAGGGATTGTACGGCACTGAACAGTCATTCTCTGTTCTGTGGTGGACTAGGGAGCAGTATGTATTTTTATGGTGTGACCTGCTCCTTCCCAATGTGCCCTGTAACCAGAGCAGGAAGAAAGTATGGACCTGCATCTCTTCTCTGGCTATGATGTCTACTTATCCCCCTAGAGGTGAGAATAAAGCAACCCCTACCTTCCTCCTTTGTTCGCATGAGGTAGGCTGGGATTTTTTTCTAGCCCTGCAGTTCTCAACTGCTGTTTTGTGACGCAACAGTATGTCTGCTCATGCTCCTGCTGAAAGAACCCCTGTTTTCTGGGTGGGTTTGTCTTCTGGAAGCATGGAGTCTTTTCCTGCAGGTGAGGTGAGTCATGGCAGTAAGGGTGGGCTTATTGCTGTCCTTGACAGAACCATTGGTGTCAGTGATTTTTTTTTTTTTTGAGTGGCGGGGGACAACCTGCTCTCTATGGCTATGTCTACACTAGCAAATTAGTCTGGACTAATTTGAACTTTTGTCTACATTAGCCTCTGGCTATTTAGAACCAAAAAGAAAAACTTAGTTCAAACTAATCAAAGGTTAGTTCAAACTAGTTCAGCTGTTTAGTCTGAACTAATTGCTTATTTAGAACTCATTTGCGTTTTTAGTTTGAAGTATCCCAATGGAGGCATACTAGTTCAAACTAAACACATTTTTTTAGTTTGAGCTAACTTTGTTTGAACATGCCACTTTATTTAGCTCAAACTAAAAAAGTGCAGCTACTTCAACCTAAAAAGTTAGTTTGAACTAAAACTTGTTTAGTCTGAACTAACTTCAAACTACCTAGTTCAGACTAAGCAAGTCTGAACTAAGTTTTCAGGTATAGACATAGCTTATGTCCTGCTGAAATCCCTGCCAGCCAGGGACCTTTACATCAGCAGGGGTCCGGCTATGTTTTTGATGGTACCGCCAAATCTTTATTCAACAGCTGTTTCTTTCAGAAGAGGAGGCTGTTGTGTCATGAATGGTTGGCCATGGTGCCTGGTAACATCTGTATTCTAGCCTTGGATTTGTAGGAGTCTCTGGTTAATCCATAATTGTGCTTGATTGTAGCTAAGTATTAATTACACAGTTCTCTGCTAAGTATGAAGATAATAGTTGAGGTATGCTCACTCTGTCCACCTAGCTGTGTGGTAGGCCTCTGTTTTAATGCCTCCAGATATACTCTCCTTCAATGACCACCAGGGGATATGGATTGAAACCGTGAATTAGCTACAAGTAGTTTGCAGCAATTAAAGTAGTTGATTTTATCTCCTTTATTTTGAATGTGAATTAAATGGGGAAAAAGCTATTTACCTATGAAAAAAACAGACAAGGAATCCTGTGGCACCTGTAAACTAACAAATATATTTATTGCATGAGCTTTCATGGGAGAAAACCCTACTTCATCAAAGCATCTGATGAAGTAGGATTTTTCCCCCATGAAAGCTCATGAAATGTTTGATAGTCTAAGTGCCACAGGACTCCTTGTCTGTTTTACTGAACTAGACTAACATGGCTGCCCCTTAGGACCTTACCTATGAAATGTTTCCCTTTAAATTGAGAGTTTCAGAAAATATGAATGATTGTGGTGTTTTGGAGAAATGACTTCTGCTGCCAATTATTGTTAGCCCTTTATCTGTAAGTATTGAATGTAGTAAAGGAAAATACAGTTGAATACCTTTTTTGGGGATTCATTATATGCAACAATCACTTTTTAACCTTTGACTGCTAACACTGTGGAAATTCATCTCTGATGTAGGCCTTAAAATATAAAGGTTAATAAAATGTTTTTGTCAAAGCTGTGTTTTCCATGATGAAATCACTGGAAACTGAAAATTGAGTTCTCCAACCAGAGGCAGGAAGGGGGGAGAGGAAAGGAGAATTATGTCTAGATGAAATGTAATTCAAAGCTTAGAGAAATATTGAAGCACTGCTCAGTTGAGCTGTCCTATTCCATTTACTGATTTATTAAGCAAAATATTTAACCAGGAAATTCCTATTGAACAGTTCATTTTCAAGGGTGTCCTCAGGCAGGGGGAAAAAAGCAATTATTCTGCTCAGCATCCAAAGACCCAATTCAGTGTAACAATGTGAAGTCAAGATCAGAAAAGAGGAGAATTTTTTCAGGATTCATGCTTTACAGATTTATCAGAATAGCTTCTTGGTATTACTCTTATAAAATATATGTGGATGAATATAGAATATAAAATGTGTTTTCTGCTTTGTCTGAGAATACATCTCAAAGCCAGAAAATTGAAAATTAATTCATAGTTGTGAAAGCCCCACAGTTAGAAAATATGAAACTACTAACTCAGATTACCCAACCAACCTTAACTCTGCCCTAATGTCCTGCCACTATGTGCACTCTTCATGTGAGTTAAATACATGTTTGAGACAATTGCTTACCATGTGGGTGTAATCAGTAACCTAGTGGTTAAATATTATGTCCTGTGGTGTTTTGCTTGCAGATGCTAATAGCTTACATCATGTTCTCCATAGTTTACATATCGATGTTTATATACATTGGATTTAGATTATCTTCATCTGTAAAGAGAGATCCATAGTTAAATAGCTGTGAAATGCCCAAAGTCTGGTGTGAGGGTCATATATTATTCATGGGATTTGTCCATACATGAAATGTAATAATAATGCCTTGATGTTATAAACCTTATCTGAGGGTCTTTGGTGTTATAAACATTAGTTAATTTAATTTCTCAATCCAAAGGGGTAAGTGACATAGGCAACTTTATTATAAGGTCCCTTTCGCTGATGAAGAGGGTGAGGCACAGAGAGATTCAATGATTTCCCGCTGATCACACAAGTCATCTGTGTTAAAACTCAGCACCATAATCCAAGTATCTAGGGACTTTCTCTTGTGCAGTACCTGTAAGACCTACTCACTTTTGACAAGTGTGGCTGTCCTGCTAGGGGAATGGGAGGTGGAGTCTGGTCTTTGATAGAGCAGTTGGCCATTTTTAGGAAGGAGGTAGAACATATGTTTGTGTGTTGAGTGCAGGATGTTGTAGTACAAGATACATGTCTTAGACTTTTACTTATGAAGTGGTCTGGTGTTAAAGACAGAGCCTGGATTCATGTTTGTATGGGTGCAAAGGAAGGAGGAAGAGTGAAGGTTGTCTGGGATGGGAAACTTAACTCTATTCAATAAGGCTTTTTTCTGTGTGTCAAACTTTAACTTTGTACTGTTTGAACTTCAGCTGTTTGTGCTCTATTAAATTTTCCAAGGCATCTCCCAGACTTATCCTTGTGAATTTCCAAAGGGATAGCTGTGTTAGTCTAGACCAGGAAAAAAAAAAGTCATGTGGCACTTTATTTTTCACATGAGCTTTTGTGGGAGAAAATCCCACTTCGTCAGATACTTCGAAGATGGGTGAATTTACAGAATGGAATGAAAATAAATGCAAGAGGGTGTAAAACATAGGATCAGCTCATACAGTAACAGCAAATCAGAGCAGTTGTTAGGTTCAAACCATGGGAAGCCTGAAGTCAAATTACCTTTTGTAATTGGAAAAGAACCCATAGTCTTGATTCAATCCTGCTTTCACAGAATTTAGTTTGCATATTAATTCAAGTTCAACTGTTTCTTTGAAGTCTTGATGTCCCAGTCACATCTGACAGTCATTAACAAATCATTTATCAAGTGATTAGAAAGATGGAAGTGCTCAGCAACTGGTTTCTTTGTTTTGTGATTTCTGATATCAGCTCTATGTTCATTTATTCTTTTGCGCAGTGATCATCCTGTTTGTTCAATGTATAAAGTGTTGGGGCATTTCTGGCACATGATGGCATAGATCACACTAGTAGATCAGCAGGTAAATGAGCCTTTGATGGAGTAGCAGGCTTGATTAGGACTTGTGATGGTATCTATTGGTCAGACTTGGCAGTGTGGTTTGTTGCAGGGGTGTGTGCCTGCTTTAATGTTTGTTGTTGCTGGTGAGTATCTGTTTAAGATTGGGCGGCTGTCTGTAGGCAAGGAGAGGTCTGTCTCCCAAGGCTTGAGAGAGTGAGGGGTCATCTTTTAGAATAGGCTGTAGGTGCTTAATGATCTGTTGCAGAGGTCTGACCTGAGGGTTGTATGTGGTGACCAGTGGTGGTCTGTTTCCTTTCTTGGGCCTCTTCTGTAGCAGATGACTTCGGGGAACCCATCTAGCTCTGTCAATTTCTTACTTCCCCAGGTGGGTACTGTAGTTTCAAGAATGCTTGATAGAGATCCTCAAGATGTCTGCCTCTGTCTGAGGGATCAGAGGAGATGCAGTTATATCTTAGCCCTTGGCTGTAGACAATGGATCATGTGGTGTGTTTAGGAGGGAAGCTCAAAGGATGTAGGTAACTATACCAATCAGTAGGTTTTCGGTATAGGGTGGTGGTGATGTGTCTATCTCTCTGATTTTTGTACTGTAGTGTCAAGAAAGTGGATCTCCTGTGTGGAGTGTTCCAGACTCAATTTGATGGTGGAGTGGAAATTGTTGAAATCTCTGTGAAAATCTTCAAGAGCATCCCTGCCATGCATCCAGATGATGATGTCATCAATGTAGCGCAGGTAAAGAGGTGTTTTGGGATGAGCCTTGAGGAAATGTTGTTCTAAGTCACCCATAAAGATGTTGGCATACTGTGGGGCCATGCGGGTGCCCATAGCAGTGCCACTGACTTGGAGGTATAAATTATCCTCAAATCTGAAGTGGTTGTGGGTGAGCACAAAGTTCAGTCACAAGCTGTGCTGTGGCATCATGGGATGGTTCTTCTAATAGCTTGTGATCCATCACTGTGGGATGTTGGTATAAAGAGCTTCTATGTCCATAGTGGACAGAATGTTTTCTGGAAGCTCACCAATGGGCAGTATTTTCCTCAGGAAGTCTGTGGTATCTCAAAGATAGCTAGGGATGTTGATAACATAGGGTCTGAGGAGGGAGTCCATATAGCCAGATAGGCCGGTGGTAAGTGTGCCAATGCCTGAGATGATGGGGCATCCAGGGTTTCCTTTTTTTATGGATTTTAGGTGGTAGAACATCCCTAGCTGGGGTTCTGGTGGTGTTTCTGTGCTTTCTTAGGGAGTTTCTTGAGTAGGTGTCGTAATTCCTTGTGAATCTATTAGGGGGATGTCCATGTTGTTAGCACATATTTGCAGTCTTAAGCCCCTTTTCACAAAACTTTTTTGTACCTAAAAGTGATCTCTCTTTTTGGGGGTGTGGGGAGGAAAGGAGGGGAGTGATGGTGGTGGTCTTCCTGCTTCAGAGGACAGTTTGTGATATTTCTGTGTACATTACCAACTTGGAAGCTTCAGTTTTTGAATTGGAGCTTGAAAATTTCCTGTTCTTTGGCCTAAAATTGCCACCTTTCATCAAAAGAAAAAGCCTTGTGTAGACCCTCAGCAAAGATAGGGAGAGGTCAAAATGGAAAGCTAGAAGTAAGACTGAGTATATTTTGCAATTGAAAGCTAGCTTTATGCTTCACTATGAAGAAATAATACATATCTCCACAACTTCTGATGATCCAGTTTCTGCACTGAATTGTACTGAAATATCAAGAGACTTCAGATTCTGCTGTGGTAACTTTTGTAAGGTTGCATTGATTATAAGTCAGTGCCAAATAGCTGAACCATTACTTTGGTTCTCTGTATGTCTAAAGTATTTTTCACATAAACCAGAGGTGTTAAAAAGGCTGATCAAATGCACAAAGTTTTGCATATTTTGTCATCTTCTATCAAGATAGTTGATACACAAAACCAAGGACCCCACTTATTAGGATGTGTGGTTTAAATGATGGTTCAAGCCTAGACAATTGGTTTAAACTAGAGAGAGATTACTGTTGCTAATAGCAAAGATTATCTTGTCTACAGAAATGCAGCTTGGTATTTTGAGATATTCGTTGAAAACACTGACCCAAACAACTGCCAAGGTGGGGGGGTGTGCACAATCCCTTTAACCATGAGTATTGAACTCCCCCTCCTCCAACAGATTCATAGTCATTCTTTTCCAGTGGCTTCAGTTTCCCCCATTCCTTTTTCTTGCTATTCATTCATTTTTGTACAGATTTCACTGTTTTTCTTTTGCTGCGTGGCAATAATAAAATCAACATGATCAGTACCAGTAGAAACTGGACTAAAGTGAAATTAACCCAGTTTCTTTATAAGAAGATGTTATCTTTTAGCAGTGGTGAAAATGAAGGTTTGGTAATTCAGACTTGCACTGTAGAATTTGGGGATGGTTTAATTGAAATCATCATAGGTACAGGATAATATTTGATAACTACATTTCCCCAGGGTGAAGGAGGCTGGTGCTAAGCAGGCAGAAAAACCTGAAGCTGATTATGGAACTACTAATATTGCAGTTTGTTTTCTGCAAGTTTTTTAATTAAAAGATTTAATGTGACAGTTAAACTACAAATCAGTCAGTCAAGCTCCACACCTGACATTGGTTTTCCCAGTTTAACTCCATTTTAAAAAGGTAGATACCACTGAGAAATTTTTGCTCAGCAAAAGTAAATGATAAATGTAGTAAATTTGATCTTTTCAATGCCATATAGCATTTAGGAATAAAATAAGGTTCCTTCTGAGAGCTTATTAGAAGAAATTTTCTGCAATCAGAGGAGTATAAATGCTCTGTAATGTTGGTAAAATGGCTAGTTTAGGATGAAGTGACAACTGCTAACTGAATTTTTGGTTTTTGGGCATTTTGTTTGTTTGGTTTTTTTTCTGGGATCCCCCACATTTGTGTGATATCTTTTGTCCTTGCTCACCTTTTAATCCTACACATCTTTATACTAAAAAAGATCAACAGCTCCAGAAGAGGCAAAATGGGCTGGCAGGTGTTCCTGTAAAAGAAAAGAGTGTATTAGTATTCATAAATTTGAAGACCAGGATGGACAATTCAGAGCATCTAGTCTGGTCGTCTACATAACACACACCAGTGAACATCTTGTATTAAATCCATTCATCCTTCTACAAGTATTGTAGACCGGGGAGGGGGGGGGGCTGGTTCTGGTTCTGGTGGGGCATCTTTGTCATTTTGACAATTAAAAGGGCCCCAATAGCTTCCTAGGGAATACCCCTAGCACAAATATGATGAAATGCTATAATATCTGTCTAGCCCTACACCCTTCCCTTTTGCAATTCCTGGAATAGGGGCATGCCAGAGGCTTAATGAGGTAGGCTGACTGCTCAGCAGTCCTGGGGCACCACAGATAAGGGTGTAGCAAGTTGGCACAGCTCTTTGGATTCTTCTAACTTATGCCAAGGAACTTTCTAGCTCTCAAAGGAACCCGGACTGTGGGGGAGACAAAGGCAGCATAATAAACCCACCTCCCCCAGCCTACCATAGCGTCTTCCCCTTTCTGTGCTGTACTGCTTGAGAGAGATGAGAAATTCAGGCTTTTGCTCTTTAGCATAATTGCTCAGTGCTCTGTCACATACCTATCCTGATTGTTCATGGCAGGGACCAAATCTCCGTGTGTGTGTGTAACAGAGCTGATTACACTGTGCTGGACTGCTAACAAACAATGTGCAATCTTAAGACCATACAAAGAAGCAGAAAAAAGGCTGTCAAACATCTAACTACATCTTCAGTATCCAGACTGATGTGCTTACAGAAAAGCTACAGTGATGTTCTTTTAAAAGATACATTTGTATCAGTACTTTAATTGTTTGATCACCTAGAGTAAGTATTTTGGTCTAAGTTTGAAATGAGAAATGATTTTAGGTGCTCAGTTTGAGGTACTTTGTAGGATCTGCTCTTCAGAAAGCATCAAACACCCATCCTAAGGAAAGACAGGTTCTTCTTTGAGCACTGCTCACATCATCAAGGTACAGGTGTCTATGTGCTGCAGCACATGGTTATCCAGAAACTCTTTTGCCCTAGCCTGTCAGCTCAGGGTCAGCGGCCAATGCCCCCTCTGGGCCGTGACCACGGCTATAATATGACCCTGACTCTCATCTCCCTCAGTTCCTTCTTTCAGCCCTCAGCGATGGTGCTGGAACAGGTTGCCCTTGCCCTTTGTGGAATCAACTGTCTCCTTTGTTTACTGAGCATCTTTGATTTTGGTGGAAACCCATCTGGAGCTCACTTCTGTTCTGCCTTCAGCCATTCCCAGATTCAACCCCTGTGAGCTGCAGCAAGGCATTCCCAACAGATTATCCCCATGAGAAGTGCCTTAAATGCCTGGGTGAGGGTGAGTCCCATCAGCAGATAAATGCTCCGTCTGCAGATCCTTCTGACAAAGGACTCAAAGATAGGGAGCTAAGACTGCAACATTGCCCGAGAGTGGGCCCTGCAGCTGGCGTCAGGTTCACTTGAATCCTCCCGGTGCTGCTCTCAGGCTGAAAAAAAGCCACGTTCAGCCTCTGACTTGGCACTGTCCCAGTGGCATGAAACTTCATCTCTGGCACCTCCACCCTGAGGAAAGAGGCCGGAGCATCTGCCTGTGCCTTTGACCCCAAAAGCCTTTGCTGCAGCAAAGGCACTACTTCAGCTGCCAATTGCCTCATCACCGAGGACCATAAAATCAAGGGGCAAACCAGGCTTCCTATTTAAGGAGTGGGGGGCTTCAACATGCAGACCAGCACTGTGATCCCCAACAGGGTCCCCTCTGGCACCAGGGACTGGCACTGACCTGGAAATGGAACAGGGAATGGGGAATGAATATCTCTCTCCTTCCCTGAATCTTCACAGGAGCCCTCGGTACTGTGCTCACAGGGATCCAGGAAGTGTCATGTCTGATTCTGGCTCCTCTGCCTCCTCTGATGCCAAGTCCTGGGACTGCTGTTCCCCATCAATGCCAGCACCGGCTCAGACTGTTCTGAAATCTGCTGCAAAATGCCACCATAAGAGCTCCCTGACCCCCTCGTGCTGGGAGGACTCCCCTGCTGGACCCTCGGTGTGGACACCTTCGGCATTGATTCCATCCCAGCTAACCTCATTGACACCAGCAAGGTCCCAAAGCCAGTCACCTAACCACCGGCATGGTAGTAACAGCTGCAAGGAGACGGGCCGCTCTACAGTGTGCCATGACTCGGCACCATGCTGCTTCTGGGAATGATGTAGTAAGTGGATGGACTGGCCCGCGGATGACAAACCCATATCCCTGGGCCCTCTGATACGGCCCTCATCTAGAACTTCTTGCTCAACAGAGGCCTTGGATGAGAAACCCAGCCCTGGCACCATTCAGCACAGCAGATCATGGGTTCCCTTGTCCTCTCCAGACAAAGCTACATACCAGAGGCCTCTGGTGTACAGGGATGACCCCCGCATCCAGCAGGATTTGCTGCAATGCATGGCAGCAAATCTGAACCTTGGGATCATCAAAGAGGACTTTGACCCCTTCCACCAGGGTCTCTGTTCCTCTACATGAGGGGGTGCATAAGATCGCAAGGTCATGGTGGCAAATTCCCTTGTCAATTCTCCCCACATCCAAAGCAGTGGATCGGAGGTATCATGTTCCATCTGGAAAGTTTGATTTCCACTCTGGGGTCCTTGGTAGTGGATGCTGTTAATCAGAAGGCGAGCCAGGGCCAACCAGCCTCCACCCCCAAGAACAAGGAGGCAAAGAAGTTGGACCTCTTTGGGAGGAAGATCTACTCCTCCTCAGCTCTCCAATTGCATAATGCCAATCACCAGCCTCTCATGGGGCAATACATCTTCAACCTCTGGAGGTCTATGGAACTGTTCCATGATATAGTTCCCAGAGACTACCTCTGGGACTGAGACCATGATAGAGGAGGGCGTCTTGGCCTCTCACGATGCTTTGACGTCCTGGGATGCATCTGATACTGCCTCCTGTAATATTGCCTCTGCAGCGGCCATGCAGCTGTTGGCCTGATTGCAAGGGTCTGGCGTCTCACAGCAAATGCTAGTGATACAGGACCTTCCTCTAGAGGGCCATGTGCTGTTTGTGGAATCTAAGGACTCTGGTATGAAGGACTCCAGAGCCACCCTGAAGTCCCTGGGCATGTACATGCCACAAGGGACCAGATGCTCCTTCAGGCCTCAACAGACACAGCAGCAGCCTCAGCAGCTACAGCAACAGAACCAACCACAGGGGTCACACCTGAGGTCTTCCCAGCAACCTCAGTGCCAGTATGAGGGGTCTGACAGGGAGCAGGGCTTACACAGTCAGGGGGCTCAAATCCCAGTCTACAACTCAGGCACCCTGCCAGGGAAGTGGTTCCTCTCACCTCCTGGCCAAAGATGGCATTTTTGACAGTTGGCAGGAGGGCAGCCATACCCCCACCCAACCCCTGTTTTTTGAGAACTGCTTGAGCCCATTCATACACCACTGGGCCAACATCACTTCAGACTGCTTGACACAGTATCCAAAGGGTACTCCATATAATTCAGATCCATACCCTGAGGAGGAAAACCACCCCCTTGCTCAAATCTCAGGGATCCAGAGCTCAACCTGCTGCTATAAAGGGAGTGCAAGAAATTACTCTCTTTAGGAGTGAGAGAAAGGGTCCCAAGAAAGCAATCGGAAAAAGGATTCTACTCTTGTTACTTTCTAGTTCTGAAGCAGAACGGTGACCTAAGACCCATCCTGGATCTCAGGGCTCTGAACAAACACCTAGGGAAGCCATGTGGAATTTTGTTTTCCTTATTGCAAATCATCCCAGCTCTAGACTAAGGGGACTGATTCACAGCCCTCAGTCTAAAGGACACTTCCTTTCACATAGCAATAAAACCCAACCACAGAAGGTTCCTCCAATCATGGTGGGGGGAACCACTTCCAATTCACATCCCTACCTTTTGGTCTATCCCTAGCCCCCAAAATGCATAGTTGCAGTGATGGCACACCTGAGGAAACAGGGCATAAAGATATGCCCTTACCTTGACGATTGGCTAATAAAGGGAAGGTAGGGATGTGAATTGGAAGTGGTTCCCCCCAATGCAGCATCAGAGTAACAAGGCAACTCTGCAATTACCTAGGCTTTGCATAAACCAGGAAAAATCAAAGCTCTCCCCAACTAAAAGAATAGAGTTCATAGGAGCTCTCCTAGGCTACATAAGAGGGAAGCATTCCTGGCCTGATCAAGGTTTCAGTCCATTTGCATCATCATTTCAGAGCTCCAAAATGTCCTGACCACCGTGGCCAGGCATTGCTTCCAGCTCCTGGGCCACATGGCAGCCTCCACCTCCATGATAAGAACTGTCTGAGGATGAGGCCCTTTCAGCTTTGGCTAGCCACAGCCTTCCACCTCCAGAGGCACCCTTTGAACAAGGTACTCTCAGTTCCCCACCATGTCCTGGAAACACTGGATATCTGGCAGGACCCACTCTTTGCTTTGTGGGTGACTCTCTTTGAGACTTCCAAACCTTTGGTGACAGATCACCAATGCATCAGACATGGATTGGGAAGCCTGTATTTTGGGGGGCCTGTCAACCCAAGAGAACTGGTCATCCAGGGACAGCCTCCTTCATATAAATATGAAGGAACTCAGCCATCCACCTGGCCTGCAAGGCCTTTCTAGATTTGATAAGGGGTAAAACAGTCCAAGTCCTGATGGACAACACAACAGTCATTTTCTACATGAACTGTCAGGGGGGAGTTCGCTCCCTGGCCCTTTGCACAGAGGCTACCAACCTCTGGGAACTGGCCTTGAGACACAACTTCATCCTGGTAACGGCCCATCTCCTAGGGGTAGACAACAGTACAGCAGACTCAATGAGGTGGACATTCCTGTCTCATCATGAGTGGTCCCTGCATACAGAGACCATGTCCTACATCTTCAGTTGATGGGGCATGCCCCAAATGGACCTTTTTACAATGCACCAGAACTGGAAGTGTCATCACTTTTGCTCTCTCAGGGGTCAGGATGAGGGCTCACTGTCAGATGCCTTCTAATCCTTTGCAGGGAGACCCTCTCATGTATGTTTCTGCCAATCCCCCTGATTCACAGGGTCCTCCTAAAAATAAAAAGGGATGGAGCAGAGGTGTGGCCCAGACAACACTGGTACTCAACTCTATGGGACCTATTGGTGGACATACTGCTCTGCCTCCCCTACTGGGAGGACCTACTAACACAAAACTTGGGCTGGCTACAGCACCCAAACCAAAAAGTACTACAACTAATGGCCTAGAGGCTGCATGGTTAGATGAGACTGAGAGACTCCACTCAGAGCGGGTTAAAGAGGTACTGATAGGTAATAGGAGGCCCTCTACTAGAACCACCTACACTGCTAATGGAAACACTTTTTTTCCCTCTGGTCCAGGGAAAGAGGGATATCCAGGAGTCAGCCCCAATTTGTGCTATACTTGACTACCTTCTAGACCTGAAAGATAAGGGTTTATCAACCCCTTCTCTCAAGGTCCACTTAAAGGCAATCTTGGCCCTTCATGATAAGGTGGTAGGGGCCTCAGTGTTCTCACACCCTACTTCCATTAGGTTCCTGAAGGGTATTGAAGATCTACCCACAACCTAGAGATCCTGCCCCACAATGGGACCTAAATGTGATGCTCCATGGCTTAACAGGGCTATCCTATGAACCTTTGGACTCTTGTACACTGTTGGTTCTTTTGTGGAAAGTGGCTTTTCTCATAGCCATAAGCTTGGTGAGACAGGTCTTGGAATTGAAGGCCCTCTCTTTAGAACCTCCCTATATAAGGTTCTTGATGGACAAGGTGCTCTGGCAACTGCACCCAGTGGTCCTCCCAAAGGTGGCCTCTCCATTCCACCTGAATCAGGATCTCTGCCTCCTGGTGTTTTTACCAGACTCTCAGGTTATGGAAAAACAAAGGAAGTGGCGCACTCTTGACATCAGGAGGGAACATACACGTCCATTCTGCAAGACCTCCCAATTCTTCATTGCAGTTCCAGAACAGAAAAGATATCAACCAGTGACAACTCAGTGCATCTCCAAATGGATAGCGAACTGTATCAAAGACTGCTACAGAAGGTTGGGCACTCCCCCACCCTGGGAGAGTCAGGATGCACTCAGCAAAAGCGCAGGCATCTTCAATGGCTTTCTTTGTGCATGTCCCAATCCAGGAGATCTGCAGAGCAGCCATGTGGTTGTCAGTGTGTACTTTCATGATGCACTATGCCACCATCCAACAGGCATGGGAGGATGCAGTGTTGGGCAGAGCCATACTCAGTGGGTAAGCATAACTCCACCCACCATCCTGGGTATGGCTAGCAGTCACCTATAACTGAATGATGGGAACAGCACTTGAAGAATGGTGGGTTACAGAAATAACTGTCCTCCTTCAAAATGGGCTGCTCACATACATTCAGATCCCCTCCTTCCATTCCTGCTACTCGGAGTTGGTGAAAAGAAGGGACTGAGGGGGGTCAGGGTCATATATGTAGCTGCAGTCATGGCATGGAGGGGGTGTTTGCTGCTGACCCTGAGCTGACAGGCTAGGGCAAAAGAGTTTCCAGATAACCATGCGCTGCAGCACGTAGACACCATAACTGAATATATGCAAGCAGCCCATCTCGAAGGACGGTTACATCGGTAACCCACAGTGTTTCACATTGGGCATTCAAAAACAGAGGTACCTTTTGTCTGTTACTTGAGATGTTAATAACTAGCATTAGCATGGTTTTAGAGCAGCAATTCCCAAACTCTATCATGCCTGTAGTTCCACCCCCAGTTCTGGTCATGTGGCTGGAAGCTGGAAATTTGGGAAGTGAGCAGCTAAGGAACTAATCTACCCCAATGCTCCAGTTACCAAGGTAGATTAAGTGGTATGTTGGCAGCAGCTTAGTTCAAACTTCTGCTGCTAATGCTCCCTTCAGCTACTTTGGCAGCCAGAGATGGCAGCTTAGACACATGCCCTTGGGAGGAGGCCCTTGTACTACTGGTGGTATGCATGCCACAGTTTGGAAACCCCTTCAGTGTTTAGAGCAGGAGACTGAAAATCAGAACTCCAAGCTGTATTCCTGTGTCACCTTCTGCTGTGCTGGATAACTTGGGGATGTGAGAGAGAGGAAGAATGTTTGGCCTTTGTATTTCCAATCTTTAAAAAGCATGGTTTCAAGTGCCATGGCCAACTGTTGGTGATAGACAAGCACCCCTCCACCAGAACAGACTGTTGCCACCAGTTTATTCAGTGGTGGAACATAAAAAAGGCTCCTCACTACCATGAAAATCACTGGGATGACACTGTGAGCAGCACATCAAAAGCAGAGTGTCTCCCCCACTACCACCCCTCACCTACCACTGAAGAAGAAAATGCTGTCCACAGAGATTTCAGGAGTGTTGCTCTCTGGAACAGCCCCTGCCACTGAAAATAAGGCAGTGTGAATGATGCTTTCTGTGGCTGCCAAGAGTCCACCTCTTACTGTTGTGACTCACCTCACCCATAGGAAAGGGCTCGATGCCTCCAAAAGCACAACCCTGCAGAACGGTGGGGGCTCTTTCCAGGGTGAGGATGGTGCTTGCTGTGAAGGCGCAAGTAGTGGTCACGCACTCAGCTGCTGTGATGTGACACGCTATTGCCTGCCACTACTGTAGAGAATAGAGGTAAAATTAACCTTAACATCTTTCTGGCCCAACAACATGAAAGTATTAAGTGCTGTGGAGTGCGTCTATTTTTTTTAGCGCTCAAAACGAGTCAGTGGTTAGGGAAACCCTTTGTAATTTAGCTTTGATTTACTTGGAAGTTACACCCACCTACTCCTTACCAGAGGGCAAGGCTACTCAGGAAGAACTAAGGTTTAAAAAGCCCATTTCTAAGCCATCAAAGTCATTAGTGAACAGAATGTAGAGAGAGAGTGGAAGAGTGCAGGGAGATACATTTAATTAACATAGTGTAAATATAAACAAACACCCCTGCTTTATTTTTTTTAAAGCAAACAATTAAAAAAGAGCTGAAGGAGTAAAGAGAATGCAGGCAGAAATTCAGCAACCAAGTGGCTGCTATCCAGTTTATTATATGGTAGGGTGCGGGGGGGAAGGGTGGTGGCACATGTGTGCATTCAGTGCAAGGAGCTGCTGGCTCACAGAGACTGTATATAATATAGGCTGTGGAGACCAGGGTGGCTGAACTGAAGAATTTAAGGGAGACACAGAGGTACACAGATGAGACTTTCTAGGACACAGTAGAACAGTCCCACACCTGTATGACACTCTGTACAATTGAGAAGGATGAAAGTCTCAGGGAAGGAGAATATCAAATTGAAGTGGAGGAAAATGATCTCATGGTTGGGAACTTCCTTCTAGATGATAAGATGATGTCCTCTTGCAGCGAGAATACCTCTCTGGAGGAGGAAACACCAGTTATCAGGAAAAGACAGGTGGTGGTGGTAGTAGTAGTAACAGAGGACTCAATCATTAAAAATACAGGTAGCTGGGATTGTGATGACTAGGAGAACTGCATGGTGACTCTGGGCTGGGGCCAGTGGCTGGGAACTGGGGCTGTGGTGGGGGGGGGCACTACAGAGGAGGTGTCACGGGAGCCTGTGGGGGCCCTGTAATGGGCCCTCACCTAGGGCCCCAGATAGTCTAAGGCTGCCCCTGCCTGGAAGTTGCTAAATAGGTGTAACCCTTCTGCCAAGGCAAGCTGGCAGAACAAGGGCCAGGTTCTATATTTAGGGGTTTCCAAATAATGTTGCAGCACCAGTGGGTGCGAGCCCCCACCCAGTCTTCTGGGAAATCATGCACTATTCCCTGGGCACTCCAAAGGGGTAACACTTCCCTGCTTGCAAGTACGAGTCTGAGTGTAGTATACAGAACTTTTAATAGTAATAGAAACAGAATGTAATAACAAAGATCAGCACTGATCTGCAGAATCAGTGCAGAACAGATTCCCAACATGATCGCACACAGCATAACAGCACATGTGAACGCAATAGACAAACCAGAAGCTGCTAGGCACAGCTTCTAAACCTGCCTTACAGTGGGAAGAAACCCTAATTAAAAGGCCAGCTGGGTTTTAACTTGGACTAGTACCACAAGGGGGACCCCCATCTTGGGGGAAAAACAAACCAGATTTTAACAGACCACAGAGTAGAAGCATGGGACCTGCAGGGACAGATTAGGCTTCACTCTGCCACAAGTGGCTAAACAACAAAGTAAATGTAACGGTTAGAGGCAAGAAGGCCTCCTTTAAAAAGTGGAAGTTAAATCCTACTGAAGAAAACAGAAGGGAACATAAAATGTGGCACGTGAAGTGTGAACATAAAATTAGGAAGTCCAGAAACAAATCTGAAGAACAGATAACCAAAAACTCAAACAGTAACAACAAAAAATTTAACTGGAATCAGGAAGCTTGCTAAACAAGCAGTGGGGCCACTAGGCGAACAAGATACTGAAGGTGCACTCAAAGAAGAAAAGGCCACTGCAGCAGAACTAAATGAATTCTTTGCATCAGTTTTCACAACTGAGGATAAGAGGGAGATTCCTAAACCTGTGCCATTCTTTTTAGGTGGCAAATCTGATGAAGTGCCCCAGATTGAGTTGTCATTGGAGGAGATTTTGGAACAAATCAATAAACTGAACAGTAATAAGTCACTGGGATCAGATGGTATCCACCCAAATGTGAAATTGCAGAAATACTAACTTGTATGCAAGCTATCATTTAAATCAGGTTCTATACCAGATGAGTGGAAGGTAACGAATTTGATGCTGATTTATAAAAAAAGACTCCAGAAGTGATGCCAGCAATAAAAGACAGCTAAGCCTAACTTCAGTACCAGGCAAACTTGGTTGTAACTGTAGTAAAGAATAGAATTAGCAGACACATAGATGAATATGTTTTACTAGGGAAATTTCACATAGGTTTTTGCAAAGAGGTTTCATGCCTCACCAATCTACTAGAATTCTTTGAGGGGGTAAATAAGCATGCGGACAAGAGTAAGCAGGTGAATATAGCATACTTAGATTTTTGGAAAGCCTTGACAATATCCCTCACTAAAAACTTTAAAAGAAAATAAGTGGTCATAGGATGAGAGGGAAGATCCTCTCCTGGATCAATAACTGGTTTAAAGATTGGAAACAAGGGTAGGACTAAATGGTTGGTTTTCAAAATGAAGGGAGGTGAATAGTGGTGTCCCACAGGATTCTGTACTAGCACCACTATTCTTCCACTTAGTCATAAGTGATCTAGAAAAAGGGGTAAACAGGGAAGTGGCAAAATATGCAGATGATACAAAGCCACTCAACATGGTTAAGTCAAAAGTAGGTGTGGAGCAGGGCTGTAACTAGGGCTGGGTAACCAGGGCTTTGCTCTGGGTACCATAGTTTAGAGGGTACCAGGAACTATCCACAGCAGTGCCACATGACCTCTGGCACTGCTACTGGCGGGACTTGGCTCTGGGCTGCATTTCAGCAGCCCCCCACCCCCAACATGATCTGCTCCATGGCCGGGGAGAATGTAGGGTCCCCAGGAGGAGCAGCAGCCACAGCCAAGGAGGCAAACTGTGGAGAGGTGCACACAGGGGCTCATTCAGCCAGGGAAGGCACCTCTTCCCTGTTTTCTGGAGGGTAGTGTACACTTATGAATGAAGCTGGGGTTGGGGGGAGAAAGGAATAACCACGCTGGTGAAGAGAAGGGATATGCAAATCTGCAGTCTCCGAACAGTGAATCACTGAAGCCGGGATGCAATGCAGAGGCTGGGGCTGGATCGGGTCCCAGGGCGGGGCAGGGGGCAGCAATGCCCCTGGGTTGGGGGAGGGCGCATTTGATGGTGCTTGTCCCGTGCCACCAGACTACTTAGTTCTGGCACTGGTGTGGAGAATTACAAGAGAGCTTATGAAACTGGCTGATTGAGCAATAAAATGGGAGATGAGATTGGATGTTGATAAATGCAAACTAAAGCACATTGAAAACATAATGGGATCAAAATTAGCTGTTACTGTTCAGGAAAGAGATCTTGAAGTCATCGTGGCTAGTTCTCTGTAAACATTTACTTGGTGTGCAGTGGCAGTTGGAAAACCCCCAACCAAACAAAAAAGAAACAATATTGGGAAACTTCAGGAAAGGGATAGAAAATAAGACAGCAAATATATTGCATCTTCATAAATCCATGTTATGCCCACATCATGAATACTGCATGTAGGTCTGGTTGCTCCACCTCAAAGATGTTTTGGAACTGGAAGGGATACAGAAAAGGACAACTTTAGTGTTATGGGAAAGCTTTCATGTGAGGAGAGATTAATTAGACTGAAACTTTTCAGCTTTAAAACATGACTAAGGGGGGAGATACTCTAGGTCTATAAAGGCATGACTGCTGTCAAGAAAGTGAACAAGAAAGTATTATTTACTTCTCATAACAGAAAGCTAGGGCTCACCAAAGGAAATTAATAGCTAGCAGATTTAATGAAAGCAAAAGGAAGTATTTCTTCACACAATGCATAGCCAACTTGTGGAGCTCCTTGCCAGAGGATTTTTGTGAAGGCCAAGACTATAATGAACTTCCAAAGGGTGCTGGATAAGTTTATGGAGGATAGGTCCACCAATCACTATTAGTCAGGATAGGCAGGGATTGCTGTTTGCCAGAGACTGGGCATGACCGATGAAGTGGATTGCTTGATGATTGCCTGTTCTACTCATGCCCCCTGAAGTACCTGGCATTGCCACTATCAGAAGACAGGATACTGGGCTAGACAGAGCATTGGCTGAGTGTATATGGCCATTCTTAAGTGGTTATAGATTGAATCCTTTTGTCCCAGGGCTATCAACAATGAATGTTCAGAGAAAATAGGTGGTCTCTTACTTCAGTGGGCACAAGGGTAACCCTGAAAGCCCTGAGCCCTCACTGTGAAGCAATATTTTGGGGGAGCTCTTAAATTAATTAGTAATCTTGGTTTCCTTCCTTTCCTAAGTGGAGTGGGTTGAGTTTTTCACCAGATCTATTGACAGAGCTACCATGGTGGTGAACTTGGGCTATTGCTTCATTGTCTGTTTTTGATGTGATGATATGCAGAACCCTGGGGGTATTGAGTGCTGTGGTGCCGCTGAGTATCCTTTCTCAATTATCTACTTTCAGGATGAGCTTTGCCAGACTCTGGCTGGTGTGTCATACACGCAACCCAAAAACAGGTGCCACCAGCACCCAATTTAGTTTAATGAATGCTTTTCCCCAGGCCATTCAGGAACCACCAGTAGAGAAGCCCCAACTGGCTACCCAGCCCAGGACTATACCATCTCACACTACTGGAAAGTCCAAACAGTGAAGTGTATTGCCCATTCGGCCCCCCCCCTCAAAGTGGAAAGAACGTGGACTAACTTTTCGTACTGAACCAAATTGCCTAAATATCTCACTCAAAAACTAAAACAAGTTTATTAACTACAGGAAAATAGATTTCAAATGACTATAAATGGCAAATATATAGATATTAAAAGCAGTTGCTAAAAAAAATAAACATAAGCTTGCAGTCTAAGATCTACCCACTAAACAGAATTTGAAGCTAAAAATTCTCACTCTGAGAGATGATAGGTGGAGTCTGCTTTCCCTGCCTTGGACTATTCCTCCTCCAAACTTCTTTGTCTTCTAGACATCTTCAGGTATTTAGTTGATTGGTAGGGGGAGAAAAGCCAAGCTGTGACATCACTGTCCTTCTTCTGTAGTCTGTTTCAGCTTGCTAGAACAATTGAGCGTGTGAGCTATGGGGATCATCCTCAATGGTCAACCAATCCTCACTGCAAACACACTTCTTCCAGTGAAGCCTTCACTGTAAATAATTCCTGTTAGTGGAATCTACTTCTGAATCGGTGAAAGAGAGCCATTAACACTATCAGGTCAATTTGTTGTGACTGAAAGGCTGTTTCTTGGACTTTCCCACCTTTCAATATGTTCTAATAGGAAGGATTTTCAGCCATGTTTCATAACTTCACATGCTATGGTAGCACATACAATTCAACAAGGTATTGATGTTCAGCGGATCAGGACTTCTAAAATAATCTTGAACAAAACATAGGCTATGTCCACACAGGGCTTTTATTTCAAAACAACACTGGTTGTTTCGAAATAAAAGTCCCTATGCCTACATGACGTTTTCTTGTTTCGAAAGGAGGGAGCTTCTCATTTCGAAACAAGAGCCCTCCTTTCAAAACAGCTTAAACCACTTTACTTTTGAAAGGAGGGTTATTTCGAAACCAGTTGTTTCAAAATAATGCTGTTTGGACATGTTATTTTGAAACAAGGATTGTTTCGAAATAACAGGGACCTTCCTCACAGGGTGCATAGCACCATGGGGGGAAGGTCCCCCCCCTCAGCACCCTGGCCAGGGATCAGCACCCTGGCTAGGGTGCTGAGTGAAGTGCAGGGGATCGGAGGGCGCCCCAGCCAGCTTCCCCCCGCATCTACTTGCTTGGAGCAGGGGGGGATGGGAGCCTCAGCTTTTTTGTTATTTCAAAATAAGGCGTTTCAAAATAAGGCATTATTTCAAAACGACTTGTTTTGAAACAAGGGCTTGTGTGTGGACATAGCCTTACAAATTGATTTACTACATGAGCTTGCATGGGAGAAAATCTCACTTCACCAGACTCTTTAAAGATAAGTGTCTGATGAAGTGAGATTTTCTCCCATGGAAGCTCATGCAATAAATAAATTTTTTAGTCTTTAAGTGCCAGAGGAGTTCTTGCTTGTTTTAATGAACTAGACTAACACAGCTGTCCCTTTGGAACTTGGAATTTACAGCACTCCCTAAGAACAGGACCACATTTACCTGATATAGAAGCTTTAAAGAAAAGAAAAGGGGCAGGGGAGGGAGTGAAAGGCATAAAATCAGTTACCAGTTATGCTGACACTTTGCAGCTAACTATGTAGTTCCTGAAACTGCATCTGGCAAAGTGGGTTGGAGCCCAGCAAAAGCTTATGTCTGAAGGAATCTGTTAGGCTATGTCTACCCATCCATCATTATTTCGAAATAACACATTTCGAAATGAGTTATTTTGAAATAAGTTAATTCGAATTAACAGTTTGTTAATTCGAATTAAGGGAAAGCCTGCTTTCGAAATTGCTATTGTTTTGAAATGGTTATTTCAAAACAAGGCTGTTCGGACATGTTGTTTTGAAACAGTTGTTTCGAAACAATGGTGGTGTTTCGAAACAACGTGTCCGAACGCCATTGTTTCGAAACAACCATTTTGAAACAACAGCTATTTCAATTAGATGCGAGGTTTAACAGTTTCTAAATAATGGCCATTATTTTGAAACAACAGGTCCCGTTGCTTCAAAATAATGGTACATCACGTGGACATGCCGCTTCTTATTTCAAAACAACCTCTGTTGTTTTGAAATGAGAAGCCTGTGTGGACATACCCTAAGTCTTTAAGTGCCACAGTACTCCTTGTTTGCTTTACTGTAAGTTCCAATTCACTTTTAGGGGAGTTACTGTATCTAGCACAGTCAAAAAGAATAAGGTATGGAAGTGGAGGAAAGTTGGTCTTGTGACAAGGGCATTGGGATGGGACTGGAGATGTTTGGGGTCAGTTCTAGACTGCGCTACAGACTGCCTGTGCTGGCCTTGGAAAGTTGATTAGATCTTAGCTAGCAAAGCACTCAGGATTAGGCTTAGTAACTTGCCAGGGTTTTGGCCTTGCTTAGTTTGAAGCTTGGTTTCCCACTGTAATATTGGAACAATAATATTCTCCTTCCTCACTTGTGTAAAGTTTGGAAGGCTGTTTTAGTACCTATGTAGCTTTGAACAGAGGCCTGGATTAGATGACCTCCTGAGGTCCCTGGCAATCCTACTCTTCTGTGATTCTATGAAATGATAAGAAAAGCAAACACAGAGAACTAATGTCAGAATGTACAAGAAGTTGAAATAAGAAGAAATTGTTCAATGTCATAAGAGTATAAAGGTCAGCATCTTGTGGGGCCTCTAACATGTCAGGAGTAATATATTGGCACAGCAGGTTGACATTGATAGCATCATTGAATGGGTTATTTGCTTGAGAGTGCATAAAAGATAATGGTGGGGAACAGATGTCAGGAACACATGGATTTCATAGGGAGGAAGAAGTACAGAAAAATGAGGATTACGCAAGAGCAGGTGATTGGAATTTAGAATGTCTTCAGACTGACAAAGCTATACAAGAAGATGAAAATAGAATTCAGAAAAAAGCAACAAAAAACATGGAAAAACTGTCGCTCTTACAATGTAATGCAGTGGTGTCAAACTCATTTTCTATGGTGTGTCAGATTTGCCTTAAATGTACTTCAAGTCACTTAGATGCACTTTTGTACGTGCCCTAAATCAAAATACTGTGGCAGTCTCATAGTAACATGGAGTCTGTGTGCAAAACTCTGCTCCGCGATTACCGCTGCCCCCCACTAGGGAGGGTTCGTGGTCTCACAGAGCATAGTCTCCGCATACCCAGAGGTCCATGATGTCGCGAGACCTGACACTCTTGTAGCATTGTGGAGTGCTGAGTATGCAAGACTACATTCTCTCTCCATTCCCAGCCCCCCTTAGGGAGAGAGTGTGGTCCTGTAGAGCACAGTCACAGGCCGGACAGAAGAGGTTTGCGGCCCGTGGGCTGCATGTTTGATATCCCTGATGAAATGCTTCTTTGAGCTCTATTCTTTGTTTGTGTTGTGCTCTCTCTTTCTCTCTCCCTTCTCTCTCACAGGTTAAATCCCAGTTGCCTGATATGAATAATCCCATTCATGTAAGTGTTGCATGATCCCATAATACTTATATCAATGGGTCTAATTCTTAGTTGTTTGTTCACACCAGTGGAATGTGCAGGTAAAATGCTGCTTTTCTGATTTTCATTGGCATAGCTGACTACTCAAAGTGCAGGACAATGGAGAACCAGCCTCAGTGAATAAGAAGGAATGAGCAGGATTTGCATAATTATAATATGGCCTAGGGTCTAGCTCTATTTTCAGATGCTTTCCAACTTAAACAGTGATGAATAAGAAAAGATGGAAAGAATGAAGTTAAGACGTGTGACCAAGAGGAATAATACAAGGGGGGATCAGTATGATGGACTAATATGAAGTATGAAAACAACCAAATTGGTTTGTATTTCCATCCTTCTGTGAGTTTGTAGAGCAGGCATGCATGCTCTTTCCCCATTTGTTCAAGAAAACCGGGAAAAAGTCAAGTAGGCAAATGCCTGAGTCCTGTGTAAAAAGCAGAGATGATGGTTGCCGACTGCTACTAACTGGCAGAAGCAGATTAGCCAAACTTTGCAGGAAGTACAGTTGCTTCAAGTTAGCTAATGGGATCTTTAGGTACAGGGAACTGCATGCAACAACACAAACAGCATTAAACGGGGTCTCGAAAGGTAGACTAATTTAAGGGCTTGCTAATGAGCTACCATCATTTTGGGTTAAGATCTTTTTATACTTCATGATATGGTTATCTTTGTGTGTATGTGTGCACTTTGCTTTTTAATTTCAGTTCCTTTTCTTGTGGCTATATCTAATAAATTTCTTGTACCTTGACCAGTCTGAATTGGTCACCTCTTTATATAAGCAAGCCCAGCTGCTTGATGTCTATGACATACACGCAGTGGTGGGTTCACTGAACCCCCTATGCCCATCATTCTCCCCAGGTGGGCTTGCCATTATTGCATATAAAATGATTACTGCCCTAGAGGGGGCATTTTAATTATAGATAACTAGCAGAATGGTTATGAAAAGCGACTGCAGAGCAAAAAATAAAACAGTGCCATTACAAGAAAAGTCACCACCATGATGTATATGATCAAGCAATGCAATGTATAGAACATGTGCCTGATTTGCACCAACAGTCACACAAATTTATCTTCATTTTCTATTAATCCTTTTCAGTTCCACTCCCTGTTTCTATAGGCTTTGTCTATTCACAGCTGACCCAAATTTAAATTTTGTGTGGATCAGGTTTTATAAAGCCTTGAACAATAGCAATGTTTTTGGGATTCTCCTTAAAATTCTAAATATAATATTTGTTCTTAAGTCTGAAACACATTACTGTGGTGGCTGCAATCCAAACATACAAGGACTAGGAATGTGGAAGTGAAACTCCCTTTAAACAAAAATGAAGCTGATTTAATTGATTTTCATTTTTCAGCAAAAAATAAAACTCTACATACTTGAACAAGCTGTGGAAAGTAAATTTACTCATGCAGATAATGTAGTTAAGAATATACTAGTTTTAAAATTGATTATGTTCTCTATTGGTTTTACTTCAATCTCCACAATAAACCTACAGCCCTATCCTTCAATCACTTATGTATGTGACTAACATCACTCAGTTAGTAATTCCATTGATCTCAGAAGGTGTTTGCTGGATCAGATCTTTAAATGGAACAGTTGACTGATGGATAGCCATCAATTAGTGTATCTCATGATCTGTGTTATCACAAAAACAAACAAGGAGTCCCGTGATTTCTGAATGTCAGATTTGGTTTTGTGTCCATTTATTTTTTTGTTCAGAGACTGTCCTGTTTGTCCAATATATAAGGCAGAGGGGCATTTCTGGCATATAATGGCATAAATCATGTTGGTGGATGAACAGATGAATGAGCCTTTGATGAAGTACCTGGTTTTATTAGGTCCTGTAATAGTGTCTTTTGTGCAGATATGTGGGTAAAGTTGGCAGCTTGGTTTGTTGCAGGGATATGTGAAAAAACAACAAGGAGCTGCGTGGCACTTTAAGACTAACAGATTTTTTTTTTAAAAAAAATAAATCTGTTAGTCTTAAAGTGCCACACAACTCCTTGTTGTTTTTTCACTGGACTAGACTAACACGGCTATCCCTTTTAAAATTGGCAGGGATATGTGCCTGCTTTAATGATTCTGTTGTTAGGTCTGTAGTTGCTGGTAAGTATCACCTTAAGTTTCGGGGGCTGTCCATAACGAGGAGAGGTCTGTTTCCCCAGGCTGGAAAGTGTGAGGGATCATTTTATATAATAGGCTGTAGACCCTTGATGATGTGCTGTAGAGGTCTGACTTGGGGGTTGTACATAATGACTAGCGGCATTCTGTTGTTTGCTTTCTTGGGCCTCTCCTGTTGTAGTTGACAGCAGGGTACCGATCTGACTCTGTTTATTAAAGAGAACAACTACAAGACCTAAACAGGCTTCTATTTAGTTTGAAGTTCAAAGTTTTATCCCATGTTTAACATCGTCTATATAGCATAGACCAGTGGTTCCCCACCTGTGGTTTGGGGACCCCCAGGGTTCTGTGGGCATGTTGCAGGGGGTCTGCTGAGCCTCTCCCTACACGGGGCAGGAATCCAGCTACACCCCTGATGCTCCCCACCAGGACTGCCTCTCCCCACCCATGGCCAGATCCTGGCAGGGGAATGGGGCTGTGGAAGCTCCCCAGCAAGGGGCCATAGCTGCTGCCACTCGGCTCCCCAGCAGTGTGGGCAATGATGGCAGCAGCGCTGCTCGCCAGCGTCCCAGTGGTATGGTTGGGTCCTGATTACATAATCAGCCAGGGGAGCTGGAAAGATTTTTTTTTTTTTTTTGTTAAAAAGGGGTCCCCAGCCTGAAAAAGGTTGGGAACCACTGGTATAGATTCTATACTCTGTCTGAAACTCTATAGAGCACACAGGGACATTAAGAAAATGAATATTATGCTGCAGGTAAATATATCATTCTGGGGTAGATAAACTAAAAATCAGAGTTACTTGCAGGGCAGAAATCCAGTTTCTGTGAAAGCCAGCATAGAATCTAGAACATCTGCATTACAATAACTATAGATTTACACAGACTCCTATTTGGTCTGTAGAAAGCCTACAAAACAATTTTTTTACATCCTTCAAGTTGTATCACAGAGCGCTCCTTTTTAATTTCTTCTGTTAATTCTCAACCAACAAAGTTTCCAGTGTGTGACCATGACTTTTAAAAATGGTGTCAAGGAACCAAAATAAGAGACATAAACCCTAATGTATTGGCAAGTAGCTTTTAATAACAAGAGATTAGGTGCTTTCACTTGCATCAAGATTTCTACAGTATTGTCATGGGTTCTTTTTTTTTTTTTTTTTTTTTTTTTTAAATCTCAGAACTTGACATAGAGGTGGAGCATTTTGTGAGACAGATATGGATCTAGAAAGGTTAAGAGAGATGTTTTCAGTTAAAGGCAGTAGCCTTCTGCATTCTGTCTATAGTAGCAGTTATCCATCATGTTAAATACTACCTCAGCTATGAGTTTTGGGGGCTGCTTGATCCAAGTAGTGGAGATTCAAAAGAACAGCTGAATTAGAGGTGCAAGAGAACCCTTATGAGCCCACCCTGTGCCTTGCACAGACCTGATCATTCCTTAGTTAAATCCATGGTCAGTTCCTCAACTCCTGATCATGTATGTAATAAGTATGGGATGGGCTCCCGAGAACAAATTCAAGGTACAGGCATCTTCATTACTTCAAAGTGACTTCTCTCTTGTGATCTCTCTCTTGCCCTCCGTCCCTTCCTTCCCACTCCCAGTGCAAAATATCAGACCTAACCCAAGCCACATTCCTTGACAGTTTCTAGCCTGCATCTTGGTAGCTATGAGAGATGGAAGGGGGAAGAGCCCTGCTGGTTGGTATATACTACTGTTGTCATCAGCTGCTCCCTAGTGGGTAACTGCATACCTCCATGTATTGCTCCACCAAAGAAAATGGAGGACAGATGAGAGGGATGAGGAGTCTTAATAAAGCTGCTAGCCCCTTAGCTCTGCTAGGCAGAAGGAGTTTCCTTCACTGAAGGTAAATGCTTGGCAGCTTTTCTCACCACAGGTTAATCTTTCTTTTCTCTTTCAAATCCCGCTCTGCTTCTCCCCTTTGGATTAGTTGCAAACTATCATGCCTAAGGCCTAACTCTCTCCAGGCATGGTGGCAATTCCTTCTAGGCTCTTCTGGACTCCTGGGTCTCCTAGAACCACTGGAGGTAAAATCTCAGCAAAAGGAACTTTGCTCTGTAAGCTACTGCTCACTAGTCAGAGCACTGAAAGCTTTCTCAGATTGTTGGTATCATTAGCCATTCCACTTTTGGAAGTCAAGGTACATCTAAATAAGCAGTCTAGCACTGGAAATGCTCATTTCATGGCATTCCTGTAAACATTGATGGAAAAGAAGTGGGGATGCTATTAAAACTGTTTTGTTTCCTATTAATATTCTTCAAACCCCGTAAATTCACTGTTGAGAGCCACACATAACTAATATATGGTGCACTAAACTGAGCTGAAAAGCTGACTTGACTAAAGGGCAGACAGCCAGAGTCAGCCTTTCCAAGTCAGCATGTTGCTAATAGGATGTACAGACATCTAAGGTGAGAACATTTTTCTACTGTATTAGCAAAACACACTTTTTTCTGACATGAGTCCTTCCGTCTTAGGAACTTTGTAGGTGACATCACAAATAGCAGATTTTTTTTGCCCCCTGAGTAAACACCAGAAGTCCTAGCCTCTGATTTCAGACTGTAAGAAAGAGAGGCCATGGGGGGGGGGGGGTCTTGGGGGTGCTGGGGGGGGGGGTTTTTTTTTTTTTTTTTTTGCTTTATGATACTGAATAGCTCTCTGTAATAGACACAGTGCAGCAATCTATTTCAGATAGGTAAAGTTGGCATCAGAGGTTATAGTTTCAGTATTGTTACGGCAAAGATGGCAACAAATCTATCTATGAGCTGTTTATATAACTCCTATCACTATAGGATCCCAATAGCTTTTATGCTTTTAGATGTATTTGTCCTTCCCACACTCCTGGGAGGTTGGGAAATAACTAGAATCTTCATTTTGGAAACTGGACAAGGTACTGAGCCTCTCTGTACCACTTTTCCCCAAATCAGACAGGCACAACAGGGAATTGACTCTAGGTCTTCTGAGTTCCAGGCTCTAACCCTTGCATCATTCACCCTCTTTGTTGTACAGAAAGCAATGTATGCTATAAATTGCTAACATTGTATATAAATTTATAAGATGAAACTCTCCAGTGAAAGTGTTAAACAGACAGCCTTGCCTAACGGATCCCATAAAGACCAGCTACAGCAATGGCACTCGGACTGTCATTAACAAGATAGTTTGGGTTTTAGATGGAGACTGGCTGAGTCCAGCGGAGGCTGATTATAGTTGAAGCTGTCTGAAGGGCTCTGCAAAAAAAGCTGGACAAAAACAGAGGTTTCTGTTCAGACTTGAGTGAACTGGCCCATGCTGATTATTTGAGACCCCATGTGACCTTCAGTTAGGAAACCTCTAGGCCTAGAGTGTAAGGGAAGCACTGGTAAGCACTGTATGATGAACGCAGTGCACACACTGAAAGATGGAAATTACTTTTATGGCTGTGTGGTCAGACAAAATGGAGTCTTAACTGGAACATCAAGATGTGGACTTTCTGCTGTTTTTCCCCATCTCTGCTCAAGGTAGACAGGACCACTAGATGTTTCATTAATAAGAGCAATCTAAGAGAAAATCAGTTTGGCCTAATTCCCTTTTAGTGAGAAACAGACATTTTAAGCCTTGGCAAAAAAGCAACAATACCAGCCAAAGGCAGAGTTGAACTGGCAACCCTGATGTGAAAGTCTTTTGTTTCCATTAGAAATCCTGACGTCATGGAGAATTTATACCCTGGAGAAACTCCAGTTTGTAGTGCTGGAAATGGCTCTTGTAGAATCAAATTCTGTAAACCTTACTCAGGTTAATGGTAATCGACTCCACAAATAGACACAGTGATATCATTATGGCATTTAGTGAGCATGAGATTTGTTACTTCTTTTCCTTCATATGTTGTACCAAAACCTGGGAATGGGTGCTGGGATGGATCACCTGTAGATTACCTGTTCTAGTCATGCTCTCTGAAGCACCTGGCATTGGCTGCTCTCAGAAGACAGAGTAATGGTCTAGATTGTCCATTGGTCTAACTCAGTATGGCTGTTATGTTGTTGAACTTCTGGCCTGAGTCTTCTCTTACACAAGCATAAACGAGACCAATCAAGTTAACAGTGTTACAATACTGGTTCTCAAACTTTCTACACAGTGACCTCACAGAAGTGTTTTGGCAGCTCACATCCATAACCCCAAAAGAAAAGAAGGTGGTTACAAACCCAGTGAGCTTGTTTGTGACTCAGAGATTGAGAGTCTTTGCACGAATACAAATATGTTGGAATTATGACCATAAACCTTTAATGTCTGTTATGTCCAGGAAGGCTTTACAAAACTAAATGAAGAATCAAGGCTTAGATTGTAAACTTTGTGATACAGGGACCATATTTTAATTTAGTGTATGACTGTTAGGCATCCAGCATATTTGTAGTGCAATGGAAATAATGAATGCAATAACACCACAAATTTTGTTGTATCTGTATTTGTCATACTGTTGCATTAATTATTTCTTGCACTATATATTTTACTGTGAACCATGAAAAAGGGGAAAAAACCCTTTAAAAACCATTTACTGATTGAATTACAGATTGAAACATTGGAACAGGGTTACATTAATTCTAATTACAGAAGCTTTTGCTAGAACTTTTGAAAGGTCAGAGGAACATAATCTTCTATAAATAATTGTTACAAATTCGTGAATTTTTTAAAGAAAAAAATGCTGTTTAATTTCTAAGTTCCAAAGGAGGCAGTCATGTTAGTCTAAGTTCAGTCAAACAAAGAAGGGGTCTTGTGGCACTTAAAAACTAACAAATTTATTTATTGCATGACCTTTTGTGGGAGAAAATCCCACTGATGCAGTGATATTTGTTCCCATGAAAGCTCATGCAATAAATAGATTTGTTAGTCTTTAAGTGCCACAGGACCCCTTGTTTGTGTCATTAAATTTCTATTTACCAAAGCTGGAGTTACTGCTTCACATAGTGGTGCTGTGTAGAACAGGATTATAAGAAAGACCCAAACAGAATGTACTTTATCTTTTGTTTATAAAAGTTTCTTTTGTCATTATATTGCAAGTTCTCTGCTGTTTTATTGAGAAAAGAAATTGGTAACCATCATTGAAATTATTACCATGTTCTTTCCTTAAGAATAGCAACAGTTCTGAGCAGCTTCTGTGTACTAACCTGGGAAAGTCAAATATTTATCCTACAAGATGCCCCCCCCCTTTTTTTTTTCATAAGGCAAAATAATGCTCTGATGGAATACCATGTGGGAATTCATCCAGTCACAACAGGCCTTTACTTTGGCATGAACCGGAGAGGCAGCAGAAGTTGTGGAGTCAGGCTGTTCAGGATTGTAAGCAAAGAATACAATAAGAACAGAGGAATATAATTTATACTTAACATCTCCCAGAATAAGTTTACAAAATGTAAATCTGACTCCCTGGGAAATGGGTCCAGAAAGAGATTTTTAAAGCCTCTAGGAAAATGTGTATAAGCTCCTTTTTATAAACTGGTCTGCCAATAACATTGCTTTGCTATATAAATTGCTCTTACATTATATGTGCTTACAAGAACTTTCATTTTCTGAGAATACTTTTTGCTTATCCTATGGGGAAGAAGATTAATTATTGATGAGCCTGTTCAGGAAAAAAAAAAGGTGACACTGGGAACATAGTTGAACTTCTGTTGCTGGAGTTGTACCTCTCTCCTTTATATTCAGTTTCCTAAGAATGGCTTGACACGGCCAAATGAGCTAAAAGGTGGAAAATTTCTGAGGGCTTTTTTCTTTAAAGGCAGAAGCTTGTGTTTACATTTTCTGTCCTATTTTTCAACATCATTGCTGCGAATCTTGATGTCTTGACACTGGCTTTGAATTCTGGTTGCTCTCCAATCTTTCCTTAACTATGTACATGAATGGCCAAACCTATTAACAGTAGGTGCAACCCTTTATTCAGTGGCTGCTACACCATGGAGACAACAAGCTACTTATTGGCCTGCTGGAAGGGCTTTGGTCACCCTCTTGACTGTAGTAGGCAGTGTTGCTCCTGGATGCCAGGAAGAAGGGGTCAACCTCATGCCACACAGGCATACAACAAAAGAGAAGGGGATGGAAAACAAAAGGCAAAGTGACAGGAATTGAATGATGAAGACCAAATGGAAACAAATGTGGGGTATGCAATGAATGAGAAGGAAGAGCGAGTCTGTGGACAGGGAATGCATGATTCAGAGGTAGGTGAAATGAGGCAGATGATGGAGTAAGAGGCAAATGAAATGAGAGGAGGAGAATCTGTACTCATAGGTTTTAAACTTCAGCTGAGTCATTTCACACACACACAAATAGAAGCCATATTGTATGCCATATAAATCTGGGATAACATCACTTCTGTTATGTATTATGTTCTGTGGAAATCTTTACACTGGAAACAGGTCTGATTCTTTTTATACAGAGTCTTCAGCCATTTTTTGTAAAGGCCCAAACAATCAAAGAATAATGTGCTTTAATGCAAATCACTTCACTTGTTGTTTCCTGTTAGACAAATTGCTTTTGATAGAATTGGGAAATCTTTTCAACTTAATGCAAATCCGTGTTTTCCGAAATATTGGAACAGGGCTAAAGTCTGAAAACAAACAACTAAATATGGACTAACTCTTAGTGTCTGGATTACTCATGGCAGCTTTTTGGCAAATATTCAGTAATCGGGTTTTGAAATGTGAAGTGTGTTTGGTTGGTTTTAATTAGACACATAAGGCATACAATATTTTAGTTTCCTGTTCTTTGAATCAGGTTTCTGGCGTTAACAGTTGTGAAAATTTGTCACTCCTATCACTCACAAGAAAAATTCTTGTGGGTGGCAGGGAGGGGAAGACATAGAAAACTTTAAAAGTGTGTCTTAGTTATTTCTATGAATATTCACTCTCTCATTTAAAATGTGCTGTTCCCTCCAGTGTTTCTGCCCAGTAAACTTGTTCACAGAACTTTCACAGGGGAAGAACAGAAGAGTCTGAACCAATTCAAAGTAAAATTTTGGAGTGAATGTTTATAGGCAATTTGAGGGGAATATTAATGACATCTACCCATCTATAGAATTAATTTCAGCATATTTTTTTAACCAAGGGGGGAAAAAAAGTGCCATAGATTTACAGTGCCAAAAGACAGATCACTGTATACCATTGTTGTGAAGGAACATAGTTAGAGAAAGTAATTTGTGATATTGAGGTTCCACTTGTACATGGCTCAAGAAAACACAGAATTTTAATACTCAAAACTGAGGAAATATGAAAGCTAAGGTTTCCATAGCAACATTGATTTTTGGAAGGAAAACTAATGGAAAATACTGTATGATGGATCATTGATATGGCATTTACTGCAGGAAGATCATCTCTCTCCTTTCTTAACATTGTTATGAAACTTAGTTTGTCTATATTCTCATTAAAAAGCTGCGTCATCACTTCCATAGCTTTCATAGTTTAAAATAACTATTTAAATGGCTAAAATACTAGAAAATGTGTTACTATTTTGAAGTGCCATAAAAATTGTGCTGTGTTTAATGTGGCTTATGGCATTGCTGAATTGTTCTAACATAGAACTGCAGTCATTGGTACATTTTCTGGAGGTTGCCATCGTATTCTTCAGAATCTCAGCTTTTATTGTAAAAGAAGTCTTTAGTCATTAAGGTTGCAGAGAGAACTCTTAAAATGAAAACTAATAGAGTGATATGTGCCTGAGTCTGCAGATAGCCTGAAACTATTGCTCTGAATAGTGTGAGCTTTCCCCTTATGTATAGCATATTCCCATGGAGTGGTGATGCTGTGTTGATAATGAAGACCCCAGCGTTGTTGACTGTTGCAATGCTGAATTAAACATGCAAAGGAGAGAGACTTTTATTTTTAAGTCCTAAAGATTCAATTTTGAGTGGTACTTCATTTTGGGATCAGGCTTAGATTGGTTGTTGAAATATCATCACATTTTTCACAGTCTGGTAATTGGAAGTAACTAATTTAATTAGACAATACAAAAGCATGACCCATAGAGGTATTTTAATACCAAGTTCTCATTCTCACCATCAGCTTTTTTTTGAGTTTTTTTGTGTGTGTGTGTGTGTTCTCTATAAAAAGAAGCAACTCTACACCACCTTTCCCCTTCCCAGGAGATAAGATACCATAGTTCTATAAGATTATAAAAATTTTGCTTTCTTTTCTCATAGCTCTTGGAAATACTAAGCAAGTCACCTATGATTTTAATCCATATTCGTATTCATAATTCAGCTGTCATTTATAAAGTGCACTGTATTGTCCCTTCAGAATAAAGTAAATGCTATTGTTGTAGTCCATAACCCCTTTTTAAGAATAAAATGACTTGAGTAAGCATTAATAAGGGGTAATGGCCTTTTGGAATGTACTGAGTTATATTCTGAATGGATTGCTCTAATGTAATTCCAGTGCACTGTACTTAGTGGTTACACCAGTCAGTCTCAATGTAAGTGTTTATGTATATTTAATACTGCACAACTTAGGGACATAATATTAAGAAATATGTTTATATGGAGTTAAGCAGCTCAAAGAAAATCATTCCTCTTTAGATCATTTATGAGGTGTCACTGACTTTTCACCTACAAGCATTTCTATGTCTTTGGTAAAGAGCCCTCTAGTTGCTTTTCTACTTCACTGATGTTTAAGGGAGACATGAAAAAAAACCTCCTATCTTTTAGTATGACGTTGAAATGCTGCTCCAGATTTAATGGTGTTCCCATGGGACCATGACAGACTGATAAGGTCTCATGCACTAATGCTTGCAGGGTTGCGTGAGGGGAAAGTAGGTTAAGAAAATGTGGGGAGAGAAGGCAAGTGTAGAATGCAAAGGTGCAGGCAATTGTTTGTATTAGTGAGTCTCAAAAGGGAAATAGTTGACCCAATCATTATCAAAATGCTATACCACATTACATATTAAGATAACTATACAGCCTCCATCACCTTCATATCTCAGCATCTTGTAAACATTTAAGATTTTACCCCCCAAACAGTTCTGCGAATATTATCCCCATGTTACATGAAGAGAGTCAATGCACAGAGATGAAAGAAGTTAGATGCCACTGGAAATAGACATCTCAGAACCTTTGAAAATTCCTGTAGGTGCCTATTTGCATCTTTAAAGTGTTTAATCTGATCCAAAATGTCTTTCACAATAACCTGTAGGAAGTCTTTAGCAGACCAAAAATCAAACTAGGATGTTTTGAACCCTGGTCCAGTGCTTTAACCATGAATTTTTAATTATTGTGAAGATGTTCACTACCATAGATAGCATGGGCCAGATCCTAAACTGGAATAAATTGATGTGCTCTTTTGGAGAGAGGAGGTGGGTGAGAGAGTGTCTTTTATTGAACCAACTTCTATTGATAAAATAGAAAAACATTTGAGCTATATAGAGCTGCTCTTAAGTAAGGTCTACTGGAGGTTTTTAAGAACAGGTTAAATGAACATGTCAGATGGTCTAGGTATACATGGTCCTCCCTCTGAACTTGTGGGGAGAGGGAAATGGACTAGATTTGTGTGCCCAACCTCTTAGTGTGAGGGGCCATATTACATTTTTTTTCTCACTCAGGGTGCCTGTGAGCAAGTTTCAGATGGGAGTAGGGGGGTGGAATATGCTGTTGCTGCACTTGTCTGACTGGTACAGGATGCAGGGGAGAAGGTATAGGTGCCAACTTTTATTTTTGTTGGGGATGCTGGTGTGGTGAGGAGTTTTTGAAGGAGGGGTGGGAGGAGAACACATTGCTGGGAATCTGACATATGTGTCTCCCCTTTGCCCATGGTTGCCATTCTCTTCCCACTCTCTGCCAATTTATGGGTGTAGAGAGGGGTGGCTATGTCCTTCTGTTTTGTCCCACCAATTTGGCTGTTCTATCTTGCAGTGGGGTGAGTGGATGAGGATCAACTTCCTAACTCTGGTCCCTCCTGCCTGTGGGGGGTGACTGGAGAAAGTGGGTTCCCTTTCCTGCCCCAGACTGGTGCTGGACTGGTACCCAGATGAACTGGTCTGGGAACAGGTGGGTGGGAGAAGAACAAGAGAACTGGGGAGCAACCAACATAGATACACACACACACACACACACACACACACACACACACACACACACACA